>OY987251.1:1984717-2625786 GCA_963920765.1 Ulota crispa | reverse complement strand
ATATATATATATATATATATATATATATATATATATATATATAAATAAATAAATAAATAAATAGAGCAATACCATCTTTCCAAATAAAAAAATTGTGCAACATTGCAAGTACACCTATTATAGTCTATCTCAAGTGTTTTGATCCTTCAACATCCATATACTTTTGAGGGTTGTGTAAATATTGGATCATGGTTTTGCTTTGTGTATTTTGAAGATATAGAAAGATTTGTTATGAAATACATGGAAGAATCTTTTGAAGTTAATTTGTAAACTAAGAGTAGGTTTTTACTTTAGAACATATTCATATAATTGCACCACTTCTATGATTGATATATAATTTATAAAGTTGCAACTCAAAATTCAAAATTTTCCTTACTTTTAATGGCAAACAAAAATATTGATAAAATGGGATTATCACTTATAGAAAGAGATTTTTAATGTAACAATCTCATTGTTGTGGTGATGTTTTAATTTTTTTTTTTGTGCCTTCAATCCATGAGCTCATTTTTTGTGGAAATTTTTGAAGTGAAATCCAACTTACTACGATTTTCACATATTTCTGTTTTTTTAGTTTTACTAAATTGCATATTTTAGTAATGCCAAACCCAACTATACTTTTACTTTACTCCGCATTCTAGCAATGTTAGACCCAATAGTACAATTATATTACCAAGGTACCTCCAAAATGAATAAGCACACTTAATTGATGAAACTAAAGTTTGGAACCATGTATCAACTTGGTAAACATAGGGTTGCCTTTTGAAGGGCTAAAATAATGAAAATTTTGTGCATGTTTGAAAACTTAACCCCTAAATGTAAACGGGAATAAAAAATGTTCCCTAGCCATCAAAAAAACATTTTGCTCTATAAGAAAAAAGTTGTTTTTCACCAAGATTTTAAAAAAAGTGATCATAGGTACATGGTGTATCATGGAAGGCAAAAAAACAACTTCAGCAAACACATTTATATTTTTTGGTAACTCAAATTGCAAGAAGGTTTGGAAACAAAGTGTTAGATCCCATGATGTCCTTACAATTTTCACAAGGGCACTATTAACTTTAGCAACTTTAGGAAACAAAATTTTAATGGGTGGGCACCTACCACACCACTAGAAAAATTGCAAAACCACTCTAGAGTAGTGTTTAATTTGTTGGCAAATTTTTGCTTAAATCTTACCTCAAACGTCAATTGGCAATAGTTACACTAAGATTTCTGCTTAAAAAGTTAAATAAAATTGCCAGATCCTTCCTGTAGCAAAATCCCAATTCACCAAATTGGATGAAAGTAACTTATATTAGCAATTGTTTGGATGAACCTCCGTAGATTATTCATTTGTTCCAGTTTTAGCTAGATTCTCCTTACCTGCTTGCATCTTGGGGTGCAAATCACTCTACAATAAAATCTTTGTAGAGCAATATTGTGTAAACTAATATCCGCTCTAATCTAATGTTCATTGCAAATCTCAATTCGAGCCCCATAGTATAAAATGCAAAACTCATAATGCAGTCACAAAGAAATAAATGTCAATCATGGACCAAAACATTTCCCTCAATAACAATCATGTTCCTCAATGCTATCTTTGGCAAGCCAGCACTATCCTCAAGGTTACTCCAATCACTACAAGGGAAACTCTCCAAAATGACAGAAATATGTGCCAATCAACATGGTTAGATCTACAGAAATTGTCCAATTTGACAGTGTTTTGTCATTTTGGACACATTTAGTCAATTCAGACACAATTTCTTGTAGTGAATTACACCTCCACATAATTAATTGATGGCCTACTTAACCCTTGAGCGCCCCAGGGGCAATAATATTGCCCCTCATAATGAAACTTTCCTCAATCTCGGTCCAAATCAAAATTGTACTGCTCAGAAAATTGCACTTGGTCAAGGGTACGGTACTACTCTCATGCCACATAGTGGGCAATGGGATTTCACCACCTGTACAATCACATATTGTGCAAGTCAAGTATGACAGTAGTATGCTAGAACTTCATCTCATGCAGTTTAGGGTTTTGGTGCAAGTATAGAGACCATCAACTATGGATGATTCCATATTGTTAGGGGTGTTTTGGCACGCATGCCTCAAAATGGGGAAGGGTTTTGCAACTGTACCATTGGGAGCCTTGCCCTTGTGGAGCCTTGCCCTTGTGGAGGTCAAAGTTGTAATTGTACCTTGTCTATTGTCCACCATGCCATATGAGCCTTGCAACTTTGGGCCTCTAGAAATGCACCTTGCAAATGTCAAAACATCACCAAATTTGGTAGTAAGCAAGATATTAAAAAATTGCACCCCCACCTAAATTTCATCAAAAGGAGCCTCCTCTAAGGCATGAATTTTTGCTTCCATAGCCATGACCCCCCAAAATTGGCATGTTGCCACATAGTCAACTGTACTTGGACTATTGTAGTTTACAAAATGGTGCGGTCAGAGGTTTTGCAAATTTCTAGTCAGGTGCATCAAGCACCCTTTGTGCTATTTTAGTGGTGAATCCTCCCCAATCTAAGTTCCCAGCTTAGGGCATACAATGTTTTCAAGCATGGTCCTTCTTGGCCTTGGCCTCATTTTTTCGATTTCACTGCAGACACTCAGGGGTTAAACTAAAATGGAACATGGATTCCCAACCACATTAGTTTACAGAGGTTCTACTGTATCTTGACAAAAACAAAATTTAAACCTAGCCGTAGAGCACTCAAAGGGGTAAGCACAATCACCCATCCGACATTCAAGGGTTAACCCTCAAACGACCAACCGACCATAGTACACAGTATGTACAGTGCTATATAATCGGCATTTGCTACCAAAAAAAAGTTTTCATTTGGAATCTTGACTAGCTCTCTTGAGCCGCATTGATCTATTTTCTAACTTCTTTGTTGATCTCAAATGTAGTTAAGGTGTGGATGCATTCCAAATACAAGAAAAATATATCGTATTATACTGTGTATTATGGTCGGTTAGTCGTTTAAGGGTTAAAGTTAATGAGGTTTTGAAGAAAACATAACATTCACTAGCGTTTGGTGGTAGCGCCTCCCTCCAAATGAAATGGTGTGGAATATTCCACACCCATCTTTAGCTATGGGAACACTTGGCTGAAATTGTCAGAGAGTTTATGAAAGAGAGGCTCAGTTTAGTGCACAGACATCAATGTGAGGGCCAGCCATGTCAAAATTTTTTTTTTTTTTTTTTTATCAAATGAAGTTCGTGGATGATACCTGAAGAGAGGGAAAGGCAGCCTCTCTTCAGGCTACTGAATGTTATGAACACTAAACAATAACGCCTCATATTTCTGAAAAGTTGGACTTCAAGACAAGTGGATCTTGCTAAAAGCAAGTGGGACTAGTGGAGGGGTGGGGTACTGGGGTCCTATACGTGCCTCGATGATATAGTGGTACTTCCGGTGTAAAAGAGTCAAGATATTCCATTGTTGTTCAACAAGCCAGGGGTCAGCTTGGAATGTAAAGTCGCAAAACCATCTGCGATTTCAGTTTTAAATTGAAGTGTATAATCAAGATGATCAAGTCACCAGTAAGGATATTAGAGAAATTTACTACTGAAAATGAACCCAGTTTAATTTACTAGATGATCTCCAATCCGTGAGGAAACTGGCAAGTTGAAGCCAAACATCCACAACTACGGAAGCTTTCAACGAAATATAAACAGAGGAAGAAACATACCAGATCTTCCGTCTCTCACAAATACGGGCTTTAATTTACTATAGCAAAGCTACCCTAGAGCCAAGCAGTGCATCTTGTTGTCAGTACACACCCTCTTACCAATCAAAACCAAAAAAGGGGTGATTAACAAGGCTCAAATTCCTCAGAGCTGGAATCCCAGAGAGAGATACGGCTCTTGAGCTGACTATTCAGAAGGGACTTCAGGTTTATACAACGTGGTTTCAAGGGCAAGAAGAACGACCTGCAATGGACTGTGACGAGTAAACCAATGAAGCACATTCTGGAAACCTGACCTCCTAAAATGAACACCCCTTTTTTAAGCTTTTCTTATACAAGACTAGCCATAGCTGCCGTTAACCTGGCAGCATCGCCTGCAAACGAACACCTGTTACACAGAAGAAGAAAAAAAGTAGGCACTTTCATACTACAACTGGGACACATGACTCGTTTTCACGGATATAGGATATCAATCAGCTGTAGAGAGGTTCTTCCAAAAGGAGAGGAAGTGATAGAACGCACTCCTCTGGAAAAAAATGACGATAAAAAAAAAGGTTTGCCTACTGACAGTCAATTGATTAGAGAATCAATTCCGCATTTGGAAGAGTTTTCTTCAAATGCTTTACAAGCCAACAGGGTAAAGAATAACAGCTTTTTCGTAGTCTTTGGAGACGAGACGACTCCAAATGTCATGGCATTCCTAGCTGTATGGTTTTTGCCTTCGGCAATGACTCCAGTCGTCTTTGTCCTACTAAATTAAAAAAAGGTAAAGAAAACAAATGGTCTGCATAGACGGCACTGAGAATGGCCCGTACCTACTTAAGTTGACAAAGTTACAAGCTTCAAACCTCGAGGGGCCAACAAGGCAGCATGTCACGAACCATTGGGAGCAGACCATCGAAGCACATGGCATGCAACAAGATTGATTGCAAGCCGGGCCCTGGCCAGAGGTGTCCTGGAATGCGAAGGGCGTGCATTCTCTAGATTAGCGTTGTTGACCGGTCCAATTGGTACATTCTGCACAACCCAATCACAGAATTAGCGTAATCTCTAGATATTACGTAGAAGATTAACCCCGAAAGTGCAAAAAACGGCAAAAAGTAACCGCTTCCATATCTAACTAAAGTTGAAATACATAATCAAGCAAGCTTCACGAAGGCAACAAACGTGTCAATAAAACTGATAAATCATGTCTCACACTCTTAAGCCATAGAAGTATGTTTTGGAAGCTACTGTGATCAACTGATCAGCTTTCAAAGCAAACTCTCCATTTTGGTTTGAGCACAAGAGAGAATTAACCACTTACTCATGCTCACTCATTACAAAAGATTATATGTGCCGGCTTTGCAAATTCTATATAGACAATTCCTGAATGTGGTATTAAAAGACTCACTCAAATCAGCACCGCTTCAAGCAGAATTGCAATTGAGGGCTAAATTTGGACTAAACAATTGTTTGAAATGGCCAGCCACATACCTGGGCGCCGTTTGGATTTGCTGAAGAAGCATCGAGAGTAACAACAAGAGAGACTCTATTCGAGTGGAGACAAGCAACCCCTGCCGGAGTCACAGCCCAGCATTTCTTCACTTTCACCTTCACAAGACTCGGGCAACCAGCGACGAGCGCTTCCATTCCCCGATCAGAGATAGGACACCCCTTGATACACAGCTTTTTCAAAGCCAAGCACTTGTGCGCAATACATGAAAGCTCGGAATCTCCAAACGTATCACTCGTACAAATTGCCAACCGTTCCAAACTCGGGCAATCCGATGCCAGAAGGCTCAAGCTCGCCGTAGTTGCACTAACCCCGATTATCACGAGCTCCTGTAAATACTTGCACTTCCTAGCAACCATAAGCAGCCCTTCGTCTCCAACACGGCTGCTCTTCATCACATCCACATGCAGTTTTCTTAACAACGGACATCCACTTGCCACTGCCGAAAGCCCGACGTTCGTACATTCGCTCGGCTTCACCAAATACAACACTTGCAAATTGCTCCATCGAGCCACTGCTTTGAGTCCTTTATCAGTCACACACACTTTCTCCAAATGGAACTCCACAAGGCTAGTCATGTGGTCCGTGATAATCTCCAGCAACAAGTCCCAATTGCCAAGCACTCTGGACAAAATCAGAGTATGCAAGCTGGTGGAGCCGGCAATCAGCGGGCCAAGGAGATGCGCGTTCGGCAGATCCTTCACACACAACCGCTTGATACTACACGGCCCGGGGAGTACGTGCTCAGCCGTAGTCGGATTGTTCATCACAAACCCCCGGAGCCGCTTCACAGTCAGATCCTCGAGGTTAAAGCAATTCAGTAGAACGGATTTGATGCCGTGAGGACCGAATTGACACGACCCGCACGAAAACTTGCGTAACGAACCGGACGCCAGCTCCGCGAATTCTTCCAGACCGGTGTCAGAGAGACCTTTACACGCCTTGATTTTCAGCTTCTGCAACTGCCGACACTGTGACCCGACCAAGCAGAGCGCGCTGTCGTCGATGCTTACCGTCCGCCGGTCGCATTTCAAAGCGAGCTTTGTTATGTGCGGGAAACGGCGCAGGAGAGCGGGGAGCGCTGACCCGAGCTCTACTGGTGCGTGCAGCGACAGACGTTGCCGACTTTGCCCTTCGACTCTGTACCACCGCTTGCACACCAACGCACATCGGTTCTTATCCGTTGTTGACAGCTTCCGGAACACCGACGCCACGCACTCGTCGGGTGCGTAGGCTGTCCAATCGTCCCCGTCGATGACCTCCTCCTCTCGTCTCTCGCTCTTGCTCTTGCTCTTGCTCTTGTCCTCCTCCTCGTCGTCTTCTTCCTCGTGTACCGGGCTAGGGTTCCCTCCCGAACACGCTGCTACCGTCGAGGCTCCTTGCCCCATGCTTACCTCCTGTTCTCTCTGCCTCTCTGTCTCGCCACACTACACCTCCATCCCTACAAACTGATCTCCATCTCCATCTCTGTCTCCGTCTCCGTCTCCATCGCTCCTAGGGTTTCAAGAAAAACGCCAAGATCTCCCTTCTCCTCCATTCCAAAGACATCCTTTCAAAAACATGCGCTCCTCTCGCGCACCTCGAGACACGCCGAAGAACCAGTTCCGCCGCGACGTCGTGACAAACGCGAGCTTCGCAATCTGGACCTGCGCTGCAATAATGCAGAATCTCGCCCGTGACGACGACAATGGAGGAAAAGAACGCGACAAGGAAAGCAGGGACAATCAAAGGGCTTGCTATCAAGGAAGTGACGAGAGAGAGACTGGAAGGAAAGGACGGTAAAAGATAAAGAATACTTGGTAGATAAAGATAAAGATCTATCTAGCCGTGACAAGTGAAGGAAGTGAGAGAGAGACTCTGGAAGGAACGGTAAAAGATAATGAATTTTGGTGGATAAAGATAAAGGTGTCGAGCCGTGACAATCAAAGGCCTTGCTATCAAGGAAGTGAAGACAGAGAGAGAGACTCAGGAAGGAAGGACGGTAAAAGATAAAGAAAACTTAGTGGATGAAGGTAAAGATGTCGGGCCGTGACAATAAAAGCCTTGTTATCAAGGAAGTGAAGAGAGAGACTCTGGAACAAGGTCCTGGAAGAACATACCGCTAGTTCAATGGTAGCCGATGGAGATGAGAGGTTTAAAATTTTTAGAATTTTTATTTGTGGTATGAAATAGAGAAAATAATCAAAAGAGCTCCTTGATAAACTGGTTCAATATAGGAATTGAAGGAAATCTACTGAAAAATCTCAAATATTTCCCAAGCCTTGAATCTGGAAGGAAAGGACGGTAAAATATAAAGAGACCTTGGTGGATAGAGATAAAGATATCGAGTCGTGACAATCAAAGGCCTTGCTATCAAGGAAGTGAGAGCATCATCAATGTGTACACTTGGAAAGAGACGGGCCTACGTTTTGCTTGGTGGGAGCCACTTTAGCGAGAGGTTTAGGGATTTTTAGGGCTCCAACGTTGCCACCGGAACAGAAACGCTGGACCTGACCCCGTTAAAACCACCTCCTGGAGCGGCATATTGTCTCGTTTTCCCGTGCCCTAGCTAGTTTTCCCAGTGCGCATTGCATTTGCTGACAGAGTGACACGTTGCTTGTGATGGCTTAGAATAGCTTGCAATAGCCTACAATTTCCCAGTAACAACTTGCAAGTGCTTACATTTTTCTACTATCGTGCTTGAATCTGCGATAGGAATTGCATCAACATTGGGAAGATCCGGCCGGTGGAAGAAATTGCATACTTAAGGGACAAAGAGCAACACAGGACTGGCTACTTCTAAGTCCCACTCGCAGTGTACACATTGATGATGCTCTAAAGAAAGACTAGAAGAAAGAACGGTAAAAGATAAATAATACTTGATGAATAAAGATAAAGATATCGAGCAGCGACAGTCAAAGGCCTTGGTATCAAGGAAGTGAAGAGAGAGACTCTGGAATTAAATGACGGTAAAAGATAAAGAATACTTGGTGGATAAAGATATATCGAGCACGATCTAAGGCTAGCAGAGACTTTTTTTAGATTCAATTTGGGAATCTGTGCAAACAAAAGGCATTGAAGCTACTTTCTATCCATGGATCTGGATGAATCATGGATGGCACGGATGAGAAATTGTATTTTTTCATTCAATGCAAACATGTTAGTTAGAACATATAATATTCAAATGGGAGTTGATAAATGTACTACCTTTTTTGACTATTCTTCTACCACACCTACCAGGGGTTTTATTTTTTTGGTTTTGAACTGGCAGCTTCGATCCCAGGCCATATGGTAAATTTTAGGGGAAATTTCATGGATATCTCTGAAATTTGTAATATTTTCAGAGATACCCGGCTTTTTCAAAAATATCACAAATATTTTTGGACCAAAAAAATTAGGTGTTTGTTTTGTTGTGCATGTCACTTCCCTTCTTTTTTTGAACACACGCTTAACAAGAAAAAATGTGCTCATAAAGGGAGAAGGAAGTGACATGCACAATAAAATAAACACCTAAATTTTTCTGGTCCAAGAGTATTTGTGATTTTTTTGGAAAAGCAAGGGTATCTATGAAAATATTGCAAAGTTTGGGGGTATCCATGAAATTTTCCCTAAATTTTAATGATGCAGATATGGGCACACAAAAAAATTTCAGGGAGAACTAAAAATAGGGACATGAAACCAACAAATATTACAAATAGGGGCATAGCTTTAAAATAATTACAAATAGGGGCACAATTTCAAAACAACTTGTAAATTCTTGTAACTTTTTTTGGTTTGTACATTAGTTGATTAGATACATCACATTAAATGTTAGCAAACTTCCAGAAAACTTAAAGGCCCCCCTCAAAATAACCTAAACCCCTTTACTAAAATTTCTTTATTTAGGCTTGATTTGGAGAGACCTTTAAGTCTTTTGAAAGTTAGGTAACATTTAATGTGATGTATCTAATCAATCAATGTCCAAACAAAAAAAAGTTACAAGAATTTACAAATTATTTCAAAATTGTGCCCATAATTGTAATTCTTTTGAAATTGTGCCCTATTTATAATATATATTTTTTCCATGGCCTTTCTTTGTAATTTCACCTTTTTAAAGTGCAAAATGAGGCTGCAAGTATTTACACTTTTAGGCTTGTGGATTGTGATCAAATTTTCCTAAAACCAAAAACTGGTATTGCAAGAATAATTTTTTTTAAATATGGATTCCAAAACCTCAAAATTTATATAAAAAGAGGCATTATCTTAAAGAAACTTAAGGGCAACTTTTTTTTCAAATAAAATGGCTCCGCATTGTGTGAAGATCATGTTGTTTTATGCTTAACCCCTCACCGCCCATGGTATTTTTGAGTATCTCAAAATTTGCTTGAAAGTGAACAAAATGTTGGCATTTTGATCAATCTTATCAATTTTCTCTAAAGTGCAACCATACAAATTCAAATTAGACATGTTATAGATCACATAGGAAAAGAAATCACAACAACATCATTTATGGATTGAAAGATTATAATGTTTGATTGTGAGGGTGTTAAAACTGCGAAAGTGATTTGAGGTCTTTCAATCATCTTTTTGCATCTCAAACCTAAAATTGAGGGTACCAAAAAATATGAGTATATAAAGTATAACATGTATAACCCTAATCAATTTACGGCTTCTCAAAATCTATTCTACAAATTTTTTTAATGAATTTTTAATGTGATTTTTTCTCCAAGTTCTAGTGTACTTGAGGCTCATTCCCAAAAGCCTTCAACACTAGAAAGTGAAGATTTGCAATGGACACCCTTGCACAAAATCTTGCATAGACAAATCATGTTAATTCATTTTCAAAACCAGACTCTGAATGCTGAAACAAGGCTTCAATAAGAATTTAAAAATAATAATAATCACTAAAAAAATCTTAAAAGAAGGCCGCACATCTGCAAATAAAATTCAGAGGGGCCCTTTGGGCCCCTTGGGCGTTGAGGGGTTAAGTTCCTAATTGACTGGCTACAAAACAACAACAAATTCTTATTTCTAATGTGTGACAGGTATCTTGATTTGGAACGTTGAACAACATTTGGCACTATAACGCTGTTTTTGTTTTGTTTTTTGTATGGGCTTGGAGCTCAAATCAATTTTTGTAGCTTTCTAGCTTTTAAAAGCCTAAAAGAAAACCCTCATACCTACTATAGATGGTCTATATCTACAATACTAAAGTAGATGTGGACCATAGGTGAAAACATCACTAATTTGAAAATACAACTTGACATAGAAGTGCAACTTTGAATTTTCTTTTTCAGCTCTTGATCCTGCTCATAGTATCAATTTAAAAAAAATTTAAATGAAATTCTAAGTTTAATTTAGAGTTTTTTAAATTGATACTATGAGCAAGATCAAAAGCTAAAAAAAATTCAAAGTTGCACTTCTATGTCAAGTTGTATTTTCAAATTAGTTACGTTTTCATGTGGTCCACACCTACTTTAACCCCCAAAATTCCTTTGTGTTTACATGCTCAAATGGCTTAAAACTGACCTCTCTCAATAAAATGATTAGTTGATTGAATTTTGGAAGTTTTTTAGTAATTCATTGTAAGATCTACTTTGTTGCTAACTTATGTGAACCCTTTCAAAATTTCAAACTTTGTAAGGGCATATTTCATTAGATAATAACACTCAAAGTTGGATCATTTTTTTTTTGAAGCTTCCTCTAAAATGTCAATTTTTATTTTGATCATCCAAAATGATATCTTTCCCTTTATGAATGTCTTGTGCAATTTGGTTTTCTTTTAGAACATGAAGTTAGCTATATGCCTCATAAATTTCATGATCATCCAATACTTAAAACATGGTGGAAATTTTTTGGAAGCAGGAATTACTTTATGAAATTGTCATTACACCAAGAAAACTTCACTAAAGAGATTCATTTAGGAGTAAATCTCAATTACAATATCCATATGGCATAAAGCTAGAATATCATGAAGATCCAAAGTATTTTCCAAAGGAATTTTTTTCTAAAAGTAAAAAGAAAAATAGAAGTTATTATGTAGTCAAGAAAAGTTGACCACAAATTTTGCCCTTTGACCAAGCCATAAAGTGCTTTTGAACTCTTTGTGGAGACATCCAAATCACATATGATACCATATCCCACTCAAAAATTATTCAATTCCAAATATTTTGGGAGGAATGCAAGCTTTTTAGTATGAGCACATACATCCTTATTTTCATAATCTTATCTCAAGTATTTACTCAGAAAATGCTTGCCCAAATATCCAATGAACCCAAAGTGGGCTCCTTGGTCCTTTAGGGGTTAACATCATAAATATTGGCCATATATAGTAGGTGTGGTAGTATAGTCAAAAAGGGGTGGTACATATATCAATTCTTATTCAAATATTAGGAAACATTGTAGCAATCATATCTCCTAAATCTCACCTTCATCACACTTCAACAACAATAAATGTGTGAAAATGGAAAAAAAAAAACTTTGCACTTCTAAGGGGATTAAGTTTCATTACTTTTATATGTGTTTCTATTTATACAATGCATGACACTTATAACCAACAACTCCCAATTCAAGTGGTTAGCCTAAGATTTTATCCAAAAAAAAATTATCAAAAATTTGAGTCCACCAAGATGAAGCTTAGGATTTGTCCCGCTTAGTGGTGGAATTACTTTTGAATTGATGGGTATATATGTTGTGCTTTGATATTTCTTATTTGACCAATAATTGTTGGTTATAAATGTCAAGCACTATATAGCAGATTTTTTAAATTTCAACCGATCTTATTGACCAAGGGACAAGGTTCCCTTTGAATTTTCCCAAAGTAACTTGTCAAAGGTTGAAATTTTAACAAGGAAGTGCACGGGGAGAAAGTACACTAGCATTATACAGTTTAAAAAGTATGTGAGTCAAGTCTCTACAATGAAAAAGACTATTAGGGGGTTTCAAAGCTTTACATATTCTACAGTTGAATTGATTTTTTTCTCTCTCTGCTCCTTTTTGTGAGAATTTTTTAATTTTATTTCTCAAGGTGGTATCAAGGCTTGCTTTTGTTGTGTTCTTAGATTTCTCAGGCAAAAGAACCCAAGCTTGCACTTTTGAATGACTTGCTAGGTGCACATTTTTTTAATCATTAAAAAATACAAATTTGGTTAAGAAAATCATTGTTTTTGCAAAATAAAAATGCTTCAAGTAAACATGGTTTTCCTAGAGTTTGAAACCCCCTGTTAACACCAATGCAGGTTTTTATTTTATTTTAAGCAAGTTATATATATTTTTAGTGCTAGTGAACAAAATGTCTTCTTTGACTATTACACATCAACTTGTTACTCCGTTTTACTTTAAAATTTACTTTCATTAGTTACATCCATTTTAAATGCAAGTTCCTCCTCCATAAATAACTTCCTTATTAGGAACCTATTGAAAATTTAAAAGTTAGTTTGATTGATGACATGATCACAATGTATACTAATCATACTTGATTTTTATCAATGTGTTGATAAAAGATGATTGGAGTTAAATAATACAAAATGAATGAAGTATGTTGATGAATTGTGCATTGGAATTAAACATCTTCATTTGGATAAAAAAATATTGGAGTCAAACAACTTCAAAAATAAAGACAATTGTACTAGAATCAAACCACTTTAGAGATACAAATATATATATAGGAGCTAAACACTCTAAAAGTAAAAATAAGTGCACTGGAACTAAACACTTTAAAGATAAAGTGCATTGGAGTTAAGAGCTTTAATTATAGCATAAGTGTATTAGGATAACTCCAACTTCTAAGCTGATAAATGCTTTAGGATTAAACATCTACAAAGATAAATAAAAACTCCCAATGTGATTAATAGTTCTATAAATAAATATTAAAATATAATTGATATTTTTTTCTATTTTAGATTAAATAAACATATTTATAAGATTAAGCTTGGAGGTGAAAAATGTAACTTGTTTTATAATTTGTCCCTTTTTATGGTAGAATGGTTATGTTGGATTTGATTAAACCTAGATTATGCAAAGTTCAAAAATAAAGATGGTATTGTTCAAAATATCAAGAGATGTGCTGAAAATCAAGATATATGTTCAAGACATTAGGAGATGTATTTTGAATATATAGGTACGTGTGCAAAACATTAAGAGATATGTTCCCCTTTGATAGATGGAGATCTTCCTATATTTTGTACACAGAGTTCATAATTACTTGAATAATCCAAAATTAACTAAACGTGGCATGGTTGAATTTTTTGTTGTATTTCACTTTGAATTATAAGCATTTTGTGATTGATTTTGTTAATGACCACAGGAAGTACATAACATTGTTCATTGATTTTATTGCTCTTAACAATAGTCAAGTATTTGAATTACTAGGAAATAGTACAAAGAAATTTTCAATCTTGGTGTATAAAGTGACGTCTTTTCTTCCAGTTTCAAGAAGCCACTTTTGCCCCATTTATTAAAATAAAAACAAGAAGCTACTTCCTCACTAGTGCACTAGCTCTTTTTTTGAGTAAGATACATATTCAAACTTCTTTAAGGTAGTGCCTCCTAATGCAAAGCTAATACAAAAACAAAAAAAGAAATAAAAAAATTATACGACTTGCTAATCTTTTCTTCTCAAAGGTCCCAAATCAAAAAACCACACACTAGAAGCAATCAAGAGGTGAATCTATTAGTAAGCACATGACTAACCTTCATCTTTCTCCAAAGCTCTTCCTTTCCTTCAAGTGGACCCTTGGTATGAGCATTTTCAAACTTTCACCTTGAAAATACATATGTGAAAATTTAAAAATCACATAAGTCAGATTTAGAAATTACAAATTCATTTTTGAATTTAGAGACCCTCAATTAACATACAACATGTAAATTGGGTAAATTTAAACAAATACACAATAGGGGATTGGTTTTTACTATTATTCTTATTAGTAAATCAAATGGAGTTATCTATCATGAAGTCTCCATTAACTCCTAAAGGACCAAGAAGCCCACTTTGGGCTTTATGAGAACTCAGGCAAGCTCTATTGACTTCACAATTTGGAATTTTTTCATGAATTTTTTAGGATGGATGCTACTTATCATAATCTAAGTGTGAAGCTTTATTTCATGGCATTCCCAATAAGTAATACAAAAGTTATAAGGTTTTTTCAATTTCAATGTCAAACTGGGCAAGCAAAAAATATGTTCTAAATTTTTATTTTTATTTTTTATAAAATTTTATAGATTGATTCCTACTAAAAAAAAGTTGAATCACTCAATTCCAATTAATGAGGTAAGAGTTAAAAGGAATTTTATTTTGCGGGCAATGAAGGTAGGAAGAGGATAGAAAAAACATATAAAGTTATCTTTTACTCTCAACTTTGAAAATTTTCAAATGAAAATGAAAATCAAAGTTACTAATTGTTTGTTAGAGCATTCTCACCATTGGGATTAACAATTTTCAAATTCTTCCAAAACTTATTAGCATATTAGTTATATCTTTCATTCATCAATACCTTTCACTTTACAATTTTTGTGAAAATGAATCCAAAATTTTTGGTCAATTTTTTATATATATGCTTTCAACTCATTTTCTAACATATTCCCAAAATTGCACAAAAAATACAACATACGAGTTTTTCTCCAAAAAGTTTGAAAAACAAAATTTCACCTTCTAGAAGGACTAGAAAAGCCTATGTTTTGAAGTTTAGGCACATTGATCTTGCAATTGGTGGGGATATTCATTTTGGAATTTTGGGACAATGTACTTGTGCAAGTGAACCAAAGGATCCTACGGTTGGATTTGTTAAGAAGTAAGTTTCAATGAAGATTTTGACCTTGGTTTGGGGACTAATATTTTGAAGCAGTTTTGGGCCTCTAAACATGAAAGAATTTTAGGGATTAAAAATAAGGAAATTTGAGAAAACATGGAGGCAAGTCTAATGTTTACTAAAAAAAACTCAACTCTAGATTGCTTCACTAGAACGAAGTATTGAAAAAAGAGAGCAAGAAGTAAAGAAAGACACACTTGATGTTAGGAGGGATATTAGCAATATGAATGCAGTCTAAAAATGTGTCCAAATGTATCTAATTTTCCTTTGCTATCACCACTCTTAACACCAAGTGTGAACATACCCAAAGGGTAGTAGAATGACGAAAGAAAAAGGAAAATAAGAAAATAATGAAAAAAGATAAAGAAATGGAACGTGATCCGGGGGACCCGACGCCCGAGCTTGTTGACTGGCCTGTGCCCGGAATCCCGGGCCACGCATGTGCCACTAGCAGCCTGGAAAGTAATTTGACGTGGCCATTTTCTTTCAAGGAGGGTGCTAAATTTTAGAAAGGTTCTCACTGGGGGATGGTCCTAATTCTTATTAATTTCTTTAATTATTTGAAGTGAGATTCTACCATTTCCAACACGTATCAATATTTTGTTTTCATTACAATTATTACTATTTTCGTTGTGGTTTAATTTATACCATTTCATTTAATGCAATTTTTGTTTGTTTTATTACGTGCTTAAAATGTATTTTTACAAAATTTAACTTCGGTTTTAGTTTTGCTCTTGCCTTATCATTAAGTTTTTGATGAGTAAATTTTTTATGTAGATGTTTGTTTTGGTTTCTATGTCCATGTTCGCATGAATTTGGGGATGCTGAATTTATTGGGGGCGGCCCTTGGAGCGGTTTTATTGGGCGAGTGGGAGACCACGGTGATACGTGTCGTTAGTGCTCATGGGGGGCTTTTATTGATGCTATGGTTTTCAGGGTTTAGGCCAATCAGGGAGGTTGCCCATTCCTGGATTGGCGTTGGACGGAGACTGAGATTTGACAATTGGGGGCCCCTTTGTTGATGGGGAGGGAAGGGGAATTGGGGATTTCACTATTTCATGTGTGTTGCCTTGTGAGTTTCCGCAGTAGGGTAATATTCTTTACTAGTATAACCCGTGTCTTGTGGATACATTTCGGATACATTGAATTTTGGTTGGCAATACATCTTCAAAATCCACTTACAAAGCAATAAGTAACCACTTCCTCAAGTCACTGAATTTGTAACAGAAACATAAAAATTAGAATTCTTTTGCTGGTCTCTGCTAACTTTTGTAAGAAAATATTACCTCCTTAGTACGAAAGCATTCTGTTTGACCGACAGACATTTCTCAAATCCAAGTCTATTATATAGGAAGAGATATGATTTTATTATAGGTAAATGTAGATTATTCGAATTGCGTGAAATGTTCCAGCCGGTGATTGAAAATAACAATAATTACAATCGACTTCTTTTGGAATTGTATAAGATTTTTTGAAAATTTTGATGGATATCCTTGAAGTTTGCAATATTTGCATAATGCCGTCGGTTTTTCAAAAAATTGCACATATACCCTTGACATGGTTGTTTTACTCCTTCAAAATCATTGTTTCTAGATTTTGCAATGAATGTCTTAATATTCAAAGCATAGGAACACACAAAGATGGAACTAAAGAATTAAAAAAAGTATTTTGAGATGCTCCTTTAAAATGTCAAGAGTATTTGTGCAATTTCTAAAAACAAAGGATATGAGTGCAAATATTGCAAACTTCAAGAGTATCCATCAAATTTTCCCCAAGATTTAATCATACCAAAATTTGAGAAATACATTTCAAGTCAAAACAATACACAATTGATGTGAGGCAATGTATTCTACATTATTTAATAGTAAATAAGGATTTTGACTTAATTGAAAATTTTAAGATTTTGTGAAGTGTTTTTTCTTGCAATAACAACAAGTTTCTCAAAAAAAAATTTAAAAAATATTGTGCGCTTAGCAAGGTGTGCAAAAGGGAGAGCATGAGCTCTTGAGTGTTAGAAAACAAGGAAAATGACAAAAATAAACCTTGAGACCACCGGGAAAAATCAAATTTGTTTCTTGCAAAAAAAAGGCAAAAGAGAAAACATATTTACTTCCTAGACTTTGCCAAGCTTTGAAACTGACTTGATATTTCATAGTAAATGACTAGACATACAACATTTTGCAAATAGATACCAACAAGCTATATCTAGCTTGTCTTTTTTTTGTCAATACTATCTCATTTGTGTGAGTGGATGATGTTACAAGCAATGAATGATTCGCTTTGTATGTGTAAGTAAAAGTGTTCACTTTTGAGGTTTTTGGAGAACGTTTACCATTTATAGCCAAAAGGCAATTTTTGTGTTCACATGCGTTTGGAGTTCCTTTCATGTCATACAATCTGGTAACTTAACCCTAAAATCTTAAAAATTACTCACTTGTATAATATTCCAAAAGGTTACACCAAGATTCAAAGTTGCAATCTCAAGATTTTAACACTTAAAGTTGACTCAACATGTCAATATGAAATGCTTAATAGGAGCAAATGTCTTCAAATCACAAATCCTCTTTGATACATTGTATAGAATTTTTGAAGTTTATTAAGTAAAAAGCAATGAACGGGATATTTGTTAAATTGGGACAAAACAGTCATTTTGGGATTTTTGAAGGTTTGGGGTGATCACCCCAAAGCAAGCCCCCAACCAAGCTCCAGTGTTTTTTTGGTACACATGTCCTCACCTGAGAGGAGGAATTTGTGAGGGAAAAAATCTTAGTGGCTTAGACTAAATTTGATACTTTTGAATCTGGTTTGAGGTAACTATTTTGGATTGAGGTGGAGTACAAAATGGTACTTTTCTTTTTCCCAATTTAATGAATATCCCGTTAATGCAACTTAAGTTTGAAACAATTCAAAAGTTTTCAAATGATTTGAAGCCACTACAAAGATGACATCATACCTTGTATCAAAAGTAGTCTATCCAAAGTTGTTTGAAGACTAAGAAATAGGTGCTTTGAATAATTTGTGCATGCTAAGCTATATGTACAAACTATGAAGTTCCCCTTGCTATGGAACAATTTTTGATTGGATTCAAAACATGCTAAAACACAAGTCTTTTTATCCATTTTTTTTGGAAATTTAAAAATAAAATCAAACTTTTTGGTAAAATAATTAAGATCTTGCTAAAACCTACAAGTGCTTTTATAAACCAAAAAAAAAAAAAACACTCATGTTATAATGAACAAATCTTCAAGATTTCTTTTATATGGATATTACATAATAGAACTAGAACTTTTGGGTCATATAAGCATCAAAAAGTTAACATAAAGACTTTTGCATGGATTTTTTCCTTAACTGCTCTAATTTTGCCTTAGTTGCCTTAGCAATTGAAGAATGATATGGATAGATTCTCAAATTTATTTTGAAAATTACTAAAAATTAATTATAAAATTATTTTGATTTTTATTATAAGTCTATTGGTATTCTATTGTAGAGTCTTTTATAGAAGTTACATTCATTTTGACTAAGATGATTTTCACAAGCTTTGATGGATGAATTTCATGAATGGATGAACTAAATTCATAACGTGCATGGCATGTTGCAAACAAAAGTGGTGAATTTATGCATTGGAGTTAAACAACTTCAAAATGAGTAAAATAGATATTTTGAATGGTGTACTTATGCATTGTCTCAAGTCAAACAACTTTTAAGTGAATACCAATAGAAACTTGGATTTAAACAACTTTATTAAGATTGGACAAGATATGAGCTCATATTTAAAATAATTCCAAGTACACACTAAGATTTGTACTATAGTGGTTGGTTCTACATAGTATCATGCTAAAAAGCTAAAAGTAGAAAATGAAGTCCTACTTTACTTTATAAAGTTTTGCTCTACAAACTAGATTGTACCAATGCATACAGACTAAGGTAGACACACCCATTCCCAATTGGTCCCCAATTCTACACCCTATTTTTGAGGGTGTCACCACACATTGTTGAACCCATAGTTGAGCAGTGAACTCTACTTGCACAAGCAAATCTTGCCACATGTCAATTCCTAAACTAGTTTGGGAGGGTTGGGATTGTGACCGTCAAATGCTAATATAGGAACACATCCAAGCAGTTTCAAGGTTAGTTTAGAGTTGCTAATAGACACCCTATGAGCTATAACTTTGCCCTATCTACAATACTATTTTCCACAAAAATTATGTTCTGTAATAGCTTGTTGAAAGGCTAACCCTAAGGATTTTTTTCTTGAATTTTCCAAGACCTTGAGGTACCCCAAACCCTTAAACGGTTGGGTATGGGTCTTTCTACCTTATACCAGTCCAAGAATCATGTCAGCTCTTTTACTAATGATTGGTGGAATTTTTCAAAAAATAAATTCTACATTTTGTTTGATTTTAAAACTTTGTCTCATTCTATCAAAAAAAATCATAAATGATTTTATAAGTTGTGTGCACATAGAAAACATTGTTTAATTACATGATTGCAACCCACCAATCTCAATTGCACAAAAAGAACACATAACCAATGACAACACATTCAAAAAGAGACATTGACGTCTACATCAACCATGGATTGAGATTCTATTTCAAAAGAATAAACTAAATGGTCTATGAATTCTTGCACAATGCATCACTACAATTCCATCCAAAATTCAATACGACTTGCTAATGATTATTTTGATACAAGCAAGAAAGAACTTTGGACTTTCTAAAGTTGTGAATTCAAAAGCAAGTATGTTCAATAACCACATCACGATGTATTTTCTAAAAGCAATGTTGTTGTTTCATGCAATAAAGATAGTTCATGTGCTCACCTCATAGGCATACAATTTTTCACTCCCCTTAGGAACACATGAGAGATCAAAGAACTTAGAAAACTTGCTCATTTTTGGGTTTTTCAAAAGTCGAGGTTTTAGTTTATAAGGAATAGTGACCATACTATTTTTACAATTGCTGAAATGATGCTCAAGAAGCTTATGGTCTTTAAATATTTGAATGTCCAAATGATATATTGCTTTGAAAAGGTGATGACATTTTGCTTTGATTTTTTTAAATCACACAAAGATAAATTTCTTCTCAACTAAGAAAGTGACAATAGAATATTATATGCAATACTTATAAGAGGTTAAAATTATTTGGAAGACCTTAATCCAAGGCTTGTTTTCAAGTGTCCTATTGTTGAACGTTCAGAATTGAGTGTGGAAGCATTCTACCATGAGTATATACTTATATTTGTATCCATTAAGCCTTGCTTTGGGCACACACTTCTAGATTATTCTACCTTAATTGCACTAGAAAATTTCACAACTTAAATTATTATTCAAGCTAACACGGCCAAAAAACGTGAGATTTGATAAAAACAGAAACTCCATGAAAAATGTACTCAACTAAATTTGGTTTAAGAAAAAAAGTACAATCCCTTTTTGGCAGATACTGCTTTTTCTCACTTCCCTAGATCATCTATGAGGAAAATGCAACATTTACAAAACAAGGACTTATGTTTTTCTTGAAATCAAATTCAAATTTTCTTCATGGAATACTTCATTTCTATTGGAATTCATGTTAATACACTTAACTTATGAGCCGTTTGATGGAATTCATGTTAATACACTTAACTTATGAGCCGTTTGATCAACCAAAAGGTACAAATCTACATGCTCTAAAATTCAACGAAACATCTTAGCATTATGTCCAATAAACTTCTCAGGACATTGTTTACTCCATACCCCTGGTTGAATCACAACAAGGCAGCAGAAATGCGTCCAAGAGGGCAACATTCATTTCTCACATGAAATACCCGGAGTGTTGTCATTTGTACAGAGCTACACATATGAGCATAAGATCTTTTCACGAGACTTCTCGGTCGATACATTCTAAAATTATGCAAAGTAAGAGTAATCACGTTCTTCCGTCTATTGAGTCCACACCTTAGTACGCAAGCCTCAGTGTTCCGTCTTGTATCCACCTCCTTATGAAGAGTACTTCTACCATGAACAGACTCACGACGAAACCCTGCACAGTTCCAGACAAATAACCTGCATATTTATAAACCAAACCTACATCCATTCTAGATCATTAGGGGATGGAAATATTATAGAAATAATGCTTATAAATTAGAACTCCACAGTAGAGTTTGTCGTAAAATACACTGATGTTACATAAACATGCATATTTGTAGGCCAAACCTACATCCATTCTAGATCATTAGGAGGTGGATATATTATAGAAAAAATGCTTGTAAATTAGAGCTCTAAAGTAGAGTTTATCATGCAATACACTGATGTTACATTTTCTACAACAATTTCTCTTCAACTAGCCTGTGCATTACCAGAAGAGGCGGCAGGGACACCGAAACCAGAAGCGTAAGGAGCGGCAGCTTCAGCTGCTGTGGGTTGCATGTGCTCTCTGAGCTCAGGTTGAGGTTCTGGCATGCTGGCTTCGTACTTCTCCACGAGCTGGTCTATCCGCCGGAACTGCCACGGCCAACGCGTGTTGTACAGAAACTGTCTCAAGTCGTATCTGTTGTCTTCGGGAGAATAAGTCTGTCATTCATTCATTCACAGGTGATATAAAATTAATCATTCTTACAAGAAATTGAAGAAACTGAAAAGAAAGGAGTTTTTAAAAAGGTTAAAATGCCTTACTGATTAAGCTAAAGTAAAAATGTCTACTTTGGAAGCTAATGGTTGGTCACAATAACTTCCAAAGCATGTTCAGAAATGCAGGAAAATGTTTTCTTCTATCTATTGGGGCTTTCAAATCTCCATTATCTTTTGATATTCTGGTACACCGTTTTTATCTGCCCCTTTTTGCAAAAGAAAAGGCATCATCTCTCAAAGAAAGAAAATCAACTTTGAACTGGTGGTTTCTTGTTGTTTCTGTCAACTTCTTTGCACACAAGGGAGCTCTAGTCAACTTTTCTGCCCCCTCACAATGTGCAGAAAATGTTTTTAATTTTTCTCATGAAAAGAACCAGGCTTTACAGGAGGAACAGCTGGTTCTCTCTTGCAAAAGCCGCCAATTTTGCGAGCAAAAATGCCTCAAGAAAAATCGACTTTCCCTAAGCTTTGAAACCCATTGCTGATATGTTTCCAATACCTTCCTGGAAGAGTTGTAGAGATTCCACAAGAGCTGAAAAACTGGGACTAGGCAATTCACACAATGTCCCAAGTTCCATGTCCCGGTTTACTTGGAAATGCCTGTATAGCTGCACTTTTTGAAAGTTTTGGCACCAAGAAGGTGGGACTTTGCTCAAGGAAAATATGAAACCAATCTAACTTCAAGACCAACTCTCATTAATAATTTTCTTAAAATATTCAAGGCTTTCTTTTGGTAATATTTTTGCCTTTTATAACCCAAAAAGTTGAGATCTTCCGTCCAGATGGGAATTGCAAAGTTGGGACGTACGACGTATTATGAAAAAACCACTTAGGGTTACATGAAACATACCTCCGCATGGTACGAAGGAGTCAAAGTCGTCATCTTGTGTCGGTTGATGGAGTAATACTTGAAAAAGTCCTTCACTTTCTGTGCCACTTCTAACGGTGTGAGACGTCCATGCCATCGTATGCACAGATTCTGATTGACCAGCACCTCAAAAGTGTCAAATATTAATAGAGCTTTTAGAGATATCAGAAATAGAAACCAACCCTTGTGCATGGAGACCTAGAGTTGGAGTTGTGATCAAACACTCCTCAAAACCAGTTAAATTAGGCAAATGTTCCACCCAGCAATGTAGCTCCCCAAATTTCGAACTTAACGTTGTACTAGTAAAGGAGCAGGGATTACGAGTGAAAGCGCTGTACCTCAAACATAGACACAGGGCCACAACGGAAAATCTTTCTCAATTGCCCATACATGCCGAGCTCCTCATATGTCATGCCCATGTCGACTTCATCAGTCTGCGAAACAACTGAAACGTGAGGGAAGATAACATGACAAGGATCTTCAACGTAGTGCCTTTTCTGATGCATTACTATTAGAAGAGTATTATTTGAAGGAGAAAGTAAAGCGATTCCATCGCTTAGGATGGTGTACCTGTGTATATTCTGCTGTGATAGGCTCCAATTCTGCTGTCGGTGGAGCTCCTTCAACTTCTGCCAAAGTTCGGTATCCGAGATTCAAAGCACCCCAACGCAAGAATTCTCGAAGGTCTCCTTTACTAATGCCTCCAATAGGGTTTATGTCTGCTGAACTGCAATCATACTGCGGGTCCCCCAAAACAACAAAAGATACCGTCTTCTTTAATGACAATCCATAATGAAACATGGTATACGACAAATACTCACAGTAAAAAATGAAACAGTAGGAATGGTTTGTTTAGTAGGAAACCTTAGTGAGGTAGCCCCGAAGACCTTCATCGACATTTGCGCTTCCAAGTACAAGCAGAAATCCAGGCTTACTCCGCACCCACGGCAAAAGTGAGGCAAGCATAAATGCAATCACCATGCGAATACGAGCTTGTATGTTTTGCAACGCAAGGTTCTCTGCCTGTGCACCTCCATGCACCTTTACATGCACGTCAAAACCCCAGGATTACTTTGAATGTAGAACTAGCAAGACACACCACATTCTCCCTAAGACTACCCTTGCAAATGAGATAAAAAGGCAGTAAAATTCAACTCTTCTACATCTACGGACGCTTCAACATTGTGTTGCAAGAGAATATGCAAATGACCAGTTCACCGTAAAGAGGCAGAAGATCAGTGCTTCAAGAATGGGAAAGGTGTCTTTGAATAACATGCGCCTCAGAAACATACCTTGTATCTTAATATCTTCCCAGGGAACAAGGTTTCAAATAGCGTGAGCAAGGATTTCACAACCACATCAATGTCGACATTCAAGTGTGAAGCGCCAATCTCCTCTGCCAACCGTTTAGCCCGCCCTCGAGTTGCTTCTGAGCTGCAAAATCACAAAGTATGTTAGGAAAAAAAAAGGCAGAAAAAGCACAGTCCAGCATATTATTCTCAATTAAGCAAACTTGAGAGGGCAAGGGTTTATCTGCACATGCCTATTTTCAGTTCCCATGTATAATGTGTGTAGGAGCCGCTGGGCAAACTCTTCAGCTGACTGAGGTACTTCATTCTTCTGATAATTGCCAATGCGAACAGCATCTGCGATGACTTGCTTATCTCCTTCCTTCACAGCTGCAGAAAACATTAAAATGAGGCTAGATACAAAAGATTTCACTCTCGATGAAATAACTAGAGGAAACGAGTACATAGAAAGTACATGATTTTTAGTATGCACCTTTAACAACAAGTTGGCACATAGAACCAACAATGGCAGCTACTGATGAACTGTCAGCACCCCCTGAAAGGGGGAGCAAGTATCCGGTGGCTCCGCTGCGGCGTAAGTAATCCCAAAGCCAGCAAGCTGGACCAAGAGCTATTTCTTCATAAGGATCGTGGTAGCGCACCTGCGGTGTTTTCAAAAACTTAGGTAATCCATGACTTAAACAAGAGCTTGAATGTTTGTTAATCTAACAAGAGAATCGGCTAAAGGGACATATATATAACCGTGTGCCACGAACTGTTGCAATTTACCTGAATAGGAATCGTACCATAGTGGTTAGTCAGATTCATGGGTCGTGAGAGTTTAAAATTCACTGGAATAGACGGGGTTCGAGGCTCTTGACTGGCTTGTTCCCGCAAACTGCTAATTGTGCCTCTGAAACTTGAAACCTGCCAGTTTTATGAAGCAAGTTTCATCAGGTTGTTGACGACGAGTATCCATAAAATTTGATATAATATATGCATACTTGTTCAACGGAAGAAAGATGACCGAACTTGATGAGAAAAGCTACATATTCCAAATCGTTTCAATCGAAGAGTCAAGAATACACAAAAATAACGTGATAGAGGAATATACGGTAAAGGGATATAGAATTACCGTATCCAAGTCCACACATGCCATCACAACCTCAACATCTTTCATAGAAAATTGTGATCCCTGTGCCACAATATCTCCATTGACCATTATGCAAGCGGATCCATCTGCAAGAGATGCTGCCGTTAGTTCTCTGCCAAATAACTGCAGCTTCATGCAAAGCTGGAAACCCAAATAAATATCCAGCTTAACCAGTGAGTTACACCAACCCAGATAGTGATTAGTGGAGAGTATTTAGGTGCATTTGAGCAGGAATCTTGGTTTATAAAATTCACAGACCGCAAAGAAATGGAGCACTGATGAATTTGAGTATGATCGATTTGGAAACTGCAACTGATCCTGCCACGAATGGTAGGACGTACCATAGTAAAGACGGCCCCCATCACAGCCTTGCTGATTAGCATACAAGTAAACACCACCGCACTTCCCAGTTGCACTTCGCATCAGCTCAATCCTCGTGTTGAGCTTGCGAAGCTGGTGATGGCTGCCACTTCCATTCGCAATGATTTCCACGCCGTCCAAGGACAAGCCAATGTGAGGTGCTGAAGGTGTGAACAGTTCCTCACATGTCTCTGCAGCCACGCCCCTGAGTGATTCACAAACCATATTCCAAAGTCCAGATTTGTATGATACACTCGGAGGCATTACCACTTCAATCATAGGGCTTATTCTCCATGCTTGACAACAGCAATGCAAGGTGATCTAAGTGAAGATCAGGTTTCACCATGAAAAATGTTTACACTTGTATGTAAGTTTCGTGTCAGTTTACGTTAGCATTTGAGCGTGCAAAAGAGACTATAAGCTGCAGCTCATAACTGGATACCTTCACAATAGTGAGTGCCAAGCCTAGATGCTGGAGCTCGTGATTGAAAAACTAGCAAATACACATGGCCCTGTAGCTACCGAAATCACAAAAAAGGAAGGCAAAGCAGCCACTTGCAATAGCAACTTGCAAGAGAATGGCTCAGCGTGTGAAACTTCACTGCCCATAAGAATTCAAGCGCAAGAAAGTAAAGAATTCTAGATGTCTCAAAAAACCTATTCCCACTAGCTTTTTGTGAATCATTGAATTTTGCAAAAACCTATCACCTTGTCCTTGAATTTCGCTGTTTATTAGGGACGATCTAGGTTTTGATTACCTGGTGATGACACTCCTAACTACCTAATCAAAGACCTGGCATAACTAGAGGTATATTCACACTTGGTGTTAAGAGTGGTAGTAGTGAAGGAACATTAGATGCATTTGGACACACTTTTAGACTACATTCATATTGCTAATACTCCTCCTAACACCAAATGTGAACATACCCTAAGCTAAAAAAAATCTCCAGGACCATTGATGTGTCAGAGGACGAAACACTTGAACTGTGAGCACCATGAAAGGACCAAAGAAGAGTGGAGTACACTCACGTGTCCTGAAAGGAAAGGTAACCATCTCCAAAAGGTACTGTTTCTTGTCCAGTGACTTCTCTGATGCACTCCGGGAGCCGGAGAGTCTCCATCTGACGGAGGCGTTTCCAGGCAGAAAACCAACGTAGCTCACGATAGTTTCCGTCATTGGCGAGGTAAAGCTTAGGTCGGATGAGCAGGATTTGGCCATCCAGACAGTAAGCTCTACAGTTGTAGCGGACTCCACACTCTTCAACCGGTAAGCCAATGTCGCAGACTATTCCATTGGTGAGATCCGACGCTAGAATTTCGGCCATGCATTCCCATCTGACCAAAGCAATCGTTTCAGAAATTGTTTCAATACTCAACTCTTTACAGAAACAAGGATTATGCGTAATCAAAATGCAAACCCTAGGTATATAAACCTTTCATAAGCCACTAAGGTAGACGATTCTACCAGCATCACTGTAAGCAATTTTATGTATAAATGAGTATGATTTTTTGCAAGATCAGTATAGAGCTGTGAAGAGGTCGTTGAGTACAAAAGCCATATCCGTCGAGATCAAAATTAGGATTCTCTGCTGCATAGAAGCTGCCTATCATTCCTCTCATTAGCAGGCTTTGTGAATTTAGACTCAGCCAGAATCGAACATTTCCACCTCCACATTCAACTACAAGACCGTCGTGTGCACTAAAATTCAAAACCGAAGACCCGAAACAAAGCACGACACCCGAAGGCTTGGAGAGAGAGAGAGAGATTCATACGAATGCTGCAACGTGTCGCCCTCCAGGAAGTGATCCTCGCAGCCATAGCCGCAGAGCTCGAGCTCCGGCCCCACGCGGAACGTGGCGCCGGCGTCACGAGCTTCGCGAATCGACTGCTTGGTGCGGGCCAAGTTGCCGTCGAAGTCCATGGCCCATTGGTTCAAGCTGCACGTCGCCAACTTCACCACTCGCATTGTACCAGACTTGTAACTGAACAAAAACCTTCACAAATCCTCGTAATGATCCGAAACCCTAAATATGAAATTCTGCGAATCAAAAAAACTGGAACAAGCTCTCAAGCTCTCAAGCTCTCAATTGAGTGTCATGGTGCAAACATATGATTGTGAATTCACTGTTGTTGAATGGAGAATCTGCAGCTGCGGAAAAGAGTGTGAATTCCATGACATACGATGAATTCTGCTACTCAGGAATTTGATTCCGCCACTCGCATTGTACCAGATTTGTGACAAAGAAAAAAAACCTTCACAAATCCTCGTAATGATCCGAAACCCTAAATATGAAATTCTGCGAATTAAGAAAACTGGAACAAGCTCTCAAACTCTCAATTGAGAGTGTCACTAATCAAACATGTGGTTGTGAATTCACTGTTGTTGAATGGAGAATCTGCAGGTGCGGAAAGAGTGTGAATTCCATGGCATACGATGAATTCTACTACTCAGAATTTGAATCCGGGACAAGCTTGGCGGCTGAAACTGAATTTTGGGGTGGTAAAACTTCTTGACCTATTTTTCAGTAAGTATTGACATCTAACCCAAGTTGTTTCGTATTTTTTGGAACTTTGTGGAATTAGTTATGTAATTTTGAAGTGGAAAGGCCATAGGTCTCTAAAACCGTCCACCTCCTCAAATGTATATCACTTCTTCATTATTGAAAAGTTATAAAAAACAACATGTACCAAAAGAGAACATTTGGTGAGGTGAGTGTCTGAGTGATTTTAGAGCCTATGTGGTTTATGAGCAGATTATCTTAACCAGTTGATCTTCTAGAAGCTGGTCAAGAAGTACAATCGGTTTATAAACAAAAAAAAACTTGGCGATTAATCCCTAAAGGATGTTGCCTACCAAAAGTGTTGGATGTATTCATACGAAGGCCATTTAGTACTTGAAGAAACAGCTTTATGACAAATGTCAAAAATTTCCAAAAATCCCAATTGATCGGTAGTATGTTTGTGCCTTAGTTTAAAATTTAAAGCTCTGACAAGATTAATATGCAACCCAAATAATTAATTTGCCTACAACACAAGAGAGAGCATATAATACATCAATATCCTTTAGGGATTAACTAACATCCATTGAGGCACTTTTGCTAGTCAATAGGCTTAGTCACAACACTTTCTTAGCTAGCTATGGTGAATGAGAACGCAAATGTATTGCTTTGCAATTGGCTGTTAGAACTTCCCTTTTAGTTAGCGAGCTAAACTTTTCACCGTCCCATTCTTCTCCTCTGAAAGAGATAAATGGGGCGGTGAGAAGTTTAGTAAGAAACATTTTATCTCTTGCAATCCAAATTTCATTTTGTCGTGTTTGTTTTATTGTCAATTGACTGCTTCCATTAGTGGAGAGCCCAAAAATTACCACGTCTTTTGAAAGCAGGTAATTATTTCCCATTCTCATTCTCCAAATCAAAAAAATGGGGTGTCACGTCATTTTCACAAAGAATGAGTTCCTATTGACTCTTCTTTTCACTCCACAACTTCTCAATTTCCTTTCTCTTTTCATTTTTCAAAAAGCCGTTGTCCTGATGGAGATCTTTCCATCATATAAATACTCGTTATCTATTTATGTTTGTATTGATTTCAATAAATCAATAGTTGTGGCAAAATGGGTAGTCGTGATAAGGACCATGGTTTGGTGACAACGTAGCGATCATAGATTCTAGTGCGCTGTGCCGTCTTGTCACATGCACGACTCAGGAGGGTAGGTAGCAGATTAGTTGGGCCAATTTCTTGCCTCACTAGCTGCCAAACCGTGGGTCGCCAACACCCCTCGACGAATCCGATGGAATTAAAACTCAAACCGACGGACGGCCAAAGACAATCGTTTCTCCAGCCAACCAAGTCTACGACTTGGCGATTGAAGACAAGCATTTGACACTATTGTATGCCCGCAAGGGCACGTGACCACTTTACGGTGGTGTTTATTTTGTAATTTAATCATTTTTATATGTTTATTTAGATATTTTGGAAGGCTCATATATTTTGTCTTTATTTGAATAAAAAATACTAAGGATTTAGAAGTGAATAAGAAAGTGTGAAAGAAAAAAGGGTTTGGCATCTATGGTGGGATTAAGATAGAAAGGGGCATAAGCTGATGTGCTCCACCTCCTTACCTTATATAGGGTTGAAATTAAAAAGGAGAGATTCATTAGTTGTTGAAAGTTAGTGTATGAGTGTTGGTGGGAAGAAGGAAGAAATTCCAAAACTTTGGTGTGAGAGAACTTTTTGTGTATATATGATTTTGAATTAAAATTTGAAAAAATTATTCTTTGTATAATCACATTTTCAAAATGATTTTGCAAATTTGATTTAGAATTGTGATGCAAAAGTTATGAGTATTTGAATTTTAGAGTCAAAAAACCAAACTATGAAGAAAAGCTGAGACTTTGATAAGCCATAGCTTATGATGTGTATATCATTTTGCAACAAGATTTGGAAGGAATATTTATCTTAGTCATGACTTTTAAAAAATTCTTAAATCCAAGATTTGAAGCTTGAAGGAGAAAGTTATGGAGGTGTGAAGGATTGAAGGTGGCTGCCCTTTTGTTATAAGAAGGCCAAAATTTTGAAGAGCTACAACTTTTGGACAATATGAAGTTTTCTTTTTAAAATTTTAGAAATGATAATTTGTTATCACAACTTTCCAAATTGTCTTCAATCATTCCATTTGGAGTTTTATTGAAGAAGTTATAGTGTGTAGAAGTTGGAGGTTTGGGTGCTCTTTAAAAAATTAAGACCCACACTTTGATTGACTAGAATTTTTGGACAGAGTTTTATTTTGAAGTGAAAATTTCATGGATTGTAGCCAGTGGTATCATCTTTTCTAATTGATATCTCATTTTTATGAGTGATGTGTAAAACAAAAGTTATAGAAGTTTATAGAGGCAATATTTAGTTTGTAAAGAGAAAAAAAGCCTCTATTTTGAACCCGCACAACTTTTGGACAGTAGCTTAGATTGAGTTGAAATTTGAAGAAATGTTAGAAAGTTAGAAGAGTTTTTCAAATTGCTATTACACTTAGCATTTAAATCTTTGAACCATTTGTGGTACTAGATAAAATGTTGTAGCTTTTCTAGGGCTTGTTATTTGTGATTTTTCCTATTGTTTTTATCAAAACATAAAGACTTGAAGATCTAAAGATATGAAAACTTCAAAAAGAATGTTTTGGGCTTATTTTTTATGTATGTGTAGGATGTGGCTTTATTATTCCTAGCCAGTTTTGGAGGTTCGTTTGTCAATTCATTTCCGTTCTATTTTGTAAACCTTGTTGCAGGTAGTTTAAGATTAAACCAAACTTAATCCCATTTATTGTTGTGGTGACGAAATAGGATTGATCATCCACATGGTCAAAATTTGCTCTGTTCTTATGATTTGGAGTTTTGGCTAGCAGATCATGAACTTGATTTTAGGATCCCGTCATACAGACGGCAGCTCGTGTCTACTGTCCCGATCTATCCGTCTCATATCCAGTGGGCTCTTATCTCTATCTTGATACTTATACTCCTAAAGCCAGCCACATGATAGGCCAACGAAAGATTGAAGACTGAAGATTTGAAAAGTGAAGATCAAGATCAAAGACGATTTTAGTCAGTAACGTACGATTGCAGCGAAATACCCTGCGTGTTTCCAAGGCGCAATCTTCTCAATCCAACACCATGACTACCCCTAGTATTTCAACAATGCAAGATATTGTTGCATTGCAATGATAACTATGGCTTTATAGAGGAACTCTACTAAATTTTAGTAGAGAAGTTTAGTGGTGGTTTATACATTCAAATATGTACTTTTTAGAGAAAATTTCATGGATATCTCTAAAATTTGCAATATTTATATAAATATGCTTACTTTTTCAGAAACTACACAAAGACCCTTGGATCATCATTTTTAGACATTTATTTATTGTGTTTGTACTTTCTTCACAATCAATATTGAAAAAGGAAATGCAATGAAACAAAAAAAGAAGCAACATGCACGCAAAGAAAGAAGGAAAGTGACATGTACAATAAAATAAATCCCTCAATTTTTTTGTGTAAGAATATTTGTGTAATTTTTGAAAAACAAGGGTATTTATGTAAAGATTGCAAACTTTAGGGGTATCCATGAAAATTTCCCTATTTCTTATATACATATTTTATATACTTAAAGGTGAAGGTAATAACAAGTTGATTCTCATTCAATTTGTATTCATCTTTACATTGCATTTATAATGTGTTTGAGTAATTTTTATCATGTCATAGCATTTGAATTTATGTGAAAGTTGACAAGGTTGTAGCATGATGGAAGGGTTGCAAATCCATGGTCATGAATTGGTTCATGGATTGGTTTAGGTTTGATTTTTGTCATGTACAACTGTACAAGCTAGGCTTAACAATAATCTATTTATATACATATGGTTTTTAGTATATTGTTGTAAATGTAAGAAGCTAAATATAATCAAGGATTAACTAAAATAATTGCAAAGATTTGTTTAAAATTGGTTGTAATTAAAATGAAGAGGGAAGTCAAATAAGCCAAGGGTAAAAAATGAAGGTTTTTGGTGCATCAAATTTTGAGGCAACATGTTGCAAGCTCAATTAGAGCTACGCCACATGAAGTTTTCTATAGGATGGTGACAGTCAATTGAATCCAAACTCTTTCTTAATCTTGCTTTATTTGGAGCTCGTTGAGTGTTGAGGGCACGGAATAATTGCATCTATCTACACTATTGTAAAAAATACAGGAAACATTTTTCAAATCATATTCAAACTACATGAATTCCAAAATTAAATTTTTGCATAATAAAATTTTTACTCAAATTTTAAGAGCCAACTCAAAAGATAATCTTTGTTTAAGTTTCATTGGTTAAATCACAAATGAACTCCAAAAATGTTTCCATAACAAGTGATCGTCTTATTTGTTACAACAAAAATAGAGTGATCCATAACAAACAAACTTTAAAGGACCTTCGGCCTTGCGATTGATTGTTCATCACTTTCAATAGCGTTTTAGAATAATTGAAATTGGACGTTGTCCGGGCCTGGACCATGTCTCCTGAAATTGATAAATCAGTACATATAGCGTAAGACGATTTCACATTTCAAAAATCTACGAGTATTAGTTGGCAAATTCTAATTCAATGTAAAGGAAGAGAATCATGAAAGTCAGTTAGAATTAGAAAATACTTGGATTTGTCAAAGGTAAAATTTAAAAAAAAAATTATGCGTCAAAATCAAATTACCAGTATTATTGTTGAAATAATGTATGTAGCTCAAGAAGCTTAAAGTACTAATTTCTTAAAAACTAATTTGACATTTAGTTTCTTAAAATACTATTTTCAAGAGTAATTAAAAAACATATATATGTTTTTCATCAAAAAATATTTTCATAAAAAAAATAAAAAAAGAAAATATATAACATAAAAAATTAAGCTAATTTAAAATTGGCTAGTGTGGCCATATGCTGTTGGCCCAATTTTCATCTTGCATGCCCCCTATGCCATCTAACTTGTACTTTACTTCAATTAAACTTGTACTCTACTTTATGTTTAAGTAGAACATCCAAATTTTACTTTAGTTAAACTTGTACTTTCAAAATTCAATAACTTTCGCATTGTAAATCCAAATACCACAAATCCAAGTCTATGCACCCCTCTCGGCGCAAAAACAAAAACAATTAGACAAATTTCAACATCTAAAAAATGAGGCGCAAAAACAAATAGACAAATTTCAACATCTAAAAATTGTGTCCAATTTGGGTTTCTGGTTTTGAGGATGGAGCCTAGGGCCATCCTTTCAGAAATTCTGGGGCGCCCTTGCGGGCACCGCAGGGGGGTTGGAAATAGTTTTCAACCAGCAATTGACGCGTCTCGGTATAACCTCACTAACTGCGTCATTGCCCCAAGCGCAAAGATACTAGTAACATCTCCTCCCACCCTTCATATAGCCCTCAAACTCCCGGTCCTCCGCCAAACAATATGGGTTTAATCCGCTACTCCCCGTTATACTCCTTTCACCTTCTTCACCGCCCCGAAGCCCTAACCATATGATCTCGCTCTCAGCGTTGCATTATTCTGCCGAAACAAGTGAAGTCTACGAAGAATCAATTTCCACTTCCGATGAAGACTTCCAAAAGAATTCCACTAATTTCCGTTATCACGTTGTGGCGATACGAGCATTTGCCTGTTTGTGTTGGAACAGAAAAGACATCGTGCTTGATTGAGAGAAGCTTTCCACATTGGATGAGCACAGGAGACGATTGAGAAACTTTTTAGAGTCGGAAATGGTCTGTAACTTACTGTTGAGAAGCTGTTGTGGTCGGAATAGGTTGAGGTGTCGTGTTTTGTGGTGGTGACCTTGAGCTTATACGCTTCGAGCTCCATTTGATGTTGTGATTGAGAGGAGCGTTGTGATTGATGATTGCGCTTCTGTAATTAGCCATGGCGGAATACGAGCATTTGCCTGTTTGTGTTGCAACAGAATAAACGAGGTGCTTGATTGAGAGAAGCTTACAGGGATGTCGTTCCACATTGGATGAGCATTGGAGACGATTGAGGATTTTTTTTAGAGTCGGAAATGGTCTGTAACTTACTGTTGAGAAGCTGCTGTGGTTGAAATAGGTGAAGGTGCCGTGTTTTGTGGTGGTGACCTTGAGCTTATACGCTTCGAGCTCCACTTGATGTTGTGGTTGAGAGGAGCGTTGTGATTGATGATTGCGCTTCTGTAATTAGCCATTGCGGAATACGAGCATTTGCCTGTTTGTGTTGGAACAGAAAAGACGTCGTGCTTGATTGAGAGAAGCTTTCCACATTGGATGAGCATTGGAGACGATTGAGAAAGTTTTTGTAGAGTTGGAAATGGTCTGTACTGTTGAGAAGCTGCTGTGGTTGGAATAGGTTAAGGTGTCGTGTTTTATGGTGATTATCTTTGAATTTATACGCTTCGAGCTCCATTTGATGTTGTGGTTGAGAGGATGTGTTGGAACAGAATAAACGAGGTGCTTGATTGAGAGAAGCTTACAGGGATATCGTTCCACATTGGATGAGCAGTGGAGAAGATTGAGAAAGTTTATTAGAGTCGGAAGTGGTCTGCACGGTTGAGAAGCTGCTGTGGTTGGAATAGGTTAAGGTGTCGTGTTTTGTGGTGGTGACCTTGAGCTTATACGCTTCGAGCTCCACTTGATGTTGTGATTGAGAGGAGCATTGTGATTGATGATTGCGCTTCTGTAATTAGCCATGGCGGAGGCACATTTGTTTCAGGAATTTAGCACTGCGCGCGCGGTGCCTGTGCGCACGGCGATCTTGGTGAAGGATTCTGGCGACTCTTCGAAGTTCCATCTGCGGAGGTTATTGTTCTGGTCTTTTTTTGCCGTGCAAGATGAGTTCGTGCATTTTGATGGCTCCGATTTTTGTTGCAAGGACTGTTCTCGAATTTTCATCTAGACTTTGTATAAGCTTCGTCTGTATTTTAACGCCAGTTTCCAATTTTTAGGAGCGTTTTTGTGTCATTAGAGCTTCTTGTTACTGGTGTGCATTGATTGAGCAGATTATGTTTGAGATGCCTCCAATGAACGCATGTAAGTTGTGTCGTCCTCGAGTTGTTGTCAATATAATCGCTTTTACTAATGGTGCGGTGTGGTTAACTCTGCAGGGATGGAGGTCACACTCGAGCTGCTTGGAATAGTTTCTTATCTGCTTTTCTTCCCGAGGCAAGCATTGTTGTTTATAGTAACCGTTTCAAAATTCTGCTGAAATTACAGGATTGTTAAAGAATTTTTGTGCACAGTACTTTGTTGAAGAGGCTATTGAGTTTAGGAACGCCTTTATGGTTTTCAAGCATCGTATGTGTATACTTGAAGAGATTTTTTTTTCTTCCAGGTCGTGAGTTTTGGAGTTCAAGCACTAGGTTGAGCACACGTTGCAAAATTTAGTACACTTTGGTCCTATTGCTAAATGTAGCTTATGCGTTCATGCAAATGATTGTAAATCGGGGAGATTTTACTTTTATCGTAAAATTATACTGCGTCATTTTGAAATTTCTGGGAATTTGGTACCGTTTTCAGTTTCCTCAACCTCATGTGTGGTTGAGTGCAGGGATATCCTAACAGCGTGACACCAGATTATCTCCCCTTTCAAACATGGGACACTTTACAGGTTCTCGTCTACAAGTAGCCTTAATGGTGCTTTGTCAAACTTATCTAGTTTGATTCAAGAGAGTTTATTGATATCATGTCAAAATGGCTTCGTATTAGAATTTTTTTTTGGATGTAATGATATATTTTGGAAAACAGTGGGTTTCTGAGACATTGGCACAAATTCTAACTGCACAATATTTGACACACAGGGTCTATCTACATATATCCGCAGCATGCTTTCCACACAGGTAAGGGCTATTCTATGTAACCTATGAATGAAAGTTCTTTATCCGTGAACGTTTCTTACATTTTGCTATCTAAACTCTCACATGCTACGTGTAGGATGTAGTGTAGGATCGAAGGAAAAACGGCTTGCGCTTGAACTCGTAAGAACGATCAAGAGGGTATCTCAGTCTCAAAAGTATGTATGACACATTTAATTAAGTTTTCAACTTAGATTTGGAGTACATGATCTTGAGCAGGAGTTCGATTTTGTGAAATGCACAACAGGCACTCTTGGGTGGCATTGGGGTAGGGGAAACAACTGCTACAGTAGTGGGCGCCACTTTCCAGGTATGCAGAACGAGATTTTCGTCATCTACCGGAAGCTTTCCTAGAAAAATGTTTGTTTTGATCAGATATCAAGGTCTTGTTCATGGTTGTTAATTTCAAAAGTTGGAAAACTCAAGGAATGATATCTTTCAGATTTTATTCTTGAATGTGGCAGTGGTTCTTGCGAGATTTTACCGGCATGTTGGGGAGTATTCTCTTCACACTTCATCAAGTACGTGGCTGCTTGACAACGAGCATTTGCGCTATGGCTTGAAGTTGGTGTTGCAAGCACCATGTGAGGGTAACTGTGTCCATCGTGTTCATTATTTTTGGTGCCAAGCTTTGACAAAATATTGGACCTTGGTTCCCTTTCGCAGGGATCAAACTTAGACAGTAGTGCCAAGCAATGGCGCCTAGCAGCGGATTTGCTGAATGATGTTGGTAAGTTTCAGTTCCTCTTCAGTCATGCGCTTGTGAGGTTCTGTAATGGTTGAGCATGATATCAATAGCTCTAGTTATTTGACACTTGTACTTCAACCTCCGCAGTAGAACTGTGCAACTAACAAATCAGATCTTTTGTGCAGGAATGTTGATGGATCTTGTATCGCCACTTTTTCCAGGTGCCTTTGTGACGATTCTCTGTATCGGCAGCATGGCCAGATCAGTTAGTAAGCTTACTTCACCTCGAGTAGAACGCGGTTTAAGTTTTCTTAATGGACGGCTTATTCAGCTGAATACTTGGGTAAGGGCATTTAATTATTTACAGAGTAGGCTGCACAAAATCCAGTTCTGAAATTGCAATTATGGGAATACCAATGCAGCTGGGGTTGCAAGTGGAGCAACACGAGCTGCGTTGACCCAACATTTTGCCCTACGAAGGAATGCTGCAGATGTTTCTGCAAAGGTAATCGTTTCGTAACTCACAATCTCCACAATGCCCAAATAGTGTTTAGAGGCACCGTATTGCTCCTGACCTGAGATTTGCCAGAAAATTAAGGCTAAAAGTAAGGCATGAGTAAAAGATCTTCACACGTAGTTTTATACCTGAGAGGATCAGCTAGGTTTGGTATTTTACTGAAGATTTGTACTCCAGCTATCAAAAGGTATCCATTCCAATTATACTACTAATATGTATGAACAACACTCCAATTCTTTTGTAGGAAGGAAGCCAGGAGACTGCTGCAACCATGGTTGGAATGCTATTAGGCATGGTCGTAGCACGCTTGACAGCAGGAAATGTCGTTGCGCTTTGGGTTTCCTTCCTCCTACTCACGGCTTTCCATATGTATGGTGAGTGATTTTCACTAACAATGAGATTCGTCGCAATGCTTCTGCTCCGGGGTTTTTATTTGTAACGATCTGGACCTTGTACAATACAAACTTTTGTTATCTGTCATTCCATGTGCACTTTGCATGGCTCTTTATGTATGGCAAGGTGTGATGATGTTGGTGCCCTGGTAATAGTTCTTGTTGGATCGAATATCTTATCGACAAATCTCGGGTGTCCAGCAAACTACAGGGCAGTTCGGTCGCTCTGTTTGACGAGCTTGAATGCTGAAAGAACCGCAATTCTTTTGCGCGCTTTTAAGGAAGGCAGAAAAGGTTTTTTACTTACGCCATTCTGTTGTTGGTGGCATTTTATTTTTTTAAGCACTCAACAGTTGCTCTTTCTATATAGACCTTTGCGAGTTTGAGCAAAGATGCTTAAATGATTTACGATCTGCAAATGAATGTGCTCCGGCTGATCGATTCCTTGATTGGATGAGCAGTATCAACGCCCAGAGAAGTAGCAAATCAAGAACATCTGCTTCCACAAATCCCCAGGCTTCCGTGGCAGAAAAAAGGCTCTGGAGATGCGTGGTTACCAAAGTCCGTATTTTTTGGCGTTCCAATCTCCTCCCTGAAGTTGGCGGATGGGTACATGCCAAACCTTTAGTTCAGACTGCTTGCTCTGCTTCCTTCATGTCCGTCGACACTGCTTTGTGATGTTGAAGTGGTGAATGATATTTAGTTCTCTATTTTCTCATCTCGACTTGAATTGTACGGCCGTGGGATTCTTGCAGCTGGAGTAGTTTCCCATTGCTGGTCGCGCGATATTCAACAGGTACATGTATCATTTTGACACACTACTCCAGGATAGCTAGTGGTCAAAGACATGGACTTCTTTGGATACTTCACGGATAGAGGAACTGCACACATACATATTTTTGAAGTGATTTGCGCTCTGATCAAATAGCTAAGGTCTTTTATTACTAAATGAAGAATGCGTTTGCATGCTACACAGATCCATACCTGATGGTTCCTGACGGCGCAAACGTGCACGTAGTATTGCACAAAAGGGCAACACCCCAAGATTTTCTGCGGGCCTATGTACACGCCCTGTGTATAGCAGATCTCCAAGCACGAGCATCAAGCAATCAATCAGAAGAAAGAGCTATCTCATGGATCAAGGAAAATTATTCTGCGTTTCTGGACTCTGTAAGCTGATACCTTTGTCCCTCGCTTTTAATAATTTTGCAAAATGATATTGCCAGATGCCACTATTTTACACGACATCAAACCCTGACAATCGCTTGTTTGGCAGCTTGGGGCATCTGGTTGGACTACAGATCGTATTCTAGTAGAATCAAGTGAATGGCGAGCGGAATGGCGCAACGCGCCCAAGCAAGAGTAACCTCTTCATTGCAACCATATCCTTTTAGTTTGGAAGGGCCCAATGAGCAGTCATTAGAGTGTAGCTGTGGGGTGCGACATACACAATGTTTTGGCCACTAGAGTTGCAAGTTGGGCCTACTTTTGATATTTGGTGAGACCTAATTTTGATATTTCTTAAATGTCAAGCCTATTTTTTATATTTCCCATACAACAAACTCTTCATGTGAACATTGCTCCAAAAATAGACTTCTCCCCTCTCAACGTAGCTTTAGAAAAGTACTCAAAACAAAAGATCCACAACACCTGACGACAGAGATTAGCTGAAACAACGTACCACGAATTCGAGAACTGCAAAGTCTGCATCGGAGCCCTCACTGCATCACAAACGTTGTGAACTTATGCTACAACATGATTGAACTCAAGCCTGTTGAGAATTTACCAGAATCACTAGCACACACAATAGTTCTTACTAGAAAAAGCTCAGCTGGTCAGAACACAATGGCAGAAATCTGGCTATGACAAGTTCAAAAACATCCAAACAAACAATCCGGAAAGTAAATTAAAGCAAAAATACCACTCTCTAACTTCCTCACCTACGACAATACAAAATCCACCACAGTAAGTCACAGCATTACGAATTGTCACAGACTTCTCAACTTGAACTCCAGCAACCTTACACCAGAGTAAACATTCTACACCGTACTCAGTCAGAATACAATATTCTCGAGCATCTCCTTGAAGCCGGATCTATGCTCTTTTCCATATTCTCTGCAGAACTATGGAGCCTCTCTGACACACAACTCCTCAGCTTCCTAGCATTCTAGATTCGGGGTTGCAGTCGGATGCTCCTACAATAGAATTCTGTCAAGACTTCAATCACTGGCAACTAGTCGGGTCTCGTCAAGAAATACTTGTTCCTCTCCCTATCCATAAGGTTTCTAGCTGGAATGAAAACTCCCAAAGGGCTTATTCACAAGGAGCTTATATCGCGTTCCCGGTGTTAATTTCCTGTGAGTTTCATTTTCCTTTGTGTATGTGTAGTTGCAACATGTGTCCAAAATAACTGTATTTAGAAAGTTTTTACAAAGTTTTTACAGGTGTTGATTCTCCAGTTTAGAGAAGAAAGTGAGACTCACTAGGGAATGAACACCGGGAACGGGATATAAGCTCCTGGGGATTATTCCCAACTCTAGATATGCTCTTTCCAAATTCTTTGCAACTGTGGAGCCTCCCTGACACACAACTCCTCAACTTCCTTGCATTCTAGATTGATTTCGAAGCTGCAGTCAGATGCTTGCACTCTAGAATTGTGTCAAGACTTTGATCATTGGCAACAAGCCAAGTCTCGTAAATAAAAGAAATACTTCTTACTTGCTCCCTGTCCATAAGGTTTCTAGCTAGAATGAAAACTCCCAAGGGCTAAACATTCCTAGCTGACGTTCCTGCAACATAATGGATTGGAATGCAGTTCGATCACTACTTCAATTGGACGTTGCTCTTGTAGAACTGATTGTTGGCAATATCCCTTAAGCCTACATGAAACGGCCATGTGTCAACAATACAGAGATAGGTGAAATAGTGTAGGCAAGACTATTGGCTAACATAGCTGGACAGGTGTCTAGCCGCCCACCTCTTATGGGCAATTAGTGTAGGTAGGAATGTAGTGGGTGAGGTATTAACTACAGTCCACAACCACGTTGGTTGCAGAGTTAATACTCAAACTAGTGGACACTAATACAGCTTTAGGTATAAGTAGAAGCACAATGCAGCTTTTCTTTTTCATCTGTTCACGCTGAAGCTAGCTAGTATTGTAGTTCCCACATGGTATTAGAGTCATGGTCGATCTCTCGGACCAAGTCCGTTTGGAGGCCCCTCACAACCAGTCTCGCTCAAGCAGATCTCAGTAGTTTTGTGTTTCAGGCGTATGGTCTATTCAGTCCGGTTCAGCGCAATGGCGTTTCGTGAGACAGTCGTGGACGTTTGGTCCAAGTTGGAGGGTAACTCAAATCACAGTATTTGGAGTTACCGCATACAAAACATCATGCGTAAAGAGGGAACCTAGAAGATCGTCAAACCACTTGCAAGCACTATAGCTCCTACTGATCCGACAAAACTATTGGCCCTTGAAGTTCCAAAGGATAAGGCGATTTCTCTTATCTCTGTCTAAGTCAAAGACAATGTAGTTGCATATATCATGGATATCTCAGACCCCGTTGAGTGCTAGAATGTCCTCCGCACCCTCTACGCTAGCACCACTATATCTTGGAAACTCTTACTTCACCGGAAACTTAGCAATCTCAAACTAGAGTCCGGATAGACAATGCCTGAGTTTGTTCATGCCCTTTAGCAGCTTATCGCAGAACTCACAAGTGTTGGAGAGAAGGTCACCGAAGAACAGTTGGTCCAAAACGTCATTCTCGCCCTCCAAGAGTCCTATGAGAGTCTTGTCACTTCTCTCATGTACTAGCCCCAGTTGGTATTGATGTCCAAACTTACCAGTATCCTTCTGCAGGATGACATCCGCCTGCACGCAATCATTGCTGACCTGCAGTCACGAAGCCGCATCAGATCATCACCAAAGAAGCAGTCAGCCGCTGTCTTTGATATACACTGACTTGTATGGTCTACTTAGCACTCCATCGTCCTCTGGGTCCAGGTAATTCTTAACCATGACCAATGACTTTAGTTGTTACACCTAGCCTTACTTCTTAGTATGCAAAAGTGATATACTCAAAACTTTTTAGAAGTTCAAAGCTATGGTAGAACTTTAAGAAAACACCCAAATCAAAACTATTCGCTCAGATAGGGGTGGAGAGTACACTTCTCATGCATTTCAAAACTTTTGTGAAACCACGAGATCCAAAGGCAATTTATGCATGCTTATACACCACACCAAAATGGTGTGGTGGAATGGAAGAATAGAACTTTATTAGAGAAAGCTAGGAGCTTAGCTCACGAATGCAACCTCCTAGCGTCCCTTTGGATTGAGGCAGTCAACACTGCAAACTATATCATAAACAAAATCACTACAAGGGCTAATCAGGGTGACTCCCCCTATGCAAGACTCACTAGGAGGCTACTGGATGTCTCTAATCTCAGAATCTTCAGGTGCCAGACTTTTGTGGTGGACACAGCACCATCCTGAAAGAAATGGGATGCTAGGGCAAAGGAATGCATATTTCTAGGCTACGATAGGAAATCTACAGGGTTTCAAAACTATTCATTCCGAACCAAAAAGATACTTGTCTCCAAGGATGTGCGCTTTGATGAAGACTTTTTTCCCTTACACCATGTCCAAAACTTGGCAAATCACACCCCCAAAGAATAGATATGGTCTGATTTGGATCTGTCTGGAGCCTACTCTCCAGAGTCCACTCCACTCGGTCCACCCCTGGTCACGGGCGGAGCTCCTTCGGCATTCCCCAACTCTCCCGGGATAGTCTCACCGGCCGCATCCTCTCGAGGGGAGGACATCACCAATACGCCCCTTCAGTTACCGGCTCCGCCTGGATGATAGCTCCCAATCCATGATGCTGAGTCTTCTCCACTACAACGGCCCTAGGAGTTTCAGTCACCTCCAATACCTACTACATCATCAGCATTAGCACATGGGCATTCTCAAAAAGGTATTAAACAATCTCTTCTGGAAGTAAACAGCTTTATGCCACAGTCCACCCTTCTTCCCGTGCCAACCCACAGAGCACCCAACATCACAAGAAGTGGCCGCATGAGCAAACTTCCGACTCACCTTCAAGACTTTCAACTTCACATAGCCGAGGCACCTCCAGCAGCAATCCAGGTACCAAAAGACTTCAAGACTGCCCTCGCTCACTTTGGTTGGCGCGCGGCAATGGATAGTGAGCTCGTCTCAATTTACAAGAATGATACTTGGACTGCAGTTTCCTTGCCCCCTTACAAATTTGCCCTCACAAAAAAAGGGATATTTAGGGTCAAGGTTCATTCTGATGGGTCCTTTGACAAACTCAAGGCTTGCCTTGTAGTTAGGGGTTTTGAACAATAGGAAGGAAGAGATTATCCCAAAACTTTTGCACCTATTGTGAAGTGGAACACCCTTTGCAGCATTGTAGAACTGGCTAGCCAAAGACATCGAAAGATCTTTCACCTAGACGTGAAAACAACATTTCTCAACGGCAAAATTGAAGAGGATATATATGTATCACCTCCACCTGGTTTCAATCACTCTTATCCACAAAACCACACATGCAAGCTCAGGAAGGCCCTGTATGGCCTCAAACAAGCTCCCAGAGCATGGTACAAGAAGGTGGACTATTACCTCCTAAGCCAAGGTTTACAAAAATCCCATGCAGATTCTAACCTTTCCAATACAAAGCAAGGGAGCAAGCTCACCATTGTCATTCTCTACGTTGATGATGTATACTTGACAAGAGATGACCACAAGAACATCGATACTATCAAGGCGAACATTCAACTTCAGTTCGAAATGACTAATCTCGGGTTACTTACAAACTCACTCAAATTGCAGTTTTTCTTCCTACCCAATGGTATTGCCGTTAACCAGCAACAATATATCCACTCCATGCTTGAAGATTTTGGACTCCAAAACTGCCAATATGCAACAACACCGATGCAGGAGAAACTCCATCTCCCGCCTGACATGGAGGCTCCACCCACCGATTTGGCAACATATCAATGCATGGTTGGTAAGCTCATCTTTCTTACCAACACATGTCCTGATATTGGCTATGCAGTCAACATTGTTAGTCGGTTTATGGCAGACCCATATGAATCTCATCTCCAAGCTGTAAAGCAGATGTACAGGTATCTACATGGGACTTCTGATTTTGCACTGATGTATCGGCAAGGGGAGGAAGCAAACCTATACGGTTTTACAGATGCCAATTGGACAGGTGACAAACACAACAGAAAATCTACTACAGGTTATATTTTCATGCTAGGTAGTACACCTATTACCTGGAACAACAAAAAAACAACCCACAATAGCATTATCCTCTACCAAATCAGAATACATGGCACTTACAGAAGGGCCAAAAGAAGCAGTATGGCTAAGAAGACTACTTGCTGACTTCAAGGACAAAGAGGAAAATAAATCTACCACAACACATGGGGACAACCAAGGGAGTCTCAATTTAGCGCAAAATCCTATTTATCACGGTAGAACAAAACATATAGAGGTCAGACATCATTTTATTAGAGAAAAGATCACCTCAAGAGAAATAAACCTAGAGTACACACCAACAACAGAACAACTGGCCAATATCCTAACAAAGGCATTAGGCAGATCAGCCTTCAAAAACTTGAGAAGCAGGCTAGGTTTAGTTAGGTTAGGGCAAACTTCCGGAGAATCTTTATTGGACTAAAGCCTTGGAAACTACAGGAAGACTCCTGAAGAATGATTAGAATTCAGGTAAAAAATCTTCGACAAGCACAGATAAAGGCAGCAAAAACCTAACTACTCTATGTCTCCTAAACCCTATCTCTATCTCTTCCAAGTCCTTAGACATCAACCAATAGAAATAGCAACTTCATCAGAAAAGTGCCGAGAAGAAGAACAATGCCCTAAGTTGCAGAGTGGAAAAACTCTGGTGTACCCTTCAGAGTCCTCCAAGACAAACACTAGAGCATTCCATTCAACTGTAGTTAGAATAAATTGGTTCTAGACCAAATTTACACTATGCAGGTGAATCAACGTTGACAAAAAAGGAGGGCTCATCAAGGCTGTCTAGATCTAATTCATCACCAAAGCATTGGGAAAGGAAAGATCAAATCTTCTGAAGAGGAAGCACTCTTGTCCAACATTGACAATTCACTCACAAGAGAAGAATCAGCGCTTATCGACTCCTTTTGCTGAAATGAAGAATGAGGAAGATCAACTAATTGCAAGAACAATTGGAAGAAAAATGAAGTAGCCAAATCCGCCAGCCTTGTCACCAACACAGAGAATATCCACAAGAGAAGCAGGGACAATTGATACAAAGAAAATTTCTCGGCCATTGAGAAACAAAAGATCATGGAATTCCTTGTGCTTTCTATCAAAATTGCGCTTAAGGAAGAACACTCCAAACTAGGGTTGTTTGGAGCAAGGGGGGGTGTTGGCAATATCCCTTAAGCTTATATGAAATGGCCACGTGTTAGCAATACGGAGATAGGTGAAATAATGTAAGCAAGACTATTGGCTAACACAGCTGGACAGATGTCTAGCCGCACACCTCTTATGGGCAATTAGTGTAGATAAGAATGTAGTGAGTGAGGTATTAACTAAAATCCACAACCATGTTGGTTGTAGAGTTAATACTCAGACTAATGGACACTAATATAGCTTTAGATATAAGTAGAAGCACAATGCAGCTTTTCTTTTTCATCTGTTCACTCTAAAGCTAGCTGGTATTGTAGTTCCCACACTGACCTGGATTGAAATATTCTGGGATGACTTCTGTAGCAGTGACGGAGTGTCCATTCAACAACGCCGTGATCTTTGCCTAGTAGGGGCCTTTTGAAAGCTTGCCCAGAGTAGTTGATTAGCATCCAGTTGGCGCCCCAGTTGAGCTGAGTTGGCTGGAATGACCCCGCATCGTCCTGGCTGATCTGGACGCTCTGGATGTCGCAGGAGCCGCCCATGTACTTGACCGTGAATGAGAGCCAATAAGGCATGTACACCCATCAGTAACACTAGCCGTTTAGTTTAGTGACAGCTAAAATTAAACCTAAAAGTAGCACTTTTGCACCCAGAGAAGATACACATGCACCCAAATTAGACATGCAAATTTACGTAAGGAAACAAAAATTGTGTAGGTGGCAGTTTTTGATTGAGTGTGACATGATCTTTTTGTTGTCATGATAAGGTCTTTTTGTTGTCACTTTTTCAGGAGTCTAGTGTACACAATAGGTCAATGTAAGGAGTTACTTTCAACAATTCATAATAACGTCATATTTGTTAATTTGGAAAAAATGGTACATTTTGGGACCTTCAAATTTTGATTTGAAAGTTTTAGGAGGCCTCCTAAAATCGAGCTTAGCATTTTTGTACACATATCCTCACTGAGAGGAGGAATTTGCGAGGGAAAAAATCTTAGTGGCTCAGACAATCTGATACCTTCAAATCTGGTTTAAAGTAACTTTTTGGGTTTAAGGTGGAATACAAAGTGAAACACTTGTTTTTCCCAAATTAATGAATATGGTGTTTAATTTATTCATAGGATTTCAAAAATTTTGAAAACAATTTTGCTTAAACCTGTACTCATTTCCTAACAAGCACATGCCATTAGATTTTCAACAGACCCTCCCAATTACCATATCTAAAGTAAGTATCACTTTTGGGTGTACATACCTTAGAGCATCTCCTACCTTGCGCTCCACACGGGCAACTGCCGGGTCGGGGCTCAACTGAGTTCCAAATCAAGGTCCAGCGGGCGCTCGCCAAACTGGAAAATCTAGCCGGCCTCGCTAAACTTTGCCTCGGAGGCACCAAACTCCAGTGCCACTACTAAATTTCCCCGTGCAGGATTACCGCTTCTTATTTTGGAAATTCTATCTCTGCCTCCCAAACTTCAGAAAAAACAAAAATGTCTTTTGTTTTCTACTGAGTTCCATCGCGCATCCTGGGGAGCAGATTTGTAACTTTAATCGGGTTGAGGAGCAAGTGTTTCAATCGGGTTGACTAGGGGCTTTGATGGAGCAGTAGATACAGCTGTGAAACCCAAGATAAACTTGAGCTTATCATAGCAAACGATTCCACTTTGCAGGAGTAAAGTTTGATGTAAGTGAAAGATTTGAGTTGCAGAAGCAAAGCTTAGAGTTGCAAAAGCAAAGATTCAAGTTTCAAAAGCAAAGCTTCAATCAAGTTCACAAGAATGAAGAATTGAAGGTAGTCCGGGTGGGTCCAAGCAGGACAGAAAAGTTGATGACAACTAATCACCTTCACAATTTACCACAGCCCCAATGATACCTGTGGCCCCATCCATGACTTTGGTGAGCACATTTTGCGGTAAGAGCTGGGTCTGTGCCCCGGAGCCAGCTTCGCAAAACAACATAATTGCCCTGTAAATCTCATTTGGCGTGCTCCGTGTGGAGAATAAAACTGGACATGCTCTTAGTTGCTGGACCCGGCGTCCACGTGGAGCGCCACGTTCTGGGTCGGATACGAGCACGGCACCCGCTTGTACAGGATGTCGTACAGCCCGATGCTGCGCAGAGCGCCGTCTTGGCCGGCGCTGGCCATGGCGCTGATGGCGGCGCCGATCAGGTCGAAGGCGGGTTGGTCGGTGCTGCAGTAGGTGCCACCTGGGCGAAGGTCCGTGATGACGACCCGCGTGGGCGTGACCTGGCAGCTCGGGTACGAGCATTTCACGTCGTTGCACTGGCCGCATCCCTTGCCGTCGTGGAAGATGGGCGCGTTCCCTGCCGCTATCTTGCTCCCGATGGGGGTGCCCGTGAGCTCGGTGTAGCCGCACGCCCCTCCTGCAAAACAAACAAACAAAGCACTCATCAGAGCATCTCCACCGGTTCAGACTTGCTCAAAGTTTTTCATCTGGTTTGGTGAGGCCTCAAGGCTCTCAATCTCCACCCATGCTCTTTAAAAAAGTGGCCTAACACTCCAAGAAATTCCATAAATAAGCAGTTGACCACTTATTTAAGGAACTATAGTAGTGCTTGGTTAAGATGAACCTTTATAAGAAAAAACGCTTGGCTAAGATGAAGTAAATTAATGGCCTTGTCAATTGGGGGAGCTCCAAGGAATGTTTGACTACAATGTATGCTTTTCTAGAATGAAATGAATATTATGTCCGGATACCTTCATCTTAGCCAAGCACTACTGTAAAGAATAAAGCTCACTAAAGTTAGGGTGAATAGTACATGAATAGTGGTTTGAAGAGTGGCTTGCTAGACTCGCCAAATAAAAGAGTTTGAGAGGTTCTTGAGAGGGGCCTAGCTACTTTTCATCCACTTTCAACGAGCTAGAGCCAACAATGGAGATGCTCTCACATCTCAAGGGCGGTTCAGACTGTGCCCAACGTCCCAAGTCCCACCAAAATCTGAGAATCTCATTGACGGAGAGGTAGACGATGGGACTTGGTGTGAAGGTTTCAAACTATGCCTGAAGTCCCATATTGCACTTGCTCACATGGTGCCTACAGCCTACAAGGCAGCACTTTTGGAAGTTTTGGTGTCAAAAAAGTGGGACTTCACTCAAAATTTGAGTTGATCAAAATGCTAAATCCAACTTTGAGCCAAAGTCCCATCTTTTCTGGCCCACACAGTTGGGATTTTACATTCTAGTGGGACTTCGTGACATGGGACGTGGGACTTAGTCTGAACCGGCCCTGGTCGAACCCGCATTCTCAAAAATCCTAATGGTCCTTCCAATGATCTATTTCTATATCGAAGCACGGAGATCAGGCAGGTAATGCAACACAAACTGCTTCAGAAAAAGACAGAGAAGCTTGAGACTGAATTAGCAGAACAGCTATATCCAAAATCTGGAACTTTCTAATATTCTGTGTAACCAAGATCTAGGCTTGAGCTACTTTGACCTGATTGAGCATTTCGCATGATTGTCTTATTGTTCATCAGCTAGAAATTGGATGTACACGTAGACTACGTAATAGGTATAGCAGTACGAGATCTAGGCTTGAGCTACTTTGACGTGATTGAGCATTGCGCATGTCTTCTAAAATATCAGAGTTAGTAAGGTAAAATATCAGAGTTAGTAAGGTAGGAGCACCCATAAGCGTCATTTAAGGGTTTTGAACATGCTGCGTATTAGAAATCAGCTAGCAAATTATAGGATCTTATTAGGAACAAAAAAAATAATGAGTTTGCAATCTTGAAAGTATTATTTGGATACCGTGAGAATAAGTTGTGAATTTTTAAAGAGCAAACTGCCATTGTACCCATAACCACTTATAAGATTTCATGTTCACATGTTGTACATTTTTGTCATTACATCTATTTATTTCCAAAGATTTTTCAAGATTTCAGAGCTGACGGTTATGGGGACAACGTCACTTATGGGTGCTCCTACCTTAATCAGATATACACGTGATCTTCATAAAAATCTTAACATTTCTTCCACCAAATGGATCTATTTCTACATAGAACAACGACAATCTTGAATATTCTAACATTTTGTGTAACCAAGATCTAGGCTTGAGCTACTTTGACCTGATTGAGCATTTAGCATGCCTTATTGTTCATCAACTAGAAATTGGATGTACACGTACTAGAGGGTGATTGCAAGAAACACACATACTATTTTTTGTCCCCTTCACCTCTTGCAGGTGCTTTTCGGCTTGTAACTTTTGCGCAACAAGTTCTTTTGAGTTGAAATTTTAGAGGAAGGTACACATCATAGTTATAGACCTTCCATAATTTTTGTGGTTTTTTTAAAATTATTTTGCTATTTTTGAACAGCTCCCAAATAGGTGTCTACCTTGGCCATTTTGGGGGTTTTAGTACTATTTTGGGTCCAAAAAAAGCTTTTCTAGGGCTATAAATTAGGGATGTTTATGGAATATGCTTACATGCATTTGTAGAAGGGTTTTGCAAAATTATAAATTCCATGGCATCTACATTGTCTCAAAGTGGGCATCCTATCTCTCTTCATTGGCAAAATACAAAGAAATTCCTTAGCAAAGCAATTGTACCATGTGAATGTGTTTAATGGGTTCTCAAATGGCCAGTTTTTATTTTGCTTTTTTGAATTATTTTACTATTTTCTATAAAGCAAGAAAGAAATTGCCTTTTTGTTGGTGAATTTGTTTTGTGCAAAACTTTTAGAAAAAAAAATTTCTAAGTCTGAATTTTCACAAGTATGCTATTTTAAGTGTTTTACAAATTGTCCATATTTTTATTTTATTTATAAAAAAAATTATTCCAAAAGCTCATAGTACTACATAGTACTACCAATTTTAAGGATGTTTGAGACAAAACTGTGAAGTGTTTCTTGCAACTATCCTAGACTACTTAACAAGTATAGAAGTACAAGATCTAGGCTTGAGCTACTTTGACGTGATTGAGCATCAATTGTGCATGTCTTGTAGTAAATCAGAGCTAGTAAATGGATGTACGTAACCTTCATAAGGATTAGAGAAATTATACGGTCTTCTTGTGAGTTGTGGATCGAAGAGCCATACCGCTAGATCCTTCACTGTAGGGATCTCCATACCAAGTGGCATGCCCGCCCAGCCAGTTCTCATCATACCCGTTTGCAGAGAGATCGATGCTCTGGACTCCGGCCATCTGAGCTATAAGCTGATCCACTAGAAGCAGCAGCAGCATGAGTGCAGCCATTGAACGCCATATTCATTAAATTGGTAAAATACTGGTACCATTTTGTATCTCACCTTAATCCAAAATAGTCACCTTAAACTAGATTTGAAGGTATTAGATTCAATTTGAACCACTAAGATTTTTTCCCTTGTAAATTTCTCCTTTTAGAAGAGGCCACGTGCACCAAAAAAAATGCTGGAGCTCGGATTAAGGTGACCACCTTAATCCTTCAAAAGTCCCACTTTGTACCATTTTTCCCAATTTAACAAATATGACGTTATTGTGCAGGCTCAACTGGCAAAATTACAGGCACTGCGAGACGACAGCAACGAGAGGTGGAATGTGGACTGGACTGGTGATGATCGTCTGGGGAGTGTGCCGAATCGGAGTTTATTTGAGTGGTTGGATCCCACGAGGACCCTAATTCCTTGATTCAGTAGAACTTGGGTGAAGTGGTGAACTTCCGAAAATGGCGGCAGGGGACACCTTTGATTAAGGCTGCAAGGTCAACTCTCCTGTACCCTGCTTTTCACTTTCTTTATTCATGAACAACTCTGCAAAAATAGCATCTTTGGTACAAATTCAATCCTAAACATCTTCATGACATTAGGGGTAGTCACGGCACCTTCAAGAATGGAGAGAGAATGGAGATTGAGAAGTTGTGGAGAGAAAAGAGGAGCCAATAGAAGCTCGTTCTTCATGAAGATGCTGTGACACCTCTATTTGTGTGTTTTGGAGAATGAGAACGGAGAATGGAGAATGGTTTATTTAAAGAAAGGTAGCACGGTCAATGATTGGAGGAGCAGTAATAGTTAGCATGAAAAGCAATTCACCAACGAGGAAAACGAGTAGACCATGATAAGAAGTTCACACGCTAAGTCATTCTTCACTCCATGCTTCACCTCCGAAGGAGGAGAATGGGAGGCTGGGAAGTTTCACACGTTAATCCTGGCCGAAGCTCCCGCAGCCACTAGAGACGTGCCACCACTGAGTTCTCATTCTACAGACCAGTGCAAGAAAGTGCCGTGATTACCCCTATTGTTAACTTGTGAGAGTCCGGATCATAGACTAAAGTCGTCTATATAAAATGACAATTGTCGTGCCTTGAGTTTTCTTGGAGGGTTTGTGGTTGAGTTGATTGCGCAAGCTCTTTATGTAACGAGCAAGTTTCTTATGTAAATTGCATTGATTCCGCCAGATCACTTTAATCACTCACTAATAGACCCAGCTTTCTAGCTTTTTTAGACTATCTTTTCAGGTGAGTTTTCAGACGATTTTATGGCTTGGTATACTGCACAGTGCACATACGTGTTTCTGGGGTCAGGGTGGAAAAGCTGGATTTCATACCTCGTAGAGAATGTAAAGGGTTTAGAAATTTACCACAATAAGATTGAATTTGGGAGTTTTAATTTCGTTTTTGGATTCATAGACACCTTGGTTTGGATCAGATTGGTGGCAGGAGGTCAAATTGACCGACCACAAAATAAGGGTAGATTCCTATCCTTACCCCTGTTTGTAAAATAGTGTCCAACTTATCCCCTTTGGCTCCACAAACACGTATTATTTGCAATTGTGCAGAATACCAAGCCTTGAGTTTATGGCCCGGCTGGGCTGGCTTCCGTTTTTGGTAGAGAAGTTGACTTCATCGGCGACGCAGATTCCAAATTTCCAAGTTCCAAACTGAAGCAAAGTTCTGTGTCGGTTCCTGCCATTCGAGCTGCAAATCTGGCCCTTTTTAGTATTCCCAAAGTAGGCGATGGCGGTAAAACTGGTATTCTCAAGTTCCCATTTCCCAAGATGTCACTAATTCCTACTATTATTCTTTTTGAAATACCTTGGTTTCGTCAATCCGCCCATGGGACGAGGAACTATTTTGAACTTCCACTGAGCTTTGGTCTATAGCTACACCGTCATTATCTTAAGAGCACCATAATAAGTTACTGGAATTTCCCCGTACACTGAACGTTGCGTTTAGGTTGCCCACACTAATTTCTAGAAATTTTATACTGCACTGTGATTTTCATGAATAACTATTGTAATAAACAATTTTTGAAGGACATGGCAACAACAAAAAAATTTGCTAGAAAAACAAATTAATAACATCTAAGTTCTAGAATATGTGAAATTCAAGAAGCTACAAAACGTCAGAAACGCCATATTTGTTAAATTGGGAAAAATAGAGGTACCATTTTGTACTCCACTTTAAACCCAAAAAATCACCTTAAACCAGATTCAAAGGTATTAGATTTAATTTGAGTCACTAGTATTTTTTCCTCACAAAGTGCTCCTCTTAGGTGAGGGCATGTGTACCACAAAAAACGTTGGAACTTGAATTAAGATGACCACCTTAATTCTTCAAAAGTCCCAAAATGTACTCTTTTTCCCAATTTAATGAATATGGTGTTCAAAATTGTATGCACTTATAAGTGGCCAAGCAATGAGTCATGAGGTAACTTTCCTAGCTGAGGCGACCCAATTGTCAAGGCAACCGGGAGGTTGTTGGCGATGTCGGAAAAGAGATGAAATTGGGAGATGAGATGTGCAATTGCGTGATTTGACAATCGACGTGCTATTCAAGGTGGAGCAATTTCTCGGTAGTATTCTGTAAACTGAGAGGTCGCTGTAGAAGGAAAATGGTAGTACTGTATCGTGATTTGATTTCGCAACAACAAGAGTAGTCACAGTTGGTCTGAGACTGAATTTTTTGTGAGACTGCATTTTTTGTGAAGATTAAGAAATGGCTAAGTGAATGTAGGAGCCAATGGGAGCAATTCTCCATGGAAGGAGGTGTGACACCCCTTTTGTGAGTGATGGAGAATGAAGAATGAAGAATGGAGAATGTTTTACTTCGAGGAAGGCAATAGAGCCACCGATTGGAGGAACTAAAAAAGCGAGGGTGAAAAGCAATTCATGAGTAGGTAACCAGACAAACCATGGTAAGAATTCTCACACAAAAAATATTCTCAACCCATTTCTTCATGCCTAGGCGCTGAGAATATTATTTCTCAATCTTCTTGGAATTGTGCTTGCACGAGTTGAAGAGGAAGCGCCACGGCAATTTTCCATGAAGATTGAGAATGCGAAAATGCAACTGTGACTACCCCTAATGATGAGCTCAACTCCATTGAACTGAGCTCACAACTACCGTGTATGGCGGGTCAAGGGTAACTTAGAGCATCTCCTGCAACACTAGGAAGGAAGCACCTGCATTCAAGTTTACAAGAGCTATTTTAGGAAGTAGCAGAGCAAAGAGAAAAATTCTCCTATAGCCTTGCATCCCCACTTGACCTGCAACCCTACATGGATCTAATTGGCTTAGAGTTTTGTCACAAACAGGGGCCATAAGGAAACCTTGCAAAATGCTGAAATTTGACAGAAATCTAGGCTTAGCCTACAGACCCAGCACCTTCACAGGGATGAGTGCAGTGCCGTTGTTAAAGAATATCACCGTGACAGCCGTTACAAGTTTGAGCTCCAAGGCTTGTTTCAAGTGCTGCAAGGATGCTCTTAGGCAGCTGCCAAGTGAATATTTTTTTGCTGACCCTTCTCAACAAAATTAGGAAATGCACCGATTTTCCCAGAGAAATTCCCGGACTGTGGTTGAGGTCCGTGACTCCGAAATACATGCCCTGTAGACGAGCTACCGAGTCCGAGCTACCTACTCAGAATCTCCCAGACTGATTTCAAAAAGAGCACGCGATTAAGGTAGAAATACCATAAACGGTTACTGCCAGATAAGGGTTTCTTAGAGTGTCCTTAAACCAACAAGAGCTGGTTTTGAAAAAGATTTCAAAAAGATGCTCTTTTCTCGTATTTGATTGATTCAAATTTATTTCGGAATAAGGTATTAGAGGTAGCCGTTTAAGGTACACTTATGTTACCGCAAACGGTTCAAACCGTAAATTCACATTTATATTGCATAAAATATTCATTCTTGAGTTTTTTTTTTTTTTTTTTTTTTTTTCACTCTTCCTTATCCTTGTTTCTCCACAAATTGAGCTTAATTTCTCAAGAAATTTCACATATCTTACAGGCTAAAGTGCCTTATTTTAACCCTTTATGATATTTCTACCTTAGATCGCCATTGTCTCTTGCGTCCGCACCGTAAATCCAGCCTGACTTGGAGGTGTCATCTGTTTATGGTCATTGCCAATTGTTGACCCAAAGCTGAATGGTTAAGTTTAGGGGGAATATCGAAAATGACCCTGACAAACGGCCTTATTTCAAAACTAGTCTTGATATTCTGAAAACATCAGATATAGGCCTGAGCAAACACTCCAAGAAACAGTAGCTCTGAAAAACTTGTTCCCCATGGTATCGCTCCCATCAAAACTAATTTTCTCCTCATACATTGCAAAGTCAAGAACAAAAATTGAGTCCAAGTCTTTGCAATCACACTCAAGTCCAAATCTTGAGGGATTCCACAGAATGTCTTAACCCCTAAAGGACTCTTGGCCCTTTTGGGGGCCAAAAGGGATTTTGTGCATGTACTTACAAAACATCAAACATGCAAGAGGAATGTCAAATTTCAATTGCACAATCCTAAAAAGTTTCAAATTGCTTAAGAATATGCTTATTTTGTTTTTCTATATGGTAGTGGACTAGTGGTATAAATGTAGTATTTGGAGATCTACTGAAATGGTGTTGTCATTTCATTTTTAGAATGTATGCTTATTTTGTTTTTCTATATGGTAGTGGACTAGTGGTATAAATGTAGTATTTGGAGATCTACTGAAATGGTGTTGTCATTTCATTTTTAGAATGTGACAGCTTACATTTGAGGCCAATTCTTGATTTTTTCACCAATTGGATTTTCTATAACAATTATCAAATTTCTTATAGAACCATTTTAGGGAAGCAAAGAAAGTAGGATTTTGGACCCCTTTTGTCCACTTAGCTACATTTTGTGATTGCTATTTTGATTTATTTTGTGTGAAACTAGTCTTATTGGAAAGGTGGGAAACTTTGCTTTCTAGAAATGTAAGGCTCTTCTCAATCAAAGCTTGCGTGAAGCGTTAACATTTGAAATCACACAAGTATGAAAAACTAGAGATTTTCCACATACAACACACCCAATCATTGTAACATTTGTTGCACCTCCACTTGTAGATCTAGTTGGAATTTTGATATATTACAACAAACAAGATGTCCTTCATATTTATATGGTTGGATTTATTCTAATTGAGTCCATATTTGATTTAGTTATACATCTAAGCTTACAACCCTTGTTTTTAGTAGATTTTGTGAAAATGGGCATGGTCCTTCAAAGGTTAAGCAACAATCTTTAAAGGATCTGAGGCAAAAAATCTTTTTAATACCATATTCATTAAATCAAGAAAACCAAATTCCCAAGTTGTGCTTCACCTTAAACCTAGAGAGATTGTAGGAGGTCACCTTAAACCTTGGTAATGAACTTTCTGTCAAAATGTTCAAAATTACTGCAAGTTATTTTGTGGAACAAATAGGTCTTAATCTTGGCTTTATGAATAATAAAGAGCTTATTTTTGGAAGATATATATTTTGTTTCATTGGAAAATAATCAAGTGCACACCCAATAGAAGAGGGCCAAAATTCCCAAAATGTTCACAGATTCCCAAATTAACAAATATGGTGTTTTTTCATGCGTAGGAAGATAAGATAAAATGATAGGGTAAGAATCCGGTTGGGGTATCACTTTTTGGACATATTAATTAGGTTATTTTTGTTTAAAACCTCCAAAGTTTGTCTAATTTGTTCATTTTGATCAAGTAAAAAGATCCTAAAATGAGAAAAAGTAAATTGTGCACCTCAATGGAATCAAGATTTATATGTCTTAAGAATTTTTATTAAATTTATTAAAAATTTTGGATCCATTCATAGGTGTCAAAAAGAAATCCTGAATTTTGGAATTTGCAGGCATTATAGTGCATAATTTATTAAAATTTTATTGATAAAATAAATTATTTTGTACTCTACACAAGTAATTGTAGGTCATATTCAAAAATGATATTAAAATAAAATTGTTTGATATTATAAAAGCTCAATTTTGGGGATTCTTGGTAAGTGTGACAAAACTTATTTTTTCAACTAAAATATCAAATAAAATTACTTAAAAATCTTTGGTTGTAATCAAACTTTTTTTTGATACGTTATAAGTGTAGAAAACTAAAAGCACATTTGGTGAAGTTTTACTTTATTCTAATAAAAAACTGAATGTGTTTGACACACCAACACATAGTGACATTGTAAGTTGGACAACTTTCTGGGTACCCCAACTAGAAACTTGCCCGATACTACAAATTTTTCATAATTTTGTTTGTAAAGTTGGGAGTCAAAAAGTGCTTTGCACCCATTGTCAACCTTTGGACTCATGCAATTTTGATAGTAGTCAAACTGTTGTCCGCTCATAACTTCTTACTTCAATTTTGGACACATGGCATGATTTACTTGTTGTCCCAACCTTGAAAAGGACAAAATAATACATTCCAAGGCACCTATTTGTGCTAAGATTGGAAATAACACACCCTTTTTGTCGGGTATGGGAGGTTGATGGCTATGGATGGTTTCACCTTAGAGCACTCGAATCACAAAATTTGTCATGGATGCAAGGTATATAGTAATTTTGATAATGATTTTTTATTCATATTCTTTGTAAATTATTGCAAGTTAAAATTCTTCAAAACAAGACTATTCAGCTATATAGTTCAAAAGCAAATTTTGGTGTTGGAGCTCCACATTAGAGAAAATTTGAGCCCTCTAGAAGGCCCCTACCATTACAAGAGAGATGTGCAAATAGAGAAAAAAGTTACCATTTCTGACACAAATTCTGACATCTACGAGCTATTAGATCAGGTGCCATGACGGTTTTAGTACTATTTTTTTTTTTTTTTTTGTTTACCTCCGTAATGTATTGCACTACCATTTGTAAGGGCCTTCTAGAGGACTCAAAATTTCTCTAATGCAAGCTTCAGAGTTTGTTCTAATGCAAACTTCAGAGTTTGTGGTCGTGCTCGTCATAGTAACTTATAACATAAGTTAAATTTAGCTTGTGGAGTACAATAATAAAGAATACAAAATATAACAATTGTGTGTGCGAGAGTATTCTCTAAGCAAATTTTGGTAAAGAGTCAATTGTGAATTCGCAATTGATTGATATGATGTCATGAGTATGGGGAGGAACATGGAGGATCAAAGGATCCATTGTCTTTAATGGTTTTTCTTTTAAAAGTCCATATGATTTGAATCGATTTGAATTAATTTGTTGCAAATAGTTCTTTCTCGTGTTGAATGTCTAGAAAATCATAGGACATTTTCAAGTTTGAGAAACAAGTCAGAAAACTACACTGAATTTTGCATTTAGAGAGGTTGCTTTACCCTGATAAATCACCTCGTGAATCATCACTTGGCCACTTAGAGGTGCATGCAACTCTCTAAATACTTGAATTTTTTATGGTTTATGACTTGGAAACTGCTAGTTTATCTTTTAGTAAATTTATCACCTTTATGGTTGTTGATAAGCACTTTCAAAATTGTTTATTGCAGTAATTTTTGGTGAAAATTACTATAGCAGCAGCAGTAAATATTTATAGGGAGAATTTCATGGGTACCCTTGAAGTTTGCAATACTTTCATAAATACCCCTGCATTTTCAGAAATTTCACAAATATCCTTGGACCAAAAATTTCAAGTGCTTTTTTGTTGTGCATGCCACTTCCCTTCTTCCTTTGCACGCGCACATAACAAGAAAGAAGTAACATGCAACAAAGGAAGAAGGAAAGCAGCATGCACAACAACAAAAAATGCTTGAAAATTTTGGTCCAAAGATATTTGTGAAATTTCTGAAAAAGTAAAGATATTTATGAAAGTATTGCAAACTTCAAGGGTATCCATGAAATTATCCCATATTTATATAGTGCGAAATGTTGAGAATGTAGTCTGGGGCAACCTAAACGCAATATTCAGTGTCGTTGAGGACTTGAAGTGCATGTCAAAAGTCAACCCTGTTCAGTAACTTGTGATTTATCCGATGGGGATTCACAAGGGAGGTAGAAAAGTTGACTTGCCTGACCAATCTCAAAACAGCTGCAGCACCGCCAGTCTCCCACTCTTCGGGGGGTTATTTCAGGCCACTGCCACGATATTGGCGGTAGATCGATAGCCGGTCAACTATCATTACCGCATCTAATCCGGTAATCTAGAAAAGTTTGAACGATCGGATCCTCCTTGCGCATACAATTGTACAGTAACTCCTACTTGGCGCTCTCTAAATCAAAGCAGCAAAGCCCACATGTTTTACAAACTACGACACTAGCTTAGCTTTTGAACATACTCTCCTGCAATCACATGATCGATGCCACTCCCCCTTCCGCTCCCGCATGATATAATTATGTCCCACCTGATCTAACACCACACGGATTCCTGAGCCCTGCTATGTAGTCAGGTAAACTATTCTGCAGGTGCAAGAGCTATGGTGTTCTAGTCAAGGTGTCCAACCTTTGCTGCGCTCCATTCTCTTTTAGAATAATCTGAACATTTCGTGCAGAGAGTTTGGATTTCTTTGATGACGACGTCCATGGTTGTGGTGTGGTTGCTCGTGAGCCTCTTGAGCCTGCCTGTAGCTCAGGCTGCGTCGTTAGCGTCACAAGGGTACAATGAGAGATGGGTGTCCGGTCATGGGACCTGGTATGGCGATCCTTACGGTGAAGGCTCCAGTGGTACGTAACTTACTACTACTACGCTCACCCGTCTCTTCAACTTCTTTCTACTAGTCGTTGCAACTAGCATCATCTTCTAGACATTGCACTCTTTGTGTGGACCTACATTCTTTCTGCTTTGTATGGTACATGATAACGTGTTATTCGTTAAATTGGGAAAAACGTAGGTACCATTTTGTAAATCACTTGAAATCCAAAAAGTTACTTTAAACCATATTCAAAGGTATCAAATTCAGTTTGAGCCATTAAGATTTTTTTCCTTGCAAATTCCTCTCCTCATGTGAGGGTGCGTGTACAAAAAAAATGCTGTGAGTTGGAATTCAGGTGATCACTTGAATTCTTGAAAGTCCCAAAATGTACTGTTTTTTCCAATTTAACAAATAATGTGTTTGATGCTTATAACCAATAACTCCCAATTTAAGTGGTTAGCTTAAGGTTTTGTCAAAAAATCAATTATAAAAAAATCAAGTCCACCAGGAGGAAACTTAGAATTTGTCTCACTTGGTGGTGGAATTATTTTTGAACTAATGAATATATGTGTTGTGCTTTAGTATTTCTTGTTTGGCCAATAGTTGTTGGTTATAAATGTCATGCACTATAGTGATTGTGCCGAATCACAGTCTGTTGTGGAGTGGCTAATGTCCTATCGACGTTGCTTTTATCTGAATAGCCGATTTCGTGGAATGATGTTGGTGTTTACCACACACGTGGAATTCTTCATGATCTCAGTTTTTTGTAGGAACTCTAATATTAATTCAGCGTGAAAACGAGAACAGACGATGGAAAGGGGAGCCTCCTCCTCCTCATATGAGTCACGTACGGAGACCCAGTACTAGGTTCCTCTAATTAGAGATAGCTAATTATTAGGGTTAAGTGACCGCGGTAGCTTAGCATTACTAGTTATGCTAGAAAAGAGTCGTCACTCTCGTCACTATAGGCAATGAAATCTATTGGTAGCTAGGGTACTGTTTAGTGTTAACTAACGTCTCATAAATGTTGTCCACTGAAGGGAAAACCTGTCACATAACTCACATCGTTGAGACTGGTAACTTCAACAGACTTAAAAATTGTATTAGGTACATTGGGAAAAACGAAGGGACCATACTGTACTCCACCGCAATCCCATATCAATGAATGTAGGCATAGCTATTGCAGCTGTAATTATTGAAGTTCTTAGAGGTAATCATTGAGATTTCACTATTGTACAAGAAAATGCATGTTTGTTTTTTTGTGATAGGTTAAGGGTGGCTTCACACTAAGGCCGACCAAGTCAAGAGGTCGTCAAATTGAGTGGCCAAACTTTGTTGAGAGGCCAAGAAAATCTATTGAAAAAAAGACAATAAATGCTGAAATTGACTGCCTCTTGCCCATAGTTTGGGTCTCCATTTTTGTTAAACCAAAATTTCCCTTTGAGAGGCCGTCACTTTAGATGATAAAGTGTTGCCATGTAGGCATTTGAAGGATGACGGCTTTTGGAATTTGGCTTCTAGTGTGAAGGACCGAGAGGCCAAACTCTTAGTTTCTTGCAATTTGATTGGTGGAAAGTGGAAACGGACAGCCTCTTGACCTTCAACCATAGTGTGAAGCCACCCTAATATACATATATACATATTGGCAGAAATAATGAAAGTCCCAGAATGTACTATTTTTCCCAAATTACCTGATATGGTGTTTTTTGTGTGATTGTTGTAGGAGGGAACTGTGGGTACACGAAGTTGGCGGGCACGCCATACGGGCCCAAGATAGTGGCGGGCAGTCCAGCGGTATACCAGAATGGGCTGGGGTGCGGGCAATGCTACCAGATCAGATGCACCGACAGCAAGAGCCAGCCAAGGCTGTGCAACAGCTACGGCACCACGGTCGTCGTCACGGACTTCTGCCCGGGAGGCACGTACTGCAGCTCCGGCAAGCCGGCGTTCGACTTCAGCGGCGCTGCACTAAACGCCCTGGCATTTCCCGGCAAAGCAGCACAGCTACGGAGCCGGGGTTTGTACGACCTTCTGTACAAGAGAGTCCCCTGCAAGTATACTCGCCAGAACATCGCTTTTACAGTGGATCCCGGATCCAGTCCCTTCTGGCTGAGCATCTTGGTGAAGTATGTCGGTGGACCCGGTGACATCTCCGGGGTTTACATCCGTATGGCTAGTAAGGTAGGAACACCCATTCTCTCAAGGTCTCCATAACCATCACCTCTAACGCACGTTATTCGTCAATTTGGGAAAAAAACGTACAAAGTGGAACTTCTGGTTTCTTTTTTTCAGAGAATGCCATACTCATTGAATTGGGAATCTGTTGACTGTTTTCCAATGAAATGAGATTCCAAAATCACTCTCTTTTTAGACATAAAGTTCATTAACCACTTAAATTTTGGACAAAAATTTCATCAACTTTCAAAATTTTGGACAAAAGTTCATTAACTAAGTTTAAGGTGACCTCCTAAAGTTAAATTAAGGTGACTATTTTGGATTAAGGTGAGGTACAAAATGGTACCCATCGTTTTCCCAAATTAATGAATAACAAGTTCTCTGAAATCTTGAAAAATCTGTGGAAGTAAATAGATATAATGATAAGGGTGTACAACATGTGAACATGAAACCTTAGTGTCACTTGGTTATGGGTACAATAGGCAGTTTGCTCTTTAAAAGTTCACAACTTATTCTCACAGAATCCAAATAATACGTTCAAAAGTGCAAACTCATTATTATTTTTTTTGTTGCTAATAGGTTCCTCATATTTGATAGATGTTTATTAATAATCATCATATTCAAAACCCTGAAAACTCACGCTTATGGGTGTTCTTACCAGTACTCCTTCCAGCCCATGAAGCACGCCTGGGGTGCCAACTGGATGCTGCAGAATTACGACGGCAAGGCGTTCAAGGGCCCGTTTGATATCAAGATTGTGTCGATGCTAAACAAGCACACTGTGACTGCATACCGGGTTCTTCCTGCTTACTACGGCCCTGGCACCACTTACATGTCCAAAGTGCAAATGGCGTACTAAGGTACTAGGTACCTCAAAGATCGACTCTTTCAGAGTAAATCTGCCTTTCCATAGGCACATCTTGAGCCAAAGAGGATTTTTGTCTACCTAATTTTCAGACAAACAGAAATGGATGTGAATTGTGAAATGTAACACGACTTTTTTTCTTATATTTTTTGAACCATTGTTGAACTGTTGAGGAATTTCCATTGAAGTTACATGTCCAAAGTGCAGACGGCGTACCCAAGGTAGGTAGCTCAAAGATCGGCTCTTTCAGGCCGGCTGAACTGCCTTTCCATGGGAATATTTTTTTTGTCTATCTAATATTCAATGTCAGACAAAGAGAAATGGATGTGAAATGTAACACAACTTTTTTCATCTATGTTCTTTGAAGCATTGTTGAACTGTTGAGGAACTTCCATTGAAGCTACATGTCCAAACTGAAAATGGCGTTTCAAGGTAGGTAGCTCAAAAAGTAACACTTTTAAGGGCTAATCTGCCTTTCCATGGGCATTTTGAGGCAAGAAGATTTTTTGTTTAATTTTCAGACATAGAGAAATGGATGTCAAATGTAACACATTTTTTTTTGTATTTTTTGAAGCATTATTGAACTATTGATGAATTTTCAAAGTTTTTTGTAGTAAGTATCTACTTGTGATTCTAGGTCTCCCCATAAACCATTTCCCTTGCAACTTGTAAAGAGATGAAGTGAAATCAAGAAGTATGATTGGCTCATGCAATAGAATACACCTTTTTTTTAATGACTAATGAAGATTCATTCAAGACCACCTCATATCCATTCTTGAGCTACCTATGGGATGCTTTACACAAGAGAGAACACAATAACACAATATTCATTAATTTGGGAAATGGCAATTCCCAATTTGTATGTCTCCTTAATCTGAAACTCTCATCTTAATCTTGTTTGGCACACCTGTGAGAAAACAAATGAAAATAAATGATACTTTACAGATGACAAATGTTTAGATTCGAATTAGTCACGAAGAAGTGGAAATAAAATGGTTGTGGTATGAAATGAAAATGTGGCCAAAAGTCCCAAATATGCTGGAATTTTCAAATTAATGCAAATCAAATTGAATTTGATTTGAGCTACCTACCTTAAAGATACATTTACACTTGATGTTAGGAGGGGTGTTAACAATATGAATGCAGTCTAAAATTGTGTCCAATGCATCTACTAATCTTAACACCAAGTGTGAACATACCTTAGTTGCTTACTTCCCGTCGCAGCCGAAGTCTATAACTACGAGAACTGTGAAACTTTATCCTTCCTCTGATTCTCTGGTGGATCACATCTTTGCAAGTAACTACCAAGTCAGTGATCACAACCTCCACACGCGCATCGCACACTCAGCTTGTATTATTATCTTCGTGCATTTTTCAGTCGAAGGTGGTGCAAGACTCAAGTTGCATCTCTGAGAGGCTTCAGATTCCTGAGCATGTTTTGTGTGGAGCGGCCCGAGACCCCGCCGGCTTTGGAACCATAGCTGAGAGTAAAGTTAGACAGATGGACTCAGAGTTCAATTTTGGTTTTTGCCAGGGTAGAGCGACTGGCACCCCAGAATGCACGCAGGTATGGAAAACTTGGCTAAGAATGGAAATAATGAATGATAAGCAAAAGCTTATCCAAACAACTACTAATATAAGTTATTTTCATTCAAAATTTGGCGAGCTAGGTTCTTCTTCCGGGAGGGATATGGTGATTTTATTGAATTTTTCACCCAAATTTCTTAGTGTATGTGTAACCAATGGTCTTTTGAGATAAGTTTTTGGCAAAAATTTGCCAATACATTAAAAGCTGAGATGGAGAATCACATATAGATAGCCTTTCCTATTAAATATTCTCCTCCTTTCTATTTTCTATCCTTCTCTTTATTGTTGATTTTTGTGTTTTGCTTTTTATGTTTTCTTAGTGTTGTCCTTTGTTGAGAGATGCTTTGATGGTGCCCACAATATAGGAGGTAACTTAGTTTGAGGAATTAATGCCATATTCGTTTATTTGGGAACTATGTTCAAATTTGGTACTTCTGAAGATTTAAGGTGAACACCTTAAACCTAGCTCTAGGTTTAAGCAACGTTTTTTTTGATACGTGCTGACGTGCCCTCACTTGAGAGGAGGAATTTGTGAGGGAAAAAATCTAGGTGGCTTAGATTGAATCTGATACCTTTGAATCTAGTTTAAAATAACTTTTTGGGTTTAAGGTGAAATTCAATTTGGGAACTGTGTTTTCCTAATTTAACAAATATGGCATTAATTATAGAATTATGTCTTTTGTCAACTCAAAATCTGTGGTGTGAAATGTGCAATACATAATCGTGCCATCCATGGCTTGGAGGCATGGATTGTCAATCATGTTTGTCTTAGGGAGAATTTTATGGATACCCCTGATTTTTTTTAGAAATGGCACAAATATTTTTGGATCATAATTTTTAGGTGTTTGTTCTATTGTGCATGTCACTTTTTTTTCTCACTTGTGCACTCATTGCTTCTTTTATGTTTTATTGTACTCCTTGCTTTAACATTGGTGATGAAGGATGCAGCTTGCATAACAAAACAAATGTTTGAAAATCATGGTCTATGAAAGTCATGGTCTATGAAAGTCATGGTCTAAGGATATTTGTGCAATTACTGAAAAACTAGAAATATACATACAAGTATGGCAAATTTTAGAGGTGTCCATAAAAGAAATAGTTTGTCTTATCTCCTAAAGGACCGTGGAATTTCATGAGCTTCTAGGAATTTCCTCTAATTTGAACAAAAAACCAACATTTTGATAAGTTGTATCAGTTCTTTTTGAACTATAACTATATAAAATCAAACTAGACATGTTAGAGATTGCTTTAGAAAAAGAAACACAACAATATCACTTATGGATTGAAAGATTATATTGTTTGATCACTTGGTGTTAAAATTGTGAAAGTGATTTCAATCTCCTTTTTACATGTCAAATTTAAGAACTTGGTCACCAAAAAAATTATGAGGTTAAAGGGCTTAACATGCATAATCCTAACCAATTTATGACTTCTCAAAATTTACTCTACGACTTTTTTAAATAAATTTCTAATGTAATGATCTAGTGTATTTGAGGCTCATTCCTAAGAGCCACAAAGAACGCCATTTTTGTTAAATTGGGAAAATGCAATTCCCAAATTGAACTTCACCTTAAACCCAAAAAGTTACCCTAAACTAGATTCAAAGGTTTCAGATTTAGTTTGAGCCACTAAGAATTTTTCCCTCGCAAATTCCTCCTCTCAAGTGAGGGCATGTGTACCAAAAAATGTTGCTTAAACCTAGAGCTAGGTCTAAGATGATCACCCTAAACCTTCAAAAATCCCAAATTTGAACATAGTTCCCAAATTAACAAATATGGCATTGAATTATACACAAAGTCCAGATTACAATGAACACCCAAGCACAAAGTCTTGAAAATCATAACCAATCATTAGCATAATCAGATTTTTGAAGCAAAAACTAAACTTCAAAAGATTTTTTTTTTTAAATATAAACTCCTAAAAATAGTAATTTGATAATATTTTTTTTAACTTCAAAAATTAATCGAGGACACATTCTGTCCTCAGGGTCCATTAGGGGTTTACCTCTAGCAGTGCTTGGGACTAGGACGATGAAGTATGTATATTTGGAGCTAGCTTATGAGGCAAACTGAAATAGGACCTGAAAATTAATCCAAAAGTAAGGTGGTTTATATTTCCTTCTCTCAGTTCTGCGAATGAGTGGACTCAAAGACTGGCTATGTCAGTTTAAATAAAATGGCCGAATATCAACACTTCGCCAGTACAAAATAACCCTTTAACGACCACACCCATTTTCACAGAATCCACTAGAAACAGGGGCTGTAAGCTTAGATTTGGAATTGACTCAAATATGGACCCATTTTCAATAATCCAACCGTACAAATGGTTGGAAGTACATCTTGACACCTTGTTTATTGTAAAGCATCAAAATTTCAGTTAGATCTATTGTTGTAGGTGAAATATTATAATGATTGAGTGAGCCGTATGCGGAAAATCTCTTGTGTTTCATTCTTGTTTAGTTTTGAATGTTAACCTTTCATGCAAGCTTCACTTGAGAAGAACCTTACATTTCTAAAAAGCAAGGTTTCCCACCTTTCCAACAAAACTAGTTTCACACAAAAATAAACAAAAATAGCAATCACAAGGTGTAGCTAAGTGGACAAAAAGGGTCAAAAAACTCATTTTCTTTGCTACCCTAAAGCAGTTCTACAAGAAATTTGATAATTATTTTAGAAAATCCAATTGGTGAAAACAATCAAGAATTGGCCTTAAATGTAGGATGATAAATTTTAAAGCCAAAATGACAACAACATTTTAGTAGATCTTCAAATACTATAATTATACTACTACCGTATATGAAAACAATACAAGCATATTTCTTAAGTAATTTGAATTTTTTTAGAATTGTGCAATTGAAATTTGACATTCTTCTTGGATGTTTGATGTATTGTGTTGTTGCTTTTATCCATCTTTGACAAAATTGGATACGTATTTTGAAGCCATGCCGTATAAACACCATTATTTATCAACTCACATACCCAATTGCATTATTATTTTTTTAGATGGATGCAAAATTCTTGTAATCACATGCATACTTCAAGACCAAATTCCAAATTATTGAGCAATTCCAACCTACATGCCAAAAACCACTCCCAGCGACCAAAATATGGTCACGTGGTCCTTAAAGGGATAACTTGGCTCTAAAGGTAGCAACACCTTCTGTCATGTCTTGTAGGCGTCACTTGGCACCCTCAGTGATTGACAAATACAAAGACAAATGGTTGTGGGTGACAAAGTGATGGTTGTGGGTGACAAAGTGATGATTATGGGTAACAAAGTGATAATTATGGGTAATAAAGTGGTGGTTTTTAGTGACTAAAAATCCAACATGATAATTTTGAGTGTCTCATCTCATTATTTAAAAACTAATAGGCATGGTTTTTAGTATCATTCTCTTACATACAACTATACAATTTTCATGATTTTGGACTTTGAAATTTTTTTGTGAACAAATACTTACAATTGAAACTTTGAAATGGATACCAATATTTTTGGTTTCCTCTTCCTAACTTGACAATATCATTTTCAAAGTGCATCAATTGGTTTTCCTACTCCAAAATCCTTAATTTGGCGCTTATGGGTGCTGCTACCTTATGCTATTATTTTGGAGCTTTTCTTTTGTCTTTCATCTTTACAATAATTGATTGAAAGGTTTGCAACTTCAATTTACATAAAATGTATGCTTTTACTTTGGTTCAATTCAAGCAGCTGCCTATTCTATACTGGTTTTAGTTTCCAAACTGAAACTCTTGATCTTTGTGAAGATATATGTCACTTTTGTGACGCATGATAATCAATTTCATCAGAATTGATGTTTTGCACAAAAATCATGATGCACTCAATTATCAAGACGGTCACACGATCAAAGAATTAGTAAAATTTCTTTTTGAGCATACTAGGATGTATTTCATCCTTTTTATATAGCTTCTACTTCAAGTGTTTGACAACATTTGAGGATCACCAATGAAATTTACTCTTGTAGGGGTGAACCCTTAAACAACATTCGAGAGGACAGAAGTAGCCCCAAGAATTACAAAATAAACTAGAAGCAAATATAGTGGTCGGCCATGGCATGTATGAACGATCATTACAAATAAAACAGTCACATGGGAAGTTTGCTGAAGACTTGGGCAAAAACCAAATGATTTTTCGCACCTCTTAAGTGCACATTGCAAAACAAACATGAAAGAATTTGATATAGCAAATAAGTACAATGAATGACCCTCGTAAAGCTGAATCGATTTTATTAACCCCTAGAGGACCAAGCCCCCTTTTTGGGGACAAATGGGATCTAGGGCAGGTACCTATGGCTAAACTATTGTGCATGATTTTTTGAAACTTTTATGAAAGATGGGGAATTCAAATATCTACATGGGCATCTAACTTTTTCTTCATTTTGACATTTATTGAAGAAGTTAAAAATGAATTTTTGGGAAAAGGTCCAAATGGGGCAACCCAAAAATTTCTCAAAATTTATATTAAAAATAAATAAAAATATGAAATAGGTTCTTTTGACTTATTTATAGGTGGGGAGCTTTGAATCATTCAATTTTCATAAAAGAAATGAAAGTTATAAGAAGTTTTTGTTTGCGGGTAGGTGTGATTTTGAGAGAAATCACACCTACCCGCAAACAAAAACTTCTTATAACTTTCATTTCTTTTATGAAAATTGAATGATTCAAAGCTCCCCACCTATAAATAAGTCAAAAGAACCTATTTCATATTTTTATTTATTTTTAATATAAATTTTGAGAAATTTTTGGGTTGCCCCATTTGGACCTTTTCCCAAAAATTCATTTTTAACTTCTTCAATAAATGTCAAAATGAAGAAAAAGTTAGATGCCCATGTAGATATTTGAATTCCCCATCTTTCATAAAAGTTTCAAAAAATCATGCAAAGTAGTTTAGCCATAGGTACCTGCCCAAAATCCCATTTGTCCCCTGAGGGGACAATTGGTCCTTTGGGGGTTAAAGAACTCTTATAATTTATGCCACCATAAAAAAGTTATAATTTTGCACAAAAAAATACTTAGTGAACATTAGGCTCCTAGGGCTAGGTATGTTGTTAAAGGCTTAACCCTTTAATGACCACAACATCAAATATTGACCATATTTTGCTTGTAGAGAGTGGTTTTTGGTCTACATAATAAAATTGCTGAATGATTTGGAGTTTGGTCTTGAAGAAACACACATGATCACAAGAATTTTGTATCCAACTAAAAAAACAATAATGAGATTGGGTATGTGAGTTCACAAATGATGGTGTTTACACAACATGGCCTCAAAATACATATCCACTTTTGGTCAAAGATGGATCAAAGCAACAACACAATACATCAAACATCTAATAAGAATGCCACATTTCAATTATGCAGTTCTTAAAATTTTCAAATAGCTTAAGAAATATGCTTGTGTTATTTCTCTATACGGTAGTAGTATAATTGTAGTATTTGGAAATCTATTGAAATGGTGCTATATTTTTATTTTAATAACTTGTCATCCTACATTTAAGGCCAATTCTTGATTTTTTTCACCAACTGGATTTTCCGTAGAATTTATCAAATTTCTTGTAGAACCATTTTAGGATAGCAAATAAAGTGGGATTTTGACCTGTTCACTTGGGTAGTTGCAAGAATGACCTGCCAATTTTGTCTCAAACACCCTTAAAACTGGTAGTACTAGGTAGTCTTATGAGCTTTTGAAATAATTTTTTTTTAAATAAAATAAAATATGGACAACTTGTAAAGCACTTAAAATAGCATACTTGTGAAAATTCAAAACTAGAAAATTTTTATTCTAAAAGTTATGCACAAAATAAAGGGACGAAAATTACCAATAAAAAGATAATTTCCTTTTTTCTTTTTAGAAAATAGTTATAAAATTCAAAAAAGAAAAAAAATGGCCATTTTTCATCTCTCTCATTAGCTTGAACTAATGCAATTGCTTTTTGGAAGAAGGTTCTTGTCTTTCACCAATGGAGGGAGAAAGGATGCCTACTTTGAGACAATGTGTAGGGCAGAGTTTTTTGGGTTTTGTAAAACCAATCTACAGATCCATGGAATGCTTCCTAATGAACAACTTCCCTGATTTTTGGCATAAGATTTGCTTTTTTCAATCCAAAATAGTACTAAAAACCACCAAAACTGCCAAGGTAGACATGCAATTGGGATCCACTTAAAAATAGTAAAATAATTTAAAATAAAACAAAAAAAATATGGAATGTGAATAACTTTCATATTCACCTTACTTTAAAATTTTAGGTCAAAATGACTAAAACCGCAAAAATAGGACCCAAAAACCACCCGCAAGAGGTGAAGGGGACAGAAAGTAGGACAAGTCATTCTTGCAATCACCCACTTAGCCACACCTAGTGATTGCCATTTTTATCCATTTTGAGTAAAATTAGTCTTATTAGAAAGGTGGGAAAGGTTGCTTTCTAGAAATATAAGACTCTTCTTAAGCAAAGCTTCTATGAAGTAGTGAGATCCAAAATCACACAAGCATGAAAAACTAGAGATCTTCCATCTATAGTTCACACAATTGTTATAATATTTCACCTCCAATGGTAGATACTGTTGAAATTTTGATACTTCATAATAAGCAAGGTTTTTGTATGGTTGAATTATGCAAATTGGGATCACGTCTGATTCAACTACACATTTAAGTTTACTGGCCCAATTTCTAGTGGATTCTATGAAAATGTGTGTGATCTTCAAAGGGTCAAAAAAATCCCAAGCTCGTCGGAAAATAAATTGCAAAACTTTAAGCCAAGTTAACACGGAAGCTGATACTAAAGTAGGAGGCTCATATATTGACCATCTAAGGGCTGAAACTAAATTTTGGGGAGGTGGAGCTTCTTGAAATAGTTTTCAATAAGTTTTACTTGAAAGACAAGAGAAATTGACATCTAACCCAAGTTTTTTCATATTTTTTGGAGCTTTATAGAATTAGTTATGAAATTTTGAAGTGGAAAGGCCATAGTGTTCTAAAACCGCCCACCTCCTCAAATGTACGTCCATTGTACATTACTAAAAGGCTATGAATCAAACATGTACCAACAAAGTTCATTTGGGGAGGTGAGCTGTTTTAATGCCCTAACGGAGTTTGAGCCTCCTACCTTAACCCCTAAAGGACCAAGCCTCCTTTTCGGGGACAAATGGGATTTTGGGCAAGTACCTTTGGCTAAACTACTTTGCAAGATTTTTTGAAACTTTTATGAGAGATGGGGAATTCAAAGATCTACGTGGGCATCTAATTTTTACCTCATTCCGACATTTATTGAAGAAGTTAAAAATGAATTTATGAGAACTTTACTTCGGCGGGCAACCCAAGAACTTCTTTAAAACTTGCATTTTTTTAAAATAAAAATTTGAGGTTAGTTCTTTAGACTTATGTATATGTGGGAAGCTTTGAATCATTCAATTCTCATTGATGAGATGAAAGTTATGAGAAGTTTTAGTTTGCTTGTAGGCATTTTTTTGAGATTCTCCACACCTACTTGCAAACTAAAACTTCTCATAACTTTCATCTCATCAATGAGAATTGAATGATTCAAAGCTTCCCACATATACATAAGTCTAAAGAACTAACCTCAAATTTTTATTTTAAAAAAATGCAAGTTTTAAAGAAGTTCTTGGGTTGCCCGCCGAAGTAAAGTTCTCATAAATTCATTTTTAACTTCTTCAATAAATGTCGGAATGAGGTAAAAATTAGATGCCCACGTAGATCTTTGAATTCCCCATCTCTCATAAAAGTTTCAAAAAATCTTGCAAAGTAGTTTAGCCAGAGGTACTTGCCCAAAATCCCATTTGTCCCCGAAAAGGAGGCTTGGTCCTTTAGGGGTTAAACCACCACTAGCAGGTTTGGGACTTGACCCCTAGCATGCCTATTTAGGGCTTTCACTCCACATGGGAGCTAACGATGTGGAAACAAAGGGCACAAGCAGCCACAGACCAATTGCAAAGTAACTTAAGTTTTTTTTTTTAAACCCTTAAACGTCCATAGGGCATAGTACATACATTGACGTATAATTGTCAGTTGCTACCAATAAGAAATTATAATTTGGGATCTCAAGTAGCTCACTAGAACTGCATTGATCTATTCTCCAACTTCTTTGTTAATCTCAAATATAGTAGAGGTGTGGATCCATTCTAAATATTAAAAAAACACCCCGAAATGTATTGGTCAGAGCGGCACGCTCAAATGTTTAGGGGTTTACATGAGGTGTTGAATCTTTTTGAGAAGTTCCAATGAAAGTTTCATTGAAAGGGACAATGTATATTTTTGCTTGTCACTGTGGAAGTTGGAATAAGTGGAGACTGGATGGACCTTCTTTAGGTCTCATGCGTTGAAAAAGAGTTTAAAAAAAAATAAATGTTTTGAGGTGTGGGAAAAGGCTTTGTTAACCCCTAAAAGCCCAGGTCCTTTTTTTTGTTGTTGTGAAAGTCACTAAAAATTGTTACTTTAGGAGGAATGAGTACAAAGGTAGGAATTTTTTTTTCTTCCAATAATCTAATCTTCCAGTAACCCAACCATAAGATCTTGCCCTAGATTATGGGAGGTGGGAAAAAAATTAGCTCATTTAGATGCAGAGGAGTGAGGTATTGACATTTGAAGTGAAAAAAAAAAGTTTTTTCCCTACTGCCCAATTTTTTTAGAAGTCTTTGACCTCTCCTATATCAAAAAATTGCTTTACACAAAGTTTAGGTTTATTTTTTCCATGTAGAAGACCAAGTTAGGTAAGTGTGGGAGAATTTTGATATGAATTTGAGGTGTGAATCATACTACTTGTAAAATCTTGCAATGCTATAAGGTCATGAAATCTGTTAATATACTAGGCAAAAATGGAGGATTTTTTAATTATTTTGATCTAAATGGTGAAAACCAAGGAATCTTAGTCTACTACAACTTGGAAAAATAAAAGACAAAATATAGATACACAAAAAGCCCAAAGAAGTGAAGCACCAAATATTACAAGGGGCAAAAGGAGTGGAGATTTGGGAGTCCCATAACTACCTGCAAACTAAAACTTCTCACTCATCAATCAAAATTGAATGATTCAAAGCTTCCAACATACCATATAAAAAATCTAAAGAACCAGTTTTAGATTTTTATTTTTACAAATGCAATCCTTAAAAAAGTTTTTTGGGCTGCCTGAACTACCTGCTAGATTAAAAATAAAAGCTAATTATTGCAACAGTGACTTAACAATGAATAGGAATTCATTTATTTTTATAACATGCACATATTTTATTTATAGCATCATTGCTAAAGTTATTGAATAAAAATAAAAGTTTTATTTTTATTTTTTATATAGAAGCATTCTCTACCAAATATGTTTATCTTATTTGTATGTATGTAGAAAGAGGTTTAGCTAGTAGCAATCATATCTCAAATAGAGCATTTATGGCTGAAAACTGATAGCATGGTGGAGCTACAAGCAGAGGAACATGGATTTTATGGTGCTTGGTTTTTAGTCAAGATTATTAGGCTAACATACCACCCAAGCAATACTATCGCTAAAGTCCATGTGCAATATGCAAACTTCTTCAAGACCGAGGATTCATCCCAACATTTGGTGGAGGTTGTGAAACCGAGCATGTTGCGTCCCCTTTGCCCTCATCGCGAAGAAGACACTCTTGAGGAGACATTTGTGCAACGCCGCCGCCACGTGGGAGACGCAGTCGAAGCGCAACACAACGGAGCGTGGTGGGAAGGAACCATCAAACAAGTCATTTACGAGAAGAACGAGTACCTTGTCTCCTTCAATTACGGGTACGAAGACCTCGAGCTGCCCGCTCATGAGATCCGAACTCGTTGGGATTATACACAGATGGGTGAAACTGGCCAGTGGAAGTGGGTCAAAGCTTGAGGCTCCCAAAAACTCAAAACTCCACATCCAAATCATTTGTTCAAACTTTGGAGTGAAATTTATTTGACATGTAATAGCATTAAACATGATAACCTTGGTGTAATAAATATTGAGTTTCCTTTTTGGGTATTATATTAGTATATACAAGCTGATTTGTTTTCTCCACCTATATTTTTGCATGAGAAAAAAAATTCATGATTTTCTTTAGTAAGGTAGGAGGCTCATATTGCGCTCAGCTAAATCTCAAATGTATTTTTTCTGTACATGCTGTTTTTCATAGGTTTCAAAATTGTATAAGCAGAGTACATTTGAGGAGGTGAACCATTTTAGAGACCTATGACCTTTTCATTTCAAAATCTTATAATTAATCCCACAAAACTTCAAAAAATATGAAACAACTTGAATTAGATGTCAATTCTTCTTGTCTTTCAAGGAAAATTTACTAAAAAATAGTTCAATAAGTTTCAGCTCCCCAAAATTCAGTTTCAGCCCTTAGATGGTCGGTTTTTAGCCTCCTACCTTACTCATTCTTGCTCTTGAAAACGCTCTGAAGTCGGAATCTGATGTTGGGATCTGGCGCTGGGATCTGAGCTTCAGATGTGGGGTTGGATCTGGCGTTGGGATCTACCGTTGGGATCTGAGCTTGGGATGTGGTGTTGGGATCTGAGCTTGGGATGTGGTGTTGGGATCTGAGCTTGGGATGTGGTGTTGGGATCTGAGCTTGGGATGTGGTGTTGGGATCTGAGCTTGGGATGTGGTGTTGCCCCGCGCGTTTTTGCTTTCGAAACGAGGTTTTGGCGGGGCTGATCTTCGAATTGAAGGCTCTCGTTTGAATGCCGTTGTGTAGGAATCCTCAGTCTGCATACTCGTCGTGTGGATGAGGTGCATCAATTGTGAGTCGGCCGAGACTGAGCTGCAAGAGTTTTGTATTGCAATTGAATTTGGCAAGGGTTTACACTTTACGAACAAGTTCGAGTGCAAGAGCTTCATCACCGGTGTCAGATTGTCAAACAAAGTCTTATGAAATTCGTTTCGCACGGTTGGAAATGTTCGTTTAAGTTTTTAGCTCTGGAGAGATCCATCGCAACAACGTCATCGTGGCGGACCAGTAATCTTGCTGCCAACAAGGCGGTCTGTCCCAGATTTACAACACGATTAAGCTTACGTCGTGATCAGGGCTTTGGTAATCACGTTTTTCGCATTGCAAATTCTTCATCTCGCATTGTTAGTTTCTCGTTTCGTGGCTGCCGATCGTCGTATTCGATTAACATTGCTTCGGACATGGATCCCGATAATCCTCCGAGCGAGAACATGCGAGGGTTTCAAATCGTCGTGGCGGCCACCAAGGAGCACGGAATTGGGAAGCAAGGGACGCTGCCGTGGAGGCTCCCGACGGACATGAAGTTCTTCAAGACGGTGACGTCGTCGACCACGGCGTCGTCCAAGCGGAACGCCGTGATCATGGGACGGCACACTTGGGAGTCCATCCCGGCGAAGTTCCGGCCTCTGCAAGGGCGATTGAACGTGATTCTGACCCGGAGCGGGAGCATCACTCCCACGCCACCCGAGGGAGTTCTTGTTAGCCAAAGCTTCACCGATGCTTTGGCTTTGCTCGCAAGCCCGCCTTACGAGGAGCAGGTGGAGACGGTGTTCGTCATCGGTGGTGGCCAGATTTACAGGTTCTCCATTGAAACCCCGGGCCTCATGTTTGCGTGAATTCTCTCTCTCTAGGGTTAGGATTCTCTCTAGGGTTTAGATTCCTCTCTAGGGTTTGGATTCAGTGTTTAGGGTTTGGATTCCTCTCTAGGGTTTGGATTTCTCTCTAGGGTTTGGATATTCAAGGTTGCCAATGCAGGGAAGCTATGGCGTCGCCGTTGTGCCAGGTCATTCACCTCACCGAGGTTGACGGCGATGTGGAGTGCGACACGTTCATGCCTGCTGTGAACACGTCCATCTTTCGCGTCTGGGCTGCTTCTATTCCGTTGCTGGAGAGCAACTTGCGCATCAGCTTCGTGACCTACGTCCGAGCATCGACAACAACCAAGGACGCTCTTCCAGTGCAACGCTTGCTGCCGAAGTCCGTGTTGGAATCTCACGAGGAGTATCAGTACCTCAACTTGATTGACGACATCCTCAAAACTGGAGCGGTGAAAGGCGACCGCACTGGAACCGGCACCATTTCGAAGTTCGGGTGCCAGGTATCAATAAACCTCGTAACACCACGTCCAATCCTAAACTCTCCTTAACCACGCAGAACATCCTCTAAACCAAAGTCTCATTTCAAAACTAGAAAAGCAAACAAGATGAGCTGGCATATTTCAAGCTCGTAAGAATAGCGTTGGTTGTTGTTACTGTTGATTTTTGTGCTTTTTTATTTGGAGCTTAATCTGACATTGTATGTGCAGATGCGGTTTAATCTTCGCAAGTCTTTTCCACTACTGACCACGAAGGTGAGAGATTTTAGTTTCTTTCTGCAGTAGTTTGAAGTGTAGGATTAAGATGTGGATGTTGCAAAGTATGTTGTTGTGTGGTGACATTATATTTTTTAAGTGTTGGTTGGCAGCGTGTGTTCTGGCGTGGGGTTATGGAAGAGCTTCTGTGGTTCATTAGTGGGTCTACAAATTCTAAGGTATGCGTATTGGCAGTGTTTTCTTTTGTTTTGGTTTTAGACGTTGATGAAAGTTGCAGCATCTCGTGTGTAAATATATATTTGTTTTCCAATATTTTGATGTGTATCAATGGCAGGTGCTGCATGACAAGGGTGTGACTATATGGGATGGAAATGGGTCTCGAGAATACCTTGACAAGTGAGTCGAAAGAAAGACGAACAGTTTTTTTGCATGCATGTTCAAATGATAATACTATGAATAGAGGCTTTAGGGTTTTTTGTATCTTTTGAATTTGGAGGGTTGGGTACTTAAAGTTTTTTTGTACTTCCTCCAACAAGTCATTTATTGAATTATGAGACTTCTCAAACTTTTGGTACTGATTGTGTATTTGAGATTTTAGCCTTTTTGGTCGGTACTGTACTTGACTAATTTCCTAATTGAAATTACAGGCTAGGACTGAGAGACAGAGAAGAAGGTGATCTAGGGCCTGTGTATGGATTTCAGTGGCGCCACTTTGGAGCAAAGTGAGAAACCTCTGCATTCGATTTTTGCAGTGTGTTATGCATGTTTCATTTATTTTACATCTCTCTTATCATCGGTTCTGGGATTGTTGTAGCTAGTTTCTAAATCGAGCAATATAAATATATAAATATCTAAATATATATATAAATATATATACATATTTATATATTTATATATTTATATATTTATATATATACATTTCAACGGGGTGTAACTTAAGTGACAGATTTTTTTCTGGCGAAATGGAGCCAGTGAGTGTTTGCCAGTTCTGACAGATTTTGACCAATGTGGGCTGGGCCCTCCATAAATTACTCAATGGAATGTGGATAGACGTTGGCTTTATTAAATGAAATGATTGGTTTCCTTAGTAGTATATCATTTTATTTTTTTATTTTTTTTGCAATATTCAGGTATATAGACATGCACACAGACTACACCGGTCATGGCTTTGACCAGCTGAAAGATGTCATTCAAAAAATCAAATCAGATCCAGATGATCGCCGAATAATTTTGTCAGCTTGGAATCCAGACGACTTGAAGCTCATGGCTCTTCCTCCTTGTCACATGCTTGCTCAGGTCAGCATTTGTCCTGTTGTTCTTTACATACTTTTGTTCCTTTATTTGTATAATATTTGTCCAAGCTATGCGTTGTTCTTCATTGATTATCGTGATATTAAACTAAATACCATCTTAATGATACTTTCCACAATACAATCATTCAAATTGGTCATTTTAAATCCATGAATCCTTGGTCCTTTCGAGATTCGTGTCTGGTAAGTCACAGTTGCTTAGATTCCAGTCTTAGGAGAGTTTTTGGATTTAGATCTGTGGGCAATATCATATGGTTTGTGTTCCATGTTTTAATTTTAGCCCTCTGTATTGATAGAAATCTGCTTTGCATGCAGTTTTATGTGGCAAATCAGGAGCTCTCGTGTCAGATGTACCAGAGGTCCTGTGACATGGGCTTGGGAGTTCCCTTCAATATTGCATCTTATGCTCTTCTGACATGCATACTCGCCCATGTCTGTGGTACTCATCACTTGGCCTTCTCATGATGTTTATTTGTCAATTGTAGCTCTTTGAAAACACGTTGGTGAGATATTTTAGGCATTATATTTTGTACAATCTCTACCCATGGGACGCCTTAGAAATGATTTTTGTGCACGTCTTTGCTTAATTTTTGTTTTCTGACTGCTGACCTTTATAGTTGGTCTTTGTAATTGGTGTGTCAGATTTAGTTCCTGGTGATTTTATTCATGTGTTGGGAGACGCGCATGTATACAAAAACCACGTGGAGCCTCTACAAGAGCAACTGCAAAATGTCCCAAAGCCATTTCCGGTAGGTTACAAACGTCCTTCCTCTGGAAAAGCTGTTGCACTTGAGCAGCAATATCAGAGACTGACATAAAATATTTTCAACTGTACATGTTTTACCACTTTGGAGTGTATTTATAGCTGTTATTTATGCCTTAACCCCTACAGGACCAAGTGGCTGTTGAACAGCCACTTGAGAACTCAGGTAGGGTCATATGGAGTTAAATTTTATTGGATGTTCTCAAAATTGTTACATAAGGTGCAAATATGTATCTCCCAAGTGGAAATCTAATTTTTACCCCAATCGGATGCTCGGTTCAGGAGTTATGTTGCCCAAAAGAAATTGGGCAGTTCGAGCAGTTTGAGCATCTTTGGAGAATCTTATGCTAAATCTCTCATTAACTTTTGAAATTTGGAAGTATGTCAGTAAAAATACATGGTGTACAATTGTCAAAAAAATAAACAAATTGAGGACTCACATCACATTCTAAAGGGAGTCAAACTTTGTTAACTATGTTCGGCAGCTTCAAGAAAAAAGAAATCCTCTAACTTCAAGCCCTATTATCTTTCAATCTATAAATCTAAAGCTCTTGAAAACTTTTTTTCGCATATTCCAAGTGTTTGTCTCCAACTTTTCACCTTTCAGATTTCAAATAAAAGACTTCCACATTGCACAAGAAATCATGAAAGAATGACTAATGTATTGCCAATTCACTAAACCTCCTTGCATTGGAGGATGATTTAGAATAAGCTAGACTCTATATTAGCATCTGAAAAATTTCATGAGTGAACTTAACATCATATACTTGTGAAAGGTCAAAAAGCTCAAATTTGTGTAGAGCAAAAATTTTACTCTAGGAAGGGTCAAATTCTGCTGACCTTGTTTTGCAGGAATTAAAAAAAACTATTTTTCTCACTTCAAATGTTGTAATCTTACAATCCACGGGGTCAAATGGGCTGAATTTTTTTGCACACATTAACTTATCTATTTGATACACATTTGTACGATTGGAATTGAGACAAAAGGTTTTTATTTTAAATTTTGGGCAATGCACTAAAAGTTGACAGTTTCTCTGATTTTTTCTCAAAAAACACCCCTGGTCCTTTAGGGGTTAAGCCCTAGTTAGGGTTTAAGCTTGCTTGATACTGGAGTATTAACTGTCTTTTTAATGTTTGCAGAGTTTGCAAATTAATACTTCAAATCGTGGCATTGACTCATTTGTTGCCGCGGACTTTGAGCTTATCAAGTATGATGCACATAAACAGATCCGCATGAAAATGGCTGTTTAAGGTAATTTACAGTCTGGTAATCATGAACAGCATAGGGCGATTATTTTCTAGTGAAAATCCTGTTATTGTTGATGTGTTTTCTGGCTTCATCATCTCAGTATACAATTTTCTGGTCATGCAGCGCATCATTTTTACAATGATGAAATTTTTTTACATGTGAAAACTAGGCTTGATTTGTTACTTTACCAGCAGAAACCCGTGATGTATTTTGGCATTTTCAGCGAAACCTAGATGTGGTAAAATATCTACATTTGAGTTCACTTACGTTTCTTGATCAACTAATGGTTTTTTGTAATTGCTTCACGCACAAAATTCTACGGTGAATTGAGGTATTCGAAGTTCTTATTAACTTGGGAGGAAGAGTTTGGCACTTACTATATTGAGGGAGAATAAATCATTTAAAGTTCTATTGTAGTTTCATTCAAATAAATAAGAGCATATCTCAATTTGTGTAAACAATTTTTGGAATTTTGAACATGTTTTGTGGCTATGTTTTAGTGATTTTTGCAATAGAAGGGTCGCTCTTGGAAGGTTATAGTTAGCATTGGTGGGTTCATAGGCTCAAGCTCTACTAAGAGCTCCAGTGAGAGTGTTTGAATAAATACATTTCCATTTTGCTGTGTTTTCTTCTGAAATGGTGGTTTTAGTGAGCTCGTGAGGCATGTTATATGGATGTTGTTGTAGGGAGTAAGGCCACTTGTAAACAAGTAGATTCGAGAGAATATCTTTATGTTGGTAGGATTGATTGAAAATAGACATTATAAACTTTGGTTGACCTCAAACATTGTGACTTGAAAATGTTTTATTTACCAGGGTTCTTGATTTCAAATTGCATGAATTGAATGTATCTTTTTGGAATGTAATGTCACATGAATAAGTGTTTGGCCTTTGTAACAATCTAAGTTCTCATTACCTCCAATACTTATGAATTCATTTCTTTTTTGGTTGATGTTTATGCTTGTTTTTGGCATGTTGATTTTGTCTTTATACTAGGAGAGTATGGAAAATTTTGTTTTTGTTGAGACAATTGAGTTAAGTATAATGTTAGCACGTTTTGTTTGAAATTAAGTATTATACGATTAGTTCATACGTAGTATGCAAAAAACTTGTCAATTATATCTTACAAGCTCTAATTAATTTTAAGACATTGTGACTAGGGACTTGGCTAATGAATATTTATACTTAATCCTTGAGCACTCCAGCAAGGATTCTGTTGTTGGATATCACAGCTTGATCTCACTTTTTTTTCTTGATTTGTGCTATGAAAACAATTGTGGCTAGTCCTCACCAGCAGAGAAGATAGTCCTTTATCAAATCCTATGGTCACTTTTTCTAAATGTAATTTTCCAAGCTCTGATGGCCATTAAACTCCCTATTTCTCCTAAACCCTAAAACAACTCTGGGTGCTCAAGGGTTAACTCCCAAAGGACCATGGGGACGATTTTTGTCCCTGCTCATACACAGGGGGTGTGTATCCACAATGACCCCATCACTTAAGGGTACTTAACCCCTGAGCGCCCAGCGCTTGAACTGTTAAACACAACAAAAATGGGCATGGGTTCATTGAAGTTGGTTTCGAGAACGGAGGGAGAAGATCGGAGGGGGTTGATCGTTGAAAGTGAGAGTTAGCTTTGGTAGGGTGCTCCTGGGAAATTTTGGGAACTTTTCATCGTGCTGGTTTGGATTTTAGAATGGTCAAATTGGTGTTGACCGCCCAAAAAAACACTCGTCAGGCCTTGGACCATGACTTTGAAAATTCACAGAGGTTGGAGGAATTGTTTGATTGCCCGAATTTTTTTTGGGGTGGAAGGGTGGTTGGGTTTCTGATGGACGCACAAATTCTCGGTTTCTGAGCCTGAATTTTCAATTCACAGCACGTCCCCGAATGTTGAGAACAAAGTGCAGGGGGCGCAGGCTCACCACTAGGTTTGTATGACCTCGGACTCACACATCAGACAGGACCTTTCTAGAAAACCAAAAAACGTTTCTCCATTGAACGCAGTAATTGGCACAGATCCCAAGAAAGTGCCCAAACTACAAATCGGCCAGTACTCCCTTTTACCCCTACTCCCCCCCTTCTACATTCTACGAACATTCCACGCAGTACCCACGCAAACAAGCCGGAATTATTGGTTTGCAAATCGGGAGGGGCCAGATTATGTCCCCTGGGACGCTCAGGGGTTAATAGCTTGCATACATTTAAAACAATTTAGTTCTAAATTTTTATTGTTTGCATTAAGATCTACCGTATTTGCCATTGAAGTTGCCAATTTTCGGTATAAACTTAGGTGTTTTTTTTTTTTTTGTCTAATTTCCTTGCTATAAGTTAGGATTCATCCTTTCTTATTTTTCATTTAAATAACTATTTTACATGTACTATGTAGAAAGATCTATGTTGATAAGGTTTCCGCAAGGTAAAGTTCTTGATGAGTTGTTTAGAAAAAACTCCTCAATAGGTTTTGTTTTTGCAATAATCATAGTACAATTTTATCCTTATACCATAACATTCAATAGCTTGAAGAAAGGTTGCCTTTCCCTCTTTTCAAGTATCATCCATGAACTTCATCTAGACAATTTATTTATTTATTTATTTATCTTCTTCTTACATTTCTGGGCCCTCACATCAACATGTGTGCATTGGATTGAACCTCCCTCTCATAAATCGTGACAAATTCAACCAAGTGTCTCCATAGCTAAAGAATGGTGTGGAATATTCCACACCATTCCATCCAATACATGAAATAGTATGAAATATTCTACACCATTCTCTTAGAGAGAGGGCAGCCTATTGAATGTTACGACTGTATAGATGGAGTTTATTTAGATTTGAATAATTTGTGTTATAATTGGCGCAAAACATTACATGCAAGGGTGAGTTTCTTCTGATAAGAGCTTTGCAATCAATGTTGACCCATACATTGTGTTGATATTCTTGTTTTATTTCTTAAAAAGGTGGTATCCATTAGGCGGACAATGAATGATTAAGACAAGAATTGTACAAAATGGGTTGAATTACAGTCAAGTAACTATTTTTTGTTCTTGACAAACTTGATCATTGTGTGCTTCATGATTTTAGAGCCATGCTTTGAGTTAATTCTTGTATTCATGGAAGAAAAAAAGACATGCCAAAATGAATATATTGAGTTTGGAATATTTTTAGGCCATACTTGGTTTCGGTAAAAAGATGCAAATCAACATGGTCCATCCTCCTGGGCTCTTTGAGGGGTTAAATTATGTATGAGCAAGTTTGGAACCCAGAACTAAAATCTAATTCATGTAGTTTGAATGTCAGCATCCAAGGTACCGTATATAATGTATTAGTATACAGGCACATGCTTTGCATGAGTTGGACATGTATGAGTAATGCAACATTCAATTTTACAAAAAATTAATATCTCACAAACCAATTGGTCTAAAATCAAATCTTGATGTACTATTCAAGTATAAAAAATCAATATCTCACAAATGGTGTAGAATCCATTCTACATGCACCATCATTTTGGTCCTTTTTTGAAATCAACAATACCAATTGCTTTCATCAAAATGCTACTCATTTATATTTTGCTAAGAGGTGTTTGGCATTTTATTAATTACTAGCACATGGTTGGAGGATGTTTGGTGATCTATATTTGAGGCATCCTTTATTGTTTCAGCTTCCACCAAAAAGTTCTACAAAATTTTGGAAAAGGACATGGTTGTAAGGCACTTGGTGTTCAATATCTTGGACGTCCTTTGTTGCTACAACTTACAACAAAAATTTCTAAAAGGTTGTGGAAAAGGGCGCACTTAGAGAAATCTTCCCACTTAGTAGTATAGATAGATATTTGAAGGGTTGTTGAATGACTAAATACACGTGTAGGTTAGTAGATAGCTTTAAATTCAAAGTCAAAGGTTATTTATATGGCATTAAAGATTTTTTTGGTATCTATATCTGGATTGGCAAATGTGCTGTTTTAATAGTGTCACTTGTATGCAATACCTAGATAAATATACACTATCCATGTAATTATGGTTTAAACAAAACATTGAAAATTTTACAATGTTTGGATAAAATAAGGCAACATATTGGGAGATCTCTTGAGGGTTAGACAAAACATCAAAAAGTCTCCAAATGTTTAAGCAAAACAATAAAAGATCTCTTGGTGTTTTTCATACATTTCCAATTTTATTTTAATTTGTTGTTTATGAACATTGAAAAGTCTCTATTTTGTTATGTATGGAATGTAATTGTGACTCTTTTTTTTTTTCATTGCGAGTGCTCGATATGTCGTTTTGAATCTAAGTCATAAGAAATTAGTGTGATAGGAAATTCTTAATTTTTGAGTGTGATTGAGTTCATTTCTATAATGGAGCATTTATTGTAGTTGTCAAAGAAACATAAATTTCAAACTGCTGTAAATTCTAGCAAATCAATTTAGTTCAATTTGATTTAGTTTGAGTCAAATTTATTGATTTCTAATATAAGAAAAGATTTCCTATATCTAAATTTGAGCATCACGCATGATTGATAAACAAATCTTCTCTATTTATTTAATTGAGTTCAATCAACTTCTGAAGCTTGATCCTCCACCCAATTGCTCAAGGGCAACTCAAGTAAATTTTGGATGTCTATTTAAAAATAGAGCAAAGTACAAGTTTAACCAGAGTAACTTACAAGTTTAATAATGGGTGGTATGAAGAGATGTCATGGGGGAATAGCATGGGGGCCATGCCATGGGGGCCATGGAAGGCATGATCTTGTCAAGAGGGGGGCATGGGGTCATGGGGTCATGGGGGCATGGGGTCATGGAGATCATGGGACATAATCTCGTTAATATGACAAGCTATATACTAGTCTACTTATATAATTGAATTTGATCAACTTTTGTCCATGGTGTAGTCCTCCATCCCATTGGCTAAAGACAGATTTTGAGTAAAAATAGAGTCACATGAACTTGGTGAAAAGCTAGCTAAAAAGTAAAAATAGCTACTTTGCAAATTTTGGACATATCACAAGTCACATGAAAAAAAATTAAATAATTTTTTGTTACTTAATGGGGTCTTTTTTAGCATGAAAGATGTGCACATGGATGTTTTCCACTTACCCATGCAATCAAATCTCATAAATGCATCACCAATATTTTTCAATCAATTTTTTTGTAGAACCATGAACTCATAACAAAACAATTCACCAAAAATAGAGTTTTGGTTTTTAGGAATCAAAATTTGGTGTGCTTGATTGGGACTACGTATCAATCAAGTTCTTAAAATTCAAATCAACAAAATGCTGATAATGTTTTGCATGATGTAAAGTTTTTGAATTGGTAGAATGGGGTGACAAAAATTTCTAAGACAGTACTGTACAGTACCAGTTAACAATGTTAGGTAGAAACCAAAATACAGCAGGACCAACATGTTTTTTGAAATTTTAAAATGTCATAGGAGGTAGGAAAATTATCCAATTTCAAAACCGTAAATTGTGCAAAGAAGGTATTGGAGTCTAGTTTATAGAAAATAAAAAAAAATTATAAAAAAGTTGCAAAATCATACATCAACATAGCTATTTATGACATAGTATCTACCACCTAGTGCTACCACCTTGAGCTTGAATTACAGCCTTCATACAAAATGGCATACTAGCAATTAGGACTTCTAAAGTCTCCATGGACACGCTTTCCCATGCTTGTTCAATGGTTTCAACTAAATCCTCCTATTGCATGGCATGGCTTCATGCTAGACAGCATCTTTTACAAATTTCCATATGTTTTCTATAGGATTCAAATCTAGTGAATTTACAGGCCATTGTAACTTTTTGATGGAATGAGCTTGCCTCCAAAGATTTGGTAGTACACTACAATGCATGAAAGCACCATCCTCCATCAAAATAAAGTCATCAAGACAATTATGCATGAAGTAGAATCCACTTAATTGACCCTCATAAACAATATCAACAAAATTTGCAGATGTGCGTCTATTTGGAGGCACCACAATAAATGGGCAATTATCAAAACCAGAAAAAGCCTCCCAAATCATTACAAAAACACAACTTGATTTGAATGTTGGAGCCAAACAATCTGAAAAATAGCGTTCATGAGAGCGACGCCATACTAGTGTACAACGTGAGTTTTTTCTTTGTCCAAATAACCTTGTGCCAATCTGCAACTGTCTAGTGCTGATGATCTTGTGCTAATTGTAACCTCTCCTTTTTGTGCTTTAAGTTAAGATGTGGCTTTTGAGCTGCAACTCAATTTTGATAACCAAGACTTTTAATTATTGTCTTCACTGTGGTTCGAGAAACCTTTGTAGTCAATGTTGCTACTAATCCTAAAAACGTGAATCAGCAATTTTGTGTTATAAGTCGTTGCAGCTGTCTCCTGTCTCATGATGTTAACTTGGGAGGTCTTCCAATAGACTTTGGTGACACTACTATTCCACAAAGCTTACATCTCTGCACAACATTATAAACAGTAGAAGGTGGCATATTTAATGCCTCTGCAATACGCACCATCTTCATACCCGCTTTGTGCATGCCCATTATAGTTGCCTTCTCTTCCGTGCTCAATTGACGATTCTTCATAACTACAACTTTCAAAAATCTGTTACAAAATAGATTGAAAAAAATGGTTTAAAATGAAAACTTTATGAGGTTACAAAATATGTAATCTTTCCATATGCAACTATTTTCTACATCTTTTTAGACAAACTATCTAGTCCTTGCAAGATTTTTCTAGAGTTCTCAAAGTAATGTCAACGCAAGAAATAGAAATGTGTAACTCCAAACTCAAATACAATTGCCATATGCAACATTGACAAATACAGGAGGATATTGGAGATGCATATCATACCTCAAAATGAATTGAGATGGTTTGCAAAATGAAAGCAATGAATGTGAAGCGGAATAGAAACTTTGTAGGTGCTCCTGCAGCATGATTTAAATCAGAAAGTATCTTGTTTGAGAGATCATCAGGTGCACATCACTGATAGCTGAAAATAAGAATTGATAACTGAAAATAAGAATACTGATGGCCTTGACTAAGCTTGTTGAAACTCGTACTTGTCTAAATAAATATTCAGCTACACAATTAAAAAACCCCATACCTCAACCAGCAACCCTTTAGGCCCTCAACCAGCAATGATCTCAAAATACGGCACTTAAAACCTGATATTGAGAAGAATTCCAATACAGAGACTTTGCTGCTTACTAGTTCCGAGAAGGAGAGAAATTCTGAGACAATGAACACTCTCACTGTTCTTCCTCCGAGGGGGAAAGAAATTCCGAGACACTGCACACTCTCATTGTCCCTGTTGCTGCTTCAAGGGAAACACTAATTGAACTGAGATTAAGTAGAGCATTGAACTGCTTACATGTAGTTGCAAGCTTAAAAAAATCTCACATCAATTATAGAACAACTTGAACTCAAAAAAATCTTAGTTTACTTGTTTGTCATGCAAAGCACCATGAAAGTAGTAGCTTGGAAGTTGACATGTGGATGCATTACATTTTGACAACATTTTAGATACAATGAGTTGTTTTGCTAACTTAAGACAATTGTGATATTTTATAAAAAAGTCAACTAAAGCATGCATGCATTCCAACTCATCACTATAGAAGCACAAGTTACTTGCTTGCATTCCAACTCATCACTATAGAAGCACAAGTTACTTGCTTGCATTCCAACTCATCACTATAGAAGCACAAGTTACTTGCTTGCATTCTTCCAAGAGCTATACACTTGTCACAAAAAGGTCTATTTATATAAAATTTTGTGATTTTTTGCAATATCTTGATATTTCCTAAAACTAACCAACATTACCTACTTAAACACTCTTTACAGTTCTGAAATTGAGTAATTAATGCATCTACAGTTGCATTTTGAAATTGAAGGAAAAATAACAAGTTCACCCAAGTGTTTTAGCTTCTGCTTTTCTACCTAACATTGTTAACTGGTGCTGTATTGTACATGTATAAATGCACACACATATAAATTGGCATGAGGTAGTTCATTATGAAAGAAAATTTATTGAGCCAACAAATAAATACTACATAGCTTTGTCAAATAAAATTAATACAATTAAGCATTAAAATTTTGTAAAGGATTACTACTAGAAATTTTCCACATAGAAAAAGTCTCTGTTCAATAATTGTTTTATTTTCTTTATAAAATTTAGCAAATAACAAATGTAATCAGTATTTGTAAATTGTAGAAACTACATAGAGCTACAATTTGCTAAACTAGTAGAAATTGTTTAGAACTGATTCAAAGCTAAGATTTTATTTCATGTGCATCGATCATTTAGCCATTGAAAGAAAGTGGACGAAGCAAGTGTTGAGTTTGTTATTAATTTTTGTCATTGTAACACACTATGTACTCCATTTTGAAAAAGAAAAAGGTTTTCAGTTTGAGATTCATGGTTGTGTCCTAACAAGCCAAAAGTTTGCACTGTGATCGCCTTTACAAATACAATTTTTGTGTAGGATTTCATTCAACAATTTTGTTCTAACACAATTGCACTTAAAAATAAAAACAAAATTTCATAATGTAAGGATGTATGTATAAACAGATGTATAATTTGCGTAAATCCCAATGTTGCTCATAGGAATTGTGCTTTTTCTTGTGACAAACACCAAAAGTAAACACCTATTTAGTGATTTAAGCCCCACAAGAATTGACATCCATTATGCAAATGATGAATAAACAAATTCCAAAACAATGTCACGTTTATTTTGTTGAATGAATTTTGTTTTATCCAACTCTCATACAAAAAACACCATATTTGTTAATTTGGGAAAAAGAGGTGTCCCACTTTGTGCTCCACCTTAAACCCAAAAAGTTACCTTAAACTAGATTCAAAGGTATCATATTTAGTTTGAGCAACTAAGATTTTTTCCCTTGCAAATTCCTCCTCTCAGGTGAGAACACGTGTACAAAAAAAATTGAGCTTGGTTTTAGGTGATCACTTAAAACTTTCACCTCAAATTTTGAAAATCCCAAAATGTACCGTTTTTCCCAAATTAAAAAATATGGTGTTAAAAGAATTTGTATTGTACTCCCTATTGGTGTTGTTGGTTTGTTATGGTTGTTATATTTTTGAAAGTTTATTTTGCCATGTGGTCACCAATTTTACAATACATTTTGGAACTACTACATGCAAATCATTTGAAATGGTAAATTTTTGTATATTGTTAATGTTGTTTAAAAACAATGAGCTCTGTTCAATCATAGAAAACAAATTCAGCTTTATTTTACTTTTTAATGGTCAATCATACTACTAAAATCATAGTGACATTTGTGATATGACATCTCCAATTTTTGTGATATTATAGATATGATCACATTGACCTCTATAATATCACACTTCAATCTTTGTAATATCATATCTCCAATCTTTGTGATAATATTGCATAGATACAATTTGAAAACTTATTGAAATCTTTACTTTGCATTCTACCTAACATAGGAAGTCCTCATGAAATTCTAATGATGAAGGCGTAGCGTAGCAAGTGCCAACCACTAATCTATCATTAAATAAACAAAAGGTTGTGTGTGTTGGTTTGATGAATCCAATTTTAGTTTGATGTCCACTTAAGAATAGAGTAGAGTATAAGGGTCATTTCAAGAAAGACTTCACTATTTTGTCTCAAAAATGCTATTTTTGGCTGTAGTATTGCCATTGCTACTTTTACTACAAGTACTGACCACCATCCCTATAGTATTGATCTGGACCGTCCATCATTTTGTAAATGTAATGGGGACGCGGCAGGTGTCATGAGAGTACTAGTGTGCTTTAACAGCTGTCAACCAATTACACTAAGGCGGTTTAGGGGACTGACGCCTGGGTCACAGCGCTAGACAATCCATCTAATGCAATCACGGATGACATCCACTTTTTGATGGCGTTGTAGTCACGCTGTAGGGGTCACGAGTTAGGGTTTGCAGACTGTTGCACTGTGTTTGAAGCAGAGGGGTGCTAGGGAGTTGTTCTGGCCTAGTCAAATGTTCTCCTTGATTCTGTTTTGGGATGTCTGGTCTTGTTTGGGTTTATTGTCTTTTATCCCCGCATGGTGAGCGTTGCCAATTACACCGGTAGAACAGAAGGACCCGACAGCATTTTAGTGAACAAACACTACCATGGACCTTAGAGATCAATTTTGGAGGCTAAATAGAGGAGTATAGCGATTGCGTTTTTGTGGATTGGGAAGTGAAGGTACCCTTACACCAAATGACATTGAAAGAATGGCAAAGGTATGTCTAGAAATAAGCCCATATTCCTATAGCACTGTGGTTTATTTCAAATTTACAGTTTTAGTGTTTAGGTGTTACACAACGCTATCGACTATTTAGGGTTCGTTTTGGGTGGAATCCTTTCATATGTGAGCGTGGATTAGGGTTTAGTGTTTAGGCTCCTTTGCTAGCTTCCATTGACCTTAGCAAGTTCCCGTAGGAATCTCTCTCCTGGCATTCTGCTTTCCGCTATGTCCTTCATTGCCACTGACTTGAGGTGGGTGAAACACCCGACATGTGCCATGCCACAATCACCAAGTTGTGTACTTCAAGTTTCTTATTTACCATCTCATTTGCATTTTCCTGTCCACATTAGAGCAAGACACTACAGGTCGGAGGAGTTAGTTGTAATGACACTGATGATGTTGGGCGCCACATGTTTAGGGAGATTTCCTCTACGCATCCAATTCCTCTTTTAGTGGACAGTGCTACTGGATTGACGTTACTACACCCAAACCGAGTCTAGTTTACTTGGATTCACAAGCTACTTAGAGGGAAGTGACAGTAGAACATAGTTACATAATTTTCATGCAGCTTTGGATGCAAGGACTCATTCAAATTTTGTAATTACTTACTTTGATTATCATGCCATTTTCATGTTTGTCTTAAGAATAATTGAATTACTACAAGATAGAAATGAGTTACTAAAAGAGGGCCTAATGCACGGGTGAGGGCATTGCTAACCACAGCTTGCTAGTTACAATGATTTCCTCAAACGTCAGAGACAAATAAAACCTTCAACAAGCAAAAATATGCAGCATAGGCGCTTTGTAGTGTTCCTGTGAGCTTTTCCACATGTTAGTTTTCCAATTCTTTGCTTAACAATTTTCAATTCCTTTAAACTGAACCCACATAATTCCAAGAGAAAAAAATGGGTGAACCCGCCTTAACTAACAGAATACCAAAAAAATAAGAATCATACTCTTAGAAAATAGACACAGCAAGCATTAATGATGGGTGATACACTACCTCCTATAGTCAGTGACTAATAAAGTATTCATCTCATTGCAAGCAAGCTGATTGATTTATAGAATTGGCAAGTTCAATTCAAAAATTTCAAAAAAAGCCCAACCACATCAGATGAAAACCATAGAATATTCTTCATTTCTATAGGGTCAGCCAGAAGTACACTATACATAACAGGTTTGCCCAACAAAATGTAGTATATTGGCCATGTAAGTTAAGGAAACTCCCAAGAGTATGGTTCCACATCCCCCCTTTCTAAATTAGAGGTATCTTACCATTTGCACTTCTGGTGTCAAATCAATCTTATCAATAGATACCACATTGACTACATTCTATAATTTTAAATCACTTTAGTTACATGAAACTGCTCTCTACATCATTCACTTCAACGGCCTTCAAAATACAGATGACTTATATCATCACTTCCATAGTAATCCACTAATTTTGTCAAATTCAAGTTTAATGAAATGGACACCTACATACTACATAGTTCTTATTTGTAAAAGACTACATCTCTCCAGGCTATCTTGGACGTCCTTCACAAATGATTTCCCAACGACCTTGAGTACTCTGCCCTTCCCTTCTCAGGTCCCTAGTATTTTATAGTGCACTTGCATTGAACTCACGCGTCTAAAGTAGTATAAATAACTCGTGAGGGGATTTAGGGTCAGTTTTGTAGATGCATGGCATACTGGGATGTACACTTCGATATTGAATCCTCTACTCCTATAGTATAGAGTGTTACTCTTGCCTTCGCGGTTGCAGACATAACACTCGCCGACTGTGCCCTATTTTGTGATTTTTTATGGATGTATTGCAAATAGTACTTCCAGTGCTGAACTTTGTACTTAGGGAGATATCTTGTACAGTGCATTACAAAAACCACACTTCCGTGACTACTTTTGGTTCAAGCGCAGTTGCTCCTATTCAACTCAACCACATGCAGCTGATACCTAGACTTTGAACAATCCAATTGCCCCACTGACCCCTTATGGACTGCTTCCTTGTACTCTTCACTATTGCTTACTGTGGTCTTACATCCTATTCACTGCTTCTGTGTTGTTGTTCATGTCTTTCACATTCATTCCTCTCTCCTTCTACTCTTACTAGTGCATCTGCTGCTTCATGCACTAGTATTGGATTTCATTGCTACTACTAAGCATGCCATAGTTGTATTTGTGCTGTAGTGATACTTCTGTTGAACCGCAAACCGGTTGGTCCCATTGACCTAGTTCTCAGTATTCCTCAAGGACACTATAGGACGTCTTCTACATCCCGTAATACTACAAATTTGCACGCACGTCTTGGCTGAGCTGTGTCATCCACTTCCACTGTCGCATTATAGCGTGCTCTAGTAATACATAACTTTGTTGTAATACTGACGAGAGTGTCTCCCCTCTCCTACTTAGTACTTCTCAGGTAGTTCTAGAACTTGTTGTTCGGTAGTAGTCCCTCTGCAATGGCTAGGTAGTACTACATTGACACTATTGATGTTCCAAGGGAGTATTTCTTTTCATATTTGCAAAAGGGCGTGTATTTACTATGTTAAGGCTGGTCCTTAATTGACAATGCATTAGTCCTCCTCTAGTTTGCCCAATACTGCATATGTACTCTTGCAATAAATGTTTCTCTTTATCATCAGGCTCGGCGACCTCCTCAAAGCTCTAGGGACTCTCGGAGTTTGGAGACGGTTAAACGCCATGCCAAAGGAGGTCTCTGTGATGTTGCTGAGCAGGCTACATTGGGTAGGCAGCGTGTTGAAGCAGACTTCATGCACGCACAATCCAATGGCAACAAGGGGGGGGGATCTACGGATACTTATGTGAAGACATTCTAGTCTAGGAACAAGCGCTATGTAGAGAAGGGATCATCTGGGGTGGACAAACAAGGTGCAAGATCTCCGACTTCGCCTCCAGGTGGCGACCAAGGGCACAAAACTCCCTCGACCTTTACTGACAGCAGACTGACAGCAGAGAGGGTGGTGCCACTAAGAGGCCATCTTTTACTCACGCTGCCCCAAAGTCAACGTCCATTGGCGTCATTGAGGATGAAGGCGTTCACAAAGTTATGCTCAGAGGACAAAATTTGAGAAGTCAACCTTGTACACTGATGAAGCAGAGGGGAGGGAATACTGGGAACGACATTTGCTCTTCTCCTTGGGCGGAAGAACACCGTGCTCCACAAGGATATCGACCGGCAAGCACCCCAAGGCACTCATTTTGGGGCAGTCAGATAAAATAGCCATTGCACATTTGTCCATTTTTGCTGATACACAGGCGCGTCAAGGGAAAAGATCTAGAAAAGACAACTCAACTACCTCCGAGTACCACATCAAAAGAGAGGAGGAGGATGACGGCAGCTCCTCCTCGGACCGGCTAGCAGAGTTCTAGATAAACAATGTTCAACATGTTCATAGTGACATCCTTGCTATTTTTCATAAATCCCTTTGAGATAGGGGGTATGCGGGGATGTTTCCAAGCAAATCGTGTATTGCCTCATTGCATTATGCTGACGTTGTACTCTCTTCATTTACAATCCAGCGACCAAAGCGTGAAAAAAAGGTTTACACTGCCGAGCAATGTCGAAAGGCTCTGGAGGAACTCCAACTACCATCCAGAAGGCCACCTTGCGTCCGGTCCAAGGAAGACTTCTGTAAGGATTTCAAGCTCAATCGCGTGGGTATCAATCCACACAAGCTGAAACTAGGCAAACACGTTCTCGCCTTGGAAGTGGAGGATGTGTTTGGGACAGACTACAGTCGAAATGGCTACAACTTAGGGGAGAAGTTAAGTACTGAGGAGTAGAGGGATGTTGAGGCGCTATACTGCCTTTGCTACCAGAAGGAGTCCCCCCCTCACCATATTGCAAAGGAATTGGCAATGATAAGGGTATTTGAGCACAAGAAGAGCTAGCAAATAGACTAGGGGAAATTTGCGGCTGAGACAAACCACGTCCAGCAGTGCAATTACAAAATGCGTGTGAAGATGTGGCTAGTCCGCCTTCAAGCGGCAGAAAAAATGGATGTGGACATAGCTTCTCAAGTGGACGCAATTGTGAACGGAAAAGGAGGTTTAGATGCTAAACCAGCAATTGCAAGGGAATTCAAGTAGCCCGGAGAGATACACATCGACGGAGGAAAGGAAAAAACGCCCAACATCGCCTTCACTATGCCAACCTTTGATTTTGACATGCTAGCATCTAGGTATTCATCATTCCCAACAGTCTCTCCATTGATAGCTTTTCCATTTTGTTGTCACCTGTATGACAGAGCTTGCATTGTAGATTTTGTATTTCCTTCAGTTACGGACACCGACACATTAGCTGCTGGTATTGCAAGAATTATGATATGGAGACTCTGCTCTCCAAGGTGGAGACAGAGATGGACAACCTTTTTGAAGAGGCCAATGACATTACTAGTAGGCTAGCAGACGCAGAGAAGGAATCGTCTTTTTGCATTGTGATTGTTGACCAATTGGTCAAACAGTTTGCCAAATTTGGTACAATGTTCAATCTCCCCACCGTCGGCAACTTTGATGGGTGGCGCAAGAAGGTCGTTGGCGACGGCCCCATGCACAACATGCTTTGGAGCAACCTTGCGGACCAGTCAGACCTCATACTGCGGTAGCTATTGTTGGAGGAGGAGCAAGTCTATAATGACTCTTGTCTAAAAGTCTTGAGCTGATACCTTATGGCCTTGCAGGTGGAGTACACAGCCTTACAATCGGGCAGCATTGACTGTGTCATGTACCCAGCTCATCGTCCTACGCTTGGGCTGGACATTCCGTCCATGCCGGACTTTGGAGTCATACCCCCTTTACCACTGTGTGCCGTCTGTTTAAATGGATTTCCGTACTGGCATGCATTAATTTGTAGTTGCAAGCACTTGTACTATTCTTGGTGCACTGCGTCTTGGTTCAAAGACAGCTCTGATTGCACGATAGTGGACTGCCGTCGCGTGTCGCCTATGTGGTTAAAGGCGTGGGATTTTGTGGGCATTGAATACAAGGAACGGAGTGCAGCGACGGGTGATAGTATCAGTCTGGGCTCAATCAATGCTGGTCTGCATCTGCAGCACATTGAAAAATTCCCTATCACTGATAAGTTTGGAAACCACTACACATGATGGTTCCTACGGTCCCCGTGGTTGGCGTCTTCTGTTGATCTCCGTGTACGATTCCTGGGGCTCATCAGTTATGGTCTTGGCTATTTCTAAGCATGCGGCCGGTTGAGTAAAGGATGGAACAATAGCCATACGTACTCTGTTTCCTTTGTAGTGTCACATACACGTTACTTTCTTATAAATTGCATTTTTAGTATACAAAACCGCTACAATGACAAAGAGTGTTTTGTAGGAGTATACATGAACAAAATAATATTCAATGTTTATTATATGCTACAGGCTCAGTCAGTATGTAATGTAATACTAATATGCACTTTAAGCAGGAGAATTGAAGGGTGCTGACGACTTATGATTTGTCATGAATTCCATCAATTCCTTTTATAATTTACATACTCTGCACTTGTAGCATTGGTTTCACTCTAATGTTGCTACTTGTGCGTATGGCAGGCTTGCTCGTATTTGGGCAAGGTGCGGGAACGACTTCCGCGTCAAGTAGTACATTTTCCACTACTATAGCGGATCTTGGCAACAATGTTGGGCGGCATTTAGGGCAGCATGTTCATGCATCCGGCTCCAACCCCTTGCACGTATCCCTTGCTGGGACTCTAACTTCTTTCTACTCATCTGACTGTATTGGAGGTGTCGTCCAGGCCGTTGATGTCACGCGCAAACCTTTACCAGGGAATGTGAAGAAAAACAACACTTTAGCTCCGGTGGTAGATGTCAAGGAGGAGGGCCACATCATGCCTTCTTGTTTTACAATGGGTGACATCAGTAACCTCCTTAGTGAGGAGGAGTTGTTGGTCCTGCATGCACAACGGGTGGCCGATGACATGCAGGTGGATATTTATTTGTTACCACGAGTGATTATTGCTCTGTGCAATGTGACCCAATTGTAGACAAAAATTTTGATTTGGTGCACGTCTTGTATGGTGCCCGCCTTTTACGGTTCACTGGGGAGTGGTTTTGGCATTGCTGAGGGGAACAATTATAGAGTCCAATTCACAAAGCCCCCTAGCTGTCCGTCCTCCAATGCCATGCAAGGATGCATACATGGAATTTTTTGAGGAGGAAGTTAAGAAGGACTTGCTCAAAGAACAAGCAGGTATGGAAGATGCCTTGCTTACTAGTACTTCCTGAGTCTAATTTCTCTTTAATTAGTTTTTGGTTTGATGAAACGACCTCAGCTTATGAATTGTGCATTTTTCTAGATATGCACACAAGTGTAGAAGCTCTAGCCCCAGCACTACCAGAGGTTATTTATTTAGGAAGTCCGCATGTGTTGTCGCCCACAGACAACAACCACGGCTCTAAAGTTGTTGCTGACGGCAGCAAGAATCCCTCACCTTTGCAACAACGTTCTCCCCTGCATGAAAGCACAAGGTCTCTGCGGTCATCCACGGTGGCAGCCGTTGCGTCGTCGTTTGTGATTGTCAAGGGGTCTCACGATGGACGTGGAGGAAGGAAATCAAAGGTAATGAGGAAGTGAGCCCAGATTCAACTTTTATGCCCATCACTCCCCAAATGTGCACATGTTGCCAAGGCGGCGCACCTGCAGAGATGTACTGTAGGCTGGAGGCTTTACTGCTCTTTGCTACCCATTTTGCTTGTTGTTCTTGTTGTAGCAATTTCCTTGTGTCACTTTTGTTTGCAGCCATTGCGGGCTTCTTTGAAATGGGAATTCTTTTTCAATTGTCCAAGTGTTTTGTCATGTGAGAAAGAATTGTACGCTGTTGTTGTTTTTGGAAAGCTGTTGTGACCCCATTTTCAATGTAACATTCTGTCACCTCTTGTCGCTTTGGTGTTTGTTGCGTATTGTCTTATTTGCGTCAGTGGAAAAGGGGTTCCGGTTTATATGTTATTTTGCACTGTTGTCTTGGATAAGGTCTGTGGTAGTCCATTTCTTTCTATTTTCCCTTGTTTTATAAAGCAGTTATCTACACAAGATTGCATGGAGTTGGACTGCTCTCAAGGTCTTGAGAGCATTTCCATTCACTGTTATTGGCATGGTGGCATTGCTAAAGCCCCATCTTGGAACTTTAAATTGTACAAATACACAAGGCGTCCAATTGTACACACCTTTGTATTATCTAAACTACTACTGGCATTTCCTTGTGCAGAGAATTTATGCACATATACAAGTTCATGTACAGGCAGGGGTGGTGGCTGCTGCTACTGTCTTTTTACTGGAGGGTCTGCGTACAACAGAGATGGCCGCTTGAAGGAGCGACTAGTTCAGTAGGTATTTCCTCCACTACTTTCCTTGAGAATGAACATGTACTCCAGCTATTCCTCCTTGAATCATGGGCTCCTTGTCAATAAACTGCAGTGTACTTTGTTGCAGAGAAGAAGACACCATTGCAATTGCCTCATACTAATCTTACAATCCTCCTTCGCAGTTTTTGAAGTGCAGGGATGGAGAGAATGATTGAATAGTGCAGTGCTTGGGGGACTTTCTGTATAGCGGTTTTTGGAGAGGGACATGCCCTAGTCATGTGCAGCCGCAATACATAAAGGAGTGTACTTCTAGCTGCCACTGCAGCCCGGATTGTAGTAATTGAATCATGCAACAAGGAATCACGCAATCGTTGCAAGTAACTACAATGCATTAGTTCCCTATTTTGTCTCCTGGGTTGTATGTAGTTTTTGTGTCGTCACTGATGATTTGATTATAAACTCGCACTTGATAGGTATTCCATGCCGGCACTCATAAAGGTTGAGGCATTTGTACCCTACAGCAAGTTCTTTGAGGGTGCTTTCTGTTTGAATATGCTGGCAAAGTTTTAACAAATGCAGAGTTATTGGGGCGCAAGAAAGGTAGCATGTTCTCGCTTTTGCTAGATGCCCACTGGCAGTCAGAGTTGTCAAAGGGAGATGAAAATTTGCTATGCGTCAATGCCAGACACCATACAAACATATCCTAGTGGATGAACTACAGGTGTGGAATTCCTATCCGCCACTTATTACAACACATAAAATTTGGTCCATTCTGCCCTTGATTTTCTCTTGTGCCTGCAGATGCTTTGATGCAAATGTGATGGGTATGCTAATGTGGACCCATAGCATGGAACCAACACTATATCACGTAAGTATCTAAAGAGGCTATGAGGACCTATATTTGAAGTACTCTTGTGCATACAGAAATCCCATATCTTTCTGCTGAATGCCGTTATTGGTATTCGCCACGCAAGTCGCATTCTTCACAAACAGAGACATTGCATGCGAGGAGGAGCTGACATGGGACTACAAAGTGGACTTTGAGGATGTTGATTCAGATATACTCTCTTTTGCATGTATTTGCGGTAGTCCCTTTTGTAGAAAGTAGTACAAAGTGTGTTGGCGAGGACATGGAGTAGTTTTGTACTCTTGGGGCGGTATTAAGCAAGTAGTTGCCATCGCTCTTAGTGCTGATGTCGTTCTAGGACATTACTATGTAGTGACTGGCCACAAAAAGGGGTACTTGTATAGGAACTGGATAGTACTATGCAGATGCATCAGACAACACTAAGTGCACTCCTAAACAGTGGGCAGTACAATGGAGTTGCTAGCAACGGCACTTTTGAAGCCGTCGTAGTAGGTTCGGCACATCACAATTACTTAACTATTGTCTTATTCTCTTCTGTAAGTTATGCAGTTGTAATGTTTAGTATCTGTAATAGAAGTTCAAGAACATGCTACGTAATACAAAATATAAGTTCAAGGTGCTCTAATAAAACTCTGAACTCTGTAAAGTATTGTATGCAGTTATATTGATATACAAGGGAGTCATAACCTGAATTTAGTAAGGGAAAACGCAATACCCAGCGACACGCTGTCTTTGAAGTCTCTTTTGTTGAGTATGAATTAATTGGAAGATGCCTTATTAAAACATGAGAGGTATGAGTTGTCAATTTCTTTAGTAGAACTGTCTAAAAAATTATTATTAAAATAAGAATTAGTTAATATAATCATATGATCAAATTAGAGTACCTATAATAACCATTATCTTTTGTTTAGCTTGCGTATATATCTGAATACTACACACCCAATTTCACCAATGATCTTTTGTTTTGACTAAAATCAATTACAAAAATACACACTAGTAGAAAACTTAGTAAAAAATCAACAAAATTTCAACCAGAAACTGTTGATTTTTTTGTTGATTTTGGTACTTTTCAACAAGAGTATGTTGAGTTTCTGTTGATTTTTTGTTGATTATTTGTTGTTTTCTGTTAATTTTCTGTTGATTTTCTGTTGATTTTCATGTATTTTATGTTCTTCAATTCTTTTTTTTTTTTTTTTTAATTTTTTTTTCATAGATTTTTTTTTTTTAATAAAAATGTGAAATTTTTTTAGGGGCCAAGTAGTTGTCCGCATCACCGGGCAGCTGCCCATAGCGCCAAGCAGGGCTGCCGGCACTGGGGTTTGAACCTCCCACCTCTGAGTTCACAAATCACAAGACTACTACATCATTCACAACCACTAGCACATATGCATTCACACATTTGCACAAAAGTATCATGATTGTATTTGTACATTAAATGTTCATGTTTTTAATAAACCAATAGACTTTGGAGGCTATTTTGGTCCATTAAAGGACTTTTTTTCCAATAAACTTAGAACTAAAAAAAATTGGTGAATGTATTTTATTTTCACCTCCAACAATTTTTATTGGATTTCCATCTTTTTATCAAAATTTATGAGCTAAAATCATAGAAGGTGTTTAGAAATTTTTAAAAAATTGTTTATTTCCATCCTTTTGATTTTGTTTATCAAATTTTTATTGGAATTCACAAATCTCATAAGGATTGTTGTAGGCAAAGGTTGAATTCATTAATAATTATTATTTAGTGCTTGTTTTTTTGTAAAAAGAACCTTATTTTGTTAAAATAGCCTCCATAGTTTGATAGCTTCAAGTAACATGAAGTCGTGAAAAGCTACGGAATTAAATCCTTGCAATTATAAAATCCAAATTCTATTGACTTTTGAATAGTTTTGGATATTTTGTAAGGGCATTAATATGTGAACCACACCCTTTGAACTACTGTACCACACCCACAGGGAAAATTTTAGATTTCTACCATCAAAAATTTGAGTTTGAGAATTTTGAATTCAAACTTGGACTTAGAGACCATGGTATTGTCTAGGACCATAAAAAAGTTGCAATTCAACAACACCCAATGAAAAGCTTATCTTTTTTTACAAACAAAGTAAAATTAACAATTTTCTCCCTAACTAAACTTTTTTATTGGGTGTTGTTGAACTGCAACTTTTTTTATGGTTCTAGACAATACCAAGGTCTCTAAGTCCAAATCTGAATTCAAAATTTTCAAATTCAGCTTTTTGATAGTAGAGATCTAAAATTTACCCCGTGGTGTGGTATAGTAATTGGAAGGGTGTGGTACACATATCAATTCCCATCTTTTAAAGCTTATAAAAGTATTTTATAAGATTGATTTTTTCTAATTCATTTGGTTAGTAATAGAAGGAAAAATACTAAAAATACCCTATAAGTCTTTCAAAATATCAAGTTTACGCCAAAAATATGTGAAACATAAAAAATAGTCCTTATTTTTTGTAGGAATATCAATTATACTCCTATTATTTTGGAAAATTAATAAAATAACTCTTCTATTTTGAAATGTTGAATATATCCTTGTGTTATTTGAGATGTCAAAATCATCTTTGGTTTCTTGTAAGAATTTGCATTAAACTATACACTTGGTTATCATATAACACAAAGATATAAATAATTTAAAATAGTTGAGGAGCATTTTTAATATTTTCCTAATATATTAGAAGCATTGTTGATATTTATACAAAAACAAAAGATATTTTTGGTACTTTTAATCTTTGAGGGACATATATGATTATTTCAAAGAGTTGAGGAGCATCTTTTATATTTGTTTGTAAAGAAATTTTGGTATTTAAAACAACAAAATGTTGTACTTTTTATATAAATTTTTTGTTGAATTAGTGAAGTTGTGTCCAAAAGTGTTGAGATCAATAGAAAACTGTTGATTTTTTTGTTATTATGGTCATGTTTTTACTTGACTTTAAAGGCTGCTAATTTTAAATCTAATCAAATTGTGAAAAGTAAAGAAAATAAAATTAATCAATGTACACTTAAACTTCTAAAAGATTTGTTTTTTTTTGAAAACTTATTTTATTTTTTAAAACTTCAAAGCATTTTAATGAGGTCCAAAAGGATTCTAGAAAGATTTCAAAAACAAACCTAAACTATTGTAATAGTTTTTTTATTAAAAATATTTTAAAGTATTTTGATGAATTACAAAAAGATTCCTAAAGGACTCTAATTTAGTCTAAGAGATTCTATTTCTATAAATATTTTGAAGTACTTTAACAAATTTCATAAAGATTTTAAAAGATTCTCAAAGATTCCAAAAAGGTTCTTGAAAATTCTCAAAGATTCTCAAATATTTTTAAAATTTCCAAAAGGATTCTCAAAAGATTCCCAAAGATTCCCAAAGATTCCCAAAGATTCTCAAAGCTTCTCAAAACTTCCAAGAAGATTCCAAGAAGATTCTTAAAGAATTTTCAAAAATTCTCAAAACAATTCAAAATTCCTAGAACATTTCCAAAGATTCTCAAATATTCCAAACTATTTTCAAAGATTCTCAAGAATTCTCAAATATCCTCAAAGATTCTTAAGGATTCTCAAATATTCCTGAAAGATTTTCAAAGATTCCTAAAAGATTTTCAAATATTCCAAGAAGATTCTCAAAGGTTCCAAGAAGATTTTTAAAGATTTCCAAATATTCTCAAACATTCTCAAAGATTCCAAAAAAACCTGAAAAGATTTCCAAAGATTTCCAAAGATTCTCAAAGATTCCTAAAAGATTCTCAAAGATTCTCAATTATCCTCAAACATTCTCAAAAATTCTAAAAAAACTTAAAAATATTCTCAAAGATTTGAAGAAGATTCTCAAAAAATATAAAATCTTGAAAAGATTCTTAAATATTCTTAAAAATCTTGAAATGATTCTCAATGATTCCCAAAAGATTCTTAAAGATTCACAAAGAATTCCCAAAAGATTCTCAAAAGATTCCAAAATTTTTGTTGATTTAGATAATGGTATCCAAATCAATAGAACGTATTTAGTTTTTTACAAAATTTTGTTAACTTAGTCAATTAGCGTGGGCAAGTGCCCAAATCAACAAGAAAATATTAGATTTCTGTTGTTTTGGACGGAGCTTTCTACTAGTGAGAAGCCTTGTTTGACTATTGAAATGTTTTATGAAAAGTAAACCTAGAATGTGCTTCTCTAACTAAATTAGAGAAGTGACTAACACGTTGGAATGTTGTGTTTTTCCTTTTTGTGCTCATGAGCTGCTAATGTCAGCAATGCAACTTCTAGTTAGTGACTTCAGTTTGGAAGTACTCTTTATAATCAAGCTATATTCATGAGTAGTAGGACACTTGGTGTTATTTTTAGATGGGAGAACAAGGGCAGCTTCAATAATTGGGGATGGTTTTTACTACCAACTACATTTATCCATTTTGTGTTATTTGTTTGTCAAATTATTTCTTAGAAGAAAAGAACAATAGAAATTTCATAACTTATGTACTTACTTCCTGCCCTTTGATTACGTTAATATTAGAGAGACCTAAAATTGCGTTTGTAAAAGTTAGCATAGTATTCAATAAGTTTGAATTATAAGTTGTTCTTTGTACTCTTTAATACATATGCAATTATCAATGTTGAGCGTTTCAGTGAAATAGAGGGACTACATTTTATGTCGTGGAATGCACTACTCCTATTCCATTAAATTATAGAGTTGTTTCTCTAAAATTGGCATCGTCATTACTATTGGAGGACATAGATGGCGTACCTAATAGTGGCGTACCTGATAGTAAGTTCTGGCAGTTGCCTCAGTAGAGAGAGAGTAGCATACAACCTTACATGACACTGCCAAGACTACCAGCAGGGTACGCTTGATAAAATGCTTCTATTACTGAATAGGAAATAGAGACTTTCACTTGCAATTCCGACTATTCAATGAATGACATTGAACAACAAGGCACCATATTGTCCCTGCAAACATAATACAAACATTATGAACTGTCTATTTTCATACAAAATACTTGGTAGTTAAATTCAAGTGGTAGGAAACAATTATAGCATTCATTGTGATTTTTGGTAAGAGCCAGCACTTAGTAGCCCAGCATATAATACTATCAGTATATAATAGGAATTGATACACCCGCTACTAGTTCCATCAATGCCGTGTTCTCTTTGTCGTAGATCCTTGAAGAAATTTTTTTGACAGTGCAACACTCAGTGGCATTCGTGGTACTCTTCAAGAGCACAAGTAATCACATCAACGCTCTCCGGTAGTAGTGAGTAGACTGGATCACCTCCTTTCACTCTATGCGCACGTGGTATCATTTGGAACTTGCATGCCAAAACTATATTGGCATTGACATGCGCTACTCTGGAATTCTTTAAATAAACGTAGTTGTGTGAGGCGTGTCTTCCCCACTTCTAGTAGTAAGTGGTAGTGATGACAAAGTCCCCTCCTTTGAACAATCCACCCTAAAAGCACTCAAAATCCTCCTCAACTCTATGCTTTCCAGATTGGCACTAGAGAATATAGAAAGACACCCCCTCTGCATTGTCCATTTTTGCAGGTATTGCAAAGTTATTGCCTAGTTGGACCAACTCTGACATGTTGCCATGATCTTCCTTGTACTCCCAATTCCCTCCATTGCTGTCTTCCTCTGTTTCTAGTTCTCCTTGTGCTTAACTAACATTCAGCGGTTGTATCTTGTAGACTTTCCACTCGGGCACGTACGACTGCTGCTCGCAACTACTAAATTCTTCCTCTAAATAGGGTCCACAGAAGCAACTCCAGAGGCAAACCATGATCTTTGTAGGATCTCGGGCTTCATGTGCCAAGACCAAGTGGAACTTAGAGGACCCTGGAATTTGACGACATGCATGTGCGTGACTACGATCGATGTCATCAACGCCTATGAGATGGAAGTAGCAATATGATACGTGAGCATAAATTAAAGTGGTTCAGTATCCATTGAAGATGGATTACAATGTTCAGGACTGCAATGTGCGTTCAAGCAAACATTGATGATGGGATGGAACTGGATATTATGTATGTAGTGGTTGGCTTACCTAGTTTGTCCATTTTGAATGGGAACTGGACCTGCCATAGTAGCATCTAAGAAAGTGACGCAATCTTGGGTATCATGGAGTTATTGCTTGGAATTTCTCAATTGCTCTTGTCAAAGAGCTCTTTTAACACTAGTAGAAAACTCCTTCCAAAACAACAGAAAACCAACAGTTTCTTGTTGATTTGGGCACTTGCACATGCTAATTGACTAATTTCACAGAATTCTGTAAAAAACTAAATACGTTCTATTGATTTGGATACCATTATTTAAATCAACAGAAATTTTGGAATCTTTTGAAGATCTTTCGGGAATATTTTGTGAATCTTTAAGAATCTTCAAGAATCTTTTGGGAATCATTGAGAATCTTTTCATGATTTTTAAGAATATTTAAGAATCTTTTTGAGATTTTAGAATCTTTGAGAATCTTTTAGGAATCTTCATGAATCTTTGGAAATCTTTTGGAATCTTTTCAAGTTTTTTTGGAATCTTAGAAAATCTTTGAGAATCTTTGAGAATCTTTGAAAATCTTTTAGGAATCTTTGAGAATTTTTTGGAATCTTTGGGAATCTTTTCAAGTTTTTTTAGAATCTTTGAGAATGTTTGAGAATAATTGAGAATCTTTGAGAATCTTCAAGAATCTTTGAAAATCTTTGAGAATCTTTTTGGAATCTTTGAGAATCTTTTGGAATCTTTGGAAATCTTTTCAAGTTTTTTTTGGAATCTTTGAGAATGTTTTAGAACAATTGAGAATCTTTGAGAATCTTTGAGAATCTTTTTGGAATCTTTGAGAATCTTTTGGAATCTTTCGGAATCTTCTCAAGATTTTTTGGAATCTTTGAGAATGTTTGAGAACAATTGAGAATCTTTGAAAATCTTTGGGAATCTTTTGAAAATCTTTGGGAATCTTTTGAAAATCTTTGGAAATCTTTTGAAAATCTTTTTTGAAATTCAAAAAATCTTTGAAAATCTCTAAGAATTTTCAAGAACCTTTTTGGAATCTTTGAGAATCTTTTTAAAATCTTTATGGAATTTGTTAAAGTACTTCAAAATACTTATAGAAATAGAATCTCTTAGATTGAATTAGAGTCCTTTAGGAATCTTTTTGTAAGTCATCAAAATACTTTCAAAAAAACTATCACAATAGTATAGGTTTGTTTTTGAAATCTTTCTAAAATCTTTTTGGACCTCATTAAATTTTTTTGAAGTTTTAAAAAATAAAAAAAGTTTTCTAAAAAAACAAATCTTTTAGAAGTTTGAGTGTACATTGACTGGTTTTATTTTCTTTACTTTTCACAATTTGGTAAGATTTAAACTTAGCAGCCTTTAAAGTCAAGTAAAAACATGACCATAATAACAAAAAACTCAACAATTTTTTGTTGATCTACATACTTTTGGACACAACTTCACTAATTCAACAAAATTTTATATAAAAATTACAACATTTTGTTGTTTTAAAAATCAAAATTTCTTTACAAACAAATGTAAATGATGCTCCTCAATTCTTTGAAGAAATCATAAATGTCCCTTAAGGATTAAAAGTACCAAAAATATCTTTGTGTTACATGATAACCAAGTGTATAGTTTAATGCAAATTCTTACAAGAAACCAAAGATGATTTTTATATTTCAAATAACACAAGGATATATTCAACATTTCAAAATAGAAGAGTTATTTTATTAATTTTCCAAAATAATAGGAGTATAATTGATATTCCTACAAAAAATAAGGACTATTTTTTATGTTTCACATATTTTTGGTGTAAACTTGATATTTTGAAAGACTTATAGGGTATTTTTAGTATTTTTCCTTCTATTACTAACCAAATGAATTAGAAAAAAACAATCTTATAAAATACTTTTATAAGCTTTAAAAGATGGGAATTGATATGTGTACCACACCCTTCCAATTACTATACCACACCACGGGGTAAATTTTAGATCTCTACTATCAAAAAGCTGAATTTGAAAATTTTGAATTCAGATTTGGACTTAGAGACCTTGGTATTGTCTAGAACCATAAAAAAAGTTGCAATTCAACAACACCCAATGAAAAAGTTTAGTTAGGGAGAAAATTGTTAATTTTACTTTTGTTTGTAAAAAAAGATAAGCTTTTCATTGGGTGTTGTTGAATTGCAACTTTTTTTATGGTCCTAGACAACACCATGGTCTCTAAGTCCAAGTTTGAATTCAAAATTCTCAAACTCAAATTTTTGATGGTAGAAATCTAAAATTTATCCCAAGGGTGTGGTACAGTAGTTCAAAAGGTGTGGTTCACATATTAATGCCCTTACAAAATATCCAAAACTATTCAAAAGTCAATAGAATTTGGATTTTATAATTGCAAGGATTTAATTTCGTAACTTTTCACGACTTCATGTTACTTGAAGCTATCAAAATATGGAGGCTATTTTAACAAAATAAGGTTCATTTTACAAAAAAACTAACACTAAATAATATTTATTAATGAATTCAACCTTTGCCTGCAACAATCCTTATGAGATTTGTGAATTCCAAAAAAAAATTATAAACAAAATCAAAAGGATGGAAATAAACAATTTTTTAAAAATTTCTAAACACCTTCTATGATTTTAGCTCATAAATTTTGATAAAAAGATGGAAATCTAAGAAAAATTGTTGGAGGTGAAAGAAAAACACATTTACCAACTTTTTTTAGTTCTAAGTTTTTTGAAAAAAAGTCCTTTAATGGGCGGAAATAGCCTCCAAAGTCTACTGGATTACTAAAGACATGAACATTTAATGTACAAATAGAATTAAGATACTAATGTCTGCATGTGCATTTGCACATTCTCTAGTGGTTTTGAGAACGTGCTAAGGTTGTGGAGTGTGAGAGGAGAGGTGGAGGGTTCAAACCCTGCTGTCGGCAGCTGCCCGGGAGTTCGGGCAGCTGCCCATCCCCTTAAAAAGTTCACATTTTCGTAAAATAATAACAAATTCTATGAAAAAAAAATTTAAAAATGAAAAGAAATAGAATTGAACAACATAAAATACGTAGTAGAAATCAACAACAAATTAACAAAAAACTGTAAGTAATCAACAGAAAATCAATAGAAAAGTACCCAAATCAACTTGACCAAATTCACAGAAAAAATCAACAGTTTTTGGTTGAAATTCTGTTGATTTTGTGCTGAATTTTCTACTAGTGTAACCACAACTCCAATGCCGTCCCACTCACTTTTTCCATGACCAGAACCATAGAAGTTCCACATCATTCTGCAGCCCCCCATTAGAGATGGGTACCTGTAAGAACAACACACGGGATGCATATTTGCCAAGAGTAGATTTACTAAGGCAAAGTTTTGAATATAAGACTTATGAAGGGGTGTACGCAAAGGCAAAAGTACCTTGCAACAAAATATAAAGACCTTGCACCTTTAAATTGGGCTAAGCAACCGTCATTGAAAACCAAGTGAATGTCCGATCTACATACTCAATCCAATAACCACCACCAATGATGCAGCATGCAATATTGCACAAAGAGTGTTTTACGGGCTTTGTCATTTGATATCTAGTAGTGCGTTACGCGAATTAGGACCGGCTCCCCGTCCTCCATGTCCTCCAAGACTTCTACGAGGTACACAACTTGGACCGTTATTGTCACATGTGTAGAATGGTAATACATAGACTCAATTTTGTTTTTGGAATGTGTAGTTCTTGGCAAAATCAATGTGCATTAGTATTGCACCTCGAGGCAAGCTGTCCTTAGTAAACTTGGCTTGATTTCCTAGCCATCAACTGCTGAAGTTGTGGATGACAAAAGACTGCAGATTAGGCTTCAAGTAGTCCATGAATGCAAAGAATAAAGTGTTGTGTAAAACCTCTTTGATCCGCTTTTGCAACTTATCTGAGTCCGAGACCTTGACAATTTTGTATTCAAATTTCTTCCACTAAATCAGACAGCGGGGTCCATCCACTCTTTCAAGAGAACATAGGCAAAAAGTTTGTACTCCACAACGCTCACATGACCCCATTTAGCAGCTGCAATGACAATGTACAATACCCGGTTACGTGACCCGTACCCTATTCCTTCAAAATAGAAGACCGTGGCATTGAGCTCATCTAGAGGAGGAAATGTACCTCTTATTGTGGAACTGAGCATCTTTTGGTTTTTCACATAAGATGGACATCCACGTTGCTGTTACACCAGAGAAACGACTTGTTTCAATATGACATCTTCCGTCGACACCAAAACCGCAAATAGCGCACTAACAATTGCAATGGAGTAAGACATGTGCCACATGCTGCAAATTGCAAAAGGCATTTAGTGCTTGAAGCAGAAATAGGAGTTGAATGTGATGCTGGCAATAGCATACATTTTGCTCTTCACATCTGATATCAAAGAATGGCCATAAGTTGATGAAAGAACTCATCATGATTTGCAACTTTGGATTACCATCTTGAAATTGTTGAAACAATGCCGCCTGCAATGCAAATTGCGTCATGAAGAGGGGCCCTTTGGCAGCACTACAAACCGGTTGTGGTCTTGCAATTGTAACTTGTGAACATGTTAGGGATAGAGTACTACCCAGTCCGTTCCATAGTACAAGGTAGTACTATGGAATGATGCAGAAGCCCCCTTTATAGTACTATTCGTTATCAAAAACGGCGACAATGTGCACAGTAGTACATCGTCAGTACTGCTCCACTCCAATCTAAGTACTGGCAACTGGTCTAAGTAGGTGAAAGCATTGCAGACATAAGGCCAAGATGTGGCCATACAAACCACAAAATGTAGCATATGATACTAAGTATGTAGAAGTATTTCTAAAGTACTGCTGCTACGCGCTTGCACTCCTATGCACTATCAACAGTTAGTACTGATCCCACACCGGTACTACCAACATGACCTTCTTATGCAATTAGAGGACTAATTATTCCTATCTAATGCCATTAGATAATTATAAACCGAAAGAAATACTTTGCAAGTGACAGTTGTAAGTGATTGTAAGACTGTGTAGTCCTATGCACTGCCAGCACATAATCGTAATCCCAAACCTATACTGTGCAAATGACATTATTAAGCGAGTGTACGACTATTCAGTCCTATGAACTGCTAGCATGTAACCAAAAATTGGTACTCCGGAAGTGACCATGAAATGCAATTGTAAGAGTATCTAATTCTACTTAGTGCTTGCAAGTAATAGTAATATGAAATTGGTACTCCGCAGGTGACCATCTTATGCAATCTTGAGATTGTAAAGACCTATCCACTGCTAGTAGGTAGTAGTAATTCTACAGTGGTTCCTTGCAAGTGAGATTGGGAAGCGACTGTGACATTATCCAGTAGCAATTGTTTCAAACAAGGAACTACGGTCTTTCTGGTCGACAGCCACGATGGAACCAGGGCAATGCATAGTACTGGATCTGACAAAGAGAATGCACTTGATGCTGTCAATCTCTAACGTGGTCAATGAAATGAGTTAGGGCTAGGGTGTAGGCGCTAGGAGCATCACTTTTAGTACTTAGTGGTGTAGAACGTGTGATATGGAGGAATGTTGTATGGTACAATTTTTGCAGCCAAAACGTTTTCTCTTATAACTAAGATTGACAAGAGGGGTAATGAACATATGGTGTTTATGAAGAGGACATGTTCTCTAAACATATTATCATGCACTAGGGTACCATGTCGTAGCTAGAAGGGTGGAGACTATAGTAGCAGCACTATAGAGATGTGCACATATGAGACTAGCATTGACAATGTAATAGGTGAACAACCGCAAACTTGGGGAGAAGGTGGCAAGATCCTAAAATTGCAAAGAGGAAGCTCATTGCTCAAGTATGAAGCAAAACATATTTTTGTATATGAGAAGTTCAACCAAATACTCACAACAAAAGCACACGACATGAAGAGAGTGTCAGGACATTGCACTGAATAGCCATAATAGTACGTTCACGGGTACTGAAAAATGAATTGCAAACGCTCAGATAGCAACATGTCAGTACATGAAGGTGTAAAATTTAGAAGAAGTAGTGCAAACCTAGCTTTCCATAAGTAAGTGGGCGTGTGACGTTCATACATGCTTTGGCTCAGTCTCTTCTTACAAATTTGTTTGCGGTTGGAACTGACTCTAGTTTCCTCCGTCCACCACGCAATCATAAGGGCTTGCACTTTGTCTAGAATGCCTCCATCACGCTTCTTCCTATATAGTACTTTAAAATGGAATGCTGTCTCGGGTCCCAATTCCTGAAGCCTACACATTGTAGAATCTATATTCTACTTACGCGTTCCTAGAATCCTATGGAATGGATTGGAGTCGCAATCCATTTTTGACACAACTGCTTCTAAGATTGAGCGCTTTCTAGCTAACATGCCAATGCAGTGAGGAATCTTTATGGTTTGCAAATCTAGTCTAATGTTTTGCAGAATGTTGCGCTAGGCCTTTGCATCCTTTGAAGTGGGTAATAGTATAAGATAAGCATTCTTACAGCTTGGTTCTTGAATATGGTATCCAACATAGCATCCCTAAGGTTGTAGTCGGCTAAATGCTTCAAATGATAAATCAAGTCCCTAGACAGTTCAACCGCCCGCCGATGTAGCGTAGAACGAGAAGAGCTGGAGTTTGCCTTGTCTGTTGTTGTTTGCCGTCGTTCACGCAAACGTTGGTGGTATCTCAGTTGTTTGTCTCTCCATTGTCTCCGTCGCGTGTCTTCAAAAATGCGCTCCAATTCCAGCCTCATCCTTGGCCCCGAACACGTCAATCTATAGATGTGAGGCAACATCCTTATACACTAGAAGAAAACATTGGTAAATCTGACTAACAACAAACAACTTACTATCCTAAACAACTGCACAACAACAACAAAACGTCTTTGGTCATGGCTGAAGTTGTAGTAATTGTAGTGCAATTGCTTATTTGACTTGGGGGATGAGGTCTGTTGTGTATATTTTTGGATGAACAATTTTGGGTCCATGATCAAATGAAATCTTTGTTGCCGTTAGAACAATTTGACATTTTTGATTTAGAGTTGTATGTGAGTTGTATGAATAAATGACTTTTTCTTCTTTACTACTACAATATTACTATGGAACGACTATAAAATGACTCCTGATATAATTAAATTAAACAATTAATAAAACTCATATTTAGGCTGCTCGTGTTGCAGCTTCCAATATCATTCTTGTTTTGGTTGGAAGATGTGCCCACTAATGAGTGGTTTCCTGGTTGTTCCACAATTGTTGATTAGTGCTAGAGTGCTACATCTAATTAGGGACTTATACTGATGCAATTGTGTTATAGATGCAATACATTTTTTCTTCTCAATTGAACTATTTTGCCATTTGTGATATTTTTTGAGGCTTTCATGTTCAAATTTGGTCATGAAAACAATTAGGTCATTGCCACTACTAAACAACTACTTGACTATAAATTGACTTGATATCAACTACACAACAACTACAAGAGTAAGCATTGACTTTATATCAACTAAACAACAACTACGAGACTATACACTGACTACAAAACGACTATAAATTGACTCAGTTACCCTTGCAATTGTTGTATACTTGTTATATAGTTGTTCTAGTCTAGTTGTTTATTGCTCGTTCTTCTTCTTAACACATTCTCTTAAGTTGTTTAAAATGTCCGAACTAGCTCATCTTATCAATGTTAGCAATGAGTGCATTACATAGAGTGCCAATAACCAAATGTATAATAATACCTTGCACATGCTATATTGTCCTCTTTGGCGGACAATTCAATAGCACCTACTAGAGAATGTTTACAAAACAAGAAATGTCATACTCTTCTTATTCCAATTCCAACCAACTATTTGAAAAGGGTGTATTTTGGCTAGCTTACTAAACCACAGGTTTAGCAAAACTTTAGTCGTATTTTAGGTTTACATGAGTTGTACTGAGATCATCATAATATTCTCCAAGCATGTGCTAGTTGTAACTTAGTTGTATTTGAGTCATAAATTCAATTATTATTATTACTATTATTAATAACAATTAAAAAGCTATGATTAAAGCTCTTTGAAAGCTTAAAATTGTTTGTTTCATAATAATAATAATAAATTTTTTCATAGTTTTTTTTAAAGATAGACAAAAATAAAATAAAAAATGATTTGTTTTAAAAAAGAAAATTAACACATTCAAATATTAGAAGTTGGAATTTTAAAATTTGCAAAAAACTTGTTACAAATGCTTTACAATTTGGATTTTAGCATGTAAATAGTTCATTTTGAGATAAACATATGTTTTAGACACATTTTTAATGTTAAATTTGCCAAAAACAAATTATTTAAGTTTTAATAGCAATCACCTCTAAAATCAGGTTGTAGTTTTAGAGTTAGTTTAGACCCTTCATTTTGAGATTAGGGTTGGTAGTTTGTAGGGTGAAGATGCGGCTGCCACCTTTGAATTTAGGGTTCAGCTCCGCAGACTTGATCTGCTGGCTCCGTACTCTTCTGAGGGTTTGTTGATACTGTGCACTTGTCAAAGTTTGTTAGCTCTGTATTCTTCTCATGTTTGTTTGCTTTGCTAAGGTTTGTTTGCTTTGCTGAGGTTTGTTTGCATTGCGATCTTCTTAGGTTTGTTTGCTCTATACTTTTCTCAAGTTTATGCGCTCCGTGCTCTTCTCAAATTTGCTTGCACAACGCACTTGTCAAAGTTTGTTGGCTCCGTGCTTTTCTTTAGATTTGTTGGCTCCGTGTTTTTTGAAAGGTTACTTGTTCCGCATGCTTATCAGCGTTTTTTGGCTCCGAGTGATACCACATTGTAACTAAGTTTGATGTTTTGCTTTCATTGTCTATATGGGGTTGCAAGCGTGTACACATGATGTTCAATGGATACAAAAGATGATGTGTTATAATTTGTGATTGCTAAATAAGTAGTAGATGTATTATGAGTTTCTAATATACATGAAGTTTTTTGATCTGGTGTATACAATTAATATATACTTTGAAGTAACTATGTGTATTAATTATGGAGTAAGTAAAGACTAGGTGACAACTAGGTGGCAACTCTTGGATTTCATGTGAAGTGTGATTGAATTCAGATGCTAGAAAGGTATGACTCTATTAAGACTCAATGGCAAAAAAGATATGTTTGTAGCAAATAGGGTCTTATTATTGTGTAATTTAGTAACTAGTATAAGTGCACGACTCTCATATTACTCAGTGTTCACTGTATTACTACTATGCCATGAATCTGTGACTACAAAATCACTTCTGTAATAACTACTTGTCCAATGAATTATGACTTTGTTGTTATTTAGTGGTTAATAAAATGTGACTCTAGTATGATTTAGTGGCCACTGAGATAGTACTATAGCATGACCCATTGATCATCACTATATGACTTTGTAGTATCTAATTAATGACTAAACTATGATAGCACTATGACTATGCCATAACTTTGTGGACACTAGATTATCACTATGCCATGATTGAACAAGAACTACTATACGACTGTATGATGATTAGGTAACCACTAAGCTATGACTCAACTACAATTGAACTATGACTCAACTATGACTCAACTATGATTCAACTATGATTCAACTATGACTCAACCACAACTTAACTATGACTCAATTATGACTCAACCACAACTCAACCATGACTCAACTATGACTCAATGGCTTCTCAATTACAACTCAACTACAACTCAATAACAACTATAGAATTACACTAATACAACTCAAACTACTCTCATAAATGACTTACACAACTCAAATTTGACTAACCCACAACTCAACTATAACTATCATTAGCACGATCATCTGAACATTATGTAATTTAGGGACAAAATCATTGTTAATAAATGTCCATAAAGTTGCTCTCAGCAAAGAGGAACATAACAACTTGAAGAAAGTGGATTCTACCACAAGTTGTATTGCAGTTGTAACCATACCCATGAATAGTCATATGTGAGTAGAGAATCTAGTATTTATCCGGGCAATTACATGATGACCCATCGGAAAAATAAATCTAACATAGAAAAGTTAATACCGTGTTAGTTGTGTCAAACGGATGAGAACTATGGTATCACTGGAATGTCCTAAACGACAGGTTTTCCAAAACTGGGCCTGACTACACAGTTGTATAGTTGCAAAAGAGTGTTTGTATCCTAAACGACTCAAAAATGAGTTGTTTATAGAGTCTTATTTTGCACGTTTTCTTCTAGTGGCATTGCGTGGAACATGGCGTAGACAATCATACCGTACCGTCTATGGCTTCAGATAAAGAGCAAAAAAGTTGCAAGAGAAGTTCCAATCCACAAAGCAGAAACGGTTGAGACCCGCGACAGCGGGCGTCTGAGGATTTGCAGCCGCTTTGCATTTGTTGCTGTCGACAGAGACGACGGCTAGAGGCCAACTGCCAGTAACAGAAATTCAATGTTTGGATGAAAAGACCTGACTCACAGTCTGACAACGTGAGCGGTCAGTAATACTACATACTGCTAGTAATGGTAGCAGAATGCTATGGTTGCATTTGAATCAGAATTTACCTAAAACTTTGTGTTTTCACGTTTCTATTTTTAATAATTATAGTACACATCAAAAAATTAATTCAAAAATTGGCCATTTTTGTGCACCGGAAGATGAAATCGTTGATGCAATTAATTTTCAGAGAAAGTGTGTTCTCTTTGTGCAACCCTTGCATAATGGACCCCCACTTGGACGGAATGTTCTGGTTAGGGAATTCAAAGTTTACTAAAACCCATTTGTGCATCGATGTAATGCTATGTAAAGAATAGGTTCCCTAATTTGCAGCGTGAAAGTCAAACTTTTGGGCCTTCAATAGTACTAAAAACCATGAAAACCGCCAAGGTAGACACTTGATTGGGGTCCCTTCATAAATAGTTAAGTAATTTTTTTAATTTCCAGAAAAATATTGTAGATGTGAATCTATCAATTGCACCTACCTCTGAAATATCCAAGGAAACAAAGTTCCAATGCAAAAACTAGGGACCATAAACCACTTGCAAAAGACCAAGGGGAAAAAAAATAGGACAAGTGTTTTTTGAAATGACCCATAAGTTTAACCTTTAAAAGACAAAAGAGCCCAATATGGCCAAATGGGGTTCTTGGAGGTGTACAAGTAGACAAAAAGGCATTGCATGCTCAAGTTTTGGCCTGCCACTCAAGTCCAAATGGAGCTAAAAGTCCAACAAAACTTTTGGATGGGCTTGTTGTTCCTTGAAGCCTCTAGATTTTGCACCCAAACATTTGAATTTACTATTTTTAATATTAAAACTATTAGTGGGAGTGTATATAGGCATTACATTGCATTGTGGATGGAGGAATTATGGATGGGAGGGGTTGGAAGCCCACACTCCCATGTATAAGGGAGAAGGTTGGTGATGTGTCATTTTTATTTTTCTCTTGATTGGACAACATTTTAGTAGCTCTAAAGTAGTGAGCCAGCTAGATCCACTTACTTTGAATGACCATAAGTTTTGGAGTTTTTTCCCATTTGAGGAGTTTTTTTTTTTTTCCATCAAGTATAATAAGACACGGTCTCATGGGATCAACCATTAGGTAATTTTTTTTTGGGAAAAAATCACATCAAAATCCAAAATCCATATTGTAAACTGCTACCCAAATTAACAAATATGAGATTCTCAATAGTGGGAATTTTGAAAATTTACTTGGATTTGAAATGAGACTAGCCTTAAACTTTTGATTTATAGTTGGGTATAGAATGACAGGTTTGGATTTTGTGAATACTTGTTCAACTTTCTAAAAATTGAGGAAATGTGTTGAAGGCTCCATATTGGAGGTATGCTAAATTTTCTTAGCAAGATGCTTAGGGATTAAACAAAGTAAAAAAATAGTTCAATGTCCACTAAAAAATAGAGTAGAGTATAAAAGTAAAATTGTAAAAGTTATAAATGGAATTTTTTTCTATTCAACTCTTAACCTATCAATACCTTAAATCAAGCTATTTACTTGTTTGTCACATTGAGATCTCTTAGATCGTGTGTCCTCTCCTTGCGTGCATAATACCGTTGGAAAGCTCTCGGGAAGGAGGAGTGCATGCACTTGGTTTTGTGGCATTTGGGCCTACAGTGGGAAAATTATTGAATTTTGAAATTTTGTATGGATTAAAATATCTAGAAACCTACTTTTTATTTATTTTGGTGGGCCAACGGCACATCGCCACACTAGTGCTAAATAGAATCACCATTGTTCATTTAGCTTTGCTAAATGAGGTCATAAGCTAGTACTAAGATAAGTATGCCCATTTTTGCCCATTGTCCCAATTCTGTCCATTGTCCCAATTCTGTCCTTATGAACCTATGGTGGTCATTTCATATTTCAATCCTGAAATGACCACTTTGGGTGCATATGGACAAAATTGGGACAATGGTCAGGAATGTGTATACACACTTTATTACAAAATCTACACTGAGTATTGCATTTAGGTTGCCCTAAACTAATTTCTTGACATTTTACACTCTTTAAGTATTTATTGTTGCTACAATAATCTTCATCAATAATTACTACAAGAAACAATTTCAAAAGGTCTAGCAACAACAACAAAGCTCTAGAACAACAAAATTATTACTTCCAAGTTGTAAACCATGTGAAATCCAAGTTTTTAGAGAGTTACATGTACTTGGATGTGTCCAAATGATGAGTCATGAGGTAATTTTCCAAGGTAAGGCAACTCAATTGTCAAGACAACCTCTAAATGCAATATTTAGTGTAGAATCCAATTTGGATTAAGGTATGAAGCTCATATTCCACTCATGCTCTAAAGCCATCCACCTTCTCAAATGTATGCCTATTATATGTGCTCTTTTTGGTAACCTTCAACAATATACAAGTAGAGTATATTTGAGGAGGTGGACGATTTTAGAGCCCAATGCCACTTCAACTTCAAAATTTCATAACTAATTTTGCAAAGCTCCAAAAAAATGAAACAACCTTGAATTAAATACCAATTCCTCTTGTCTTTCAAGTAAAATTTACTGAAACACATTTCAAAAAGTTTCACCTCCCAAAATTTCACTTCCAGCCTTTAGGTGGACGGTTTATGAGCCTCCTACCTTAATTGTCGACAGGGTAACACAAGGCGTGCCCAGTGAAAATTGGACAACGGAGCAACGCACGACGCTTGAATCCCGTAGCCGCAGGACCGAAGCTATGGGACCAGAGCTGTCAATGCCTAGCCCTGGCACCGGAGCTGAGGGGACCGAAGCGAATTAGAATTCAACCCGAAGCAATTCGACCCGAAGCAATTCGACCCGAAGCAATTCGACCCGAAGCAATTCGACCCGAAGCAATTCGACCCGAAGCAATTCGACCCGAAGCAATTCGACCCGAAGCAATTCGACCCGAAGCAATTCGACCCGAAGCAATTCGACGTATGTCAGTTGCGTATGTCGTATCCATACACGAAAAGTACGAACATCGTACGCTCTAATATTCAAATCATACACCGACTAACTAGTAACTTACTAGTTTCTCAATACCTTTCATCGTTTCCATTCGGCCATTTCCTCGGGGGTTTGTGGCTGTTTTGCTTTTCTCGGTAACCCTAATTGCTTCGTTGTGATTGATCTCGGGACATTTCGGTTGTGGACGACGCCACGAGCTTCTCAGGTACTCGACGATGACCTCCACTTAAGGCTTAGTTCAATCTGAGCAACACTCGGGGCTGCATTAGCGGAGAAATTGGATGATTAGGTCTTGGCAGGGCTTGGCCAGTTCTGGTGTCGACATTTCGTTAGGGTTTCGTGGCCTTAGGTAACTCACATTGTGATCGGCGAGATCAGGTCTTTTTTTATTAGAAACGCGGTGATCAACTTGGTCTGATTTGTTGAGAGTCGGTTCGACGCTAATTTGATTGTGATAAGAGCTGTGTGAGTTGCAGGGGTAGAAGCTGCATGGTGCAGCGGTGGTCACAATGCCGCTTTTTATGACCGATTCGGAGTTGGAGAAAGAGCACGTGAATGTAGACGCCATTGTGTCCAAGGCCGATGCGTTCATCAGAGGGTTGCAAGAGCAGGTGGAGACGCACAAAGCACGCGCCGATGCGACAGCAATCAATGCGGAGCAGACGTGTGCTCTTATCGAGCAGAAGTTCCTCATCCTCTCTGGACAATTCTCGCTGCTGGAGAATGAGAAGCAGCAGAGCTTTGCGACTCTGGAGCGTCGCTCCACCGAGCTCGCGCAAGCTCAAGGGCAGACTCACAAGTTGGAAATTGAAGCGGTATGTTCGTCCTTCTTTCTCATTTTCTCCCCTCAGAAAGTCTACTTCATGTCGGATCCTTTTCTGGAGCTGAAACCTTTTCTTTAATGAGGTCCATCGTACGGTGTTGCAAATGAATCCTGTTTGACGGGCGTGCCCTGAATTTGTGTCACCAAGTATCAAACGAGGCAGTTTTTTCTAATATTTGCTTAGTATCCATTGATCGCGGTGAAATTCTGAATGCCGATAGAGAAGGAGAGAAATACGTTGTTTTTGAGCTGTTGTAAACAGTGGAGTGAGCTCCACAAAGCATTGAAACAGATGGATTTAGAGTGATCAAGCGATCTTTGACTTTAATATCAACCAAATTTCCACTCTTGGTTTATATCAGGAAGGGGGAAAGAATGCGCTCTTGGTAGTGATGCAATCTCAAGTGTGTATATTAGTGCCAGCCGTTCTACCCTAAACCTACCTTTTTTCCACCCGTAGGATGTCAATGTGTTTGCTTCTTCCCTTATTCCTTGAATTTGTCCTCTTTTTGTTTCCTAAAAACTATAGTGGATGGTAAATTGGAATGTGTAGTTTTGCTGAGAGACTAGATGTAATTGCTGTTTGTTCAATTCTTAACGGAATTTCTTGCATTATCTATGTTTATGCGCTGCAGTGACTTTTCTAGTTCTGCGTCTGGATTCCATTAATTCAAGCTAACATGATAAAGCTTTGCGGAAAGATCTTTCTCCATTTTAGAAATCTCATTGCATATATTGTAGGACTTCTGCTTTAGTTATTTACAAAAACGATGATTTGCTTTCACTTATATGAACGGTCAATACTAATCTCGTGTTGTTCTGCGATCTGAAAGATTGATTCGAGCATAACCGATTTTTGCTTTCATTGGTTGTTGACTACTGCGGTGATTATATGCGAAGCTTACTATATCGTGCTCTTTTGAACGCAGATAAAGCATCATAGTGCCACAGAACGCCTGTCAACAGAAGTGGGAGAGCTTTCAAAAGCAAAGCGGGAGTTGTTAGAAGTGATCGAGCAGAAAAATTTAGAGCTGGATGAGAAAAATGCATCTATCAAGTCCTACCTCAATAAAGTGGTACATTCTATTGTCTTTGTTCCTGGAGGATATTTGTGATGAAATTCTGCGGGAGATATATGTTGCCTACATTGCTCAAAGAGCACTTATGTGTTCTTAAAATTGTTTGGTGGGAACATAATTTGCCCTCTGTGGCGGAAATTCCTGCCATGTGTTTTTTGTTTATGCAGGAGACAAATTAGTAGAGGCTTGAAGGCGAGATTCTTTGTTGCAGTAATTAAATTTCAGGAATGTTTTAGTCGGGGAACCGTCCAAGATATTGAGACGTCTCTGTTTGCAGGTTGAATTGACAGATGAGCGTAGCATTCTTGAAGGCAAGATCCATGAGCATGCGGCGGAAGCTATGCGCGCCAGAGCTTCTTTGACTCGAATCTCACAGGTGTCTTCTTCTTCTTCTTTGGTCCACTTTTTAAATTAGGTTTACTGCACTTGTTTTTATTAAGTTTCTGGGTTGCGAAGAACCAGAGAACAACGGCTCCGCTTGTAAGTTGTGCCTAATGTGATCCCCATTTGTGCTCGCAAAGAGTGTACTGCATTGTTTAAGCCATCGCTTTGTCTTTCGAAAGAGCTTGGGAGGTGTCCAAGTTGGGGTAGTATAGGTTGAACCGCCTTGATTCTAAGACTTTAAGTTTGGAGCGCTGAGAAATATGTTGGGCAGTTTTTGATATCTCATATCGAAGCTTGCAGCGAAGTTTGTTTATTTGAAGCTCTTCGCTTCAGCATACTGCGCATGTTTACAAATGATGTCTCCCTGTGAATTTCTTTTCTTACCAGGAAAAAGAATTAGTTGAGGAACACAATGTTTGGTTGAATGAGGAGCTGACAGCGAAAGTGAGCGCCCTTTTGGAGGAGAGACATGAAAGTGCCGAGACTGAGTCGGACCTTAAAACCAAACTAACTGAGGTAGTCATCTGATGCTATCGCTTACGTTCAGTGTATATTCTTCTACGATTACGATTTGGGTTGGGTGGCAGTGACGATGTTGGCTTCAGTTCAATTGATTGTGCACTTTGAGAGGGTTTTTCTTTCTATGAACGCAAACGTGAAATGCTTCGAATTATTTAGGTTGGTTTTATTTAGTGGAGGTTGAGAGATTTCTAGAATTGTTTAGACTGCTTCGCGTGTAGTACCGTTTGCATCACGGGGTCATTGCTGTTTTTCACTTTCGTTATGGCTGTGCAGGCTGAAAGAACTGCAAAGGAGGCTTCTGACGCATTGCAACGCTCAAAGGATCATAATCTTGAATTAGAATCTAAATTGAGTCAAGTTCGGGAGGTTAGTGGTCGACTTAGGAGACCTCGTTGTTCTTTTAGATACCTCGACATGTGCCGCGTCCTTGGTTTGCAAAGCTGGTGTTCTGGTTGTCCCTTTTTTGTGAAGCTTTCTGATCTATTTGTTTATTATGAAATCGTCCATTTCTTTTGAGCTTTACCAAGAGTTTTGTGATACATGTTGAGATAATCTTTGAATTATAATGAAGGACTTTCGTTTGAGAATGTCATGATTGGTTTGTTTTTTTACAATGTCGTGTTTTTGTTTGTTTCAGGAATTGAAGTTTTTGAAGGAGGATTCTGCTATAAAAGACGAGCAGTTTGCTGCAGAAGTTGCTACGGTACTTTTTCTTACCAATTCGTGCATTTTTTGGTTCATGCGTTGGTGTCTGATACAGCTTGACAACAAACTTCATTTTCTATAATTCAAGTTTAGCTTCTTGTCTTTTCCACATCGTATCTTGGTAACATAAATCGTGTTTGGGATGAGCAGGCTGCTAAGCTCGTGGAGCTATACAAACAGAGCTCAGATGATTGGTCCAAGAAATCTCATGACCTTGAGGGTGTAATCAAAGCACTTGAGGTAAATTTATAATCGAAGGTTCCTTGGAAGAGTTGAATTTGGATCCTATTCGGTTGCCTGCTTTAGGGTTTTTTCTGCAGCACTTCTAAATGTGATCTTTGGGATGTGGCTGGTTAGACTCATCTCAACCAGGTAGAAGCAGACTACAAGGAGAAGCTCGTGAAAGAACAGAGATCCCGGGAGGAGGCGACTAAAGTAAGGCTGCCTTTCAGAGTCCAAATATTGGTGTTCTATTGTATCTTACAAGTGGTCTTGGATGTTGTAGACATTCTGTGATGCTTACGTAGTTTTGTAAATTACAGGAAGCTGCTGCGGCAAAAGAGAAATTGGATAAGATGCTTGTGGAGGTCAACACTGAAGTTATCAAGGCCAAAGACAATAGAGACTTCCTTGCTCTTGCGGACAAGCTGTATACGGGACCCATGTATGTTGTTTAGCTACTCTCACTCTGACAGTTCGTTGTTATGTGTCAATTGCTATCTTTGTCAACTATTGTCTTTGATGATAGTTTTTGTTGATTGTTCCTAATAAAGGACAGATGCGGTAGTAATCGTTCATGCTAGCATTGAATCTGTGTAATTAAGGTTAAAAATTGATTGCAACCTTCACAATAAACTTTTGCCGTTTGATGCTTTTTTCGGTAAACACCAGGATCTTTTTGTGAAGTCCTGTTTTAATCATGCGTGCTTATGTCATGGTTATCAGAGAGGGACAGTTGGCACTCGAGTTTCCAGGCGATGGCGCCCTAATACCAGTTGTAGCTTCAGAGGTGTCAGGAACGGCTCTTGCCGCGGCTCTTCTGCGGGATGGTTGGAGTGTAAGTGAGAGGTTTTTCGACCTAGAACTAGTGACTATATTGGCTATATTGTGAGCCCTTGCATGAGAGAAGTTTTTTCATATTTGAGAGTGTGCTTTAATCAAAATTGAATATTGCTAAATCTTTCAGTGGTTATATTAGAGAAAGTAGTAAGTAATGGTTATTCTTTGGTTCCTTTGACCGTAAGGCTGTTATGCACAGTTGGCAAAGATGTATAGCAAGTATCAAGAAGCTGTGGATGCATGGCGGCATGAGAGGCAAGAACGGCAACATTCTCAAGCACTACTTGAGCGGGTCCTCCGTGAAATAGAGTTGAGGGCAGAGGTCATTATGGATGAACGAGGTAATTTTTTTCGCACGGTTTCTGAGGATTACGGGTGCTTTGGATTGTTTATTATGAAATTCAGTTGCTGGTTGAGATTCTAAGAATCTGACCGAAGCACATCTCATACGTGCAGCTGCACATAGTCAAATGGTTGAGGCTTACCACAGGATGGAGGAAAAGCTTCATCAGTACCTTGAAGATCAAAACGCGCTTGACGGTGCCTGCAAGGAAATGAAGGTAATTTTGCACAGTTTCATTTGTGAACTACCCATTTCTAGGGATCATCTGCTCGTTTTTGCTGATACCTTATGTTATCTTTATTACAGGCTGACTTGCGAAAGAGAGAGAGGGAGCTGAATGTGGAGAGGAAAGAGAAAGAAGACCTACAAACTCAGGTGAGATACGCGAGATTTAGCTCAAGGGTATATTAATGACAATTATCCGACTACTAGGATAGGTTCTAAGACCAAAGAGCATGCATTTGAAGCTGTTGATGGTTGATGACCTGTTGCCATTTCCGTTTATACCAAGCCACTGGAGTGTTGTAGTCTATCTTTGGACTTCTGACTAGCATTATGCGTGTTTCCTAATTTCTGTTGTTTGAGTCTGGGAGCGAAACTAATGCGATGACCGCCATTTGAGCCACATATATGTCTGGCAATTGCACTTGTGAAGGATATTTGAGGATCATAAATTGTTGCTGGTTGCAGGTTGCAGTGCTCCTCAAGGAGTGCTCTGACGTGCAACTGCGTTTTGGAATTGGTGAGAACAACGGAGGTGCTATTGTGGAGTATGAGGCTTCTAAAACAGATACCACTGCTTCCGACACAGTTATCTCTGAAAGACTTGTAAGAGTTATTTGAAAGTCTGCTTTTACTACCGCTGTTGGTGTTTCTTGTTAGTTTTACTGGCCCTCGATTTTTTCTAGCTCCTTTACTTGGTGTGCACCTTTTTCACATCATGCTCTCGAGTTATTACAAGATTAATAGTAGATCACTAGGTTTACTATCTGCATTTTGTAGAGCACTAGGACTAGATTGGTTCCCAACCGATGGGGAGGTTATCTCGCTTAACTGAGCTCATACCTGTCAGTTGTGTCACTCGTATTTGTTTCTACTATTCGTGTTGCTTGATCCGAGGTCAATGTTGACAAGTTTTTCTTGGAATTTTTGATCTTCTAAAAAACATTTGTTAATAATATCTTATGAACTGCCATTTCTGTGTTCTGTACAGCTCTCTTTTAAAGACATTCGAGGTATGGTTGAGCATAATTCACAATTACGGAAACTCGTGCGAACGTTAGGGCAGCAGAATGAACTGAGAGAGAATGAGTTAAAGGTGTGCACTTTTCTCTATTGCCCTTCTTGAATCAGGGGTTTGAGTTCCTTCCTTTGAACCAGTTTCTTCAAGTTGTTTTAGGTATATCCGATTGCCTGCTATGTTTTGAGTTGGGTGTTCTCCAAGGTACAGGCCGCACTCTCACTCTACTTATTGCTACTGCTGCAGGAAGAATTTGAGGCGGAGCTAAAAAGACGCCTTGATGAGATAGGTCGAAAGGTTGCTGACACTGTGAAAAGAAGTGAAGAGCAGTCGGATATTATAGAAAGGCTGCAAGGAAATGTAAGTTATAATGGTCATGTAGTCTCTTTGCCATAGGTTCTGGAATTGTGCTTTGGTTTGAAAATTTAGTGACACCATGTTAAACGATATGAAGCAACATTCCATGTATGTTCTGCTTTTTGTGGCCTGTTGCCATTAGATGAATTTAGGTGCTGTTAGTGGGCTTGTTGCATTAGATTACGTATTCTTGTTGCGTGCTCTGTACATTCGTAGCCCCATTGCATCTCTCTACAGGCACTGAATGCTATTAACCTTTTTTACTCGCTTAAGACTGGATTTTTTTTAGATGTTTTTAACAGTACGACCTCTTCATCGTCTTGAATCTCCAGGTCGGCATGTACAGAAGGCTCTATGAAGAAGGGATGCATGCACGTCGTTTGTCTCAACAGAATGCTGGAGTGCCTGCCTTGGCTTCAGGTGGACGCTTCTGTTTGAATACATATACACTGTATTTCCAGTTTAAATGTATATGTTGTCTCAGATCCATGCCAATGTGGTCGTTGGAATGATGTGTTTTGGCTGTTTGCATTTGTTAATATGCACGCAGTTCAAGCATTAAACGCTCTTTAAGTCGTGATTGTGGTATGATAGAATTGACAAACTTGGTAATGTTCTTAGTGCGCCAGTAGCGTTGAGGCAGAGAATAACAGAGTCTCAATACTTGTAAAATTTGTGTGGTTTGAACCGCTTTGCAGCTGTTGGTTAGAGGGAAGTATACTGGCGTGGGCATCTCGGCTGAACGCAATTAATGTTTGGTAATTAATAAGTCCTTGATCCATGATCGAATTGCAGGAAACAACAGTCAGGATCTTCGCAAGCTTCTTGACAGCTCCCAGGTAGGTTTTTTTGCACATTTCTTGACTTAGAGAGAACTTCTCTGATCACTGTAGGTCTTGTTGGAGGAGAACCAAGGAAGAGATGATGCTTACCTTTTTCTTTTCTTTTCTGCGTTTGAATAGGAAGAGATTGGTAAAATGCGTGAAGAAGCCTCATCTCGGATTAAACAATTGGAGGAGGAGCTTAGCAGAGCCAGGTTGGTTGCATTAGTAATCCCTTGTGTTCCTTGAGATATTATCTAATTATTTCTTTTTAAGATACATGCATTGTCGGAACATGTGCTAAGCTTCTTTATTTAATATCAGCTCATTAGCATCAATGAAATTTTATTTTCCACATGCCAATCTTTCTACTGTGCTGTCCACATCAGCTTTTTTGATTCTGATCTATTGTGGGTATTGTGTTGGACAACAGGCAGGAAGTTACAAACATGCGTGTAGAGGGAGCTCGAGCTGATGCTGAGGCCTCCTCTGCAAGGGACCAACTATCTTCACTGATGCGTGAGACGGAGAATCAGGTCTTGGTTGGTTTTGTATTGAATTCGTAATACCTAAAGGCTAGTTTCAGTTTTTAAACCAAGTTTCGTCCATCTTTTGTGGATTTTCAGGGGGCTTGAATTTATCTAGTTAGCAAGCATATATCGCGTCATGTCTGATTTATTGTACGGTAATTTAAGAGGATTTCTACTGACATCAAAGTTAGCTGTTTTTTACGTTTCCTATTTCTTATTTCTATATTGGCATGTGGTGTTCTATAATCTCAGAGAAAAGAGATGGAGACAGTGCTTGCTAGGAACATGCAGTTCTCTCAGACAATTACCGACTATCAGCGCCGACTTCGTGAGGGTGCTCAAAAGTTGCAGGCAGCGGAAGACATTGCTCGCCGTCGTGCAATTGAGGTTTGTAGATGGCTGTGTTGTCATTTGTTTGGTATTGGGGCTGACAATTCTGAACTACATATATGTAATCACAACGATGGTCACACATACATATCATATAATGCTAACTTATCATGTGTTATTGTATTCTTTTGTGTAATAAGATTCTAGTCCTGCGCACTTTGCTGCTGTTTGATCAGGTTTCTAAGACTAACAAGATACTGTCATGCTTTGAGCGTGCAGACGTCAGTTACAGAAAGAGAGAAAGAATTACTGGCAGCTGCTGAGAAAAGAGCTTCTGAAGAAGTGTCATCATTGTCTGAGCGTGTTCATCGTCTACAGGTATAATTCTTCATTAGAATATGCTGTATCTTTTCAATGCTCTATTTATTTAGTTTACATGGTGAAGATATTTTAAAATATGGTTCTTACGGTCACGGTGCGCTTACCATTTTAATCCGGCATTTATATGCAGGCTGCTCTTGATACAATACAAACTGTGGAAGAGGCTCGTGAGGTAATATGATCTTGCCAGTCCACTCTCAGAAAGTCACTGTGTTTGTTGTTCTTAACTCAGCTGGAGTCTTGATATGTTGCAATGCATTTGGACAATAAGAAATCCCCTAAATTTCACTCTTCTAATTTGCAGAGTGTGAGAGCTGCTGAGAAGAAAAGGATGGAAAACGAGTTAAATAATCTTCAGGTAAGTTTGAGTTAAATCCATGGTGATGTCCAACACTAATATATGTCTAGTTTAGCAAGCTTATTATTACACTATGTTGGGAATGATTCCTTTGTTAGTGTTGAATGGATGTGCGATGTTTCGTCCTATTAACTGTAAGTTGTCCTTTGAATTATCTATCCTCTCTATTGCTAAACCTGCTCTTTCTGTATTTATCGATGTCGTTCTTGACGGAGTTCTAATATGACTAGCTTATAGTCGGAAGATTCTTCAGGAGTTTTTGTGACCTCATGGGCTCTTACGTATTTTGTTGACTTTTTGATAGCTTAGCACCCTACATTTGTCTCTATTCGGGAAAAGGGGTGTCGGGCTCTTGATATTAACTTCTTTGTGAGGGATTTCGGGGTGTTCTATAAAGGCTCACGTTTATAGGCTGCAGGAATATCCATCTTTGTCCACCCTTTATCACGAATGCAATTGCAGAGTTCTTTTGCCTCTGATAAGTTTATGTTGATGTTTGTGTCTTCCAGAAAGAGTGGGCTGAGGCTAGAAAAGAGCTGGAAATAGAACGTGAACATGGGCGATACTTAACTAGTCAGCGCGATAGGGCTGTAACCGAGGCTTTGGGAAGGGTTGAAGCTGTGAGCAAGGAGCTAGCCGATGCCCTGAAGGCTGTTTCTTCAGCAGAGACACGAGCTCAAGTCGCAGAGGTTAACATGCTCATTACTTATCATCTAGAAATTAGTTCTTGCGTTCTATCTCTTCTAGAGGACATGTGCTTGTGTTCTATGCATAATATTGAGCAGTTAGAACGATAGCGACGTGCTTATGGAGATTTAAATATTGTCATATACGGTATGCAAGGTCTTTATTTTCTTGGTTAGTCTGCTCTCCAGAGACTAAGACGGTTGTAGTTCGGATAAAATTTGACACTTTAGTTGGCTATAGTCGTAATTTGTATTTCTTTGCACACTCGATCATTGCAGGCACGCTGTGTGGAACTGGAGTCGAGCTTGAAGAAGGCAGATGATAAGGTGGGTTAGCAGTAAACGATGACATTTGGGCAATTCCATTATGTATCTGCTTTACCCTGCTGAAGTGTCTCATGGTATTGATATTTTGACTTTGCAGATTATTCTTGCTCTGGGAGGTTCAAAGATTATGGTTAGCGAGGGTGGTGTTGCTGCCGACGTTGATAATGAGGTACGATGTCGCTTCGTGAAGTCCGCTGATAGTCATAATACTCTTGCTTGTCTTCACATATAGCAACGGACACATGCCTTTTTAGATTATATGTTGCGTTTATAAATTTCATATGTGGTTTGCGGTTCTTGGTTGTCATGGTAGGTTATCATAAGTACACGTTCGTTTGTTTTTATATGTAATGTTGACCTACTACATCGTTTTATGCATTAATATCTTATTTTTTCCGTATAGATAATGTTGAATCTCCAGCAAACAAAGGAAGAATTAGATCGCGTGAAGGAGGACTTAGCAGCTGCGAAGATTCACACTGACCAAGTGAGTGTTTTGATGGTCTGCTGTTGTTGAATTCTGTGATAAATCCTATCCAATACGACCGCAATTGTATCGTTTCACCCATATGCGCAGTTTCTGATCATTCTTAAACTGAAATCCAACTTATATGTTCAATATGCTAACTGTCTCCGTGTGTACATATGCAGTACAAGAAGATTGCTGACGCTAATGAAGAAGCTTTGAAACAGATGGAGGAAGCTTATGCTCATTACAAGGATGAGGTATGAACAATTCTAATTAGCTCTTCGTCATTTATATGAACTATCTTTATTGTATTATAGCGCCATAGCCCGTGCACAGTGATCACAATCTATTGTGATGTTGCTTATGAATGAGATGAGCACTAACCTTTCTGTTCTTACAGTCTGAGCGCAGAAGAGAAGCTCTGGAATCTGAGGTTGCAGATCTTCAGAAGCGGCTCAGCGAATTGGAGGTGGAAATCTCAGAGAAAGATAAAGCTGCTGGTGTTGCTTCTGAGGAAAAGGATAACACCCTTACTAGTGCTTTGAAAGAAATATCTTCTTTGAAAGAGTCTCTTGTCTTAAAACAGTAAGTGATATTTGACTTCAAATTTTCTAATCAAGTTTTAATTCAATTTCCCGTTAGTTGACAGTTGAAGTAGTCAGTTGGATTCCCTTGCAAGATTCATTAGTGGGTGTCTCACTTGTAACGAGTCTAGAACACTGGCTCTGCTTTGTTTGTCAGAGACTTATCATCATCAGTCGACGGCTATACATATATTACTTTGCCTTTTTTTTACAGAGCCAGTATGGTGGAGTCAGAGGAAAGGACATCAACTTTAAAGAATGAGGTGGACAAGCTACGTCAGCTATGGCGTGATGCTCAGAACAATTATGAGAGACAGGTTTGAACTGGCTACTCACTCTGTGGATCTGGACTTCCTGATTCTTGCATTTCAACTCACCTCTGCAATTTTCGATTATTTATTTCAGTTATGATTTCAGGTATTACTGCAAGCAGAGACGATAAAGGATCTATCCACGACATCTGACAAGCTTTCAAATCTCGAGTCAACGGAGCGATCTTTGCGTGAGCGAGCAGAGAGCGCTGAAGCAGAGTTGGTATGCACTTGTCTTTGTTAAAGATCGTTTATGGTCTTTCTTCATGAGTGGCTTTCTGCAACTTATTTAGAACAATTGTATCACCTCGCAAAGAGTGTAACGTTTCGTGTACAGGGAACCTTGCACGTGAGCTGGGCAATGGAAAAATCTTCGTTGGAGTCAGCCAGGCTTGAAGCAGAGAAGAAAGTCAAAGAGTTGGATGAACAGGCAAGTTTAAACCTGAACATGAGAATAGGGCTGTCGTTAAAGTAGACATTGCTTAATTCTATGTTTATATTACACACTTTCGATACTGAATTATCTCATGTAAAATCTGAAAGTCTTGATTCTTTCAGCACCTGCTTTTGCTTGTTGCATGCCTGCCACGTGTTTTCGATGTTAACTTGTCTATCTCCTCAATCACTTTGTTCCTGAGATTGGTTAAAGAGTAAAACGATGGTGTTCTACATTGGGTGGATCCTCACGGCGAGAGGTGGTTGGTGAGGGGCAGAATCAAATATTGTTGGATAGATTGGAAGGAATGCACATCATTGCTGCAGAGACTGAACGGAAAGCATCTACAGCTGGGGCAGAATCAGGAGAGACCTCCGAAGTTCGAGGAGAATCTGACCTGCAAAACGTGATCAGATATTTGCGCCGGTCAAAGGAGACGGTTAGTCTCCCAAGATCGTCGCGAAATTTGAAGTCGTTATGTTGATGATGTAAGCTTCAGATTGTATTGAAATTATGTTGGATTACTGGGTAAACTTCAAGCCGTCATGCTATTCTTTGCAGCTTGACATGGAGCTTGTATTAATGAAGCAAGAACGGGCTCGCTTGCACAAGCAGGTACTTTGAGCTGTAATGTGCACTATAATTTCTCTTAGTTTCTGGGTTTACTTGATTAAATTTTTCAGCTCGGCCCAGTATTCTTCGTCTAAATTGGTAATATACTGAGTGGGTATATTTTATTCTTCTCATTTGATTTGGTGAGACTTACTTCCACTTTTAAGTTGTAAATTAAATTCTTTCTCTCGTATCATCTCAACTCATCTTTGAAATTATGTTGTGTTTCTGAGTAGCTGGAAGGAGCATATCGGGCTGCTGAAGAAGCTCAAACAAGTCTGCGTCGGGAACATGAAAGTGCACGAGCCAGTTTGTATAGTGATGAAGAATTTCGAACTCTTCAGACTCAGGTGACTTGAACGACTTCCGAACTGTTGCTCTTTCTTAATTAAGTCATTTTTGGATTATTTTTTGACAGGATGCTTTATATTGACAAATGGTAGTTAGGGAGTTACGTATCCTTGTCCTTATTATCAGAGAATTTGGAATTTCAGAAGTATGCGCAGAACTGGTGATGTGGTCACCTATCATTATACAAGGTTCTTGATATACTAACATTCTTTGTATATGCGATGTGTGAATAGGTCAGGGAGCTGAATCTTCTAAGAGAAAGCAATGCAGAGCTACGAGAGGAAAATAAGAAGTCCTTTGAAGATTGCAGGGTAAGTAATTCCATACTGACACATATTGTTCAGTTTGTGTACTGAACTTTTCATTTTTCTAATTTCATTCCATATTTGTGTCTGCAACGATTGAAGTTACTAGACGTTCTGGTTTATATTCTTACTTTATTTGTGTTGTTCATACTCTAGAAAGAGAATTGAAAGCTTATTATAACTTAGTACAAGCCGTTGATATTGCGAATATTGGATACTCTGTGTCAGGAATGGCGAGATAAGACTAGAGAGGCACAAGCAGAATTGGAGCCGCTACGCAAGCGCCTACGAGAGAAAGAGGTTGACTTGGAGGCGAGTGCACGGACTTTGGAAAGTCAGAAAGCGCAAACTCAGCGCTGGGAGAAAAGGGTGAAACAGGTGCCTTTTCATCTTTCCCCTGCAGATCTGATTGGCTTGCATTATTGTATCTGATGTACTATGATTGCTGTGTTTTTGTTATCCACCTTTTTTAAATGTAAACTGGGCCTTGTCTTTGTATTGTGATTATTCTGGAAGGACTGGCGATATAATGATTTCTGAAGCTGAGATATGTTTCTCTTGCATGTTTGCAGTTGCTAGAAAAGTACAAAGCTGTGGACTTGGATGAATACCAACGACTTAAGGCTGAGCTTGCTGCAGTTCAGGTATGAAGATTAGTTTCATGTGTTTGTTTTGTACGTATTGTGTTTCTTGATTGCATCGTAAGGAAGCATGTCTTTTGCTGCTATTTCATTATCGTTATACTATATGCAGGATCGGGAAAAAGGAACTGGGGCTGCACTGGAGATTGCCAAGAAGGAAATACAGGATTTCAAGGTGATAATATCAAAGTATGACAAGGAGAGACAAGTAAAGGACAGCACGATCACCGATCTTGAAAACCGAGTGGCAGAATTGGATAAAAGACTTCAAGAAGCTTTACAAAATGAGGTATTGTTGTGAGCAAGATTAGGTTGATTACAGCAGCCAGTGAATTTCATTGTGTTCATGTTGTTACTGCTTTGGCTATGATCAGAAATGGTTCAGATGATTCCCTCTTTTCAAAACCCGTGCTGGTGCTTTAAATTGCAGTAGGACGTGAAAAAACAAATCATTATAGTAATACATTATTTGGTTCCAATTCTAGACGCTTGAGAATATCTTTTCAGCACCTCTTGTATGAATGACAGCATTTTGATTAGTTTGAATATTGCCTCGATCTTATTGGTGTTCACAATTCTACGCAGGCTAATGTAAAGAACGAACTCACTCGATTCAAAAAGCATGCACTTTTTCAGAAGGTACCTATATGGCCCCTGTTTGAACCAAGTGTGCAACAAGTGAGTTATTAACAGTTCCTATATTTTTTCCTCGGCTGGTGTTGCGAACTCTCTGATTGCACTTACACAATCTGATTGGTGTGTAGAATAAAATTGACAACTTGAATAAGGAAAAAGATGATACCTCCAAAAGCGTGGAAAATCTCAAAAAGCAGATTGAAGAGCTCAGAACCACTGGTATATGGTCATCTCGAAGCACTTGCATTAGACTCTGTTGCATGCTTATATGTGTATATGAGCTCGTTTTGTGTTCCGCTATTATATTTCTCTCTTTGACTGGACACCGTCTTGTGGAGGTTAGGAATATTGTAGTGTTCGTTGCCTTTTCTCATTGTCGGTTGAACTTCTGGCAGTGCTCAAGAAGTTTCGTATTGAAGAAGTAGCTTTGCATTAGTGATCAGAATGTTCATGTGATTTGCAGGAAGACGACATGGAGGAGAGCAGTTGGCTGCAAAGCAGTATGAAACAAGGTTAGAGCAGGTCCAGAAGGATATGAAGGACCGATTGGAGCAGAATGAAAAAGAGGCAGCTGCTCGTCAGGAGCAAGTGCAGAAAGAGGCCGAGAATCTGATTAGAGAGAAGGATACTCGCATTCAGGTTTGTGATATTGTATCGTTTAACCTCTGCTGTAGAATGGCAGTTAAAACCTTCAGGATGTGGTTGAACTTCAGAGGACCTGATTTTGATATAGAAAGGTCAAGGATAATTATATTAGTTGCGAAGCTTGTCTACCCTCTTCTTTTTTGTCGAAAAATTTATGTTTTTTGATTGTTGCTGTGTCGTCTTTCCAGGTCCTTGAGAAATCTCTTGATCGAGAGAAGGAAGAGGCAAAGAGGGAGAAAGCTAGGAGAATGAAGAATGACAAGGCGTATCTGGAACTCAACCAAAAAACACAGCAGGTGTTGATTCTTGTCCCGATTTTATTCCTTGTTTCTTGAAATCAATATTTTCTTATGAGTTGAAATTTTCACTATTTCTTGATGAAAATTTGAGCTTTCTCGTTTTTGAATTGATGATTAGATATATTTGATTGGCTGGAACTGAAGTATTCACTGTCTTCCTAATTGTGCTGGTATGACTTAGGATAAAAAGAAAGCGATGGAGGATCTGGATACATTAAGGTCGGAGAAAGAGCAGTACTATGCGGTATGGACTTTCAATATCTATTTTCTTCTTCCTTATTGTCCGGTTTTAGACTGCAGCTCTGCATTATATCGTGCACCATGGATGTTGAAAAGGATCAAAAGTAAATTTAAATGTCCATTTGTCATTGTGATGGCATCCTTGTGGTTGCTCGATTTTAATCATTTGATATTTAGTGGATCCCTTCCTTGATTTACAGCAACTGGTGAGTGCTGGTCTGCTTATGGAACCCTCGGCAAAAGCTGTAGAGCGTGAGGAGACTGTGGGTACAAACCTAGGCACTATTCAGCAAATGACGGATGATCTTGCTACAGAGACGTCAACAGCGGCTGCCCCTGCTTCCTCTAGTACATCTGTGCTCCCAGTGACAAGCACAACAGTAGTCGTGGAGCTACCTGCCACAGTTGAGACCACTCAAGTGAATGTAGTTGTTCCAGAGCCTCCCAATACCATCGTAGAGCCTGCCACTGGGATGCCAATTCCTCCTATCGCACCATCTTCTTTAGTCCTAGCTCCTCCTGCTTCAAACTCAGGTTTGTCTTGTATTATTTTCCATATTCTATCGATATCTTAGATTCAACAGAATAACATTGTAGTGTTGAAGTGGTGAGCTAAACTCAGATTGTCTTACATAAGTTCTTCCGACATATGAAGATTCCAAGTGTGGTGAGTTTTCAAGGTAGCGATACTTTCTATTATTCCAATGCACTAATATTTGTGATCCTCTTTTGGTACAGGGCGTCCATTGAGCAATATTGCTGGAGGGCCAACGTCAGCTCCCCCTGCACGGCCAACTCTTAGATCAGCATCGTCTACCAGTGCTATTGCTCCTATGCGACCCCCAACAAGGGTGACACCAATTGTACCTGTGGCTCCCCCATCATCTTCTACCCCAATGGACCCTCAAAGGGAACGAGAGATGAACCTACTCCGTGCTAAGATCCTAGAACAAGAGGTAATACTGCATCAACTTGAAATGCCTAGCCTTTCCTCCGAATTAACCCTTGCCTTTGCCCTTGTTCTAAGTTACTATGTTTTGCAAGTAGTGTTGTTCCACTTGTTCTGATTTTTTTGATTTCATTACATGTTCACTGACATGCTCTTTTTTTGTTTGACAGAACAAACGCAAAGGCCGTCGATTGATTCGGCCTCGCATTGAGCCACCTGGAGCAAGCACTAATAGTATGGAAGTTGGAGAGGCTTCGCAGGATGGGGCTGGTGAAGTTATTGAGACGGATTTTGAGGCTGTGGGAGAAGGGAAAGCCCCTGTAATTTCAGAAATTCCTGATAACTCAGGTTCACCATCTACTGTAGTGACTGAACCTGTTGCTGCGGCTCCAGTTACAGTTGCACCACCAGCAACTGCTGTATCTCTTGTTCGAAAGCGTGCAGCACCTGCTCAAGAGAATGCTCCTGACGATGAGTTTATACTTCAGGAGAGCAAATCAGAAACGGCTCCGCCACATAAAAAATATAGACCAGCTGAGGTAAGGTTTTAACCTTGCAGTTTGTTATATTATTGTTATACCTTATCAGCCCTCTTTCATCTTTTTGGAAAGAACAGTTCTAATTGTTGATACAGTGTTGATGAATATTTTATCCGATGTATGCTTATTTCTGTTTCTGTTCAGTTTGTCCTTAGAGATGTGGATTTTGAAATTGCCTTATGGAACTCCGTGTGACTCTGAATGTGCAGGAAACAAACATTGAGGACTCCACTGCTGATTTACAGGTTAACGCACACCAAGATGTTTCAGTACAACCCTCACAGATAGTGGTCGACTCTGATTCTGTTGAACATCGCCCAATTGCTGATATTTCTGAAACTCCTGCTCTGAAAAAACCAAGATTTGTACAGGTAGAGCCTGAATCAAATCCTCCGCCATTTGTGGAAAATGTTTCCTCACAAAACCAAGATGTCAACGAAACGATTGAATTGACGAAAGAAGAACCCTCACAATTAAAGGAGCTGGGTAGGGAACCGAGCGGACTATTGCAGGAAGTAGGTAACGAGACTCTTGAAGTGGCTGATTTACCAATATTCGAGACCGAGGACCACCTTATCGAAGCACCCATTTTGATGGACAGTATGCCTGTCACAGCTCTCGAGCCTCATGCCAGTGAATCTGAGCAGGTCATGGATTTGATGATGGCAAGTGCTATGGACGAAGCTTTAGATCATTATCAAAGAGCAAGCTTTGAACCCGAGGCCGTTTTCACGGAAACCGTCATAACATCGACTACAATTATCGAAGAGACTGTCATGACAGAAACTGTTGTAACAGAAGTAGAACCTCAGAACATGGATGAGGCCGAAGAGGGCGAGATAGTTTCCGAGGTTGTGGAAGATATCCCCACACCTGTGGAAGTACTGGCATCCGATCCAAGTACATTTGAAGGAAAAGTCCAGCAGCCAGAAACTACGTCCAAAACAGAAGTTGAAGTCCCGACTACTACCGCTGCTGTTGAAGTTGAACGTGCTCCAGAAGGGGCAGAGGCCGCTGGTACAAGCATTGCTCCGGTGGAACCAGAGGTATCAAGTTCATTGTTGGCCTTGTCTAAAAGTTTATATTGTGGCTATCAAATCACCAGCCGTAGATATGGTCAAATCTGACTTTTTGCGATTAACGTGCTGACTTCATTTGTATAGGTTTTTGTTAGCATAGTATGCCATCATTGGAAAAAGACAATTTTGGAGTTTGTGCCTACTGCAGATATTAATGTATAAAGATTACTTAACTATTGCACAGGCCTTGACTCTAAATCTTTACCTGAGGTTTCATAAACGTAATATAATGCCTAACTGAGATTTTTGACAGGCCTCAATCCCGCCAATCTCAGCTCCAGAGGCTGGAAAATCAGACAATGTCCAGTCTACAGAGATGGCTAATGTTGAAGAGACAATGTCTGAAGCTGCCAAAGCTGCAGAAGCTGCTAGCGGACATCGCACAAGACTGGCAACAGGAACTGCAATCAAACCCTCATCTGGGCGAGGTGGCACGACCATCAATTTGGCTGATCGTGCGAAGGAGAGGGCTGCACTGCGCCAGAGTACAGTGGAAAGAGCCGCTCCAGCATCTCCAGGTGGTCGTGCGCGTGGGCGAGGAAGAACCAAGGTACTTGTTGGCCCCCCTTGTACCAAGCATTTAGGCGCTTCTAGTGATTGAAAGATACCAAATGCATAGTGCTAGCTCAATTAAATATTACCTAGAGTCCAACACAACTTTAATTTCTCACTTTTTTCCAGTCAATCTGCCCAAATTGCATATGCTTGTTTCTAAGACCTGGTAAGTAATTTTTTGTGAGGTTTTATCGTTGTAATAAATTTGGCTTTTCTCACAAACATGATTTTGGTATGTTCTAGAGTGTGAAAGTAACCAGCTTTCCAGAGTAGTCTTCATTTCTTTATGCTGTGAGTGGTATTGCCTTCAGAGAGGTGTTGCAGCTGGACGCGGAAGGATGGTGTCCACAGGTGCAGGAGGACGGGGTACGTTACAGTTTCCATCCTTGTTGCACATTTGAATAGTAGATCCTTCTGTTGCCAAGCTTGTTGTAATCTAGATGTATCAAATCGTTAACTTCAAGAGTTACCAGTTTAGCACCAACACTTCCAGAACGTATGAATGAACATGCCTAGAAAACATGATAGTTGTGGTCGTTTGCATCAACTTCTTATCTTGACTTCACTGAGAGTCTCTCGTTGGCTGTGTTCATTTATCCGCAGAGCCCAGTAGATCGTTGTGTTAAGTATATCATTAGTCTTTGAAGAACTTTTATCACGTATAGTTTTTTTATCTCTTAATTTGGGGAGATCTGAGTCGTTTGTGCTTTCTTCAGGTGAACGCAGTGGCACGCCACCGCCAGCAGGGCCTACCGGGACAAACCCAGGCGAGCAGTCACAACCACAATCTACAAGCCCATCCAACCCGTATGACTTTTCAAACAGCAAGGACAGTCAAAGCTGAAGTGGAGATCCGAGCAAGACGGTGCAGATTGTTGCATTTGCACTTGGTGCACACGAAGTTCATTTTTGTCCAGAAAATGTAAGTGAACTGCGTTTATCCTGCCCTTGACACGTAGTCCAGATTTTTGGGTAAATCGAGGTTTAGATAGCATTGAGGCAGTGAGTTCATCACTTTATTACGAGTTGTTGTTGGGTCATGTACGATCTCGCTGACTAGCCCTCTTGGGCGAGTATTCCATACGAGAATTATGTATTATTCTCTAAGACCAGTTTCGCATCTTTTGAGACTAATATTTCCTGAAGGGGATCTCTTATTTTCTGAGGTTTTTTTTGTCTTTTTTGTCTTTTTTGTTTTATTTTTATTTCTTGTGTGGTTATTTGAGCTTTGCATGTTTAGCACGAGGATTAAGTGTAATAACAAGTGGCTTTCTTTTTCCAAGCAAGCCATTTCCCATGACATTCAAAACAGGCGACTTTTTATCTGAAGCATTCTTGGTAGGAGTTGTTTGTTGCGACTTGACTTTACGAACAAGTGAAGTTCTTTGAGAAGAACAAGGTCTATTGGACAATAGACTTGGATTGAATTTGCAAAACTTATCAATTATGATTTTGACATTCCGATTCGGAAGCAAATCTGCATCAGAACATATAGGAGACTCACATGCGGGACATTCTCTCTGCTCAATTAGTGCAACCCTAATGCAATTGTCACAAAAACTTTTGAAACAACACGGAATCAACATCGGATCTTTCATAATATTTTTGCGCAACGTACACATTAATTCTAAGGGAACCTCTTTACAAGGCACTTGCATATATTGAACCATAGGCTCAATGCAAGGCTGTTCTTCCTCCTCTTCCTCCTCGCTACTCTCTCTAATTTCGTTTCTAACTTCTTTTACTTTCCTACTATTCTTGCTACTTGCAAGGTTGGCAATGACGCTAATGATGGACCTAGAATACTCATTGTCTCCAAATGGAACTCTCTTCACCAAGACAGAAGCGTTTTTCCTAACTACAGTTGTTGTTTCCTCCTTTGTGTCAAGGTCGTAAACCCTAAAATCAAAATTCCTCCTCCGTCCTTTTAAAGCGGCTACAAACGGCGCAGCAATCGCCTCCTCCAATTCATATAAAGAGATAAAATTGCCAGGACAAGGAACTGATTTGTTGTAAAAATTAGGAAAAGCAGCGAAGGCATAGTGCACAGCCATACCGAAGCTCAGATACTAACACGGTAGAGATGCAGAGGAAGAGCAGAAACAAGCAAATTGAGAGAACAAAAAAAACAATGTAAGAAAATGAGAAACTTATGAGAAAGCCAGAGAACAAAGTAAAACAACGAAAGAATATGAGAAACTTATGAGAAAGCCAGAGAATAAAAAAAAACAATGAAGGAACAAAAAAAACAATGAAAGAATATGAGAAACTTATGGGAAAGCGAGAGAACAAAAAGAACAATGAAAGAATATGAGAAACTTATGGGAAAGCAAGAGAAACAAAAAATAATAATGAAAGAATATGAGAAACTTATGGGAGGTATTTATAAGCTCATTACCAAATACTATTTGGCCTTTTACTTTTCTACCTTTTACTTTTCTAGAAGCTTTGCTTTGCGTGTACTTCATCAGTCCAGGCCGGTCCCGAACTTTCTAGAACATGATGCTAAGGTAACCACGGTTTTGAGGTCAACTCTGAGCGGCCCACGAATTTCAAGTGAACTTCGTTCAAATACCCGGACCTGATTGCGCATAATGTACACAGACCCATACCCGACCATTTAAGGGTTTGGGGGTACCTCAAGGTCTCGGAAAATTCAACAAAAAATCAGGAGGGTTAGCCTTTCATTGAAAGGTATCGTGGAATGTAATTCTTGTGGAAAAAGTATTGTAGATTATTTTATATTAAAGGGCAAAGTTGCAACTCATAGGGTCCTTAGTAGCAACTCTAGACTATCCTTGAAACTACTTGGATGTGTTCCTATAATGGCACTTGATGGTCCCAATCCCAACCATCTCAAATTAGCTTAGCACCTTACATGTGGTAAAATTTACTTGTGCAAGAGGCATTCACCGCTCCACTTTGGGTTCAGCAGTGGCTAGAGAAGCCCTCAAAAGTAGGGTGCGGAACTGGGGAGGGGTCGGAGAATGGTGTGTCTACCTTAGCTATTGCTGTGGGCGGGACTCACTTGCGGGGATGATAGGGTTACAACTTAGTTTGGAGTTTGGTGCTTTATCAATTTCCGATTTCAAATTTTGAGATCTTCTCTTGTAGCCGAGCAAGTACTGAAACTAGAGTTTAGATAGTCAACTCTAAAAGCATTAGGTCATTTTGAACTGTCCAATAGGGGTCAGTGTCCGGGGAGAACCGACTTTTAGTTACAAGGTAGCCGACTTTTTTTGGGAATTGCCAAAATAAAATGAAAGTTACTGGATTTACTTCCGACCCCAAAAGCATGGTTTTAGGAAATCAACCAAATTATAATTTCACGCTTAGGAAATTTAGCCGAACATGCACTTGTAGATGAGGAAATGGGCCAAATGAAAATTGAAATTATGAGAAATCAACCTATAAACATTTTTGTGATAAGGAAATTTTCCGACCTTCTAAATAAAAATCAAACATTTTTTTATTTCATGAGCAGTTACACTGTGCCAAAAGTTCATAAATTCAAAGAACAAGAAATATGGGTGAGGTGGCCATGTGGGTGAGTGGGTGGGTAAGTGAGCGGGTGAATGGGTGAGTGGGTGAGTGGGTGAGTGGGTGAGTAAATGAGATGGTGAGAGGGTGAGTGGATGAGTAGGTGACCGTGGGAGCTAGAGACTTGGACTTGACTTAGTTAAAATCTAGCCAAAGATATTTAACCCCTAAAGGACCAAAGTCCCCTTGGGGGACAATTGGAATTTTGGGCATGTACCTATGGCTAATCTACTTTTTGTGATTTTCTGAAACTTTTATTGAAGGTGGGGAATTCAAAGATCTACATGGGCATCTAATTTTTTCTTCATTCCAACATTTGGTGAAGAAGTTATGCATGAAAGTCTGGAAAATGCTGCTCCCTGGGCAGCCAAAAACTTCTTTCAAATTTTCATTTTTTTCAAATAAAATTTGAGATAGGTTCTTTAGACTTATATAGACGTGGGGAGCTTTGAATCATTCAGTTTTGATAGATGAGATGAAAGTTATGAGGAGTTTTTGTTTGCGAGCAGTTCTAGATTCTCTACTCTAAAATAAACTTTGAAGTCCTTTATTTTACTCAATTTTCAATGTTTTGAAAAAAAAACAAAACCAAAATAAGTAGATTGTTTATCACAACATTATAACCATTGGGATTTGAATTTTTCATTTCAGTAATTAAATTCTTAACAATTTTGTGTTTTGACTCATCCCCTGCTTGTTTTTACTTACTGTTTTTTCCCATGTGTTGTATAGTTCCAATTGATTTGAAAATTCTCCCACACATACCTAACTTGGTCTCCTACATGGGAAAAATAAACCACAACTTTGTGTAGAGTACTTATTTTGATCTAAGAGTGGTCAAAGCCTTCTGAAATTTCTGGGCAGTAGCAAAAAAAAACTCATTTCTGCAATTCAGATGTAAATATCTTACTCATTTTTGTGTAGATTGAGCTGAGTTTTTTATCACGTGTACCTCTTGTAGTCTACTATAAGATCTTACAATTGAATTCTTGTAAAAAACTTTTTTTCTTACCATTGTACTTGCTTCCCCAAAAGTGGCAGTATTCTGTGTTTTTCACAGAAAAAATGGCTTGGTCCTTTAGGGGTTAAGTAATAGAAGTCAACAATAAAACCCTTTAAATTATAAAGAAATTTGCAATGATTGGAGATAACTTGACAAGTTTTTGTCTTTATCATTGCCTTGCTTTGCTATGCTATGCACATGGTAAGCAAAAGATGGATTTGTTTGGAGCAATTGTAAAAAAAAAGAAATCCAATATAATACATTGAAATTTAGTTTTCAACCGAACTAATTTCCTCAACTTAGGAAATCACCCAAGTAAAAAAAAACTAAGGTTATTGGCCGACCAAAAAATACATATCTAGGCCATGGCCGATTAAAAAAAAAAAAAAAACCAAATAGACCAGAGAAGAGTAAGAAATGTACCAAGTTTTTTTAAAAACCTCCCCGGACACTAGTGGGGTTCACTAAAATGGTGCACCAAGCCTTCTAAATGGATGACACTTTTTTTATTTAGAAATTGTACTTGTGCATGCACGGTTTTAGAACCTCAAGAGAGTGACATGAGCTATCATTAAGTGTGCTTATTGGCCATAATTGCATTTAATGTTGTCTTTCAATAAAGTAGAGATACATGTCATACTAAAATAAATGAAAACAAGTTTTCAATCATGATTTGAGCATTGGAATATGGAATGGGTGCTTGCATGCTTTAAGAGCATTATTGGAGCATTCTTGACTTTGTAGTGGTTGTTTTTAAGGCTCATGTGCTCCATTTACAAGGCCGCTTTTGCATCGTGAATGCTACAACCTATGACCAAGAATAGATACCTATGCACTTTTTGCTTTGATAAATTGTAATTAATTCATACCAATTCAAAAAAATCAATTTAAATGGCCATAGAACTGTTTCTTCTTTGACTTTCCACCAATATCCAAGTTATTAATTTGACTTTATTTTAGTACAGACGTCATCTTTTCCATAGATGGTCGGTTTGTGAGCCTTAGGGGCAACTAAGGTTTCTTGTATTGCACGTCTTCTTTAGTATGCTAGGTGCGGTTTAAGAATGTTGCCTACTTAGTTTCATATGTAAGTACGTTCAAAACATTTAAATGTTTAGAGCAGAGTAGGTATAAACATATTCACTATACGTATAAAAGAAGTAAATGTAATAAGTGTGAAACTTGTATCGTGCCTACAATTGGTTCTATGTGATATTGGGATTTTGTAGCGTTCATATTTGTTTGTGTCTTACTTGACGTATGTAGTGGTTGTTTTATAATGTACTAAGAAAAATTGGTAGTCATTCACATATTAATCCCTAAAGGATCAAGCCCCCTTTTGGGGGATATATGGGATTTTGGGCATGTACCTATGGTTAAACTATTTTGCGTGATTTTTTGAAAATTTTATGAATAATGAAGAATTTAAATACCTATGTGGGCATTTAATTTTTTTTTCATTCTAACATTTATTGAAGAAGTTAAAAATGAGTTTCTCGAAAACGAGCGAGATTGGGCAGCCCAAAAATTGCATTATTTATATTTATATTTATATTTATATTTATATTTTTATATATATATATATATATATATATATATATATATATATATATATATATATATATATATATGAAATAGGTTCTTTAGATGTATATATGTATAGGAAGCATTGAATCATTCAATTTTGATTGATGAGATGAAAGTTATGAGAAGTTTTTGTTTGCGGGTAGGTGTGGTTTTGAGAGAAAACTTACCTACCCGCAAACTAAAACTTCTCATAACTTTCATCTCATCAATCAAAATTGAATGATTCAATGCTTCCTATATATATATATACATCTAAAGAACCTATTTCATATTTTTATTTTATTTTAATGCAATTTTTAAAAAAGTTTTTGGGCTGCTTGATCTCACCCTTTTTTGGAAATCCATTTTTAACTTCTTCAATAAATGTCAGAATGAAGAAAAAATTAAATGCCCACGTAGATTTTTGAATTCCACACCTTCAATAAAAATTTCAAAAAATTACAAAAGGTAAATTAGTTATAGGTACATGCCCAAAATCCATTTGTCCTCGAGGGGACAGTTGGTCCTTTAGGGGTTAATATTGGTCTGGCATGATTTGGATTGTTAGTATTGACCTAGTAGTATCAAAATCTACTAGGGGAGTTTAGGGTTAATAAATATTGACAAAGTAGATGCAAACTAACACGCATTAAATGTATTTAGTGTAGAGTTTATTGTACTTATTCAATGTCTTTTAAGAAAATTTGATTTTCATTATGAATACTTACTATAGGAAGTAGTTATTTTTTGTTCTCTGTACTCCGTTGTATCATTCTTCTTTTATTATATTTTTAGTGTACAATTTTTCACGTATAGAAACTAATGTATTGCCAATTCACTTAGCTTCCTTGCATTGCATGGTGATTTAGAATAAGCTAGATTCTATATTTGTTTTTGGAAATTTGAGTGAGTTGACCTAATATCCTATATTTAAGAACAGTCAAAAAGCTCAAATTTGTGTAGCACAAAAAATTCACTCTAGGAAGGCTCAAAGTCTGTTGACCTTGTTTTGTAGTAATGAAAAAAAATTGTTTTTCTCACTTCAAACATCATAATCTTACAATCTGGGCAATCAAATGGGCTGAGTTTTTTTGTGCACATTAATTTATATGTTTACATACTTTTGTATGATTGAAATTCAAAAAAAAAAATTGTTTTCAATTTTGGGCAATGCACTATAAGTTGACAGTTTCTGAGATTTTTTCTCAAAAAACACCCTTGATCATTTAGGGGTTAATTATTTCAATGTGATGGTAAGCATGGAGATTACCACTTCAATGCATCTTTGTGGTGAAGGAAAATAACATATCTGTGGAGGCAAATCACCAATTTCTTTGTGAAGGGGAAAATCAACCTCCAATATATTCTCACTTGTAACTATTATTGATTGTGTGGTGACAACGTTGCATACATTTTTCTTTGCCAATGTCAAAGGTGACATGGTCATGCTTTGCACCTTCTTACACCTCTAAATTTGGAGTAATGTAGAAATTGTTCAACATCACTTCTTGAAACTCTTTGAACCATAAGTTAAATTAGTATCAAACCATGGTTGTATAATAAAGACTTGTAGACCACTCCTTCCAACATGCAAAGCATATGATGTTGCTTTAATGTAGTTTTTCCTAATGTTCCTTAACCATTAATCAAAATAGACTCTTCTATCTTGGATTGCGTTTTTCATCATCTTCCCCATTACATGATAAATGACTATGCATTAATATTAAATTGCTACAATTAAACCCTTAAAACTTTGAGATTTCCAATATTATGAAGACCAAATTCTTTACTCCATCCACTAATTGCACCTTCTTATAATAGTTATAGAGCACCTCATTTTGTTTTCAAAAGCTATTAATTAATTATATAAAAATCCAAAACTTACAGATCAAAATGGGTTAGATGCCATTTTTACTTGTATGTCGAGAAAAATCAACTAAAAATGAATTTTGATCCACATGACCCATAAAAAAAAATCAGATTAGTGCTTAAGAAGACAATGTATGAAGATACTTGTTGCTAAGGGTAATGCTATTAGTCTTACAGTATCCTCAATGTAGTCCTTTTCGCATGCTCTACGTAGAAAATAGATGGTGAAACTATGTACATAATTCAATGCACAAATCCTTCACCACTTATTCACTTTCAAGGTCAATTATACTAGGTTGCATTGAGGATGCACTTAAGAATGAATTAGGAATGAATATGGGTATACCTTTGTCCAAATTCACTTAGCTAACACAAAGTGCAAACACACTTTATTAAACCCAAGTTTTAATTTGGCAAACATACCATCAACCCTTAAATATCTGAAAGGCCCTTTGCGACCAATACAATATGAGGTATTTTCCTTGTGTTTTGGAATGGATCCATAACTTTGTTACACTTGAGATCAACAAGAAACATATATCAATGCAATTCTAATCAATTATTTGAGATCCTATCTAGATGGGACCAAAAAATATCCATATTGACATGTCTGAATTGACTAAACTTGTCCGAATTGACAAAAAAATGTCTAAATTGACATGTCCAAATTTACAAAAAATGACCAAATTGACATTGTTCCCTTGTAGCTTGTTGGTAGCAAATGCCAATTATATGGCAATGTGTCTACCATGCCCATGGAGACGTCTAAGAGCATCTCTTGCAATCCTAGCATTACCCAAGTCCCTTCAATTGAAAATTTCTCCATTTAAGAGGGGATGGCCACTTGTATCCCCAATAGTGAAACTTGCTAAATATATTGCCAACCAATCACAAGTCAAGAAACTTCCAAAAACAATAAGTAAGTTATGACAACTTGCTAATCCCAAGAGAAAATATAGCTTGTAGAGGGTTTAGTGACCTTTTCAAATATGGCTTATTTGAAGAGGAAAAGTAAAGATAGAGGTTGACACACTCTAGAATTGATTGCTTCTCATCCACAAATTAGAGCTATTTTTATTGCACATACGTCCATGTGGGGCCATGGTGCAAAAGCTCATGTTTTTGTTCCAAACAAGGGTCATAGTATTAAATTATCCTCTATTTTTTTGTTATTCAATTGTATCTTCATCTAGGGTCCAAACTAAAGAAGGGTCTTTGAATCCAAATACAAATTCAAAATTCTCAAATTCAATCTCTTGATGATAAATATCTACACTCTTACATTTTTTGGCGGGTGAAAAAACAATGTTTTTCCACCTTGGCCCCACATTGACGTACGTGCAATAAATTGAGCCCAAATTAGAGGGGAGGAGACATTTGGAGGGTTGCAAGCAGCAAAAAAATCTTTGCAAAAATTCACTTAAATCTTACTTGAAAATTGAACTAGCAATCATAACACTAAAAAAATTCACTGAAAATGAACTGTGAAGTTGCCAAATCCCTCCCCAAGTTTGCACCAAATTTGCCAGCTTTTGGATGAAAACAACTAATACTAGTAGATTTTATGGATGAACGTGTACACATTGTTGATTCTATCCAACTCTATCCAAAATTTAATTACCTTGCTTGACTACTTTGGGTGATTTTTTGAAATTTTTATTGAAGGTGAGGAATTCAAATATCTATGTGCACATCTAATTTTTTCTCCATTCCAACATTTGAAGAAGCTATGCATGATTTTTTGGAAAACTAGGGAGAGCAGGCAACCCAAAAACTTCTTTTAAAATAGCATTTTTTAAAATTAAAATCTGAAATTGGTTCTTTAGATTTATATTTATGTGGGAAGCTTTTAATCATTCAATTTTGATTGATGAGATGAAAGTTATGAGATGTTTTAGTTTGTGGGTAGGTATGGGACTCCCAAACCTCCATTCCTTTTGCCCCTTGTAAAATGTGGTGCTTTGCTTTTTTGAGCTCTTTGTATATTTGTTTTTTGACTCTTTTATTCCAAGTTGTAGCATAATAAGATTCCTTGATTTTTGCTATTTGGATCAAGGTAATGCAAAATTTGGAATAATACATAAATCCTCCAATTTTGCCTAGTGTATATGCAAATCTCATGGCCTTACGACATTGCAAGATTTTACAAAATATGATCCACAACTCCAATTTATTTGAAAATTCTCCCACACTTACCTAACTTGGTCTTCTACATGGAAAAAATAAACCTCAACTTTGCGTAGAGCAATTTTTTGATATAGGAGTGATCAAAGGCTTTTGAAAATTTTGGCAATGAGTTGATTCTTTTCCCATAGGTACCTTGCATAGTCTAGAGCAAGATCCTACGGTGGGCATCTCAAAAACAGAAAAAATTTCCTTCCTTTCTACTCATTCCCCCAAAAAGTGGCAATTTTTGGTGATTTTCACAAAGAAAAAAGGACTTGGTCCTTTAGGAGTTAAAGATATAACACATGATTTACAATAATTCTAATCTAATGCTTTTCCATATACATATAAGTATAACTATCAAATAAAAGGGGTACAACATGCATAATGAAATCGATCAATATAGTAAAATCCCGTCTAACGTCTAAAACTCAAATAGCATATCTTAGCAAAATTGTGTTGTTTTATTGAATGACAAACTTCGGAACCATTGTCAAGTAACTTTTGATTTCAGAGTCCAATCAACAATTGACCACCATGAGGTCCAAAACTCAATAAATACAATAACATCACCCAAACAAAATTCTAACAATACTGCACTACTATTCCTTTACTCTACCAAATTTGAGACATAGACATAGAGGTACATATTAAATTTTTTGTAGACTTCAAAAAAGTAGTCGGTGACTGCCAAAGTTTGATTTGCATTCTGTACTCTATAGTCTATACTTGCCGTTTGAAGTTGACTTCTTAATTATTCTTTTCACATTGATTATGTGCATCTTAATAATAATGTTTAAAGGGGTGGTTAACAAAATTTCGCCGTACAGATTCCCCACCAGAATCCAGCCTTCCTAATATTTTATACCAAGAATTGTTTGAACATATCACCCTTTGAAAATTCCAACCAACGAGTCCTCGCTTGATGGATGAACTTATACGTGTCGTTCGCAAAAGTTCCTAGTGTGGTTTTTCTTTTTGATAGTATCTTAACCGGTAACTTAGTTAGGAAATTGAGTCATAGAACACCATAACTAACAATCCTAGAACATGCAATCTAATATAAACATGGAAATAAAAGTGGAATATTTACTAAACCGACTGAGTTAAAAAAAAAGAGTTGCTAGGCTCAGCTAGCTTGCAGAATAAGGTTAAGCCAAAAATACACTCCGTGAGGATAAAACTAATTATCTACAGCAACAGGCACCCAGATACAGAAATTTCTGGTACAACATAGTACAATGTGGAACAGTTCAATGTTTAACAAGTCTCGGCTTGTAAAGGGCTCTGAGAAATGTGAGCAATCAAATTTATAGTATTCTATCACATGGGAGGATACCCTTACCTACATAAAGCCCCCCAATAATTACCACCAAAGGATGTACCTTTGTAAAAGGTTTGACTTCTAAGGTCAAGTACTGGGCTGGCCAAGAGCAATGGAAAACAAAACTTTGCGAGGGCAATAGTTCCTCAGGTTCCACAATGGAACACGTAAAAGTACAAGTTTGACAGAGCCAGTGCCATCTATATGGTGGGGTTGAAGGGGGATGCAATACTGGGAGAAAAATGTTCAAATAGCAACTTTGCTCAACCATTCTTTGGTCAAAGAGATGGGAGCGAGGGCTTATGAGGAAGATGAAGGGAGAGCACGTCTTTCAGTTTTTTAAATGTGACCGGCTTGGTCACGAAGCTGTCCATCCCTGTTGCTGAACATTGCCTTTCACAATCAGACAGTGCATTTGCAGTCAGTGCAATAATGGGTATCCGTTTCACCTTTTCTTTTCCAGGACCTAGCGGTGATTGTCTGAGTGTGACCTTCGCTGGGAATTCCTCCGTGGCACCTGGCGAGACTGATTTCCGATCAGAAGGGGTACGTGTACTTTCTTCGTCCCAAAAGCCTAAATTTTCGTACCTCCGAATTCGTCTAGTCACCTCCAACCCATCCAGGACTGGCATGCATATATCCATCAATATCTGCAAATACAACAGGTACTACAATCAGTGCACAGTAAGAGGACCACAAGAATCCGAAGGCTTAACCACAAACACAATTGTATAGACCTGATAATTGGAGAGGAACCAGACAAAACTACTTCTAATCTAAACCAGCACTAGGTCGTCAGAAAATCCAAAAGATAGGATTCCACATTTGAAAAGCATTGTAAAATGTAAAGAAGACGTGCCAAATCATAATGTTTTGCTTGGAGCGCCTTGATTGCTTCCATTCCATTGTAGGCAACATCGGCAGATAGTCCCAATTTTTTCAGCATCGATAAGGCGACCATAACATTAACCTTGAGATCTCAAAAGCACAGTTACACGTTATTTGTTTGAATCTATCAGCATAGATCAACAATAAAATACATACCCTAGCTTGAAATGATCACCAGCAAATTCTTAGTTCAGAAGAAAATCTTCTGTTTGGGTTCATCTACACAACATCAAAACAGTAGTAGAAGAGAGAAAAGAATCAAACAAAAACAAGAGTAGGCTACTCATTGCTTGTGTTTAAAATCTTCGCACCTTGTTATCCTCTGCCAGTAGAAGAGAAGGGAGCTTCTTGTCAACCACACGTGCAGCAGGAGAGACAGCTGGCATGCTCTTTGCGTACTCTATTTCAGCCATCATCAAGCTGTCAATCCGAGGTGGCCCACTAGAGGTTCTTCGTAGCCCTCCTCGATTCATGAGGCTTTTATCCCGACTCTCGCTCCATGCAACCTGGTTAACGCAGCCCGGAAGACAATATGAGAATACGGCTCTTCTATCAAAGCCCTACCTTTCTCTCCAGATCCGTCCATAAACTACAGTAATCAGAGACGTTAGAATTGCGTACTTTTGGTGAGCGAGGAAGTTTGGATGGAACTCTACTAGAATTTCCATCCACCGGTGCTGATCGTCTTGGCCCTCGATCATCGTCAAAAACTTCTAATGTCTGCAAGTTCGGAAAGAATGTCTCTGATTTTACAGGATAGCACATTCCAGCTAGGAGTTTATGCACATTGGCAGTTGACTGCGACAGATTTTCATTCATTTTGGTTTCGCTAACACGCTTAGCAGACTCCGGTGTAGCCGTTAGCGGCCGCTTGCAGCGCAGAGTAAACGTGAAAGTAGATCCTTCGCCCTCTTTACTGACTACAGATATATGTCCATCCATCAACTCCACCTGTACGAGTGAAAATACAAGAACATCTGAGAGTATGCAAAACATGAGCATCATAAGTCAAAACATGCGCACAATCAAAACACCTTTCCAAGGCTTTCATAGCAAGTGACCTGTCTAAATTGAAGGCGTTAGTGCTTCTCCAGTCATCACAAAGAAGCAGCTACTCAGCAACAAGAAACAACTTAGGCAAAGACACGTGTAAATGTCACTCGCAAATATTACTGGTCTTTTGAAGATAATTTGGCACCATCAGAACCTGGATGCTCTTCTAAACCCTCCCAAAACGTACAGTGTATATCTTAGAAAGTCAAACGTAGAATATCAACACATTCACATGCAGAAGTCATAAAGGACAGGCACCACTTACAATCTACAGATACTCACTACACGTCGGTAAAAGAAAGCAGACAGATCCTAAAATAAGTCATACCAGCTGCTTGCAAATAGCCAAACCCAGGCCCGTGCCACCGTACTTCCTAGTAGTCGAAGAATGCACTAATGTGAACTTCTCAAAAAGTGTTGGCAAGGCTTCCTTTGGTATACCTGATGACAGATACCACAAGATTATCATATATGTGCAAGCGGAATTAGACAACCACAGCCTGCCACCTATTCCAGACAAGTTACTGGTAGCCGCCCATAGCATCAAGAAGACTGCCACTCCGGCCCACATACCTCTAGCTCACTGTAATATTAGCAAAACCGCAGCAAACATTAAAAAACACTTCTTTCAGAACAGGAATCATTCTTGAGCACTTCTTCCAAAATCATGCAAGAAAACCAAGTGCTGCAATTCAGTTGACCAAAACGAAAGATGCCATACCTATGCCAGTGTCCTCAATTTCAAATTTAAGCCAGAAGTCTCTGGGTGCCTGGTTGCCGGTGATGCTAGACTTCAGGTCACCTTCCGAGAATTCACTAACCTACATATCGTGCATGCTCTACTAATTATTCAAACTGCTCGATGCCACGTCAAATTGAAATACATCTTTAAGCAATTTCCAGGTTTACAATGCCAAGACATTGATTGCAAATTAAGCACATAGACTAGAAAAGGTTATAAGTGCTTATTTGCATTTCCAGAATGGTCGCATTATCCCAAATAATTTAAGATTGCAATACCATATTGTAACTACTATCAGGATTCAAAAACTTGTAGTGGACATATTTGACACCAATATGGACATCGTAGGTTAAGAGAAACCAGTAGTATAGAGCTTCCAATTTAAGATGTAGCAGTAGGTATGGACATTAATTTTTACTGTTGTAAAAAACTAAAGGCCTAGCCTACAGGTGCCAACACCGAGTGCGTCAACAACTTACAGCTGCACGGATGTCATGAAGAGCGTATCCTGCACTGTGCGTCTTCATGAGCCTTTTGTTAGGCACAGCTCCAGTAGGTGGTCCTGGTCACAATTCCATTAACCTGTCACAACTAGACATCAACCCAAACTCTAGCGACAGAGCTGCAAAGCAATAACGTGGGTGGCAATAGATCTCAACCTTTAGGTAAGAGCAGTAAAAAAGACACAAGACATACAGGGTCCAAAAAATATGGCGACTGCTCGCCCAGCAAGAACTGCGCCAACAAGAGGCATAGCCACGGGTTCTTAATAGCAGCAAGTAATATGACCTTGTATGAAAAACAGTCAATCTAGATTCTTGTTCAGCTTAGCTTCGTTTACCTTGAATAGCATCGTCTACCTCATCGTCGGTGACTGGCAGTTCAGGCAGATCTCTGCGACCACCTTCCATCAAAGGATCCCAATTCTCCCCACTTCCAGCGTTACCAAGTCTCAGCAAAGTGGACCTTTGAATCAAAATCTCTGAGGCATTTCTTTCTGTTCTCTCGAAAATGTCTTCAATGCCTTCAAGTTTGCTCGCAGAGACCAACGAGTCTGAAACAGAGTGCTTTAGATCCGATTTTCGGGCATCCATTGAGAATTTTGCGACGTGTAATCGGACCTTCACATGACCCTTTCTAGTGAATTTGACTGCATTGAACACCTGTAGTATTGTCAAAGGTGAGAAACCGCATTCAAACAAGTCTCCCAGCTGCAGAATACAACAACAACAATCAAGTACATACCAACACTTACAGAAATACTTCCCATAATTACAACTCTTACCAGATTGGTGATTACTTGTTTAATTCGCAATGGATCACCGTAGACCTAAGTCATAGACAAAACAAGCATTGTTAACAGCACAAATACCAAAAGGGAAGGCATATACCACTTCACAAAAGCACAAAACCAACATGACACTAACAAATCAGGTGAAACCATCAGATGAAAGTTGTTGGAGAGATACCATGTAAGGTACATCGTCTCCAATATCAGCTTGAATGCTAATATCACGATCTTTACTCGCAGCTACAGCTGTCCTAACCACATGCTTTATAACGTCTCTCGGGTTAAGCTCTTTTTCCTCCAACTTCAGAGTACCTGCACATACAAACAAAAGGCAACATATTTCATCTGTATTTGACCAATGTCAACACAAAACGGCAATGACATCAGCTCAGAGGAACCGCGATAACAAACGTGAACGTAAGAATCATAAGTCAACTTGAATAAAACTACACCTTCTCCTAATTGCATTCCAAGAGTCAATCAAAAAAATGACATACCAGCTTCAACCTTGCTTAGGTCAAGAACATCTGAGATAATTGCGAGCAGTACATCTGCACTGAAAACCATAGCAGACACAAGCCCCCGCTGCTCTGGATCTAACCGGGTGGTGGCCAAAACTTGGGCCATTCCTGAACCGTCACACTGACTTTAGTGATGTTTATAAAATGGCATTTGCAACTCATGCTCATTCCAAAACATCCAGAATATGTGATGGCACAATCAAATGCATGCATATAAACTGCAATTAAACGCACTATCCCTTTGCATGGCATGCTGGATACATTAAGTCCAGACAAGTAAGTGGTAAGTACCGAGTACACCATTCAATGGAGTTCGTATCTCATGAGACATCACAGCAAGGAAAGTATTCTTTGCCTCCATTGCCTCGTCTACATACAATCCAGAGAGAATGTCAGGATATTTTGGAGAAACTCATGGGAATCTTAAAGACTTAGCCTGCCAGAAGATCAAATTAACGAATGCACCATCCTCATGTAAACAACATCATTATGTCGTGTTAAGTACTGTCTCGCTAGGTCCTTAGCCACCAGCTATATACTTCACGAAAAAGAATGAAGGTGAGGCCCACACCTGCCAATCTGATAGCTCTTCGCAACTCTTTCTCCGTAGCCTCCCGTACGGCCATCTCTTCTCTCATCTGTGCAAGTCTCTCTCTTGCTAAAGCCTGCAACTCCCTACCAGTGTAGATAAGCTGACTAGCACATTATCCTGAAGACCACTTTCATAGATTCAAGGACAATTTTCAAAAAAGGGAAAATTAGCCATTTCTCGAAAGTGAAAATCAACGGCAAGTGAGACAAGAGAGAAGAAAAAACCTGCTCAGTTACATCCATGCATGCAGTAATCACTCCCAAAATCTGCCCAGATTTATTTCGGAGTGGTTCGCATGCAACTACTAGCCACCTCTTGCCAAAGCCGTCCATTGTAACTGTAAGTTCTTGTCCTTGGGCTAACCCATATTCTAGCACTTCTTTCTTTATTCTCATCGTCTCCAGAGCCCCAGGAACAAATCCTACCAGTTCAGCGTCCGTCTTTCCCTTCATATCCTGTAAACAAACGCCAGACTTCAGTTTTAGAAAACGTGGATGAAACGAAGACGTGATAATTACAAGAAAACTTCATCTTGGGAATACATAAACGACGTATTTAGAAGTGAGACCATGGTCACAGTAGGCCAATGATCATAACATTGGAACGAATGGCAATATTTTAAACCAACCAACGCTTAGCTCTTTCGGAGCGCAGCACCTTCACGCATTTATGAAAAAAGGCTAAATGAAAACGACATTCACTTCAATAGACTGCTGAAACACCACGCTCAAGAGACGTCATCCTCACATTGCATTGGAAAAAGTACTACCCAGGAAGGTTATACTACATGAATAAGTTCATGCTTGATGCCTTTGCACTTGCAAAAAGATACTGGCAATTCCTAGAACGCACCTTGGGAAGAATTTTGGTCAAAGGCTGGTCTATAAACCTGTCACAAAGGATGCAAGCTTGTCAAAAAAAAAGCCCGTTCGTGAATAAGCATGACCTTCTCTGCATTCCTCAAATGACGATAAAATCTAACTGCTAAACCTTAAGTAATGACAATGTTTCATCACGTCATTGGAAGGATGCTTCAGAAACACCAGCGTTGACTTAAAAGTCTCGCAATGACAAGGTTCCTGCACTATCTAGAATAAACAATAAATCTTACTGAATTGTATGTCATTATGCCTTTCTGTTACCCAAACATCTCGAAGTCATGATATAATTGCGGATTTATGCATTTTTGTGCAAAAGGCTCAGTTCTTACTTGACGTAGGTGTAGCAGAGGTCCTTGTCACAGTGAGAAATAATTACAGGTACACCCTTCAGGACCATCTGAAGAAGTAGCTCCATGTTGTTGGTCCTTTCAAGTACTTCCAATGCATCAAGCCTGTCAAGCCCTCGAAGGTGCTCACTACATTCCACCTCAGGCAACTCCATTACGAGATCGTTGTCAAGCCCCTTAGACACATCCATGTGAGCAAAGGATACCCGTGATAAATTTTTCTTGATTGATGACTTCATACTACCTGATTGTTGTGTCTCTATTTCGGCTGTTTCCACATACCCAAAAAAATACACTGTTAGCGTTGAATGCAAGGCACTGCATGTAAAAATGTGAGAAATCCCTCAGCACAATACATGCACCTGCCAGAATCAAATTCACGAAGATACGTAATCCTTGCATCGTTTCATGTCATGCAAACGGTACCAGGATTCAAGATTAGCTGTAGTTCAAAGTAGGACAGAGCAGTCTAGCAACTGGAGGAGATAAGGAATCCACTATAATTATGAAATCCCTCCGAAGTACTTCAAATCCTTCTCAAACTTACCATGCTTTGGAGAACCAAAAACACTCTCCACTGCAAGCACATCCTGCCCTTTTTCATTGAAAAACTGCGTGAATGCTGGTACTGCCACACCCTTAAACTTTAGGATAAACCCAAGCTGCTTCCGAAGCTCTTCATTCTCCGTGGATAAATTCTTCGCAGTCTTTTGCCAGTACTCCACAGAAGTTGCACTATCCTTGTCGTCGGCCACGGTCCCAGTCGACATACTCCTACCTGGAAAAGGAACGTCTATAAGGAATATTCCTACTAGCATACTTCAGAATGCTAGGACGCAGACTTCATCGTATGACATTATACCATGTTGCACTGGCAACCAGTTCATTTGCAAAAGAGGACACAACGAAAATGTGAAGTGACACCACTATCAGAAGCAAGTCCCTCACTCGTGTCGACAGAAAGAATCCGTTATCTAGTCAGAAAAAAAGTTCAAAAAGTGACCAAAATTACATCAACGACACGATCGTCTTCATAATTAGACAATTCGAAATTTAAAGTCTCGGTTCAACTTCTCCTAGAGACACGACGAAGAAACGGATGAAGCACTGATCATAAACATGCCAACACTCTTGATTGAAGAAATTATTCTGTGAAAAACGGCAGGCATTACAGTAATTTCCAAATTAGGTTATTTCTTCGCGTTGCAAATGGTAAGAGCTCAAATTCTAGTCACTCAAGCGAATGCACGAACACTGGAAGTGAAGGGAGAGGCGAAAAAACCTGTTCCATCACAGGAAGGACACGCAGCCTTGACTGCAGTAGTGGTGTTCATCATCTGTAAAGAAGCCAACTCCCATGGAGTCGAGAAGGAAGATTCAGAACGGGACGAGGGAGCACGCTCGGAATGCACATGAGTACTAACTTCTGACGAAACCGAGGAGGACAGTGCGAGCAAATGTGGAAATCCCGCCGACCGAAACGCTTGATCGTTTGAGTGACTCGATAGGCCATATTCCATGTCCACGTCACTCCTCCCACCACCACCACCACCACCTTCCATGCAACCAACCAATACTTCCAAAATACTCTAAACCAACTGCATATTCTACAACACTCCTATTCCTATTCCCTGCACGGTCAAGGGTTTCCGGAGCCAGCACCGCTCTTCAACAACGGCACAGCAACACGAGCCACCTCCACGACACCCTCGCCATCCCGCCCCTTGTTCCTTTCCCATCCCCTTGCAGACACCAAAACCTTCGCCACAACAAAAAGCTCCCACCGCTGTTGCATCCCGAACCTCCGATCCCCGAACGCTACAAATATCCTCAACAAAACAAAATCCTTGCCCTGCCGTCCCTGCCGTCCACCTGAGAGACTGCAATTACGACATCGACACAACCCTAGAGAAAAGACCATCCGTGAGAATGCTGGTAACCCTAGAACGGGTACCGAGAAGATGATCAAAAATGAGGGAAATCAAGAGAGCATAGTGCGAGAGAATGGATGTGGTGGAGCCGTAAGAATTGCTCAAGAGAATCCTGCAACAAAACGGATCGCCGGAAGCCGAAGGGGTAGAAAGGAAAGGAAAGGAAAATGGCAGCAGAGTGGGCACTCGGGACTAGTCTGCGGGTACCCAAGGTTGTTTTGACCAGAGTGGTGATCGGGGACCGAGCGCCTCTCGAGGCGGGGTCTTGGGGACACGGTTTTTTTTTTAATTTTTTAGGGACCGACTAGGTGGACACCCCAATTGCTACGCGGACACCCCATAACCAAATTTATTAAATTTGAGATTATTATTATGTTATAAAATAAATCAACGTAATATTTTAGCATATATTTGTATCTATAAGCATTGTAAACATACATTAAATTTGTCTCATTTGTGACACAGTTAGGCATTAAATCAATTGCTTCTTTCATTTATCAATTTGACTCTTGACCGTGTCACAAATGAGGCAAATTTGTTGTATATTTGGAGCGCTTATAAACACAAATGTATGCTCCTTGATTTTATTTCATATTTCAACATAATAATAATCTCAAATTTAATAAATTTAACTATGGGGGTGTCCGCATAGCAATTGGGGGGTGTCCACCTAGTTGGTCCCATTTTTTAACCCCTAAACGTCAAGGAGGACAAAAAATGTCCTTTGACTCTAAAAAAAGATTCTATGATTCAGAAAAAAGTAGTTTTTCATCTGATTTTTTTTCAAAAGTGACCATAAACATAGTCATGGTCCATCATGGAAGACAAAAAGATTACCTCTTGAGATGCATTCTTTTTTTTTTGTAACCCAAATTGTGATAAGATTTAGAAATATGGTGCTAGCTCCCAAGTTGCCCTTCTTGCAATTTTCATGAGGGCACCATGCACTGTTGACTTTTCCAACTTTTTGAAGCAATACTACTAGTGCCCATGTGCAAAACACTATAGAATGCTACAAGCAGGGCAAGCCACGGTGATCCACCCATCTTTTAAGGGTTCAGAAGTGCCAAAGTGGTGATTTAAAATGTTATAGTGGTGCTCCATATTTCAACATTCATCCACATACTAGATAGAAAATATCACATTAGTACATATAACATATCTATAATTTGGTTTTCATCCACAATTTGGCAATTTCATCCAAGTTTTTTTTAAATTTGGAATCTTTTTTGGCAAATTTCATCCAAGTAATTGTGTTTTTTTTTCTATAGGCTTGGTGCCAATCAAGAAAAATTGGTGTAATTTTGTCCCAAATCGCCAAAAAAAGAAACCTTGCTTGGGGACTCAGGGGTGCTTGCGTGGTCTTGTTTTACAAATTTTGAGTTGGGTAAATATGCTAAGTTAATCCATGAACGTCAAGAAAGCCCTTTGCAGCCATATATGTACGACTGTATGTATAGATGTATTTGAGCTGTTTTGAGGGTTTTTCAAATTTTCTTATGCACCCACCATCATACAATCCTTCAATATGTACGGTTGTAACACTTAATTTCTAGGTGATTCAATTAAACTTCTAAATATTGGTTGCGTCCGTATTTGGTATTGTAGCTCTAGAGCCCAAGGGCCCTTTAGGGGTTAAGTACCTTCAAAGATGTTGTTGTTTGAAAAGACAAGGATGGTGAATTTCAAGTCAATCTTGAAAATGGATCAACTGATACAATTAACATGCATATTCAAGTTTTATAAATCAAGTCTTGATTGTTAGAAACATGATTCTTCATAATTTCTATGTTTTAAACATTTTAATTTTGATCACTATTGGTCAATGCATTGTAATTTAACCCTTAAGTGTCTAAGCGTGCCAATGCAACCAGTATAATATTATGTTTTTTCCTTCTACTTGGAATGGTTTCACACCTTTGCTACATTTTTGATTAACAAAGAAGTTGAAAAATTGATCAATGTGGTCCTAGTGAGCTACTTGAGATCCCAAATTAAAACTTCTTGTTACCAGCAAATGCCAATTATACATCAACGTATATATTATGCCCTACAGTCATTTAAAGATTAAAGAAAGTGATATTTATAATAGCTTGTGCTTTTTGTCAACAACAATTTGATCTATACCAAAAATGTTTATTTTTTTCTAGACTTCGGAACAAACAAAAGTTAAATTGGGAATTTAAAACCATTGCTCCATTATTTCATACGGCATTTTTTAAATCACCAACCGTGACCCTAATTTTAACATGTAATTTTTTTAATTGAATATTGCAATATGCCTTCTCTAAAATTTGTTGAAAGTTGATTTTGGCATTTTTGTTCTTTATTATTGTTTCAAGGTTGTGTTGTTGTATTAAAGTTGAAGGCATGCCTTGGAAGATAATTACATATCATATCTTTTGCATGGAAATTGCTTAGAAACGTATAAATTAAGTGCTTGATACATATGATGGTTGTTGGCAATTACTTTTCTGCACGACCGAGATTTTTGTTGAAAGATTTGGAAAAGGAGCTATATCCAAAAAAAAACATTGATTCATCCTCCACATGAAAGCATAATAACTACTTTACAATTGTCATGTGGGTTGCAAATTTCATTCACACATTTTTCATGCATTATTTATACATAACTAACATGGACCCTTTTATACACAATATATGCAACATGCAGGTACTTTTTATGCCCTTCCAAGTTTGAGATGGGCATTTATTATGACGTGTACAAATAAAGCTCGCTTCAAACCACAAAAAATTACAATTTATTTTTTTACTATGTCCTTTTGGTATCAAATATGATACTCAATGCACTTCAAGGTTATGCATGGAATTTTGTACTAACTCCATTTTGTGAACTTACAGCATAGAAGGAAACACCTTCATAGACAATTCTTTCAAATTACTTCAGAAATAAAGAAATGTTATGTGTGACTTAATTTGGTGAAAAACAACAAAAGAAAATGCGTTGATTTATCTTTATGCATAGAAGTATGATTGATTGGTCCAAAAAATATTAGGAAACGTGGTAGACAATTTTTAATCCCTCAAGGGGTGTTGTATAAATGGGACCTTTTGAAACCAACAAAATTCAAAAGTGTGACAACTATTGCAAATCATTAACACAAATGCAACATGTTTTTTTGTTGTTTAAAAAGTTAATGGACAAATTGCATCAATTTCAATTTAAGTAATGCTCTTATGACACTATAAGTTTGTTTTCTACATAATAGATGACAATTCTTATAAATAGAGATTATGATATAAGGTTTAAAGTTGATTGAGAACTAGGCTGCATATGTTAATTGATTTTGAAGTGTCCATAGTTTTGTGATTTACAATGATTGACATTTCAATTTACTGTAAGTTTAGTTTCAAATGAAGTGTTTGATGTTCCATCAGAAAAATACAATTCAAAACTCTCTGAACATGTAGTGAATCTAGTACGGAATTAAATCTCTACTCCTAAGACCCTATTACAATTTAGGTGTTTTTTAAAAAGAGATAAATCATACTCCTTTGCTTGTTTTCTTCTTATGCAAATTAAAACGATTGATAAAATTTTAGTTTGCTAATCTAAGAGTACACTTTTGCATAAGTATCTTGAGCCTTTGTCAAATTTGTTGACGTGTCAGAGGTTGCCTCAAAGTTCTTTACAGTGCAATTTTTTTCCTTTGACCAAAAGTTGTTCAAGATAAAGCATATGAGCTATGAAGATCTCCATTAGACACATAATGTATATCTCCAATGCCTTAGTTATAATAACGTCAATTGCTAAAACCCAAAATAAACTAAACTTTGTCAACTCAGCTAGTACTTATGGATGACCATAAAGGCCAAGGAAAGGAAGAGGAAGGTTAAAGATGAAAATGACAAAATATGATAATGTAATATGACTAAAATTTCTAAGAAAGTGGTAATAGGCCAATTTTAAATTTTAGCTTAAAACTAGCTTTCTCTTAGTGAAATCTTGATAACTACCACATACTTCACTTGTTTAGGATTTTGAAACTTGATACAAAAACTTGACTCAACTATTTTTTAAATGACACCATAACCATGGCATTTGGTGTACTAGAACTTTTAAAATTAAAAACTTGAATTAAGTAGTAGTGATAATAGAGCAAACTACTTGCAATACATACCAAAAAGACCTAGCTTGCAATGATTCAATCCAAAATATTGTACAATTGCTTCTATTCTTCTATCATTGATATAAAATGTTTACCAACTTAAAATTACATTCAACATGCACTATTATAGTTCTAATAGATTTTAAAGCATTGTCAAGAAGCAAACTATCAAAATCCTACATCTTGGAAACAAGTGTTGACAACACTAGCTCTTGCACAAATTTTGCTCGCACCTCAGCTTCTTTTTGCTTTTGTTTTCGTTCCTCAAGAGTTAGCAAATTACCAACACTACAAGAGCAAAAAGCGCATTTTGTCAAAAAACAACAACAACCCCAATAAACAAATTAAATATTTGGTTATGATTTATGGAATCCAAATAAAATCAATTGATGCTATAGATGTGAAAAAATGATTTTTGAAATTGTACTCCCTCAATCCCAAAGTTTTTGCCTTTGTTTTTTGCAGCATTTTTGCATTGCTTTTGATGATCATGTTGAAAAAAACATAATTCATGGGAATCATTCTATGCTACAAGCATCAATGAAGCTAAGTGCATGAGTTTGACAATTTTATTTTTGAATTAGGTAAAAAAAAGAATTTAGACAAACTACTTAAAATCAACAAAAAAAAAGTTAAGGATTGAATGTGGACAATCATTTTGGGATGGAGGGAATAATTCAATGTGTTTTTTTCAAAATGCTTGAATGTAATTTTGGAAATAAATGTGTGAACTTTAAAATGCAAAAAGCATGCAATTATATTATGTAAAGATGACTTGCTTGGGATTGGATTGTTGGTGAAGACATGGAGTAGCTTGTATGGGTATATTTTTTTCAATAAAATTTGAAGTGGCTATAGGAACATTGATGAGATCCGTTATAGGAACATTGTATACAAGAGTAGCAAGAAGTGGATCAATTGGATTGGCTAGAAGTCCACCAATTTGAGAATTGCCTTCAATTAAATCTCCTAGATTTGCTTCACACAACTCCTTGCCTAGTGTTGCTATTGGTGCCGTTGAAAGTGCCCCACCTCTTTTGAATTTTCTCCGATGATGCATGTGATAGTTTGTTAAAGAATTTACCAAACATAAAATAATATAATTAATTTTCAATTAGTTATAATTAGTCTTATTATGAAGCATCTCATGAGAAATTTGTAACTCTTTATTAACACCAAGATTTTGAAATTCTCTATCAAAACAGGAGAAGAAAATGAAAAGGCAAGTATAGGGAGGTTGAAAAGTCATTAGAAATTTAGGAGAAGGAGAGGAAAAAGAAGAGAAGGGGAGAGGAAAAGGGAGATGAAAAATAAGGAAGAGAGGAACAATTTGGATAAGATAGATAGCAAAAAGAGAAAAATAAATTGAGACGGCTAAAGGTTGGGCAAGGTATACGTGTATATTTACCACTTGGTTATAATATCTTTGTCCAAACCAACATAGGCATGTGCAATTCATGTTGTTGAAAGAGTTTGAAAAACGTATGAGGAGGATATCTTAAAATATTGACCATGTTGTTGAGAAATTTGTCCCACAATGTCTTTCACAAACTTTTTGATGCACAAGTTGGATAGATTGGCATGCATTACCATCAATCCTACTTTAGTTTTGTATTTTATAATTATTTTATATGTTTCTATGTGTATATTTTCCTCTCTAATTATTATTATATATATTTTTTTAAGCAAAGTAAGGGACATACAACGAGGACGTCAAGGACTAATAATAATTGATGCGATCCCCTAAAGGCAATCAAGTGATTCCCAACGGAGGTCTATAAAAGCATTGAACCAACTCAAAGAACAAAGACATTTATATTATATTTATTTCAAAAATGTTTCGAATCGTAACGTCTCAAATAAACTCTCGCTGTTATAGAATTGACCGAATGATTGGGCATAAGAAAGCTCCAAATGGGACCCCAGGAATCAAAAAACTATATTCATCTGAACCGAAATCTATTCTACCCAACTTGCTGCAATCAAATCCTTGCTTTTGCTTGCTTTCACTTTCCCCAACTAATCGTTTTGTGAAGCTAAAACCATTCGTAACATTATAAATTGGATGAAAAATGAATGAAATAGTCAAAATTTTCTCAAAGGAGCACTGAGTTGCGCCAATGTTTGGACAAAAGTTGGTAAATAATAGCTAAATATAAGATGGATGTCACACGTGGATTATTCTTTTTACTTATTTCTCCTTGACTATGACATACTAGGGGGCGTGTCGCTCAACCAATGGCAAAACCCAAAAAAAAAGTATACCCATAGTTTTGTATGAGATTCGAAATCTAGCTACTATCTTCTAGGCAAATTTTGCTAGGTTTGTTTTTAGGGAAAATTTTATGGATACCTCGGAAGTTTGTAATGTTTATATAGATACCAGTGTTTTTCTAGAAAATGCACAAATACTCTTGGACCATAATTTTCAAGCGTTTATTTTGTTGTGCATGTCACCTCCTTCTTTCTTTGTGGGCAAATTACTTCTTTTTTGTTCTAGCGCACTCCCTCCTTCAACATTGATCATGAAAGAAGTGACAAGCACATCAACTAATGCCTAAAAATTATGATTCAAGGGTATTTATGAGATTTTTGAAAAACCGGGAGTATCTATACAAATATCGCAAACTTCAGTGGTATCCATCAAATTTTCCCTTTTCATAATTTTATTAATTTCCAGAGAACCTTAGCAGTAAAAAGCTAGGTAAAAAAAGCTGGGTGAAATGGGCAAATTTAGCTCCGAGAAATATGAGGCTTGTCAATGTTTGGATGGAGGTTACTAAGAATAGCTGATTTTATGAAAGGAGGCCCACAAACATGCGTGATGCTTCAAAATACAAATATCGCTGCTTGCATGCAATTTAGAGTGCGTGTCAATCGCTTATCGGACAAGGCCAGTAAGATATTTCTGACTTGCATTAAAAGTACACCAATGCTGCATATCAGTTTAGAATTTTGAAGAAAGCGCACAATTCAAAACTTTCCAGGCACTTCACCTCTCCACTTTTGCTGCTTTGGAGGGACAAGTGGACTCTTGTTTCAATAGAGTTCACAACTTGACACTTGGTCAACTTGGTTGTCCAATTATGCATGTGTTCGACGTTAGATATTTTTCAGAAGAACTCGGAATGTGGAATTGGAGATAGTTAGAGAGTCATCAATGCATCACTTTATACAATTTACTAATTGAATAAGGGAATTGATATGTGCACACCGAGGTTATATATGTACACCTTTTGGGTAAATTATAGATTTCTACCATCAAAAAGTTGAATTTGAGAACTTTGAATTCAGATTTGGACTTAGAGATCATGACTCGGTTTAAAATTACAAACAAGGTTACAATTGAATAATACCCAATGAAAAAGCTTAGCTAGGGGGAGAAGTGTTACTTTTACTTTGTTTGTAAAAAAAAGATAAGCTTTTTCATTGGGTGTTGTCCAATTACAACCTCCTTCATGGTTCAAGACAAAATCAAGGTCTTTGAGTCCAAATCTGAATTTGAAATTCTCATATTCAACCTTTTGATGGTAGAAATCTACAATTTACCCCTAGGAAGGTGTGCATATATCAACCCCATGTGTGCATATATCAACCGCATGTGTGCACATATCAATTCCCACAAATAATTATCTCATGATTGGAGTAAAATTAGAGTTTGTGGTTGTTATCATTGGACGTGCATAAAAATAAATCCTTTGTATACACAAAATAATGTTTGGAATTGAAAAATAGAAAATCACAACATAGAACTCATTCAAGGCAAGCTAAAAGATAAAATAGAGTGTGTCATGACAAACCATGTTTAAGAAAGAAAATTCACTAAAATGGCAATGCAAACTTTTAAATTTTGCATTACAATTTTAATGAATTTTCTTTCTTAAACATGATTTGTCATGACACACTATATTTTGTTTTTTAACTTGCCTTCAATGAGTTCTATACTGGTTGTCCTATTCCCAAGTTCAAAAATTATTTTGTATATTCAAAAAGGACGTTATATGCACTTCCTATGATAATGATGACAAGTTCTAATTTTGTACCAAGGAAAAAATAGTAATACATTTAGCAGGTTGTTCCGAGTGGTACATTGATGATGCTTTGTGGATGAAAGTATAATAGGAACAGTTCAAGCTATGTTCCATGTCCCAATTCTATAAATCCTTGATCAATAAAAAGATACCATTTTTCTTGAGCTCTAAAATGCGTTTATTTATTTATTTAGGGAATGACTAGGGGGCATGCCCTAGTTGCTACATGGACACTCCCTATAGCCTAACCTATTAAATTTGAGATTATTATTGCGTTAAAATATGAAATAAAACCAAAATAATATTTTTGCCCATATTTACAATATGTACAAGTGTTGCAAACATACAATAAATATGTCTCATTTGTGACATGGTTAAGAGCTAAACTTATAAATGAAGAGAGCGACTACTTTAACTCTTGACCATGTCACAAATGAGACATATTTGTTATATGTTTGCAACGCTTGTAGATGCAAATGTGCACAAAAATACTATTTTGGTTTTATTTCATGTTTCAACGCAATAATAATCTCAATTTCAATAGGTTAGGTTATAAGGAGTGTCCACGTAGCAACTGGGGGCTTTCCCCCTAGTCATTCTCTTTATTTTTTATAAAATGTTATGTACTCTAAATATCTTGGATTGGTTTTTGCTTAAGATTTGTTCAAACTTGGTTTTGAATTCGAAATGAAATTTTTGCTAAATCCAATGCTCTCACTGTCTTGACACAAAGTTTTTTGAAATAAACAGTGACATGAAAACATTCTAAACAAACAAAGACTTGGGACATAGTGTGCAACTACTAGCTCTAGTTTTTCATCTCTTAATCGACCTCTATTAGAGCCACAATACTACAAAGGTCAATTGGATGCTTGAAAGCAACATTAAAAGCTACAATAAGCTTCTTATAAATTGGATGTGTTACACTATATTTAATTTGGTGTGTCCAATTTGACAAATAATCATATAATAACATTTCAAAGTTCAAAGAATAGTTAGAACAAAACAGCACTTATTATTTGGCACTGCCCAATAATTAGTAAACCAAAAAGTATTGACTAGTTCAATACAAACAAATAAAGTTTTGAAAGGAAGGTGCAATATGTTACATTATTCTTGGTTGAGAAGTATTACTTAAGATGATTTATTCTTCACAAGTAAGATGTTGAAGTTTGTAATGATATTTGGTTGTATTACAAATGATGTTACCGTTCTCAAAGAAATTATTTAAATACTTGTTTACAAACTTTTCAGTTGCCTCCACAAATTAAACTATGGTGCAAAATTAGTGCTGGTGTGAAATTAGAGTTGGTGTGAGATTAGAGCTGGTATGAAATTAAAGTAGGCGTGAAGATAGAGTGGGTGTGAAACTAGAGTGGATGTGAAATAAGAGTGGCCGTGAAATTAGAGTGGCCGTGAAATTAGAGTGGATGTGAGATTAGAGTTGGTTAAGTAACTTACAAGAACCTTGGATTTAGGGCATTGCTCGTCTTCCAAGTGCACACACAAAGCACTTGCATCAAACTCTTCATGGCAATAAGGGCAAGGATATTCCGCCCTTACATCCACATCCTCTACTTCCCCTTCATCACCGTTGATCTGCCCATCTACAATAGAGGCAGAGATAAATCTGCATTACATGTTGATTTATCAAATTGTAACAAAAGGTTTTTTTTTGTAGGAAACACATGCACTGATTTTATGTAGATAAAAAAATGACATGACAAAAATAATGGCAAAAGAATATCGAGGTGAAGTTACATACCATGGCCTCACAAGTTCATCCATAAATCATTCACCAAAAAAAATAGGATGAAAAAAATGGGGCTTTTTTGGATTATAGATGTTGATATTCAGTAAAATTGACTAACGATGCCATAACAATAATAAAAGCCAACGTTGATGGTTGAAATAACGCAATAAGGCTGTCATAATGCGTACTAGTACTATTTGCACCCAAACAATGGAAGATGGTATACTTTGCATTCATTAGCACATTCATGAGTATTAGTTACAACTTCTAAAGCTACACTTTTCAAGTTTTAATGAGGAATGAATTTTTTTTGGAGAACTCTTAAAGCAATGATAAGTCTTATCTTATCAGTGTAATTTAATAAACATTCAATTTAGACTATGAGAAAATGTTAGGCTAAGCTATTTGTATATCCATGTATATTTTGGATAAGACTTTTAGTTTGTACATATCTTATACTAATATAGAGGCACACGCTATGCGTGAGTAGGACATGTATGACTAATGAAACATTCAAATTGATGTCTCATAAATTAATTAGTCTAAAATCTAATCTTGATGTACTATACAAAAAATTAATATCTCACTATTAGTTTAGAAACCAGTCCACATGTACCATCATTTTGGTTATTTTTTGAGACCAACAATACCAATGGCTTTCATCACAATGCTATTCTTTTATATTTTTTAGGAGGTGCTTGGCGTTTTGTTAATTTCTAGCACATGGTAGGAGGACGTTTGGTGTTCTATATTTGGGTCATTGTTTTCAACTTCCACCAAAATTTCTACAAAATTTTGGAAATGAACATGGTAAGAGGGCATTTGGTGTTCTATATCTTGGACGTCCTTTGTTGCTTCAACTTACAACAAAAGAATTTAGAAGGTTGTGGAAAAGGGCTCACTTAGGGCAATCCTCCCACTTAGTAGTGTAGATGGTGCTCATCTAAACAGTGGGAAGTTTGCTCAATACTTTATATGTAAAACCAAGAGTTCATTTGACAATACAATTCTTGATTTTGGCTCATTTACAATCAAGTTGATTTAATTTAACAATATTTTTCCCCCAAAAGAAACAAGTATCCTATATATGAATGCAAAATTGTAAACAATGTGTCTGTTTTATATTTAACCCCTAAAGGACCAAGGGTATTTTTTGAGAAAAAGTCTTAAAAACTGCCAACTTTTAGTGCATTGCCCAAAATTGAAAATAAATAATTTTTTTCTAAATTTAAACCATACAATAATGCGTAAAGCAAATAAGTTAATATCTGCTAAAAAAGTTCAGCCCTAGCGTTGACTGTACGATAATAACATTTGAAGTGAGGAAAACAACTTTTTTTTATTTGTGCAAAACAAGGTCAATAGACTTTGAGCCTTCCTAGAGTAAATTTTTTGCTCTACACAGATCTAAGCTTTTTGGCTATTCAAAAGTGTATGATGTTAGGTCAACTCTTGAAATTTTTCAGAAGCAAATATAGAATCTAGCTTATTCTAAATCACCCTTCAATGCAAGGAGGCTAAGTGAATTGGCAGTACACTAGTCATTCTTTCATGATTTCTTGTGCAAAAATGAAGTTTTTTTATTTAAAATTTGTACAGTGAAAAATTAGAGACAACATTTGGAACATGTGAAAAAAAAATTCAAGAGCTTTGGATTTGTAGATTGAAAGATAATAGGGCTTGAAGTTAGATTATTTTTTTTGAAATTGCCCAAACATTGTTAACAAAGTTTGACTCCCTTCAAAATGTGATGTGAGAGCTCAATTATTTTCTATTTTGACAATTGTACACCATATTTTGTTAGTTACATACTTACCAAATTTCAAATGTTGATGAAAGTTTTAGCATAAGATTCTCCAAAGATGCCCAAATTGCCCAAGCTACCCAAATTCTTTTGGGCAACATAACACATGAACCGTACATCCAATTAGGGAAAAAATTACATTTCCACTTGGGGGATACATATTTGCACCTTGTGTAACAATTTCAAGAACATCCAATAAAAATTAACTCCATATGACCCTACCCAAGTTCTCAAGTGGTTGTTGAACAAATATTTGGTCCTTTAAGGATTAAACAAGAGTTTGTGGGATGTTGGACTAAAGATTATCCACATGCTACATATATAACCAGAAATGCTATAAGTTTTTGGTAGATTGAGTTGAGATGATTTTTGTTTTTACAGGAAATGGTTTTTATACTTAGGGTATGTTAACAGAGGGGTAGTAGCAAAGGAAAATTAGATGCATTTGGACACATCTTTAGACTACATTCATATTACTAATATCTTTTCAACACCAAGCATGAACATAGCTTTAGCAATCAAAAATTTGGTATGAAATCTATAAAGACAAATATTGTGAATCATATTATTTAATATTTTTGAACTCATTTAATATTAAAAGGTTTCATTTGATTTTTCTAAGCTCATTAGTTACATAATGTTTGAAATATTGAAAGAGGTATTTATTGTTGATAGGCCAGATGTTCTTCTTAACTTCAAAAGGATCAAACCCATTTTTCTATGAAAAACACTAAAAATTGCCACTTCTAGGAGGTTTAGTAAAAAGGAATTTTATGTTTTATTTTTGGGAAATCCAACTATAGGATCTTGCCCCAAACTAGAGGAGGTACTTGTGGGAGAAAAATCAGCTCATTCCAGATGGAGAGGAGGGAGATATTTACATCTGAAGTATAAAAAATATGGTTTTTTCCATGTTGCCCAAAAATTTCAGAAGCCTTTAACCACTCTTATAACAAAAACATTGCTCTACTCAAAGTTTCATTTTATTTTTTTCATGTAGGAGATCAAGTTAGGTATGTGTGGGAGAATTTTCAAATCAATTGGAACTATACAACACATGTATGAGGAAAAAATAGTAAGTAAAAAGAAGTAGAAAATGATTCAAAACACCAAATTGTTAAGAATTTAATAATTGAAATGAAAAATGCCAATCACAACAATTGTGATGTTGTCATAAGAAATTTACATCCTTTGGTTGTTTTTTTTCCAAAATAATGAAAAGTGAGTAAAATAAAGGACTTCAAAGTTTATTTTAAAGTAGAAGATCCATAACTGCCAACAAACAAAAACTCCTCATAACTTTCATCTCAATGATTGAAATTGAAAGATTCAAAACTTTTCATGTATAAAAAAATCTAAAGAACCAATTTCAAATTTTAATTTAAAAAATATATAAAATATAATCCCTAAAGGATCATGGCCTTTATATTGTCAAAAGATACTCAAAACTGCCACTTCTATGGCAAAGAGTAAAAAAGTTTGAAATTTGGTCTTTTTGCATATGTAACCATAGGATCTTGTACTAGACTTGTATAAGAATATGTCATTCAAAACTTTAAAACTTTGACCTTATAGATTGCAAGATATTTGCGTTTAAAGTGTAAAAAATAGGCTTTTTTGCACCTTGCATGATTAGATTATTTGACTTTGAACTTTTTTAACTTAAATTTTTTGCACCTCAGAGTTTGTAGTTCTGTTTTTTCATGGTGGGAAGTTGAGTTGGTAATCTTGGGAAAATAATAATAATAATAATAATTTTTTTTTTTTCATTCTTTAAAAAAAACATTAGGCAGAAGAAGGTATGAGATTGAACAAAAACTTAAATTGCTAATAACCCTACAATGGAATTGAAGTGCAATAATCCCAATGGTGAGATTGTTCTAGCATGCAATCTTCACCCTTTCCAGTAGTTTTTTTGCAAAAATGTTAAATTTACATTCAAATATGAAGTTTATAAGTTATTTTTTCAAGAGGATGCTTAGGGTGGCCAAAAAACAAGATTGTCCAAAATTTTCTCATAATTGGTCTAAATAGAATGAACCAAAGCTTTAGATTTATAAAAAGATATAATCTACAAGTAAAAAAATTAATAAAAAATCAAATATTTGTATATTTTTTGTTGCCTAGACTCCCCAAATTTTTGCTTATTTGGGCATAACTTTTGCTCCTTGGCATTGATTGGAATAAAAATTATATTCCCCAAAAGCTAATGTGTTTTCCTATCTTCAAAAAAAGTTTCAAACAATCAAAACAAAAATTGAGACCATAGGTACTTGCCCGAAATCTCATTTGTCCCCCAAATGGACAATGTTCCTTTAGGGGTTAAAGAAATTTTTGGGCTGCGGTCCTCTCTAAATTTTCATAAATTCAAGCATAACTTCTTCATCAAATTTTAGAATGAAGAAAAAAATTAGATGCCCACATAGATTTTTGATTTCCCCACTTTCAATAAAATTTTCAGAAAATCACACAAAGTTTAGCCATAGGTACATGCCCAAAGTCCAGCCTGTCCCTTGAAGGGACAATGGTCCTTTAGGGATTAATTAAGTTTTAGAAAGATGAATATGATGTGAAAAAGTACGGGTCTTGATGTTGTTTTCATTAAAATGCATCATGTGAAATCAAGTGTGCAATGATTGGCTTTTTATCTAAAACCTATAAGGTAGGAACACCCATAAGCATGGATTAAGGATTTTGGAGTAGGAAATCTAGTTGATGAACTGTGAAAAAGATAGTGTAAGTTAGGAAGAGGAAATAAAAAATATTGGCCTCAATTTGAAAGTCCCAATTGCAAGCATTTGCTCACAAAGATTTTTCAAAGTCCAAATCATTGAAAATGGAAAGGTGTATGTAGGAGATTTCTTTAGTGTGCTCATGGGCTCATAATACTAACTTGGGGAGTTCTTAAATAGTGAAATGGGGCACTCAAAACCATCATGCTAGTCACCCATAACCATCACTTTGTCACCCATAACAAAAATAAAATGATGCTCTGTCACTAACATCACTAACACGAGCAGTGTCAAGCGTAGGTCTCAAAGATGGGGACACCCATAGAGAGGGGCGTTCATACCTTACTACCTATAGGAAAGTCATTGATGGAAAATCCACATCCATACTCCTTGGATTAATACTAAATGGTTGTCTTTTAAGATGTTTATCAATAGAACCTTTTAAATTTACATGTAGAGATTAACCCCTAAATGCCCAAGGCACCACATTATGATGTTGACAATACTTTGAACTTCTATAAAACCTAACTAATTTACTATTTTAGTATATTTTTTTGCTTAATTATTATTTTTGAAGTCTAGTTTTAGCATCAAAAAACTAATTTTGTAAATGATTGATTATGCATTTTCTATTCAAGATTTTGTGCAAGGGTGTCCATTGCAATCTTGACTCTTTTAGTATTGAGAGCTCTTGGAAATGAGCCTCAAATACACTAGACCTTAGAGAAAAATTTACACTAGAAATTATTTTAAAAAAATTGTAGAGGAGATTTTAAAAAGCTGTAAATTGATTGAAGTTATGTATGTTATTTCCTTTAAATCCGTATTTTTCATGTGACCATTTTTTTAGATTTGACATGTAAAAAGAGGATTGAAAGACTTTAAGTCATTTTCACAATTTTAACACCCTCTTGATCAAACATTATAATCATTCAATCCATAAATGATATTGTTGTGTTTTTTTTTTCCTATGTGATCTCTAAAATAGGTGATTTGATTTTGTATAGTTAATTTTTTTTTTTAAAACTAGTACAAATAATCAATTTTTTTTCTTTTTGTTCAACTTAGAACAAATTCCTAGAAGCTCAAAATGTGCCTTTGGCATTTAGGGGTTAAAGCACATCAAGGTTTTTGATTTTGTAAAGTAAAAACAAACATATTTGATTTTTTATCAATTCAAAAAAAATATATACATATTTTTGAATGTTTTAAAGATTAAAATGCTAAGAAAATATTTGTAAAATAATAAGCTCAACAAGTTTTTTGTCTTACCAACTATAGTTTGAAATGGTTGCAAAGCTTGGAGACGTTTGGTACTTGACACCTTTGTGCTCAAGATGTTGTCATAGTCCATGACATCTCCAACCTCCTTTGCCTTTCCTTTATTCTTAAGTTGGCGCACTTTCAACCCACCTAGGTGCCGTTGGCTACCCTTCCCTCCTCCTACCCCTCCCTTCCCCTCTACTATTGTTCCTTCCTTCGTCACTTTCTTCTATCACAACTTCCACCTTATTTTTTGAGTTTGAATGCAAGTTCTTCAATATATCCCAATTTGCTGATTATCACAAGCTATTCAAAAAATCACAATCCAAATTCTCCTACCACATCTACATCTGGTGCAAACCTAATTTATCCACCCTAGCATGCTTATCAACAACAAGTCAATTTAGCTTCAAAATACATATGCTTGATGTCAAGTGGCAAAGGTTTGACATTAATGTATAATATCTACAAGCTTAGTTTATGCTTCATTATATTATTCAATAATGGAGCTAGATGACATCTAAGCCCATGCAAAGAAAACATTATATTAATCATCCTTATTTTGTGTAATTGCATGGTCTAAAAACAAGTCTCTAAACATTTGCCAATCCTTTTCTTGGTTAGTCTTACTTGTAAAAATTATTATTTTCTTTTGTATAAAACAAAATGTTTGAATTTTTAGCTCCTAACAATGATAGAGTAATCTACATCTTACATTCTAATGTGAAGACCTTCCACTCTTGTCAATCAACGCCTTGTTTAAGATTTAGTTTTGATTTCCTAAAAAATGTTATGCAATCTAACTTTTTTGCAAATTATCGAATGATTCCACCAACTACAAAGTGCTGCACAACATGAAGACACACAATGTTCATTACCAAGAATAATACCTACTAAATCTACAACAAATCATGCAACAACAAAGTGTGACTCTCAAATTAAACTCAAGTGACTAAAAAGCTGCTAAATATGCTAAAGCTTCAAAATTTACCACTATGATATCTACGTTACAATCAAACCTCTCCAAATCAATAGCACTTGTGGACAAAAATTCTACCACTTTATCGATTTCAGTTAGTAAACATCATATGGACAACATACTTGAAAACATGGATCTTGTTGAGTTAGGTAACAGTTTATGGAGTACCAATTCAGATTGTATTTGTCGCTAAATAAACAAATTTCGATTGAAGCTTTGCGCATTTCCTTCACATTTGAAAATAATGCCACCAACCCTAAAATTGTTATGAATTGATGTGCATTGGTACTTCATAACAATAAATTTGAGAAGTTCTTGCATAAATCTTGCCTCCAATTAATTGTTGTCGAGCATACTCATCATCTTGACACATGTACAATTGAATGTAGGATGACCCAAATTGGGTAACCAAAATATTTTGTGCACATGATCAGGGGCATATGAGTGTTTAGGGTGCTTCGGAAAAGAGCATGAGGAGAGTGAGTGGGAAGGACAAATGTGTAACGGTTGGCCGGTTTTGCTTTGAGGGCACACCCATTCCCTTCAAATGGTAGTTGGCCACCTTTTCATCACCCTAGCAATGTGGCATACCAAGCAACAATAACAGGCGGTTCACACTCGGGTGGTCTGCTTGAATCGCGACCCTCTGTTGTAAAGCGTCCCTATAATTAACTTAGGAATGGATATGAAGTTAGGAATGGATATGAAGTAGTCCTTTGATGGACCTTCTTCAGCCATTGAGTGGATAGAAAAAAAAGGTGTATTTTATTGCAAGAATTACTCACATTCCTTGGTTTCACTTCATCACTTTTCAAGTTGTAAGTGAACAAATTTTGGGAGATCCATATTTGAATATAGGTGCCTCCTATAGAAAGCTTTGAGAATTCATCAAGAATTCAATAATGTTTATAAAAATAAAATAAATTATGTTACATTTGGCATCCATTTCTTTTTGTTTGAAAATTAGACAAATATCTTCTTGTCTTAGAAAGCCCATGAAAAGACATATGAGTGTTGCTTTTTGAGCACACTACCTTATGTCCCAAGTAGTATTGAAATATGAGAATTTGATTGGTGTAAAGCTAAAAGTTGGGACTTGACACTTCACACAATGTCCAAAGTCCCATGTCACTACTAGTTGCATTTTGCTTACATGGAAACACTTTTTGGAACATTTGGTGTCACTTGTTGGGTTTACCATTTTGCTACACCCAACTTTCAACCCAAGGTCTAACTAATAATTTTGCATAAAATATTCATGGATTTCTTTAGTACTCATCATTGTCCTTATTGGAATCTCACATTGAGGTTGAACTTGCAGAGATGGGACATGAAACATAATGTGAATTGCCCCTAAGTAGTTGTGCTAAGAGAAACTATGTCCATGTTACACTTGTTAGCTTTTTGAGTAAGGTGTCCACTCAAACTTTTTTAGGGTAGATTCTTTCATTACAAAATCCCCTCCTCTACAATCTAGAGCCAATAAATTGAATCCTCATGGTCATTGTCTTAAAAGTAAATTTTGTATCAATTGAAGTATTTTTGGAAAATTAGAATTTTGATTGGTATTATTGGTGATAACGATTTTTTTTGTTAAGCATACTTCCCTGCCAAAGTGAAACATCAAGCTCTTTGAGAGATTTGGTGTAATAAGATGTTCAATTTGTGTGTTGTTGAATTTGTATAGCAAATCCATTAAGTTTGTGCAAAAATTTAGCTAGATCTTTAGTTTTCAAGGAATATTCATGATTTATTGGAATTCATTTTCTTAACCCCTAAAGGATCATTGTCCCCTCTGGGGATAATTGGGATTTTGGGCATGTACCTATGGCTAAACTACTTTGCGTGACTTTCTGAAATTTTTATTGAAGGTGAGGAATTCAAAAATCTATGTGGGAATGTAATTTTTTCTTCATTATGTCATTTATTGAAGAAGTTATGCATGAAAATTTGGAAAATGCTGCTCCTTGGGCATCCAAAAACTTCTTTCAAATTTTCATTTTTTTCAAGTAAAATTTGAGATAGGTTCTTTAATCTTATATAGATGTGGGGAGCTTTGAATCATTCAATTCTAATAGATGAGATGAAAGTTATGAGGAGTTTTTGTTTGTGAGCAGTTCTAGATTCTCTACTCTAAAATAAACTTTGAAGTCCTTTATTTTACTCAATTTTCAATGTTTTGGACAAAAAACAAAATCAAAGGTTGTAGATTGTTTATTGCAACATTATAACTGTTGGGGTTTGCATTTGATATTTTTATAATTAAATTCTTAACAATTTAGTATTTTGACACATTCTCTACTTCTTTGTACTTACTATTTTTTCCCATGTGTTGTATAGTTCCAATTGATTTGAAAATTCTCCCACACATACCTAACTTGGTCTCCTACATGGGAAAAATAAACTACAACTTTGTGTAGAGTAACTATTTTAATCTAAGAGTGGTCAAAGCCTTCTGAAATTTTTGGGCAGCAACAAAAAAAAACTCGTTTCTGCAATTCAGATGTAAATATCTCACTCATTTTTGTGTAGATTGAGCTGAGTTTTTTACCACATGTACCTCTTGTAGTCTACTGTAAGATCTTACAGTTGAATTCTTGTATGAGACTTTTTTCTTACCATTGTACTTGCTTCCCCAAAGTGGTAGTTTTCTGTGTTTTTCACAGAATAAATGGCTTGATCTTTTAGGGATAAATCCTCAAAAATTTAAATAATGTGTTTTTAATTCATGAATGATTTTTAAACTTTTGTTTTTTGTAATCAAAAGCACAATTGAAAGCTTTTTCAAATATTTTTTTGTAATAATTTTGCAAGATTATTGTACTATAGTGGTGCTTGGCTATGGTCAACGCTTTGGGCTTGTAAAAAAGTGTGGATCTTATCCAAGCATTGATCATAAACAAACTCTCCATTTGTATTACTTTTCCTAGTTCTAGGCACTAGAAGAAAATTGTGTTGAAATCTACATGATGTTTTATGTTCAGAACGCAAAATTTTGAGCTATAAACATGAAAATTTGCGTTGGGAACAAAAAAACATCATGTAGTTTATGTTGACTCCAACGCATTTTTCTACTAGTGAAGGGGTTGCAACTTTGGAGGTGCTTTCCCACCTATGTTTTTGGTACACTAACCAAACGCCTTTCTAATTACATGAGTCAAAATGGGAATTGATGAAAAGAAACAGTTGACCATGTACAAGCACTTGACCTTAACCAAGCTCATAATACATGCTTTTGAGCAAAAGAGAAGTAGGAGTGTGATCTTATCCAAATATAATTACAAAGGTTGACGCTAACCAAGCACCACTGTATAGAGTAATTGGATGCATTGTCAAGATGTGTGAGAAGTTAGAAACTAGAATGTGTGTGAGAGAGTAGGTGCTAGAATGTGGAAGATTGGGTGGATAATGATGAAAGACTCCACGTGAATGGTCTTCATTACAATGCTTTAAAAAGCTTTATCCGCCTACATGGCATCACCTCAATTGTCTATAATTTATCGTTATTTTGAAAACACACTTAAGAAAAATACTTGTGTATGGTGTTCTTTGAACAAATAACGATCCTGGTGGAATGTTATTATCGTGGGGTGCCTTCACCTTAGTTAGATTTGTTGAAACCTCGTACTTCAGCCCAATTAATTAATTAATGCTCTTTGATGAAATTCCAATTTTAGAACGGAAAATGCACATCAAGAGAGTATGAAAATAGATATCTATCATTCTTCTACTAAGTTGGTCTTTGATTCAAAATTTCCTTGAAAAAATGGAATTTTAGACAAAAGTAACAAATGAATTTTAGAAAACCACTACAATGAGATCATCGCATTCAATATCTATTTATAAAAAAAAAATCACTCCAAAATTACCAAGTTTTGGTTTGCAATCAGCTTTAGGATAAATTTTGAGTTTCGAGTTTTGTATTAATATATCTATGATAGTATAATATGGGTAGGTAAAATCTAAACTTGAGTTTCAAAATATATCTTGAAGTTTAAATACACACCCAACTAATTGTATCATACAAATACTAGCACAAAAATGTTAACATGAGATTTGGAACTTGACTGCCAAGAGTGCTAGCCTCCATAACGAGGATGATGAATGACTTCGAATGCTTACCTGGTAAGCAAAATTCTGGACCCTCCAGAGGGCCCTTAAAGCAGTTTACTGTTCTACATAACGGAAATGAAAAAAAAAACAGTAAATTTTTTTAATATTAAAATCGTCGTGGCACATCATATGACACACTACAAAGGTCAGAAATGGCAAATTTTGATAGTCAGAAATGGCAACTTTTTTCTCTATATGCACATCTCTCAAGTGGAGTTAGGGGCCTTCTAGAGGGCTTAAATTTTGCTAAAGATAGGAATTTTATGAACTGAATGAAGTACATTCAAGTATGCATTGAAAGCAATTTTGTTTATTCTTCAAATATGTGACTAATTTGATCATTGGGTGGTTCATGGTTTGTTTGCAAGGTTGTGAATTAATTCAAATAAATAGAGAAGTAAAAAACCTACAAAAATAAAAAATCTTATATTTAGAATATTCCTAAGGCATAATTGGTAGGTCATAATTGATTTTACCTCAAAAGCTACATACATGCGTGCTTCATCCTCCCAAATATTCTTTGGGGTTGTTCACGCTATGTCCCACATCTCATCTTTGCAAATTTTACCTTGACATGAGATCCAAACTTTGATGAGTTATTATAAGCAAAGATGTGCCATGAATGTTTTATGCAAAAAAATTGGCAAGACTTAGGTTAAATGTTGGGTCTAGTAAAATGGTCACCTTAATTTTTGAGTGAAGTCCCACCTTCTTTGGGTCCAAACTTCCAAAAGGTGCTACTATGTAAGCAAAATACAATGAACTTGGACATGGGATGTAGTGTGAAGTTCCAAGTCCCAACTTTTGGCTCTACACTAATCTTAGATTCTCAAATTTTACTGGGATGTGGAATATGGGACATGGTGTGAACTGCCCCTTAGGGATTAATGTTTACAACTCCAAAGCAATCCTTCATGTTACAATTAGTAATTGGTATTAGCATTCTTTTTGGAGAGTATTTGTAACCTTCAAGGGTTAACCCTAAAACAACCTTGAGGATAGAATGTGTCCTCAACCAATTTTTGAAGTTAAATAAAACCTTACCAAATTACTATTTTTAGTAGTTCACATTTTTGATTTTTTTTTAAGTTTAGTTTTAGCTTCAACAATCTGATTTTGCAAATGCTTGATTATATTCAAGATTTAGTGCATGGGTGTCCATAGCAATCTTAATTTTGTGTAGTGTTGAGGGCTCTTGGGAATGAGCCTCATATATACTAGATCTTTGAGAAAAAACCACATTATAAATTCATTTAAAAAATTGTAGAGTAGATTTTGAGAAGTCATAAATTGATTGGGGTTATGCATGTTAAGCCCTTTAACTTCATATTTTTTTGGTGACCAATTTTTTTTTTCAACTTGACAGGTGATAAGAAGATTGAAAGACTTCAAATCACTTTCACAACTTTAACACCCTCATGATCACACATTATAATCTTTCAATCCACAAGAGAGATTGTGGTGTTTTCTTTTGTAATGTGATCTCTAACATGTCTAGTTTGATTTTATACGGTTACAATTCAAAAAGAATTGATACAACTCATCAAAATGTTGGCTTTTTGTTCAAATTAGAGCAAATTTGTAGAAGCTCAGGAAATTCTAGGATAGTTTTGGAGTTAATGACATGGCATTTTTTTGACAAAAGGAAGCCATACTAGCAACAATTTTGATAAATTTGGACAAATATGGGTTGGTCCCTCCCTTTAACATCCAATGGACTCCAGACAAGTAGAATTTGACAAAATCTGTGAGACCCAAAAAAAAAATGCCCCAATTAAGGATGACACAATCAATTTTATATTTGTAGGGTCCAATAGGCAGCATATCAACTACCATGAAGCCAATGGGTCCTACAAAGATATTCAAGATTCTTGGTTGCCAATTTTTTTATGTAAGGTATACATACCCATACTTGACCATTTAAGAGTTTGGAGTAACATGAGGTCTTGGAAAGTTTAGGAAAAAAATCTGTAGGATTAACCTTTCAACAAGCTATCTTGAACACCATTGTTTTGAAAAATAGTATTATAGAATATTTTATATTAAAGGACAAAATCATAACTCATAGGGTCCCTAAAAGCAATTCTAAACTAACCTAGAAAATGTTTGGATGTGTTCCTATAATGACACTTGACAATCCCAATCCCAACCCTCTCAAACCAATTTAGCAATCAATATGTGACAAGATTTGCTTGTGCAAGTAGTATTCATTAGGGGGTTTCAAACATCAACTTTTTAGGTGACTCATGTTGTCGTTCATCTAGGTGGATTCACTAGTGAAGAGCTAGGTGACTCACCTTTGAAGTTCACTCCTAATGTGATTCACCTTTGGAGTGACCTCTAGAAATCTACCTTTGCAGTTTCCTTGAGCAACAATTTGGACACGAATGTGAATGTGGACGGAGGTTGCCACCACCTATCCTGCTCCCACTCCTGCCTTGTTCCTTGTACTTGCTTTGCTTGTGCTTGTGCTGGTCCTGCTCTTGCAGCGTTTTTGCTGCAAAAACTGAACCCTAAATGCAAACTCACGCAAACTCACAAGTGTGTGAGACTTTATGCATGTGAGTGAACAAAAATAATTGACTAGTAACCTGAATTTTTGTGAGGTGAGAAATTTGTAGGCCAGATTTTATGTTTGAAACCCTCTATTGCTCCGGTTAGCGCTTGGTTCATAGTGGGTAGTGAACACCTCAAACATAGGGGTTGGCTTTGGGGATTGGTCACAGAAAGATATGTCTACCTTAGTATTGGACTAGTTTCAATATGGTCCTTCGTTACTTAACGCTTAAACGTCAAAAAGGCCCTTTGCAACCAGTACAATACAAGGTATTTTCCTTATATTTGGAATGGATCCACACCTCTGTTACATTTGAGAATAACAAAGAAGTTGGAATATTGATAAACGCGGTTATAGTGAGCTATTTGAGATCCCAAGTTAAAATTTCTTGTTGGTAGCAAATGCCAAATATATGACAACCTATCTACAATGCCCTCCTAACATTTAGGGGTTAACCCCTAAACAACAAAGCAGCCCTTTGTGGCCAGTACGATATGATGTATTTTTCTTGTATTTGGAATGCATCCACACCTTTATTACATTTGAGATCAACAAAGAAGTTAGAATATAGATCAATGATGTTCTAGTGAGGTAGTCAAGATCCCAAATTAAAACTTTTTGTTGGTAGCAAATGCCAGTTATACAACATTGTACATAGTATGTATTTTAGTAGCTTTGTCCTTTAAGGGTTAACTCCTCACCACCTAAGCGGCCCAAATTGGGCCCCTCTGAATTTTATATAGAGATGCAAGACCTTTCTTCAAGATTTTTTTTGAGTGATAATTATTATTATTAAATTCTTATTGAAGTATGGTTTCAGCATCAAGAGTTTGGTTTTGAAAATGATTTAAAGTGATTTGTCTATTCAAGATTTTGTGCAAGGGTGTCCATTGCAAATCTTCACTTTCTAGTGTTGAAGGCTCTTGGAAATGAGCCTCAAGTACACTAGAACTTGGAGAAAAAATCACATTAAAAATTCAATTAAAAAAATTGTAGAATAGATTTTGAGAAGCCGTAAATTGATTGGGGTTATACATGTTATACTTTACATACTCGTATTTTTTTGGTAACCTCAATTTTAGGTTTGAGATGCAAAAAGAGGATTGAAAGACTTCAAATCACTTTTGCAGTTTTAACACCCTCATGATCAAACATTATAATCTTTCAATCCGTAAATAATGTTGTTGAGATTTCTTTTCCTATGTGATCTATAACATGTCTATTTTGAATTTGTACGGCTACACTTTAGAGAAAATCAATAAGATTGATCAAAATATTGACATTTTGTTCAATTTCAAGCAAATTCCGAAATACTCAATAATACCGTGGACGGTGAGGGGTTAAACCATGTATATCTACCATTGCAACTCCCAAAATACGCTCTCAACTTGAGCTTCATGTCTTCACTAAGTACAAAGTCCAACAAATGCGAACTACTATTTAAACATTGTTTCGTGACCCTCAAATTCAACTATTCATAGTACTTTGGGTGGACAGCGATGAGAAACACTATGCCGTTGACCCTCATTAAATAAAACATCAAATTTTATATTGTAATTCTGAGAATATCATATTGTGATGAAGATTTTTCAATGTTTATGTCAACAGTTGATTTTGATGTTAACATAAGTTTTTCATGAATCTCGATGCAACTCATATTTATTACAAATTGTGGCTGTCTTTTCTTAACCCCTAAAGGACCAAGCAGATTTTTCACCAAAAACTCTTCAAAACTGCCATTTTTAGAGCATCAACCAAATTTTAAAACTAAAACATTTTTATGCATATGTGACCATAGGATGGTTTCAGAAGATGTGGAAAAAATTTCAGAGTTTTCTACCACGTGGATTGGAAGCTACAATGGTTTGAATAATCAAAAACGTCTTGTGAAAAACCAGGCAGCTACCCTTCAGAAGGTGAAAATTTTAAGGAAAAAAGGCCATGTAGGTGGTGCTTCTCTAAATTCCCTATTCCACTTGAGTAAAGTACATGTCAAGAAAGTTTCAAATCATTTGGAGTTGTATAACATATGGAAAAAAATTAGTAAGTAAAAAAAAGTAGAGAATGATTCAAAACACTATATTGTTAAGAATTTAATTATGGAAATGAAAAATGCCAATCCCAATTGTCATAATGTTGTCATAAACAATATTCATCCTTTGGTTTTGTTTATTTTCCAAAAAGTTGAAAATTGAGTAAAATAACGGACTTCAAAGTTTATTTTGGAGTAGAGAATCCATAACTACCTGCAAACAAAAAATCCTCATAACTTTCATCTCGTTGATCCAAACGGAATGATTCAAATCTTCCTACATTCACATAAATCTCCTAAACCCATTTAAAAATTTTGTTTTTGAAAAATTTGATTTTTAAAAATCTGCCCAGGCTACCTACCAAATGTAAAAAACAACATATTAGGCCATAACTTTTTACTCATAATTCCAAATGTCTCAAAATTTAGTGCATATGAAAGATAAACCTCTTCCCCACATTGAATTAAAATTTCAGCCTAAAATACAAAAAGCTCCAATCACAGGTACCTGCCCAAAATTGCCATGTTTCTAAAAAAGGGGTTCTGGTCCTTTACGGGTTAACCCCTATAACCCTGGGGTCTTTATTTTGTCAAAAGACCCTCAAAATTGCCATTTCTATTGCAAAGAGTAAAAAAGTCTGAAAACTGGTTTTTTTGCAAATCTAACCGTAGGATCTTGTACTAGACTTGGATAGGAATGTGGAAAAACATATCTAGAAACTTTGATTGCACAGATTGCAAGATACCTATGTTTAAAATGTAAAAAACAAACTTTTTTACACCTTACATGACTAGATTATTTGACTTTGACCATTTTTAACTTAAAACTTTTGAGCCACACAATTTTGAGGTTTATTTTTTTTATGGTGGAAAATTGAGTTGAGAATATTTGGAAAAAAATTTAAACAAAATATACTAATTTTCATTCTTAAAAAAACATTAGGTAGAAGAAGGTATGAGATTGTAGAAAAACATAAATTGTCAATAATTTTGCAATGGAATTGAAAAGCAAGAATCCCAATGGTGAGATTGTTCCAAAAAGAAAACTGCACCATTTTCAACAATTTTTTTTGGAAAAATGTTAAAATTGCATTTAAAAATGAAGTTTATAAGTTATTTTTTCAAGAAGATGCTTTTACTGCCCCAAAAACAAGATTGTCTATAACTTCCTCATAGCTAGTCCAAATGGAATTAATCAAAGCTTCAGATGTAGACAAAATTATAACCTATGAGGAAGAAAAAAAACCAAGCTAAAAAAAATAAATTGCTACCCAATCTCCATAAATTTTTGCTTGTTTGAGCATAACTTTTGCTCCTAGACATAGATTGAAATAAAAATCATAATCCCAAAAATTAATGTGTTTTTCTATCTTCAAAAAAAGTTTCAAAAAATCAGAAAAACAATTGAGAGCAGAGGTACCTGCTTGAAATCCCATTTGTTCCCTGAGGGGACAATAGGGCTTTGGGGATTAAATTTTGCAAAAATGTCAATTTTGACATTTGATATGCCATGTGATGTTTTCAATGATATAGCGTTTTAACTCGAAATTAGGTTAATTTTTATGGTCTTCGGTTGATAATCGATAATCATACACTTGGATCTTTTTCTTCTACTGTACTGTACATTCAAAAAGACAAAAAATTACTCTTTTCAAATGTGTTTTCAATGAGATTTTAGGTTCTAAATGCTAGATGTTTAAATATAAAAAATACCATATTTTCAAATGTCACTTAAAGATCACAGTTTCTTGTGCAAAACATTTTCAACCCAAAGTGCACTAGGCCAAATGCAAACGTCAGGGAAGTTCTTGTTATGGATTGATTAACCTCTAAAGGACCAAAGAGCCCAATATGGCCACAAGGGGTGCGTGGAGGTGTGAAAGTATATAAAAGAGGTATTTTTAGCTCAAATTTTGGTTTACCACTCAAGTCCAAATGGAGTTGCTAGTTCAATAAAAAATTCTAATCAGCTTGTTGTTCTTTGATGTGCCTCCTTTGCTCTAAATTCTATAAGGAATATGGAAAAAATTCAAATTTTTGAACAATTAAGAGAAGAATGTCTTTGGGCAAACTAAGGGAGCGGCTTAGGAAGCGGATGGGATGGGTGCTCTCATGTCTTGTATTGTACAAGGGAGAAGTTTGGTAATGTGGCACATTTTTTTTTCTTGATTTGGGTAATGTTTTTATAGCTTTAAAGTAAGGAGCTAATGAAATCTAGCTACTTTGAGTGACCATATCTTTTGGAGTTTTTTTCCATTTGTGGAGTTATTTTTTCCATCAAGTACAACAAGACACAATCTCATAGGATTAGCCATTAGGTAAATCTTTTTTTTGAGAAAATATTACAAGAAAGTCCAAAATCCATATTTTGAACTGTTGCCCAAATTGGAAAACATGAGATTCTCAACGGTGAGGATTTTGCAAATTTACTTGGATTTGAAATCAATCTGATTTGAAACATTTGAATTATAGTTGGGTATAGAATGACCGGTTTGGATTATGTGGTTACTTGTTCAACTTTTCAAAAACTAGGAGAATATATAAAAGATTTCATGTTGGAGTTCTGCTGAATTTTCTTAGCAAGACGCTTAGGGGTTAATGTTTAGACTACCATGGATCCAAGTCGTGTCATCATAATCACTTCCGCTTACCAATTTTAGTTTTTTATGTTCCTAAATGAAAAGTCCTTGGAAAACAAACAAATGAACTTTGTGGGATGTGTTTAAAATAAAATGGCAACACCTAGTAAGTCCTAAGTCTATCATGTGACACTCATACACCTCAAACTAATGAATAAACTTACCAGCAACAGAAGGAACCCAATTTCGAGTGGATACAACACTTGAATTGCAAAGTGAACCATTGAATAGTCAATTCCAACTGCTATCCTTCCAAAATTGGATTTGTTTTACTTGGATACATTAAACATGAATATATTGAAAACCCAATTCTCACTAATTGGATTTGACATTTAAAGATTAACCGACCCTTTTTGAACTTGATAATTCGAAGTTGAACAATACATGACTGCAAATAAGTCCCATTTTTTTTTGAAGACTTGATTTTTTTTCACTCATTCAGAACGATGTTGAATTCTTGTATTAGTTTTTATAACAATTTCTATGGGACAGATGACAGATCCTGTACTTTCAAAATTCAACGAGGTACTTGACTACTTGGCCATTTGCATTGCATGCCCCTAATAATTGCGACTGTACTCTGCCAAAGTGACACGTGGCTGGGGGTGGTTCCAAAGCATTTGGGGAAATTACAAAATGAGTAACAAAAAGGAAAGAAAATATAATTTGGGTAATGATTTGAAAATAATTACAATGTGGGTAACAAAATTTAATGATCTCAATGGGATGTGCAACTGTCAAGGGCGCAAGCTATAAGTGTCATCTTAGTTCCGTGCTAGAGCATAGTAAGAGATGGTGTGCAAGATTGAGTTAGAAACAATACGCAATTGGTGCTTGGGCAAGTTCCAAGTTGTAAACAATTGACGCCTTTAAACAGCCGCAAGATAGAGCAAATAGTAGACAACAAAACTTGCAAACAACCACGCACAAGCGAGCAAACAACCACAAGATAGAGTGAACAATAGAGAATGAGCAAACAATACTTGCAAATGACAGCAAGCAAGAAGGACAGAAGACAATGGGAGATTGGCCTCCGCAAGTGAGAAGCAAACGATGAGCGTGCAATGTTAAAGCTCCAAAGCAAGCAAATGGCAAGCGATTGTTCCTTGACAATGTGCAATTTACAATTGTTTGGCAAGCATTGGCTGGTTGGTGCTAGTAAGGGTTGCACCACTGATAGAACAAGCCACGGATAGAACAAGGGTTGTGACAAATAGCCAACAATTGCACCAATGCCAGCTTCAACAACACTTAAAACTTGCGCCCTTGTCAGTTGCACATTCCATTGAGGTTATTGAATTTTGTTATCCAAATTGTAATTTCTTTCATTTTGTTACTCATTTTATAATTTCCCAAAGCATTTTCTGTGTTTGCTTTGTAATAGCAACTGGTCAATGTTTGTGTTGTTGTTCATAACTTAACCCTTAAACATTGCAAGAGCCATTTTGTGGCTTTTGGATGACTGAGAAGTGCTCTTAGAGTCGAATAACACTATTTTTCATCTAAGATTCCGTTGGGATATGAAGAGTGCAATTCTAGGGCATGTAGATGGATAGCTTGTGCATGCACAATGTTCACAAAAGGGTCCCACTTGCCAATTGAGTAGTAAAGATGCACCACCGTGTAGTGTATTTTGAATTTTGAGGACCTTTTTACCAAAACCCCATTTAAGTTATTAAAATGATGTGTTTTTTAGTTTGAGCATAACAAGCTATAGAAAGTTTATCAAATTTAGTTTCTCCTTGTACTTTAAGATTTTGAAAAAAAAAAAAAAGTTTTGAAAATTTTATTATTGTCACAAGTTGAATACTTATTACCACGGAATGGTTACTTTTTCTAATTTTACCAATATGAGAAGAAAAATTCCATCATGATGATCTTCATCATGATTCACGTCCACAATAAAAAAAATTGGCATAATTCAATACATTTTGTAATTTATATGAATTTCTTTAGCATTTGCTTCAAAAAATTACAATAATTTCAAATTTTCACTAAAATTTATGAACATTTTTTATACATGTAGTATGCACATACCTTCTTCTACTAAAATTATAATATTGAATTTTGATGTTCATTACATTGCCAAAATAACTCCTAAAAGATGATTGCAATTCCATGGAAAATCCATGGTTGTAGGCCCGTCCTTTAAGGGTTAAAGTGCCATATCAATGGCATTGGCAATTTGGCACTTAGTTTGAAAGTTTGCAAATTCTCCAGTTCTCCTCCTACTGCCACGTGGGCAATGAAATTTTCATATCTGTTTTCAAACAATAACAACTACAATTTGTTGACCTCTCACCGCCCCGGATATTAAAAAAACACTAAAATGTGGCCACATTCTGGCTCCTCCGGTGGTGAGGGGTTAACCCCTGAACGACATTTTAAGTTTTGCAGACAGCTTTATGCAACGTTTAGGGAGATTTTTGAGCTTCACTGGTTGAGATTTATTTTTTTCTCATTTCCAACCCTTTCTCACTGGCATGTGTTGGATATTTTTTACATTATTATTCTAATATATTATAAATAGACCCATTTGGAAAATTTAACTGATATTTAATCTAGTAGCATTAAACTCCAACCATTTTTTTTTGCCATTTCAATTGGCTTACTTTGTATTGAGGGCCGCTTCACACTATGACTGATCAAGTTAAAGGTCATGGGATTGAGTGGCCAAACTTTGTTGAGTTGCCAAGAAAATGGGCTGAAAATAGGTAATAAATGTTAAATTTTGACACCTTTGACTGCTTTTAGTGTGAAACCTCCAAAAGCCAAATTCTTGGCAATGAACTTCCACATCCTCTCAACTTGAATGGCCATAATGTGAAGCCTCCAAAGGCCAAACCCAAAATTCAAAATCATAACAATTATTAGACCTTCCAAATCTAATGGCCAAGATCTTATTGGCTTTTGATTAATTTATGAAAAAAAAGTGATACCCTCTCAACCATAGTTTGGGTCTCCATTTTTGCTTAACTCAAACTTTTCTTGAGAGGCCGTCACTTTGGATGATAAAGTGCTGCCATATAGGCATTTGGGGATGACAGCCTTTGGACTTTGACCTCTAGTGTGAAGGGCCAAGAGGCCAAACTCTTAGTTTCTTGCAATCTAATTGATGGAAACTAAAAACCTCTCAACCTTTGGCCATAGTGTGAAGTGACCCTGATAATTGATTTTTTCCAATTGTTGACTCCAAGAATCACCTAAAGAATAAGTAGAATGAGCATGGATGGATGACTAATTACAATTATAAAGAAAATTCCACTAGGGAATCAATTTAACCCCTAAAGGACCAAGCCCTTTTTTTTGCCAAAATCACTAAAAACTGCCACTTTTAGAAGGTTTTGGAAAAAGGGATTCTATTCTTTGTTTTTGGGAAATCCGACCATAGGATCTTACCCTAGATTGGAAGAGGTACTTGTGGGAAAAAAATTAGCTCATTCCAAATGGAGAGGAGTGAGATATTTACATCTAAAGTGAAAATAAAAGGTTTTTTTCATGTTGCTCAAAAATTCAGAAGCCTATGACCACTCTTATAACAAAAAAATTGCTCTACCCAAAGTTGCACATTATTTTTTCCATGTTGTAGATCAAGTTAGATATGTGTGAGAGAATTTTCAAATCAATTGGAACTTTACAAGACATGGGAAAAGATAGTAAGTAATAAGAAGTAGAGAATGAGTCAAAACACTAAATTTCTAAGAATTTAATTATAAAAATAACAAATGCAAATCCCAATGGTGATAATGTTGTGATAAACAATCTACTTCCTTTCATTTAATTTTATTTCCAAAATACTAAAAATTGAGTAAAATAAAGGACTTCAAAGATTATTTTAGATTAGAGATTCCATAATTGCCCGCAAACAAAAACTCCTCATAACTTTCATGTCATTGATTAAAATTGAACGATTCAAAATTTCTCATGAATAAAATCTAAAGAACCAATTTTAGATTTGAGTTAAAAAAAGGTAGTTTTTAAAGAAGTTTTTGGGCTGCCCACATGGGCAGCCCTCCCCAAATTTTTACAAATCCATGCATAACTTCTTTGTTAAATGTTGGAATGAAGAAAAAATTAGATGCCACGTAAATCTTTGAATTCTCCACCTTCAATAAAAGTTTCAAAAAATCACACAAAACATTTTAACCATAGATACATACCCAAAGTCTAGCTTGTCCCCTGAAGGGACAATGGTCCTTTAGGGGTTAAAACTTAGGCAATAATTAGATGATCCTCCAAACTTGTTGACTTGTTTATACATTGCAAGTAAACGTGGTAGGATACGGTATTGCAATTGAGTGTAGTTAAATCATCACAACTAAGTGATACTCATGTAAAAAATATATTTTATGAGCACCAAGTCCTTGGGAACCGATATGTTATTTAAGGATTAATTTAATGTATATTATATGAGAATTTGACTCTACACGATAATACTTAGGGGAAATTACAAATAGGGGCATGAAAACATAAAATGTAACAAATAGGGGCATAGTTTCAAAATAATTACAAATAGGGGTACGATTTCAAAATGAATTGTAATATTTTGGATTTTCTTTGTTTTGGATATTGGTTGATTTAGACACATCACATTAAATGTTAATTAACTTCCTATTGCTATTCACTAGAATGTAATTAGTGACAAGTCAACTCTCCAATTTTTTTTGGGCATTGCAATATGTGACTTGTCACATACCCTAGGTTTTGCCTTTTGGGCAAGACCTAGAGCTGCTCCCAAGGCCGCGGCACATCCCGCTCATCTCGATAATTTATTAGATTGTATAAAGTCTTGTGTAAAAATGGTATGGAAGCTGGGATGAAATGCCCTGCCCACCATGGGGCTCAATTGCTGCTCCCACTAATTCCGTCATCCCTTGCATTGCTGGCACAAACTTTGTCCTCGCTTGCACAAACACCGTCCATGCTTGCACAAACTCTGTTGATGCTTGCACAAACTCCGTGAGTGTCCATGCTCTCACCATTGGAGTTGGAATCAAGAGAATCACCGCTATGAAAATCCATTGCACAACAATGCCAAAATAGAAGTAGCTTAACGTGCAACAACCAATGTGTCTAATGTACAAAGGGGAGGATGCAAGCTAAGGGTGACTACTATGTAAATCACAAGGGTAAAAATGAAGGGTTTTTTTAGCAAATGGATATAGTTTCATTGAAAAATGAAGTCTTTAAGAGAAAAAGGACTTGTATAAAGAAAGTAGACTTGTTGATGATCCAATTACCACCAAAATAAAGTATGTATCTCTAATGTGATAAGAGAAAAGGACTTTTGAACATAGCTCCTAAAGCTGTCACATTGCTTTTTTCTTGCTAAAAAAGACTCTTGAATTGATATGTAGACTCATAATATGGGCACGATCTTTTGGCATCATTATTGGAAAATTTGGATGATTACATTTTGAAATAAATTTTTAATGAATGTAATTTATATTTTGGAGAAAAGGATTTTTATGTGCTCCTGTATGACTGCAATCTTTGGCCTTTTTTGGGGGATTGATTTCTCCAAGTTAAATCAAATTTTTAGTGTTTTTCTTTTTTTAAGTGTCTTAGAATGACATAAATTGGGGTGGTCAACCTCTAGAATTTGAAACTCTCATTGAGAAGAGGGAGAATTCTCATCAAGAACACAATGTGCTCCAAAATGACTAAAAATTTTGGACATTGATTTCTCTAAGTTAAATCATTTTTTTTAGTTTTTTTCTTTTCTCAAGTGTCTTACAATGGCATAAATTAGGGTGGCCAACTTTTGGAATTTGGAACTCTCATTGAGAAGAGGGAGAATTCTCGTTGGGAACACAAAAACACTCCATTTTGTACTTAAAAAAAGACTTTTTTTGCCACAAATAGGAATTCTTAGCTTGCATCTCCCCAAAGAACAAGTGAATGTGCAACAACTGAAAAACAAGTGAACGCGCAACAAAGGATGCAGTCTAATGTACATAGAACAAGTGAATGTGCAATAACCAGTGCTGCTAATGTACATTGCCCCTCAGTATATCTGTGTTCATTGCAATATTTTGCAAGAACAGAACTTTCAAGTGCAATTTCAAAATGCCATAACATGCTAAAAAATTACTCAAATCAAAAACCGTAAAATGCATTGGGAACACAATCAAGTACATTTACTAACGTATTAACCATTTGAAAAATGGTTATGAATACATACATATATAGATATTTTTTCTAGAAAATATCTACCATTTAGTGCTACCACCATTAGCTTTGATTACAGTCTTCATACAATAAGGCATGCTAGCAATAAGGACTTCAATCAACTCTAAAGGCAATCCCTTCCATGCTGTATGAATAGTTTTGACTAATTCTTCCAAGCTTTTTGGTACCACCTCATTTTGGACACTCATAAGTAAAAACAATGTCCTATATGACTATTACAAATTACTAAAAAATGAGTCATTTCTTGTTGAATGATTGTATCATGACTAGTCTCATTTGATAACGATTTAGTCATTTTTTAGTTGTTTAGTAGTCTTTGTCATTCAGTCATTTTGAACATTACAGTATCTCATCCTTTACGTCATGTTGCCTTTGTCTTTATTGAGAAGAAAGAATTGTTCTCTCTTTCTTGAACCCAACTGCCATTTTCTTCTTGAAGGCATTTAAATTTTTCCAATTTCCAATGGTGCCATTACATTTCCATTGACAGAATCAAACTATCATGTGGCAACGTGTCTTGATCTCAATAACTGCTTTATAAAATCCACATTTGTTATCAAAACGCCAATCCACATTCAGTAATAGATAAGTGACAACACAGTTATCATTTAGTCATACATCAGTAATGGATAAGTGGTCACATAATTCTCATTTAGTCATGTATCAGTAACTGATAAATGAGCCCATAGTTTTCATTAGTCATATATTAGTTGTTTGTTAGTTTTGAATCAAGGTGCTACAGTGCTCCAACAAGCACTTACATTCATTTTGTAGTGCTCAGTTAGTCGTTTTCTAGTCATTTGTACATTCCACTTAGTCATATATTAGTTGTTACTTAGTCATATTTTAGTTGTCACTTAGTCATATTTTAGTTGTTCTTAAGTTGATTACAATTTGGTTTTGGGATTTTAGGAATTGGGTTAACTGCTTGTTGTGTAAAAATAGTGCGGTTTACTAATAATGATAGCGGGTAGTTCTACATTAGTCACCACATAGTTGTCATTTTTAGTTCCAATGTTGGCAGCTTAATTATTATAAAGTAGTCTCAACCCAGTTACTATAGAGTGGTTGAAGCAAACTTGAAGCGACAACATAGTCGTCATACAGTCACATGAGATTTGGGGTTCACAATGCAGTAACTCCTCAAATAGAATACAATCACCAACCATTCACACATGTATACAAAATTTAGTCACAAACTAGTCACGAACTAGTTACAAACTAATCACAAACTAGTCACAAATGTATACATCATTTAGATATAATAGCATTATAATGTAGTCAAGTTATCATTATACAATCCATATGAAGTTCCATTATAGTCACAATACAATCACAATTTAGTTGCAATGCAGTCAAGGAGTAATCGCCATGCAATCACTATCCAATCGTTCACGGTTGCTATTCAAGCACAATTCAGTGCAGACTTTATGTAAAATTTAGATATACGGTTCAAGGTTTTCAAAATATCAAAGTATATCCATTGTTCATTTAGCATTCACAAATTATCCCATATATTGCTTTCTAAACCTAGTCAACATCATTTGCACACGCCTGCAGTTTCAGCAATTTCATATAAATAATGAAACCACAACCTAAAAATGAGTTACAATGTTGTAGCGCATAAAGCCAACAAACATTGACAAGTGCGCAAAGCAAATAAACGTGCAAAGAATATAGAGCCAACAAAACTAGAGAAGTGCACGGAGCCAACAAATCTTGACAAGTGCGCAAAACAAACAAACGTGCAAAGAACATAGAGGCAACAAATTTTGACAAGTGCACGGAGCCAACAAACTTTGAAAAGTGCGCAAAACAAACAAATTTGATAAAAACGCAAAGCCAGCAAACCCAAGAAAAGTGAGGAGCAAGTAAACCTGAGATTGAAGAGCGCAAAGCAAACAAATCTAAGAAAAGTGAGGAGCAAGCAAACCAAAAAAAAGTGTAGAGCCAACAAAACTTGACAAGTGTACAAAGTCAACAAACTCTCTAAAAAGCACAGAGTTAACAAATCAAGTCTACAGAGTTAAACCCTAAACTTAAAGGTGGCTGCCGCATCTTCTCTTTACAAACTACCAACCCTAATCTCAATGAAGGGTTCAAACTTACTCAAAAACTACAACATGATATTTGGGGTAATTGCTATTAAAACTAAGATAATTTTTTTGTTGGCAAATTTAACATCAACAATGTGTTCAAAACATAAATTTGCAACAAAATAAACTATTTACATGCTAAAATTATTGTAAAGCATTCAAAACAATTTTTTTTGCAAATTTTGAAGTTTTAACTTCTAATATTTGAATGTATTAATTTTTAATTTTAATTTTAAATGATTTATTTTTTAATTTTGTTTGACTTCTATCTTAAAAAAATCAAAATCATGATAAAATATTTATACATTTATGAAACATTATTTTTTAAACTTTCAAAGAGCTTCAATTATAGTTTTAAATTGTTAATCATTATGATGGTAATCACAATAACAATAATAATAGTAATAATAATAACAATAACATTAATAATAATAATATTTTGAATGTATGACTCAAATACAACTAATGTACCACTAGCACATGCTTGGAGAAGATTGTAGCGACCTAACTACAACTCTTGTAAAACTAAAATACAACTAAACTTTTAAACATACAATTTAATGAGCTAACCAAACTACACTCCTTTCAAATAGTTGGTTGGAATTGGAATAGGCAGAGCAAGACCTTTCTTGTTTTGAAAGTTACAATATGTGGGTCTAGAAAAAAAATTGCACCGCGAATCCCAAATTAATTTTCTCAAGTTATATAATAATTATAATAGAAGAAGAAAAAGACCCATGAACTTCTAAGTAACAACAAATGCATGACTATAATTGGATTCTTCCATAGTCGTCTTATAGTCATTATGTAGTCATTTTGTAGTCATCATGTAGGCATTATGTAGTCATTATGTAATCATTATGTAATCATTTTGTAGTCATTTTGTAGTCATTTTGTAGTCATTTTGTAGTCATTTTGTAGTTTTGTAGTTATTTTGTAGTTATTTTGTAGTTATTTTGTAGTCATTTAACTGATGTGGTGACATATTATCTATGACCACTTAACTCCCATTAAACCCTAAACCCCTAAATCCCAAATCCTAAAACATTCTTTGCTCCTCACCCATGATCCATGAAATAAGATCAAATCTTAATCATTAAACTAATGCGATAGAAAGAACAATATTAACTCAGCAAGAGAGGCATAACCATATAGAAGTCATTTATTAGTCTTCAATTAGTTGCACATAAAAATCACATGAAAGTCATTTATTAGTCATGGATTAGTCGCACATTAGTAAGTATAGAACTAGTACCTAGCAACATCCAACCCTACGCTGCTTATTTCCTTAACAACTTCATTAACCTACTTACTCAAAATCAATTTAATTACAGAAGTCATATCCTAGTAGTACACTAGTACGGCCACGAAACGTGCTAAACAACTAAGAAATGACTGCTGCAATAGTATGCGTTTACATAGTCTCAAGAGAACAAGAAAGAGCTAAAAAAATGCTACTGGGCAGTTCCAAAATTTTGAGAGAGAACCGTAAAAGATGTGTTTTTGCATGAAAATGATGTGGAATGAAAGTTATACCTTTTTAGTAGTTCATTAGTAACACCGTAGTAATACTATAAACTCATGTTTTGGGCATACGACTAAACCACTACCCAGCTAAAAGATATCAAACACAACAACAACCTCATCCGCTTATAGATGAAAATGTACTTACAAATTTAGAAGAATACGATTCTGTGGAGAGTTTCAAATGAATTGTTCAAAAGAATGACCAAAGAACAACTATTTCAATGTCAATCATTTTTTAGTCACATCATAGTTGTTTTACAGTCATTTAGGACGCCCAATCATAAAATATGCAATCACATAGGACGTTGCTTTTTACCTATGACTATCTTTTACAACCTTCCATAGGTTTTCAATGAGATTTAAGTCAGGAGAATTTGTAGGCCATGAAAGCTTTTTCATGCCATGCGCTTGCCTCCAATAACTTGACTCTTTACTACAATGTATGGGAGCGCCGTCTTCCATAAGTATAAGAGTCTCAGGATGATCATGGAGAAAATAAAAGCCACTTAATTGACTTTTATAAACTATATCAACAAAATCTCTACCTCTTTGTCTATCAGGCGGTATTACAACAAAAGGACATCTATCAAAACCAGTAAATGCACCCCATACCATAACTGATGGACGACCCGATTTAAAAGATGGCGCCAAACAATTAAAGAAAAGCGTTCATGTTGTTTTTGCCATACCTTCACTTGCTTTGATTTTTTCCCAATCTCAAATGAAGATTTGTCTGTCTATATGACATTCTTCCAATTTGATGTTGTCCAATGCTAATGTTTAGTAGCAAACGCCAATCTGGCCGCCTTGTGCTTCTGACTGAGAAATGGCTTCTTTGTAGCAACCCGGTTAGAAAATCCAAGACTCTTCATTGCCTTCCTCAACGTGGTATAAGAAACTAGCACATGCAATTTTCTTCTAATTGCAGCAAGTGGCAAACATCAATTTCAAGAAAGAATACAAACAAGATACCTCTTGTCACGCGTATTGAGCTTTTGAGGCCCATTGCTTGACTTCAATAACTGCAATGTTCCTTGATTCTAAAATTCTTCAAAACATTAAAGATTATTGATTGTGTCCTTCCTAATTTAGCTACAATGCAATGGGTTGACATGCCACTAGTATGCATTCCAATAATCATTCCTCTTTCACTCTAACTCAACATTCTAGTCCTCATAGGTATAAAGACTTCACACCACCACTAATGTTGCTTCTCACAATCAAAAACACCTTCACTTCCACACACACACACAAATTTGCACAAATTTTGAAATTTCACCAAAACACCTCCATAAAGCACATAGACAACACACTCACAAGCTACCACATTGTTTGTCTCAAACATGTTTTGCATTAAGAGGTTTTTGGAGCTTCTTATATGAAGCTTTAATTGAAAAAAATCTAAAATGTGTTGGCACAGGGAACATTCACATTACCTTCACAGGAATGAGCAGCAGACACAACTTAAGACTCCTGTCAATGCATTTCGAAATTCACAATCAAGTGGCTTTTTTCACATCCAAATGTCACTTAATAAGTAGAGAACTTGATTCTCTACACTTAGGTGGCAGTTTTATTTAATTTGGATATGTAAGATGGAACTGTGGAAGATATGGCACTTTAAAGTGCTAGTTCTTTTTCAGTGGCAGTTCTAGTTCAAAATTGAATGTAAACATACTGAGGGGCACTGTACATGGTCCCCATTCTAAGGCCCCTTCTGAGGTTCCAATCCCAACGCAAGGATCGGGGAGAAATGTCATCCACACTACATCCACCAGCTGTTGTTGACCTCAAACTTCACGCCCCGCAGCAAAAATTTCAGCATTATTTTAGCATTATTAGCATAAAATATGCTTATGAGGTCCCCAAAACTCTTTGACCTTGCAATTAGCACATTATGCACAAAAAAGGCTTGGGCTTCTTCAAAGCTTGGACATTATATGGTCCATGCCATCACCAAGAAGTTTGCACAACCCAATTAATGCAATCAGTCTTCTAAAGAGGAGTTACAAGATTGAGGTTGCAAATCATTATCCACCATTTCAGAGCTAGGAGATGAGATGTTGTAGACCGTCATGTTAAAAAAATAGAGGCAGTCAAAGAAAGATATGAATTTTACAACATAAACCAAAAGGAATAGTAAACCTACTAGTATCTTCCATTGAGAAACACATAGGCGGCTTGATTTTAAAGACATTTCCATGAAGCCCTCCATCTCGACAAGAATTCCAAGATTTGCAATGGACTTCACTTGGTAAGACAATGGAACTCATTAAAAAACGCTACTTTTAGACTACTTCAAGCACCAGCAAGGCAACAAATTTTTTTTGGACGGAAATAATTCAAATCTGCTAATAACATGCAGCGTTATCCTTCAATTCCTCAAAAACATGAAGAGTTTCTTTTTTGGCTGGAGACTTTGACTAACAATCTTTCACCAGCTCAGCGCCCAGCATAAGACCCCGTTCCCGCACATCACCAATTATTGCACCAAGAAAGTCCATCCACAAACAGATTTCTCCACATCAATCAAGGCCAATATCAAGGGAATCACAAGAAGAAAATGCTTTTGGTCAAAAACCCATATTAAGCATGAATAATACTCATCTAGCATGATATTAAATAGAAAACAGATTTGTGACTGCATATAATCTTCAAGCTGAGTCAACACAACGTGCTTGACTCTACCATTGGCCAAAACCAGTGGTTCAACGTGAGTTCGTAGCGCTGCAAAAGATCCTTCTCTACAGCTGCAGAATAGAGCTAGGAGTTTCAAAACAAACATGCACATGGCATCCTAAGTGATGAAGAATGCACTTGGCACTTATTATCATGCTTTTGTTGAAGTGCGTGCAAGCGGTGCACGAGATGGTTTCCAATTGAGGCACAATGGTCCTGCCTCTTTTCTTTGTCCAGCACATCAAGTACAGTGCGGCTTGCGGCTGAGCACCCTGGATTGCCCCCGTATGTGTTGAAATGCAAGCATTGAGATAGCACTTGTGCAATCTTTGGTGTTGTCACCACAGCTGCCAATGGCAGTCTATTGCCAATTCCCTGGAATTCAAGACCAAAGAGTTATAGAATAAGGAAGAGTACAAAATCATTCACAGACGCTGATTCTTAACTAAACTACAAATGGCTCTCATTGATGATTCAAAAATAACATAATAGATAATGAAACATTGCACGTAGAATCAAAATCAACAAACTTACCCGCAAAGACTACAACAAGTTATTTGTTAAATTGGGAAAAAGAGTACATTTTGGGATTTTTGAAGGATTAAGGTGGTCACCTTAATTTGAGCTCTAGCGTTTTTTTTGGTACATGTGTCTTCACTTGAGAGGAGGAACTTGCAAGGGAAAAAATCTTAGTGGCTTAGATTGAATTTGATACCTTTGAATCTGGTTTAAGGTGGCTATTTTGGATTAAGGTGAGGTACAAAATGGTACCCATTGTTTTCCCATTTTAAGGAATAACGCATTCTAAACTCAAATTTTTGCTTTATGAGGATATTGGTAAGACCCATATCTTCAATACCTATGTTGGAAAGGAAAAAGCTATGTAGAGCCAAACGTTGCTAACCTTAGCAAGTGTAACAATGTCAAGAGTTACACCCTGATTTTGAAATCCCCAATAACTACTGTTTGTTTGACCAAAACCGGTTTGCACTTTGTCAGCAATGCACAAGCCACCTGCTTTTCTCACGATGTCATATGCAGCTGGCAAATATCCAGGTGCAGGTTCCACAGTTCCATCCACACCCTGCTATCAAGAAACCTACAACTTCCTCAGAGACAATTAAAATTTGCTTATACTAACCACTCCAAGACCACATGCTATGTATTGTTTCGTGTTCCAGCAATAAGTGTTCAAACTAATTGAAGCTTAAGGTGTGATGGGTTTGTATCAATTTGGATTAATTATTGTGCAGGAAAACTTTGATTGTATCCTCCAACATGCAATACTCTAAGCCGGACCTAACAAATACAAAACGGGCTTTAATGTTCAGAGAACACAAAAAGCAAATACTGATTTGACCAAGATAGTAGGGCACACAAAAATTTCCCAAGTTTTGTTTTAGCCTATAGAGAAGTCTAAATCCTTCAATACCAATAGAAATTAGTTTGAATGCCACCAAAAGCATTTTGAACATCACAACAAACAATACACAAAATCGGACCAGTAATAGAAGAAAGTCGACTGAGTACATGGCAACCTAATCTTGCTCATACAACAATCGAGGAAAGTCAATTGCAAATCAGAGTTCTACGTCAGACCTCACTCCTCCCCCCCCACCCCATAGGATTTTTAGTTCTAGCTCTTTGCAACCAAATTCAATAAAGTTTTATTCAATTTTGGCCAATAGATCTCCCTCCCTTTCAAAATCCACCATCCGTGTGCAAGCACGCAAGCTTGTTTTTGTTCATGTACAGTGCCAAAAAAAAACCCTGCACCCCACCACAGCAACTTAAAGTAGGTGCATCAATAAGCGTGGAAATAAGGGTATTGGAGTAGGTAAAACAATTGACTAACTTTGAAAAAAATACTATAAGTTAGGAAATGGAAACCAAAAGTATTGGCTTCAATTTCAAGGTTCCGATTGCAAGCATTTGTTCACAAAGATTTTTCAAAGTCCAAAATCACTAAAATTGTAGGAACTATGTGTAAGAGATGCTAAAAATAAGGCTTATTGGTTCTTAAATAGTGAGATAAGTACTCAAAACCTCATGCTAGTCACCCACAACCATCACTTCATCACCCATAACCATCACTCAATCACCCATAACCATCACTCAATCACCCATAACCATCACTCAATCACCCATAACCATCACTCAATCACCCATAATCATCACTCAATCACCCATAACCATCACTCAATCACCCATAACCATCACTCAATCACCCACAACCATTTGGTTTTTTATTAATTAGCGATGCCAATGATAGGTGACGAGCATGGGGACGCAAACGCTTATGGATGCTGCTACCTTACCACCAACCACACCACTCAAAAAGACGGGTAACCCGCGGGATTCGTGAAAGATAATTTTAACAAAGAAAAGAAAAGAAGAGGAAAAGGGAAAGGAAAAGAAAAATCCGCTGTTCACGAGCCACGGACACGCGTTCCCACAGAGACCCTGGATGAAAAAGGCCCGATACGAAAAGGCATCCATCTCCAATTCAGACAAACCGCGCAACAAGGTTCCCTTTCCGTTCCCTTATCGTTCCCTGGCCATCCCAAGACGTTCTCATGATGTTCTCGTCACCGAACTCTCGCAATCCCAAGCCGTTCTCAGTTCTCACGATGTTCTCGTCACCGTTCCCCTGCGGGCCCTCGAGGGCCGAGCTCGACACGAGACAGCCATGGTGCGACAGACAGACGGAGACAGTAGCGCTGCTGCAAATGCGAACACTCCCATTCCCGGTGCAAACAATCCGACGACCTCGTCACCAGTCGGCCGAGAATCGGCTCCACGCAACGATTCTCGTCACGAATTCCACTCCGCTTGCGACAGTGCTTCCAACGACCTCCAGAACAGTCGGTTAGGGCCACAAATCGCTCGCAGGTGAACTCGGTTCCATAATCCCGACGTGATAGCGCATCGCTGCTGCTCTGTGAGGTACGTTAGACTGTGCATCTTTCCTTTTCCGAAGCTCATGGCGGACTTAGTTTCGAAATTTGACTGGAAATCGGGCGGGAGTCTCACTTCCGCGGGGGATGATAGGGTTTCGAGTTACAGTAGTTTGGGGTTTGGTGCTCTGATTTCGAATTTTGAGATCTGCGAGCAAGTAATGAAACTGTAGGTAGAGAGCTCTTCGACGCCGTTTGTCTGTCGGTGATTTATGGTAACGTTTGCAGAAAAGCCACTGGCAGTAACTTATATGGTACCTTAATAGTTGAGGTTTTTCTGAGGAAGATCTTTTTGGTTCTCAGGTGTGACTTGTTGTCGTTAGTGCGTATGGTTGTGGTTGTTAGTGTGCTGATTTTTGTACTCGCTTGTAAAGACGGTGTTCGATTCCTGAAATGGCCAGGGTTAGGGTTGAATTGGAGTCCGGAGAATGGATAGTTGACGTTTTTGTTGAGCTTTATATACCTTTTGGAACTACAGGTGCATTGATATTCCGCGCTTTGGTCGTTATTGTTAGTGTGCGATTGAGGCTAGGATTCTGATGGACAGTGTTGTGTTAGAGAAATTCGCGGTTTGCGGCATTCTTAACTGATGAATGCAGTGGCTTTGTTTGTGCAGGACTTTGATTTTGAAGATAACCGAATGTTTATTTGAAAGGACTGGTTTTTGTATATTTCGTACCGGCGCAGAAGTACTTTTGCGCTATTGTGATTTCAGTTTCTGTTTCGGAGGATCTAAGTGGACTGTGGTGGAAGATGGTGTGAGCTCTTTGGGATATTGTTCAAGTAAAGTACACAGATTCATTGTAATTACTTAGCAGTAGCGAAGTCAAGGCCTTTTAGCGGGTGGACGATACCCTGATTGTAAATTTTAGCAGACTCATAGACAAGCTTCCAAGACTTGTGTAATACTGTGCAGTAGCTGTTGTAGTCAAAGAGAGAAAAAAACAGAAGAAGGACACCATGGACGGGGAGTTTTGGACTGCTCGGATGTCAACTTCGAAGCGCCACCACACTCTTCAGCCCTCTCAATCTCTTTTCGGTTTGTATCCTTCTTCCCATTTTAGTGCATTTCCTGTGACCCTGTCCTCTTTGGAACGTTGCAACATTTATCTCCGATTCATAGCTTTGTAGGATGATTCAGGTTCAGCAGATTGAAGGAATTTCAGACTGGGATTGTGATACGGGGGTTCTGTTTGCTTGCAGATCGTCAGATTAACTTAGATGACGTGGACGGCGATGAGGACTTACGAGCTGAGTTCTCCTGCCCTTACTGCTACGAAGAATTTGACATTACTGCCCTTTGCTCACATCTCGAGGAGGAACATTGTTTTGAATCTAGAGCCGCTGTAAGTATAATCTAAGTTGGATGTTCTTTATATTCTATGCCAGGGTTATTCTACAATGTTTTTGTATCGTAGTGGTTTTGATTTATCAAGTTCAGCCTATCTGATCTTTTGGGTTTTGTCATCAAATGCTTATGCTTTTTGTTTCGACAGTTGTATATAAGATTGCTCTGGTTATAGTATCGTGTCGGTGTGCTAATGAACTCGCTCGTTTTGGTAAGCAGATGTGTCCAATTTGCGCTGGAAAGATTGCCAAGGACATGTTGGGCCACATTTCTTTACAGCACGGTCACTTATTTAAGATATCCTTTTATCGCAATTTCAAGATCCCGTCTCTTGATTGTTTGTGCCCGTCATTCTAATCTAGAGTTGAGATATGATGCGAAGTGCAAAATTTTTGCTACAGAATGCTTCAAGGAAGTGTGTTCCTTAACAGCATCTCACATGCAGCGCCGAAGGAGGTTTAGGAGAGCCGGAGTTCCATCTAACGCGACTCTCTCCCTTCTCGGAAAGGAGCTTCGTGAGGCACACTTGCAGGCCCTTTTAGGAGGAACATCTCACTCTTCCACCCTCTCCAGTTCTGCCGATCCTCTTCTGTCCTCTCTCGTGTACAACGTTCCGTCAACCGAAACCGAAGAAACTCCTCTGAAATCCGCAGTCGCGGTCGAGGAACAACCTGCAAAGTTGTCTTCTTTGAGCCAGCAGTCAAAGACCAGGCAAGTTTTTCCTTTTGTTTCCGTTTCTCTTCCTATCTCCTCTCTTCTACACATCTAGTCAACAGCTGGAAAACCGGAGACAGTTTGCATAACCCTCTGCTCCAGAATAAACATTACTACCAGTTCTCGCAGATCTATAGCATCGGGGGGTTATGACCTCTAACCCTCCTGTCTTCCATCGCCATGCACCAATGACAGTGAAAACAGAGAGTTATGCTTTATAAAACTGTACCGTTGAGTATGAGTCGCTAGTTTGCTTGTTATATAAAAAATCTTATCTTGCGTTGATCCGCTCATTGGCAGGGGCACGGCTTTTTGTCATGCATTTGATCTTATATGATTGTTGTTTTGACGTTGTTCTCTGATTGTCGAAACAGCGGTGATAGCTTGCTTACTGCGGAAGAGCGAGAGGAGAAGCGAAAGCATGCCAACATGCGAGCTAGGTTTGTACAACAGCTTGTGCTGTCAACACTTTTGGGAGACAACTGATTTCCTGGCCGTGGAGCATTCATTCCCTGCCACAGGAAAATTTTCAGCAAGGTATCTTTCCATTCGAAGATCTGTATTCTACACCTTCGCTACTCTCCTTTCTAGTCCATGGTTTTACGTGGGAGTGTTGGAATCCGCAACCTAGTGCGTGCAAGTATCCTTTTTTTTGCTTGGAAACCCAATTGCATTCGCTTAGGGGCTTGTATAGGTTAGCAGAATGCTGTTGTCGATCGCCTCCGGAGGAAAGGTCTCGAAGCATGGCAGCTCAAGGTTGCTGTTGATTGGATACTCCTAGTTGGTAAAAAAACTATTCTTGCGGTGCTTTATCTTGTAGAGTCGAAAGAACAAGGCCAGCTTGTAGTATTGTATTGAATATATTTTATGGTGCTTTTTAAAAGGATAAAATACCCTGTACCTATCCTCGAACTACATCTCATGCTATACTACAATATATGTTTTTTTATAATAGGGTTTAATTATCTCGATTCTGCAGCTGTTAATGTGTTTACGTAAACTCTGTTGCTGGATTTTGGATCTTGGATGAATTTTTATGCGTTTATCCAGCACATGTAACGATTCAACTACAGTCTCTACTTGTCATTGTCTACGTCGGTGATTCTTTCGCTATTGAATTATTTTTATAATTTTTTGTATTGCATTTATTTGCCGTTGGGAGTAGGAGTCTACTCAATTACATAATAGGGCCAGGTTTGGGTTTCTTTCCTATCCGCAGAACGAGCTCTACTCTGTCAAATAATAGGATCAAGTTAATTTCGAGAGCCAATGCGTGTATTTATCCTAAATCTGATTTTCATAATTAGCTCAAGTGGCTAAAATCATACCTACATGTGTACATATTTATAGTTTGATTAATTAATGGTTTTAGCACACGCTTTGCCTAAATTAACCGTTATTTTGAACATCAATGCACACATATCTATTACCCACAAGTTTATGCTAGGTTACGTACTTATATCCGAGGAGCAAATTTTTGAATTCTTCCTCATCGTCTTTGGTCACATTGAAGAGCAAAAATCTTAACGTTGCGCTTAAATATCGAAGTGTGATAAAAGCTTGGCCTTGGAGTGGGGAGTAGTGATAATGGGTTTATTCTGACTCTTGTGATCTTTGCTGAGATCATTTCTGTATCTGCAGTAAGGTAGAAGGCTCGAAAACCGTCCAGGCTCTAAAATCGCTCGCCCTCCAAAATGTTCTCCCTCTCTGTACATGTATTTTTTCATAGATTTCCAAAATGTACAAGCAGTGTACATTTGAGGAGATGAGCGGTTATAAAGCCCTATGCCACTTCAGCTTCAAAATTCCATAACTAATTCTACAAAATTCTAAAAAATATGAAACAACTTGGGTTAGGTGTCAATTCTTCTTGTCTTTCAAGGAAATTTTGCTGAAAAGTATTTCAAGTTCTACCTCCTCAAAATTTAGTTTCAACCTTTAGATGGTCGTTTTTCGAGCCTTCTACCTAAGTAGGTATTCTCCCTTTAGTGTAAATATACTCTTAATATTTTAACAATTCTTTAGATTGCCTTCTCAAAAGACACATTTACCGTACTTTACTAGTAGCTTTGGCACAAATTAATTCTTAGAATCACTTGCCTAATTTTTTCATAATCATGGAAACTCATTGCTGAAAATTTGTAAAATGATTTTCAAATAATGCTGAAAATAAAGAAATTCAGCAAAAGGTGCTAAAGTAAGTGTCAAAACATTGTTAAATAGATTTTGTGGTTCCATTGACTTACACAAAGATAACAATATAAAATTTGAGCTCAAAGTTGCAATATCAAGTTACACACATGCTTTCACCTCATTTTTGTCAACCACTCTAAATAAGGTGGAAGCACCCATAACCAATAACTTAACCCTTAAACGTCTAATGGGTGGCCGTGGCTTGCCCACATTGTAGCTTCAACAATGTTTATATTGTAGCTTCAATAGTGTTTTGATTGATGGGCAACAATAGTATTGCTACTAAAAGTTTAAAAAGTCAAGTGCATGTTGACCTCATGAAAATTGCAATAAGGGTAGCTTGGGACCTAACACCATGATTTTGAATTTTCTCACAATTTGGGTTACCTAAATTTTTATTTGTTTTCTATGATGGATCATGTGTTTATGGTAACTTTGGAAAAAAAACAGATAAAAAACAGTCTTTTTTTGTTTTGTTGTATAGATTGAATTTTCAGGGCCAAAGGATGATAAATGTCCTCATGGACATTTAGAGGTTAAGTGATTCTTTAGAAAACTACAAAGAGCTTGAGGCAAAAATATTTTTTCCATGTAAGAAGATAAGAAATATTGGGATTGCAAATTTTTCAAAATTTTATTTGCAAAACTAAAATTATTATGAATTTTGGGAGTAAAAAAGTATTCCACACCCATTGCCAATGTCTAAATGTATGCAATTCCGATACTAGCCAAACTAATTTCAGCTCATTACTTCCTACCTCACTTTGGGACATGTGGCATGACTTAAATGGCCCCAACCTTGAAAAAGTTAGAAAAACACATTCCAAAGCACCTATCCTTGCTCATGGTGGAAATAGCACCCCTTACTAGTTGGGAATGGGCCGTTATCACCTATGGGTGCTTCCACCTTATACATTGTAGAACTCTTTGCTTGATAATTTTCATTTTATTGAGAGAATCACATAAGGAATAGAATTCTCATACAAGAATACAAGTAAAAAGTTTGTTTACAAATTTAAGAGGCATTAAGGCAACATGAGAAAAACAACATATACCATTTTCTTAATGAATGCCATCTTATTAGTGAATAGTAAAATGAGGGTCTTCTCATGTTGTTAATCATGTTAATTAGATACAATAACTAACTACCCTATTTTTAGGATTTAACTTGGATGAATGTCTAAATATAGTGACTAATGTTTTTAAACCTTTTTTTTCAATTGCCTAAAGCTAATTTCCCAATTTAATTAATTGTTAGGCAAGTAGCTACCGAAGTTGCTAGTAAGGTACAATTATATTATTTAATGTTGCCTTTTTCTTACTCCATTCTAATTCTTCCTTTTGATTAGCAATGAATGTAGGTAGCTTGAATTGCATCCCCTCTCATGAAAAAGTATATCATAGACAACCCAAGAATGGATATGAGATCGTTCTTGAATGGACCTCTTATAGAAGAAAAGACGTATTCTATAACAAGAGCTAATTGTACTCCTTGATTTCACCTCATCTCTTTACAAGTTCAAGTTGTAGGGTATGAGTTATATGAGACCTAGAATCACAAACAAGTGCCTATGATAGAAAACTTGATAGAAAACTTAAAAAATTCATCGACAATTCAATAATGCTTCAAACGACACGAAAAAAATTGTGTTATATTTGGGATCCATTTCTCTTTGCCTGAAAATTGGACAAAAGACCTTGTCTCAAAATGCCCAGGAGAAAGGCAGATCAGCCCATAAACTGTTGCTTTCAAGCTACCTACCTTACACATTGATATCTAAGAAAACCAGGTCGTACATAGAATGTACCTGTATTATCAAATAGTCACAACCGTCATATCTTAGACGAGCGAAGACTCATTGCCTAAAGTTGAAAAATTTATTGATTTTGCTGTAGAAATACATAATTTATGTGATACCGAATTGGTATCATCACAATCAGGTAAGAAATATATATTTGATCAAAGAATTAATAAATTTTAAATAAAGAATTCTCACTACTTATGCTGCTCACTCAAATCTGCAAAATTATCTACGGCCCAATTTGAGCTGCTTCTTGGTACTCAGAATTGCAAATCTAACGATAGTCCGATAAGGACTTCTTGGTACCTTAGGACTTGAACATTAAAAAAAATGCATCTACATCTCTACCCATGCAGTAACCTAATTCTTATGAACAGCGTCGCATCAGTGATGGTAGAGGATGGCCTTGGAGTAGCCCACAGAGAATATTTTTAAATTCCAAATTGCCTCTGCAGAGATATGGATTTTGCAGCCTGCATACAAAAACATCAAGTTTCCATGTTATTGCACAAGAAAGGAAAAGGTGAACAACCCAGTAACGTAATAGAAGCTTCAGTAGAAACATAAATAAGTACCAAAACGGACCTATTTATTGTAAACAGAAATAGATTAAATACGAGAACAGGAGCTGTCGAGGTTGGAATTTCATTCAACCTTAACTACACAGAAACCTGAAACCTCTCAAAAATATCCAAAATTTGACACTGAAAGTCAGGGTTTCTTCTGGTTTGTTATTTACGGTGGAAAACGGTGAGTTCTCTCAAAAGCTAAAGCATGTCAGGTTGCTACTATTATCACAATTACGTGGTATTAGGTTACAATTGCATCTCAATAAGGAAGTATATACGGAAGAGTCTAAACCAGACCTTGAGATACTTAATTTTTACTCAAATTGAAACTAGTATGAAATGCTGCCACTTACTTCGATCAAACGAGTAGAATGCCATCTTCATAGGAATTTTACAACGTCTGCAGCTCATCTCTGGCTCCTGACATTCGATTCCAATTATTGCTGCACAAATGCAACAAAAAAATCAAATAGAAGGAAAAATAACTAATCCAAACTCAACAAGGTGAGTACACCTAATTGCGCCCTTAAACAAAAGCCCTAACTCCAAAAGATACTTGCCTAGAAATGCACACAATCTGAACATGAGAGCCCAGATGAATATTGGGCATACCTACAACTAGCAATACAAAATTTGTAGTTTTTTCATTCTATTCATATAACATGCTAACCTCGCGTCAGAATTCTCCTTCAATAGCCCATAGAAATTAAGTCGATGTAATAATATGAGCTATGCTCGGATGCGCATTTAGAAGGACTCTCGTTACACAGGCAATTCTGAAAATCCTCAGATTGCGATTTTCAAAGAAAAGCAGAGAAAAACAGGCTCACTAATTCCTGCAGGCAAGAATGAATACCCACTTAAAAAACCATATCACAAGAGCTGAAGTCAATGTTCGTAATATTCATCAACAAAAACTATGAAAAAGGGTCACAAAATCAGCAATACACAAGATACCTTTCAGCATGTCAATATCTGCTGACCCGCAACTAATGGCGAAACTCACATTTCTGATGGATGATCCATACTAAACATGACCGAGAGCATCGTAGGCACCTCATCTTCTTTAAAAGGCTTTCCTCTTCAAAAAAAAGGCTAATTGTCAGAAGCAATTGAAACATTCCCTAGTCTTAACAAACTAACTATTCCAAACAAAAAACCGAAATTCAAATGAAAGACCGAAACAGGAAATTTAATCCAAACGAAATTATGGAACTCAAATTCAAATGGCCGTACCTTAAAAAAGCTGTCTCACTCGCAACTTCGTTTCATATCCAGTAGTGAAGGCAGAGGGTCGGGAATCCTGACCCTTCTTCGAGTAAGAAGCCTCGAGAAACTCCAGGACCTTACATGAGTATCCTCATGTGGAGCCACCAGGAGCGGCTCACTTACAGATCTATGACAAGCAGATGGAAGAGCTACAGGTGCAGGGATATCTGGCTCATTTACTAGAGACACCAATGGATCGAAAACACACTGTATTTTTTTCATGGGTGATAGGAGAGATTTGTTTGAACTTGTTTCGACCACAAGTTCAGGTTCTACAAAAAGCCTTTTGGCTCTTGTGTTCTGAGAGGATGTCAAACCTCGGCTGGAAACCTGCAAAGTGAAGGCTACAATGTCAAATGGTGGAGGTGAAGAAAGAGCCACTGGAGGTGGAGGAGGAGGTGAAGGTGGAGGTGAAGAGGCACTGGCACGGGTAGGAGACGCAGGAGGAGAGGGAGGTAAGAAGTACTGGGCATGGCCAAAGAGGGGGATTAGTTTCCCTGGTGAGGCTACATCATCACTAATTGTCACCTTAGACGAAGTACTACAAAAATAGTAGCTCTTCCTTCCCTTCTGAAGTTCTCGGTCCTCTACTCCACAGTGCTCAACTACTTCCACCGTCGTGATGGAGTTTCTACGAAGCGGAGAAGGTTTTGAATAATCGAAGATTTCACAATTAGGAGTTGTGGAGATGACTTCCAATGGGTCTAGAAGCTTCAAAGCTGCCTTCAGTTCGATTTGAGAAGAATGCATGCAATAACAAACATGATACACTCCACCCGCATCCTTCGTCGCATTGGTTAACGAGGCTCTCGGGCTTAGGAGTTTGGATTTTCCAAACTTGGAAGAAGCAATAGGAGAGTTCATTACTTCAGATGTATCTGCTTGAAAATTTGCTTGAAACTTCGCTTGAAACACATACCACAGGGTGGACGGTCGAATAAAGAGTGGTTGCACTCTGCCTTCTTCCTTTGCTTCGTTCATCGCCTCCAAAGCTCGCTCATGTAAATTAGGGTGGGCTTCACAGATCTGTTGAAATACTCCAAAGAAAGTCAGAACATGAAACTTTCTTCTCCATAGCAGCTCGGTAGAAAAAAATCGAGCACTTAGAGCAAAGGTGCTAGATAATACTCGAGGGTTTCTTCAAGCAGTTTTTAGAGCCAAAATAAGAATACATTTGAGGAAAAAGCCTAAGTGTTGAAGTAATCCCTCCTCCCTAATACGAAACCCTACCTCAACCTTGCCGGAATCATCAATCTAACAAATCCGTGTTGCTAACAGTCGTGATCCAGAGATAGCAGGACAACGACATAAGGTTTAGGATTTAGAGTTTAGGGTTTACTGTACCTCAAAGCGTGTAGATTCCTTATCAGTCGTCAAAAACTCTGGAGCTATCACCTCCAAATCTGCAAAGTAGTTTGGGAGCCGATCTTTGTCCACAAAAATTTTGACAGAAAAATCCTTTGCAATAGTCTCCAACAGTGTCTCTTGGCCCAACATGTTGCACGCCAAATATACTTTTGCTTCACTTGGATGATTCCAAATGCACCTCTTGGCCTACCACATTTTTCATGAATGCTTATGAGCATGCTACATAACAGAAAAGGAAACATGAAATATAATCAGGGTTTGAGGATACACGAAGTCACTGTTTTAACACACCTGTTCAATGGCGTCTTCTGTTGAAGGCATGACCATAGGGCACGCACCAAAGGTGCAATCCAAATAAACACAATCCAAAACTCTCGCACTGCCTCTGATGTAATGCATTAGCTGGTGAAGGCATTCCGATGTGAACCTGCAATCGCCGGTGTGCAACACATTGCCGAAGGAGCCTTCAAATAGCAACATAATGGCACCTGATACAAGCCAACCGAACCCTAACAACCCTGTGAACACTGTGGAAAAATCACAAAAAAGATGGGAACTTGCAAGACATTCTACGAGAAAACGCATCAGAAAATGCAACAATACATACCAGAGCAATGGTGTGCGTCGTAAGCAGTGACAGTAAACCTTTGACCTGCATCTTCGAGAATCCTAGATTCGCCGATCTCCAAGCTTCTGAACATGGATGGGTTGAGCTGCCACAGACAGAAGCCCTAAACATCAGCAAGCAGCAAAAAAAGATTGCCATGCTTAAGGTAGGAGGCTTGAAAACTGTCCAGGCTCTAAAACCGCTCACCCTCTAAAATGTACTCTTTCTGTACATGCTTTTTCCCACAGGTTTCCAAAATGTACAAGTAGGGTACATTTGAAGAGGTGAGCGGTTTTAGAACCCTATGCCACTTCTGCTTCAAAATTTCATAACTAATTCCACAAACCTCCAAAAAATATGAAACAACCTGGGTTAGATGCCAATTCTTCTTGTCTTTCAAGGAAAATTTACTGAAAATTATTTCAAGAAGTTCTACCTCCCCAAAATTCAGTTTCAGCCCTTAGATGGTCGGTTTATGAGCCTCCTACCTTACATCTCCTCATGCAATTCCAACGAAAAACAGAAGCAAGCAGCATGCATACCTTCGGGTCACGACGACAAACAAGCTTCGCTGTCAAAGATGAGCAGTAGATGGGAAACCTTCCATAACATTGAATTCCCGCCGTGTGATCGTTGTGCGCATGGGTGAGGAAACGGAACGGCTTCCTCTCTGAAGTCTTCGACCACGTATCTACCGAAAACGGGAAGTCATTCTTCGTTTCCACACCCATTTTACTTTAAATCCTCACCTCTCCATATCCTGCATCAGAAAAAAAACACGTCAAACTCTAATCACAACTTCACAACGCTGCGCAAATAACTTCAGTCAAAGATCAATGTTTTCAAAATGACAATTTCGATTCATGTGAAAACTATGATTCAGACAGGCAAAATTTACATCAATTAAATCGGTGACGACGAAAATCACACAAGTGCTGGTAATAAAAAGAAACACGAAAGAAACTCCACACACACGACTTAACTTACTCTTAAGAAGAAAAACACGAAGAGGCCAGAGTTGAACTGCTTCTTGATTCTCTAGGGTTTGAACTCGCCACCTCGCGATTGCTCAACCCTAAAACGTCGTCCAGAAACATCTCCAATTCAATTCAATCCGATCTAATTTGGACTGAAGCGAATCGCTAAGAAAGACATCGTAAAAACGTGCACCATTGTGAGCACGACACCATTGGACAACAACGACAGTCTCTGGAATTAAGTTAGGGTTTCCTCAACTGCAATTGCTGCACACGCTCTCATTCAAACTTCTCTTTCTCTCGCTCTCATTCAAACCTCGCCTCTGTTATCTATTAACTTCAGTTAAGTTTACCACACGTGCAGCATTAAAGTTTCGAAAACTGCCCGAAGCGTAAGACTCAAGATTCATGACAGACCTTTACTTTACGTTTCCTCAACTGGCTAAATGTGCCAAAGGCAATGCCAATCCGTACAATCCAGATTTATTGATCAAACATCAACATAATTCTTGAAGGATAGCTGCTGGTCATAGAGGGAATCGAATTTGCTCAAATTTGCGGAAGAAATTGTTGCACATTTCAAATTTCAAAGAAAAGCGCGGGGGCGCGGGTATTTGCTCTCTTGATGAATCGAAGATCAATGTCATGGATGGATGTCGTGTCTGGATGAATGTCGTTGGTTGATAGATGTCGTCGATGAATTGCCCGGAATGATGTTAGAACTTTTATTGAAGGTGGGAAACTCCGAAACCTACACAGGCACCTAATTTTTTGTTCATTATGACATTTGACAAACAAGTTATGCAAGAATTTCATAAGACCAGGGGAAGGAGGGCAATTTGGGTAACTCAAAAACTTCTTTAAAAATTGTATTTTTTAAAAATGAAAGTCTGAAATTGGTTCTTTCAAATTTTTTATACATGCGAAGTTTTGAATCATTCAATTTCAATCAATGAGATGAAAGTTATGAGATGTTTTAGTTTGTATGCAATTAAGGATCCTCTACTCTAAAATAAACTTTGAAGTCCTTTGATTTACACAATTTTCAATATTTTTGAAAAAATACTAAACTTCAAGAAGTAGATTGTTTATCACAACATTATAGCCATTGGGATTTGCATTTTTCATTTCAAGAATTCAATTCTTAACAAATTAGTGTTTTGACTCATTCTCTACTTCTTTTAACTTACTATTTTTTTTCATGTGTTGTATAGTTCCAATTGATTTGAAAATCCTCCCACACACATCTAATTTGGTCTTCTACATGGAAAAAGTAAACCTCAACTTTGCATAGAGCAATTTTTTTGATATAGGAGCAGTCAAAGGCTTCTGAAATTTGTTGGCAATTGGGAAAAAAACTTCTTATTTCACTTGTCAACATCTCACTCCTCTACATCTAGAATGAGTTGATTTTTTTGTCACATGTACCTCCCATAGTCTAGAGCAAGATCCTATGGTTGGATTAGCAAAATGAATTATAATTCCTACTTTTCTACTCATTCCCCCCAAAGTGGCAATTTTTAGTCATTTTGGCAAAAGAAAAAGCTTAGGCCTTTGGGGGTTAAAAAGTTAACAATGTGCATTTTGAACGTCTACTTTGAAGCAAAACTAGTTATCTTTATTCTTCTATTTATTCTTTTATTTTATATTTTATTAGTTTGCTCAAAATTAGTCGATTGAGAATGAAGTCAATTCCTAATTCACAAAAAGTTAATAGAAAAATATGGCCAAGCATGATGTAAAAACAAAACCAATTTTTCTAGAAGTTTGTATAGACAAAGAACTTGGCCAAATGGAGCAATTGATAGTGACCTACTGTAAAAGGTCATTGGTATTATGACACAATTTGTAAGTTTCAATACTAATTTTAGATGTTGTTCCAAATGGGGCAAGTAATATCCAATTGAAAATATGTTTTTAGTAGCTTTCTAATGATAAAGCATGTTGCCAATTTGGTTTGGAAAAAAATCCTTCTATAGAACTTTGTTATGTTGATGATAATAAGACATTGTGAATTTCAACAAATTTCATATTAATGTAACAACAAGCCTATCCTACTTCTCCCCTTGTTTTTCTTGCTCACATGGTACTTGAAGATGATTGAGAAAACTTACTCTTACCAATAGAGTTATTCTAAAGGTACCTCTAATATTGGATTTATAACCTGCATTAAACAAAAACAAGAAGATGATAATATAGCTTAAAAGTGAAAAATACTATCTTGATCCAAAGTTAAAAGTGGCACCAAACCCAAATTATCACCAAAAAAAGAAGTTAGTTTGATTGGAATTGGTTGGCAAAAACCACTGCCACTTTGCCATAGGCAAAGGTCTCAAACATGGACCCATTGTAATTGATGTAAGAGCAGCTTTAGCGCTGCTATTGTAGGATTTGATGCACTTCAAGCATGGATGAGAAGAGTTTAGGGCTTCTCAAAATATTCTCATGACACTCCATCCTAGTGTGTCAAAACAATTTCTTTTCAAAACATTATTCATCTTAAATTTAGTGGGTTTATTTTGTATTCCTCTTAGGGAATGGCCAGATGATTAATTATGTGAAATGCTTGAAGTGCAAAGGCCACATTTGAAATTTAAGGTGGAAAATAAGAGTTTTGAAGGCCTTTTGAAAATAAATATCTCTTGACGTGTCAAGTCCAAAGTGCAACAAAAGAAATGCTCAAAGGGAACCCATTTCAACTTACTTTATGGGCTCAAATTAAAAGCTCTCAAATGATTTTCAACATTGAGAACGGCATTTGAAAGCTCACTACACTGAATGTTACATTTAGGTTGCCTTGACAATTAAATTGCCTTGCCTTAAAAAGTTACCTCATGACTCATCACTTGACCACTTAAGAGTGCATGCAACTCTCTAAACACTTGAATTTCAAATGGTTCACAGCTTCACGTCAATAGTTTGTTTTTTAGTAATTTTGTTGCTGGTTTTAGGCCCTTTAAAATTTGTTTATGATAAAAATCACTATAGCAGCCATAAGTAATTGTAAACTCTAAAATGTCAAAAAATTTGTGTGGAGCAACGTAATCGCAATATTTAGTGTATCACTCACTGAAAGGGAACAAATAAGCTCACAACAGCTTCTTGACAGGTTCTCAACAAGTTCTCAATAAGATCTCAACAAGATCTCAACAAGTTTTCAATAGGATCTCAACAGGTTCTCAACAAGTTTTCAATAGGATCTCAACAGGTTCGCAACAAATTCTGAACAAGTTCTCCATAGGTTCTCGACACGTTCTCAAATAGGTTCGTGATAGGTTCTCAAATAAGTTCTTGATAGGTTCTCAAATAGGTTCTTGACAGGTTCTTGACATATTTTCAACAAGTTCTCAACTAGTTCTGAACAGGTTCTCAAACAGGTTCTAGACAAGTTCTCAAACAGGTTTAGGACAAGTTCTCAAACAGGTTTAGGACAAGTTCTCAAACAGGTTTAGGACAAGTTCTCAAACAGGTTCTTGACAAGTTTTCAACATTAAGAACTATACACAAGCCTAATCTCTAGGAAGCATTGAGAAGAGCAACGGGTTTGAATTGCAAAGTATTGAGGTTTTGATGGAAATGAGCTTTAGGGGTTTCCATGAGCCATGGAATTGCACATTGCGCGTCTCACGAGGGAGGCAAAGTTATGAGCATTTTGGAGGAAGTTTTAGATAGGGTCGTAGCTTTGCATTAAGAAGCACCATTTAAATAGATTAAGCATCTTGAAATTGTAGCACCATCACCGTGTCAGAATTTTGCCCCAATTGGTACAAAGTTTTCACACTTTTTTAGATGATTGAATACTTCCAATAGATACAAATACATAATTTTGGGTCTTAAAATAATCCGTCAAGTAGACAAATTCCTTACATCTTTGAAATTTTAAACTCCACTTTATCTATCTAGTGTAAATAACTCTATTTATTTTTGTGTTTAGGAATTTCGAGCATCATTAGTCTTTCATCCACCTCTGTAGAATTTTAGCGGCTTAATGACAACATTGTTCATTAAAATAATCCGTCAAGTAGACACATATTTGTGATGTAAGTAGAGATTGCCAACACAACACATTGTGTAACTATAACTAAACATCACTTACAACAAAAATGTAAAGTAAAAAAAACATGCATACAAATATGCTTTCAATTGCCCCTCCTAGCTAACAATGAGACTTGCTAGACAGCTAGGATTATATTAAAAGTATAGCTAGATTCAAATTCTAAGATGAATATTTGTAAATCAACATGTATCCACACCATAAGGTGATGTCGTGGGCGGCCAACAATGGCAAGTAGTCATGATGAAGGAATAATAAAAGATTGTAGGCCGGGTGCAATGATGAGCCCCATCATCAATTGCCTTTGACATGTGTTTTTAATGTCAAATTTCTTATTTAATCTTCAAAATGGTCCAATCTTGTGCATTTATTGTTGTTCTTGAAATTTGTGGTTTAACAAATTTTAAGCATCGTTAATTGAGTGAATTGAATTTTTTGGCTTAAGTAAGTTACTTCTTGAGCTTGAGTGAAATGCTTGAGCACAAGAGTGAAGTGCTTGAGCACAAGAGTGGAGTGCTTGAGCACAAGAGTGAAGTGCTTGAGCACAAGAGTGAAGTGCTTGAGCACAAGAGTGAAGTGCTTGAGCACAAGAGTGAAGTGCTTGTGTACTTGAGTGTGGGAGTGAGTGTCAGATGCTACCTGCTTTGTTCATGACTTGAGATTGATTTGCCTTTTTGTTGCCTCAAGATGATTGAACCTCAGTGGGGACTTATCAGTGTCGGTGATTGGAGCTTAAAATCATTACAAGGCTTGTAGAAAAGCTTAATGTTCGCACAACTGCTGTATTGTGGATTCTACTTGAGGAATCTATCCCGACATGCAAAGAGGTGATAAAGAGTGTATTAGTGTCTCTCTTTTCTGTCCGGGAGCTCATTCACTTTATATGGATATCTTCTTTCGGCTGTGTTTCGATTGACTGGTATGAGCTTGCCTGACTTTGGATCGTCAGGAGAGAACTTTGACATTTTAAGCTTAAATTTAAGAGTGACTAGAGTACGTGAAGTTGATTTGAATTGCTGGGCGATTGTTGATGTGGAATACTGGTTTTGGCAGGTCTCCAGACACCACATTCTACGACTCGCCCCGTTTCGTCACCCACATTGACGACCCTGCGATTCGTGCGCTCACAAAATACTATTCCTCTGCCCTCCCACCGAGCAACTCCCCTGGTGTGGCGGTGCTGGACATGTGCAGAAGCTGGATTAGCCATTACCCCAAGGGCTACAAGCAAGAGAGGTTTGCAGGGCTAGGTCTCAACGAAGCAGAGTTGAAAAAGAACCCGGTGTTGACAGAGTACATTGTGCAAGATTTGAACGTCAATTCGACGCTTCCATTTGCGGACAACTCGTTTGACGTGATCACCAACGTCGTCAGTGTCGACTACTTGGCCAAGCCCTTGGAGATTTTCAAGGAAATGCACCGAGTTCTCAAGCCTGGACGGTTGGCGGCAATGAGCTTCTCCAACAGATGCTTTTTCACGAAAGCCATCTCCAAATGGACATCCACTGGGGACATTGATCATGTTATGATCGTGGGGTCATAATTTCACTACACTGGGGGCTTTGAGCGTCCACGCGCACTGGACATCTCACCCAGTCCTGGCAGGAGTGATCCCATGTGCATTGTTTATTCTACGGAACTGAAATCTGAGGGTACGGGTAGCGCTTAGACTTTGCTTAAATTAGGTTAAATATTGAATCAAACAACAAAAAATCATGTTCAGTTTTGTCAACCTAAGTAACTATTTGTTTCTGATCTAGGGCTGCTGCTGACCGATTGTGAGGTACTGCTGGACGTGCTACTGGCTCTCAACCTCGCTCCCATCTTCATGAGACGCCTGATTTTCTTATCGTTGTCAGCTTCATAATCTTCCAGGCGGCCTGCGATGGCACCGTTCTCCCACCAAATTAGGGTTGGCACCCCTTTTAGCTTCAACCCTTTGTCCCTTCGCAGCCAATGCTCCGGTGTTCGCTTTGCCGCCTTGTCGCCCACGTACACTCGCACAAGAGTCACGGGCTTGTCATTGTCATTCACTTGTTGATAGATTATCGACTCTGCCTTCACGCAATCTGCGTGTGACAGAAAGCTTTGGCAATATTCCATTTTCATGATGCGGAATTTTTTGTATTGCACGCGTTTGCACAAGCGTTACAGCCTTAAAGCACATTTGTCACGCAAATTAGGGTTTGTACCTGAAACGAAGGAAGAGGAACTTTACCTGGGCACCAGCTCTGGCCCGTTGTTGCAACGAGGTCACCAAGAAACAGAACTAACAGCAAGCCTGGTCGTGTCTCTTCAGCTGCCTGCACACCAATCCAATTTTCGAGAATCCTTGCTTACAAAATTGCTCAAGGTATACCATGGAACCTTAAGTATAAAGCCGCTCTCAGATTTATTCAAAACACAACGATTGTAGGGTGATCTGGACTCACAACTTGGGATTCTCAATATGTGCGCACCTTCAAAATTGTCTCAAAGTCATCAGGTTTTGCATCCACAGTAAAAGCTGGCATTTTGCTGATTTCAGAAACCACTCGTTTGTAAGTAAGTTTAGGAGACTTTGGAATTTTGTTGTTGCAACTTTGATCCTGCAGAAACAAAACATTTTGCATGTTGTGAAGTAAATAGGGTCGTACATGGCTTCGGCGACCTTTGGTCATTGAGTTAAACTGCCTTCATGATCCACCTATGGATTCAACAACCGGAAAGCAGAGCAAATCAATCTTAGTGGTACATATGTGCAAAGAATGGCGACGTTTTCTCAACACAACCTTTAAATGACTTGCAATAAATCATTTTCCAAACCATTAACAAGGAACAATGAGTCCATTTCTTAAGAAAATGGTCAGTCTAACATGACCATACTACTAAAATCACAATGACTTCTGTAATACCACATATTCCCCTCTGTAACACCACATATATAATCTTTCTGGAGTATTGGAATTTCATGATTTCACTTTTTTATTGTTATCACCAAATGATTTGAAACATCTGTTACATTAAAATAAACTTGAATTTCACAACAATTTTAAGTATTCAAGGAGTCTTTGAAATTTGTAAATTTGGTCTGGTTTTTCCGTAGTGTAGCAAGCACCAACCGCTAATGGATTCGTAGATGAGTAAGTGCCTCCATTTCCAAGCTACAATTCTCTTTGAATATAGCTTGGATTGCTCAAAGTTTGTCAGGCAAATTTTGCAATTCTTAGAAAGCAATAATCGGTAGGTCAAGCGGGTTGCAAACAATGCGAGGAATACACAATCATCCAATTCTAGAGAAATGCACACATAAAACGCATTTGAACAATTTTATATGATTATGTAAGTCAATGAACAAACTTTAGTAATTTGACTGATCTGTAGAAATTGTACGTTTAACTAGTTATGAACTACTCATGTAAATACTAGAGATTTCTCAATAATTTGCATAAAATTTTCCCTAAGTTTTGCATGTTTTTCAATTTGAACATATGTCGTGATGTTTCACGAATATGTTTGGATGTTTGCTAATACTTCCCAACATTTTGCGAACTAAAGTAGTTTCAAGATTATTACTTATGAACTTCGAAATTTGGAAAGTCTATTCTTCGTTAAATGTGACAGTTTTAAGAGTACCTCGATGCAAATACATTTGAGAGGCAATCACTTCAAGAGTATCAGGATTTCCTCCTATTGTACAATGTTTACGTTATGAAAATTTATTCCCTCACCAGACTTTGGGAGTATCCCTCAAGCTTCAAATTTGGGAAAAATGTATTACACCGATCAGATGGAACGCACATGGCTTTCAGTACGTGTTAACTGTGATGCTCAGATGAAGTGAGCAACCAGCAAACAAGATGTTACCAAAAACAATAAAGTGAAAAAACACGATATATTACATTAACTATGATCTTGCACTTGCATTGTTGCCAACTGTGACATGAATCCCTAGTTTCCTCAATCCTTAACAATCAAGCAGAACTCAAAACCAAACTAACATCAATGACCTCATTCCTCATTTTGTAATATGTTATAAGCAGTATTCCACTTTTCCGTATGTCATATGCCAAATTCAAAAAAATATGGATGACCCAATGTCCATAAGTAACTATTTAGCTTTGGTTTGTGAAAAAAATGGAATGGAGTTCCAAAACATTGGGAGATACCCAAAAAATGGGGACACAGTAGCCAAATAAAAAGACATGCAAAACTTCGGAAAAATCTTATGCAAAATATTAAAATATATCCAGTATTCAGGGAAATGGAAAATCCATCCATAGTTACACAAACAGTCCATATTGAGCTAAATGTGCCAGCATTAGATTATTTGCATACGTAAGAATTGCAATGTGTTAGGTCATCCCTGATCGGCGCTTCCCTTGCCCACTGCCCAAATTCTTTGGCCATGTGAAACATGAGGGTGGTGAGCACGTACGGAAACGGCCTAATATTACATGCACGGCCATGTTAACAAATAAAACTGCAACATATGGTAGACTTAAGTCGGTCAGAAAGTCAAAACCAGGTGAGCTGGAAAACAGTAGTGCTGCAGAATATTAAGCTGCTTTGGTCATTTGATATTTCTAGTATTCGACTCGCACTGTTGCTATGAAATCTGACAAAGCTCCACCTTATTTGTATATGGTAAAGCTTACCCAAATAGTAACTGACCTGATCAATGATATTTGCCTATCAAGGCCTGCATGTAGCGATGAGCGCGGCATCTTATGGGACTGCAAGTGTTCTTTGTGTACACAACAAACTCTTTTTGATTTCCCTGTAGGGATTTGCATATAAATTTCCCGTGCATTATACAAAACTTAGGGAAATATGCTGTAACAGAGAAATGTGAGAGGGAAAATCATAGAAGAAATACAGAGAAATGTTTAACAATTCCTTTGAAGTGAATAGTAGCACACAGAGAAAACCAAAAATTTGTGAATACTCATAGGGAAAATGTGCAGAATTCCTGAAAATAACAGAGGGAAATTAACAAAAGTTTGCTGTTAATTCACCATGAATTCCTGCTTCGATAATTCAGCATGCCATATTGGTAGTCATGCTGTCTAAGTTTGAGTCCAGGTCAGTTTGTGTCCCTTTTTTGGTGCTCGATCACTTCGGGCACGTAAGTTCCTCCAAGCAGGCCGGAGTTTGATGGGATTTTATTGCTAGGCAATGTGCTGTCTTTTGCACTTCAATTGAATTCAGGACTTACCAATTTACGTTTTCGTTCACACCAGGGGTGACTAGTTTTTTTTCCAATTTACAAGAATACGGTAGCAATCGTCTGTATGTCAGACACGCTGGCTTGCGGAGTTTGAGGAGGGATCATCAATGTTGGATCCTAACTTGCAGGCTTTCAAGAGTCAAACAACCGAATTAAAGGCCTGAAAATATCCGAACCATGAAAGGATATGAAAATATCAGAAGGCAGGAAGAGTATTTAGAAATTTAACTGTTTTGAATAGTCTGCCTACATCGTGAGGCACCACTAAATGGTTTTTTACTCAAAAGTATGTTCTGACATATTTAGCACAACTACGTATGAAGATCTCGTAGACGCTCACAACACCAAAACCTTGATTACATAAAAATGAAAATAGTTTTACTTTCGTGATAATCGGTGTACACCGATTGTCGAGGGATTAATACAGGGAAATTCTAAACAAACATCTTTCATTTCTGTTTCTTCTTTCTTTTGTTCCTCAGATTTTTCACATGAACACGGATAATGTTAAACATGAAATAAGAGCGTCTTGCAGACAACCATAAAATTGAACAAATCTGCAAACACGTGGTAAGCTAAGTCGGTGAGAGGACTCAGAAGCAGGTAGAACATCAATTATTCATGATATGCGTCCTCAAGTCAATAGTAGTATCACGGTAATCTCCACCGCCTTTGTGTGTAAATTTAGCAGAAATGAATCGATCTGACCACTGATATTCTTTGTAACTTCACTATCGTTGAAATGGCGCTGTTCAAGCGCCATGGCGCTATATGTGCAGAAGTAGTGCAAAGAGAAGAGAAGAGAATCCCGTGATGGTCTGAAATGCAATATATGCTAGACGTTTTTAAAAAACTTACATTGTTGTTACAATCTGCACCCAACAATCCTTCGGACCTCTCAAAACCTTAACGTTTTATTCCATTTTCTTCTGAGAGCTTGCGCCATTTTATTGGAATACGCCATTTTTGATAAAATCCACATCCACTACAATTTGTAGCCCAACTTACCAGCTGCACCATGGCCACTATGCCGATAGAGTTACCGGTTGCTTTTCACACAAAATGTGGTTTACTGCACATACAATGTGGTTTATTGGCTCGCAGAGGCAGGGAAGAAGAGTTGCATCGAAAGAAGCTAACCTCGCTTAGGAAGTTTGAGATACCTTACTGAATTGAAAATGAATTTATTGAAAATGAATTTACTGAATAAGTGAGCCAATGCTGCAGGTACCTTCTTGTATTGTAGTTTCTTGTACATCATTACACAAGTTTGCTCCGCATTAATAATGCTAACTTGCACTCATTCAAAAAATATGTGAAATCATAAGCGGCACTAACAAGCGATAGTTCATAGTTATTTTGGTAATTGAACGTATTCAAGGCTATGGCATTCAAGTACTGTCAGTGTCAAATATTGTGATTCAATTGACCAATATCTTGAAGATAATTAGTGCATACGCACCTCAATTAGGAAGTGTATGGTGTATGAGTGATGTTGCATTATAAAGGTTGAGTCTCCAAATTGCTTTCCTGAAGGACGTCTTGGAAAGATTACGATCAAGATTACTACTAAGAGTACGAGGGCGAGAAACATGTCACTCTTTCAAGCAAAATCCACCTTACTTAGTGTGAAGGGGCTTAATTTTGCATCTTTCAAACTATAGTGCTAATTAAAATTTTCTTCTATTGTAAATTCGGTAACATTATTCATCGGTGATCAGGCAAGGGCATGGGCTTCTCGAGTCCAGGAGACAGCATCAATACTGGAGAGAGAAAGACAACCTTTGGCTAATGGTTAAACTCGCACATTTTTTGTTTAACATGTAAACTTTGCAGTTTAGACTTGTCCAATTGTGCCTTCTTTGAAAGAAACTAAGTAAGAGAATATGCTCTCAAGTCAACTGGAAGCTTTCGAAAGTCAAACGTTCAATCAAGTATAAATTTAGAATTGCTCACACGTAACTGGAAACACGTACTGTAGAGTACAATGTCAAGTGGAGTTAAAGGAGGCAAATCATTGTGAATCACAATTATCCACACGAACAGGTCCACTTCCCCTGTAAGAGTTTTACAGTCGCTCTATGGTTTTCCTATGATAACTCCCATTGATTCTCACCTTCCCTACTTTTCCTCAGGGCTGACAATTGCTTAATATTTCCTTCTACAATCCTAAACCCCACTTTTCTAGGACCCCCTGGGTTCACTTGCGCCAAGCAACTACCAAGTAGAGACGGTCAGTTCAGGGAGCTGTATAAAGAGACTGTTCATTCACTCAGAGATTGTAGGTTGATATATCTCCAAGGCTAGCACTAGAGTGGATACTTGAGCACCTTCACTAGCGTTATGGTCATCAGCACACTGTATTTTCCATCTCCTGCTTCGCTTGATTCCGGCTATGGTGGAGGTACCAATCGACTCATAACTGCAAGTGAGCTCCACGTAAGTTGCTTATTTCCTTGTAACATGATTGCAAATTAGATACATGAAATCTTATGTTCGTAATGTGGTGCACGTTATTCTCCTGCCAAGCTTCTGTGGACGTTATTTAGCCACAAAGAATCAAACTCAAGAACAGACCCGTGTAGCAATATGGAGTGATTAGTGCATTGCTGAATTTGCTGAAATATCAGGAGTGTAAGCTGGCTCGGTGTTTCTGGAGCCAGCGGGTGGTGCAAAACATTCAAGTGGGTGGTCAAGATGTCCGAACCCTGGATGGAAAGGATGACTCGAAAGAAGGAGCATTTGACGCAAATACTGGACTACCTGAAGCCTTTTCTAAATGAGAAACGCTTGTTGCGGGTGGTGCTCTTAATGCTTCTAATATTCACAGTCAGCATCCTGGTGCTGGCAGTGTGGTTCAAAGTGCTGGAGCACTACATGGATGTGCCCATATACGAGAGTGGAAATGGCACAAAAAAGGGAGGACTATTTGAACTGGCGGCGAAGGTGCGCAAGTCCATGGGGAAGAGGTCGGACTTAGAGCTTCAGAGGCTTCTGCTGAGCTCCAGCTCCGTCCCGGGTCTGATCTTCATGCTGGTGGCTTTGTGGCAATCTATGCCACCAACGGCACCCTCACACGCCTGCTCATGGGGCTGGTGGGGTTGGGCAGCCAGGTGGTCTTCTTGACCTGGATTTACGTGGAGTCATGGGGTGAGTTCACAAATTCTTTCATTCTCACCGATTCACTCATCACATCTGCGTTCAGCATGCTATCGCCAGCAAAGTGCCCATCCCTTGTATGCCTGGAGGGAGAGCACAGCTGGGAGCCCACGCTTATTACAAGCATGTTCTTCTTCATTCTCGCTACCTCGCTCCTTCACATTTCTCAGCGGCGGCGGCGCTGCTGGGCATCCTGAAGTTGCACCCTGACGTGCTGATGAACCGTATTTACAGCACCTTAGATGATCATCTGAGTTACAAGGTGGACGGCGCGGTGTTCGAGTCGGCTGTGAAGAAGGATAAGTTTGTGTCCAAGTCGTTATTTGGCGAGCTGGTCGAGTGGTGCATGGTTGAAAAGTACTTGGGGGAGATGGAAGAGAAAGTGTACCGGGGCAAGTGGCGAACACAGCTTCAAGTGGTGGTGACTGCAATCCCAACGCTCGGTCTGGCAGTGTCGGCAATCTATCTGAAGAGCTTGTGGCGCTGGGGCGGCGTGGTAGCTGTGGCGCTCCTTGTGGCGTCGTGTAGCGCCATACTGTTGGGGTTTTTCTGTGTCAACCAGCGAGAGCATCGCTTGCCATTGTGCTTCAGCCGCAGAATCAATATTATTGAATTGTTTGAGAATGCAACTTCAGACTTATTTGGCATGGAGCGGGATGAGTACGATACGAAGAAAGTAAAATTATATTTGGATGCCGAGGGTTTGGACAACAACACGCTGACTATGCTGTTCGAGGAGAAGAGGTTAGAGTAGGAAACATGCATCTACATGGTAATCCAGATGCTGGGACTGGCGGAGCTGGGCCATTTCAAACAGCAGGCGCTTTGGAAGACTAAGTCAACAAGCGCAGAGGGCAAAACAATTGTCAAGTATGTTGACCCCAACTGGAACAATTCGCTGAGGCAAATCATAGAGCTTTCCAATGATGTGGTGGGGCTTAAGGAACAAAGAAGAAGGATTATGATAGCGCAAGTGGATAGAGACCCCGTGAAGATTGGACCCACGGCCATCAGTAAGATAGCAGAGGTAATAATGGCTATGCAAAATGTCATCCAGTTCATGAAGAAAGAAGAGCGTGACCATTGTACACCTTAATACACGATTGTATTTGATCAATGTGGTTGCGTACCCCGTTGCGTACTTGATCAGTGTATCGCACTCGTCAAGGATTGATACTACAAAATGCCCCATTTTGAGGGGCTCCACTAGAAGTATTAGATTGTCACTTAGAGCAAGCAGTAACCCTTCAACCACTTTGATTTTTTCTATGCACTTAAACACGTAAGATGAAACAAATAAGCATATTGTCTTTATTGGTCTAGTGTAACTATTGCTCTCACTGAAACCATCGGAATTCTCTGTCTTTTCATTGGTCTACAAATAAATTAGTGTACTTTATTTTGCGTAGAGCCTTGACGGCGGTGAAGAATCTTACTTAGATGAAGATATATATTCTATTAACCATATTCAAAGACTGGCCCTTTCAATTCAAATTTGCACAAGACTTCACAAGTTCACATTCTTGCTCCAAAGGCAAGATTGGCTCCCAAAATGTGCTGCCCATGGACCTCATTGGTTGCAATGATGGCCCAGGCAGACAAGCTTTTACTCACCCCCTGTTGGCTACGTTTGCGTAACCGTTCTTGGTGACTCACTTCTAGAATATAAATTGCTACACCATGGATCAAATGTACTCATCTGACTGACCACATGACAATATTCAAATGCATCTGTCTGGAACTAAAGTTGGGCTTGCTATGGTACTTGCAATTTACTTGGATTAATATTATTAACCAATATGAGTATTCTTTGAGTACAACTCATCAATTACTACAAATACAGCAATCAATTTTGTTGCAATGAAGATTTATTGTGGTGCTGATCAGTGCAAACTAATGTGGCACAAGCTAGTTCAATTTGCTTGTGATTGTGCAAGGTCCTCTCTTGTACTATACAATATTGTAACCAAATGTTAATTGTAGTTGATACTTGAAAACCTCTCAACCAACTTAATATAGAAAATTCACATTCATACTACTTGTGTATAACCTGGGTGTTCATTTGGAGGCAATTGCTGTCTAATTATTTTAGGCCTTTGTTTCATGTTGTAGACAATTGTGGAAGGAGGGCAATGTCCATTTTACTATAAAATTGAGTTTGTTTTTCTTTCTCAACTATTGATAGGTTGTGTCAATTAAGTGTTGTTGACATGATATTATAATGGCGTGCTTCATGAAGATGTACAAGCTTTTGTCATTGAATAGGTTGAATCCTTTAGAAGGTGATACTTTATGATTGGTAGCACCTATTTATATATATTAGTTGTGGAACACTAACATATTAAAGTAAATGTTTTTAAAGCTTAATGAGCAATATCTAGTATAATGGCCATGTTCACGCATTCCAATAACAACTCATAGTTGTTTGAAAGTAGAGTATTTCCTTGAAAGGCATAGACTTATAGATTCAAGTATCTCAATTCTCATACTAACCCTATATTCATTAAAAAAGAAGAGTTTTCCAATGAAATGAGAGATCCTAGTACTTCATTTGAGAAGAAATTTCATCAAAATTTAAAGGAAATATGACCTAAAATTGAAAGATTTTAGGTTGAAATTGAAAGGTTTTAGGTCAATTTAGCTCAATTCAAACTGAAATTGAAACGTTTTAGGTCGATTTGACCAAAATTTGTGCTTTTAATTGAACTTCAACCTAAACTAATATGGTTATTTTGAGAGGTCTCCATTCTCTCATTTTAATGGATATGAGATGTTACCTTCCAAGTGCTTGATTGTTGCCTTAAAGAAGGATTGACTTAGTCAATATGGTACATCCAAATGGCTACTTAGCTTAGTTTATCAATCAAATTGAGCAAAGTTACTTGCCCACATTGTATGCTTATGCTTTCCCCTCCCCTAAAAAAGCATCCAACATAGTTTTGGGCTATTTGTGGCTACTAAAAGCTCAACACTACCAAAAATCAAACAAACATTATTCTAGTCAATTTCCCAATTCTTCCTTCTTTAGCAAGTCCCCGTGGTGTGTGCATTCATTGCCACGAAATTGGGCAATGTAAGACTTGACACCATTGAAGTCAGGTTTTCTGTGCTTCCGATCTGCAGAGTTTGCATTTGATCCTAGAAGAGGTTTTTTTGAAGAGTGAATGCTTAGCTACAGAAAATGGAATATCATTGTTCTTGAAAATTTTCAATTACCTATTTCATTTTGGGCACTATGTTTTTCTCGTTTTTGTTTTGGAAGAATTTGTTCTTAAGCTACAAGTAGACATGTGATGATTGAAACTCACTTTGAAAAAACTTGGTTCTAAGAGGAGTTCAAGCCGTCAGTAAGTGATAGCCAAGGTTGATCTTGTTGTGAAAGAATTGACTGCCACTTTTAAGGTGTTTGACAAGGATGGGGATGGCAAGACTTCAAGATTCGAGCTTGCAGATGTGCTGCGTTCACATGGGGATGACATGAGTGACGTTGAGCTCGAGGAAGTAGGCTAATTGTGAAAGTGGACAGTGATGGCAATGGCTTTGTTGACCTTCTAGTGTACATCCCCTTCCACACTAGAAGGACGGCAGCTTGAAGAGATGAAATGGCAATGAGCATAAGTAGAGATGCCGGAGTGAGCAATGAAGAGAAGTATGCGTTGCAAGCTACTTTTGGGGTATTTGATGTTTACAACAATGGCTTCAATTCCTCAAAAGAGCTACAAAGAGTCATGATTGTGGAGTCTTGGTGGCGAGTGGGTTTTGTTGGTGGAATGTTGGCGTATGATTACTTGCGTGGACAATGATGGCAATCACATGGTCAACTTCAACAATTTTCAATGCTCAATGTCATGTGCATTTGTGTGTTAACAAGAACAACGAAGGCGTTGGAATTATTGTGGAGGTGTTAGAATCTTTGAAGTCTTTGTGCTTCCGGCTTCCCGTACGTAATGAAGCAGAAAAAAAGACACCCAAGATTCTACTTGCGTGAACTTGGGATATGTGCCGTCTGCAGCATGAGTACTTCTACTACACAAGAGGGAAAAAGGGAATCCTACATCAGAAAACACACAAACTGTACAGTGATGAACAAGTCAACCAAAGCTCTACAAATTGTTAAATACCTAGAGGGAACTCCCGATGGGAATCCAAACCTATTCATGAGAAAAGGCCGCAATTTGTACGATCCTAGTGGAACCACCACAAACTTATGAGGGAGGAACCTTGTTGGTTTGGCAATGGATAAAACTGAGAATCAGGAAAATCCTGCTTCTCTTGCTCAAGTTGAGGATGCAGTCAATCAAATTCAGAAATTGAAACCTAACGTCAACATATAATATCAAAAAATTGGCAATATAATAACGGACCCACATGTGCTCATAGCAGCTTACCAACGATTAAATCTAAATTTGTAAGAAAAAAAAGGATGACAAATAGGAAATCTTCTAGGGAAGAAATCAATTTCTTATCCGCGTTAATCAAAGGTGATTCAAGCACATTGCCAAACAACTGTGTGCAGGGAAATATCCCGCAAAATAGGTAAACATTCCAAAATCAGCAAAACTTGGGGAGACAAGACCGCTTACAATGATCAGCGCCAGACACCACATATTCTATACAGCCATCAAGGCGGCCTTTAAGCTCACACCATAAACTTAAGCAAAGGCTATAAGACCACTAAGGAAGAGAGTGATGCTGCATAGTTCCAAGATAATAAATTAGCATTCAATAGGAAGCAAATCCCTTTGCGTGTTTAACATTCTAAAAAACTACGCATGGACAAATTATTATTGATGATTTAATTGTCCTCGTCTATAAGTGACAAGTTTTGAGAGAAAAGAGCCGTGTGATAGGTGAATATTGTGTGCCATTTTTTGAGAGGGAGCTAGGTTTTATATCTTGTGCTAGGGCCTAGAGATGAGTGCAAACCCTACTTTCAAGGTTCTCTGGCTTAGTTAAAAGCTACAAAACAAGTATGCGGTAGCTTAAAACTAGAATTGGCGCAATATTGTGAAATAGTTGTTTTTGCTCAATTTGGTTCAAACCTTGATGCTGCTACTCAATATTTATTAAATTGTAGGATGAGGCTAACAGATTTTTAAACAACCACAATATAGCCCAATTCCTATTGAAAAACAAGTAGTGGTTATTTATGCAACTGTCAAAAGTTATTTAGATCAATTACCTATTTCAAGCATTAATCAATATGAACATGAGCTTTTGAAGTCTATATACTCAGATGTACTTTTTGCTATTGTGGGTATTTTTGATTTTATGGTTTTTAAAGAGTTTTCAATGAAAACTTGATGAAAACCACAAAATCAAAAGACTTTCCAAAATGTTACCTTTTTCCAATTTAATGAATAACGCACAAATGACAACATTGTGTTTGACTCTTAGTACAACAAAAAATTGTCCATTTCAAAAGATATTCAGGTAACAAACAATGTTTTGTAGGCCCTAACAACAAAATTTATCTTGTATAACTAAAGTGTTAATGAACCAAGATCACAATATGCCAAGTACAGCATTCATGACCATTAGAAAACAAGAATTAGGTATAAGTTTTGCACAACTTTGTACTTAATGGAACTCAATTGCAATCTACAAGACACAAATGTTCTCAAAGTTAAAAACTGTAATTTGGAGTGACACTTTTGTTGTGCAAATCATTTCCAATGTCTATGGGTTTTTGCATTTTAAAATTCAAATATAGTAGTTATCAAGATGTGCAATATGTTCACGTCATTTACATCAATGATCATTTTAGAAAAGATATTCCAAAGATAGTGGTCAAGTTGGCCTAGTCGTCTCACATGTTTAAAGTAACTGCCCTGTATTGTAAAAGACATATTCATCTCTTCTAGAGCATCTGATTTTGTGTAGGTAGAATACATTCAATATTGTAAGTTTGAAGGAATCAATAGGTGTAATCTCTCTTAACAAGTTCTTTCTTGTTGCAAGTAGTGCTGTGGTTGTATCTATTGTTGTGCACCAGCCATATTTGTATATGTATATATATATATATATATATATATATATATATATATATATATATTGGCATGGAATAAGTGAGAATATTTTTGATGTGAATAATAATTCTTAACCAATATTTGTACATTACAAAGAAAGGTTCTTGACTATGGACGTTATTTGTAATCTTTGGGTGAATATGATTCCTTCTTGCAAAGTTTTAGTCTCTAAAAATGGTATGTGTATGGACCTTGTAGGAATGCAAAGCATATGGTGTTTATACTATAGTAAGTGGTCCTTATTATAAACTTATTCAAAATGCTTCAACACCAATTGGATCAAGCATACCATAGTGAGAGAGCTATAGCTATGAGAGAGGGTATTCAACGCTATCACTTTGCATGCAAGAGGTGCCATGGGTTCAAAATGCAAATTGTTCATATTGTTAAAAGGCATCATCAAAAATTTGGAAGAGACAAGCACTTAGTGGAGCCCATCTTGGTGAATTCAATTGCGTAGAAGAAAAATAATGGGAATGCTTGAGTCATGACAAAGTTTAGTTGCTTGTATTAGAGTGTTGTACAATCATTTGATTCTCTAAATAAGCTACACATTTTCCATGATTCTTGTAAGCAACAATAGTTATTCTTTTAACCCCAAAATGACCTTGGAATTTTTTGTGTTTGTAGGAATTTGCTCTAATTTGAACAAAAAGCCAACATTTTGATAAGTTGTATTAATTCTTTTTGAATTGTAATTATATATATTCAAACTAGACATGTTAGAGATTACAATAGGAAAGAAAACATGACAATATCTTTTATGAATTAAAAGATTATAATGTTTGATCATGAGGGTGTTAAAACTTTGAAAGTGATTTGAAGTCTTTCAACCTTCTTTTCGCATGTCAAACTTAAAAAGTTGGTCACCAAAAAAGTTGGGATTAAGGGGCCTAACATGCATAATCCCAATCAATCTGTGACTTTTCAAAATCTACTCTACAATTTTTTCAAATGAGTTTCTAATGTGATTTCTTCTCAAAGATTTAGTGTATTTGAGGCTCATTCCCAAGAGCCCTCAACACTACATAAAGTCAAGATTGCAATGGACACGTGCAAAAAATCTTGAATAGAAAAATTGTAATTAGGCATGTACAAAATCATATTGTTCAAGCTAAAACTAAACTTCAAAAATAATTTCTCAAAAATATAAACTACTAGAAATAGTCATTTGGTAAGGTTTAGTTAACTTCAAAAATTGGCCAAGGACACATTTTGTCGTGAATGACTCAAGGTCATTTTGGAATTAACTACCTTTTTCAAGGGGCTTTCCTTGCATATCCATCATTGCATACTCATCTTGAATACCCATCTCCGCATATCCATCCCTAGATATTCACCCTTGCATATCCATCATTGACTCTTGCCGTATAATGCTCCTAATGTGTAAGTTAGTCAGACCCATATTCAACTATTTGAGGATTTGGGGTACCTCAAGGTATTAGAAAATTCAAGAAAAAAACCAATAAGGTTAGCTTGTCAACAAGCTTCAACAAGCTGTCTTGGAAAGTAGTTTTGTGAAAAAAAATATTGTAAAATGTTTTATATTAAAGGGCAAAGTTGCAACTCATATGGTCCTTATTCACAACTCTAGACTAATCTTGAAACCACTTATGTGTGTTCCTATAAGGTAGCCGCACCCATCCTCATGAGTGTCCCTATAAGCGTCACCTCTAAAATCTTCAAAGATCTATGGAAGTAAATAGATGTAATTACAAGGATGTACAACATGTGAACATGAAACCTTACTGTTGGTTATGGGTGCAATGGTTGTTTGCTCTTTAAAAATTCACAATTTATTCTCACCATATCCAAATAATACATTCAAAAGTGCAAACTCATTGTTTTGCTGTTGCTAATAAGATCATTTAATTTGCTAGATGTTTATTAATAGTCATCATGTTCAAAATCCTTAAACTCATGCTTATGGATGTGGCTACCTTAATGACACTTGAGGGTTCCAATCCCAACCATCTTAAAGTAACTGAGCACTTGACATGTGCCGGAATTTGTTTGTGCAAGAGGGATTCACTGCACCTTTTTGGGTTCAACAATGGGTGGAGTTGCCCTTAAAAGTAGGGTGCAAAATGGAGGAGGAGTCAGAGAACGGTGTGTCTACTTTACAACTCAAGTCCGGGCTCCCACGACTATCGTTAGATGGCATGCTGTTATGTGGGACCACGGTAGAAAATTCCAACTTTTTTACTTATTAGAAAATGTGAGTGTTTAGAGATTTATTAACTAGAGAGTGAATTTGGCAAGTTTGAATTTAGATTTAGATTTAGAGACCTTAACCTTGATTTGGTCTAAACTAGAGGATGATACCATTGACAATTCCAAAATACAGAGCAAATTATTACTCTTACCTTGATTTGTAAAAATAATGGAATATTTGCCTCTCAGGTCCCACCATATGACATGTCATCTAACTCTAGCCCGCTCCCAACTTCTAGTTATTGCATTTTTTCTTGCCAACGCACAATGCCATGTGTCTTGATTGTTATTCAAATCTGAATTAAAGCCCCTAAATAAAAACAATGTTAGGGAAGCTAATCAGATTTTACCAACTAAAATTAGGCATTTTTAGTATTCAATCAGTTATTTTTGCAACATTGTGCCACATATTTTTTAAAATTTACACTGTAATATACTAGAATTAATATACTGGAATTGCAAGCAATTTTAAATTTCAATTGGTTTTGTTCTCATTTCCAGCGGCTGTCTGTGAACTAGCCACCGGTTTTTCCTGCACATTGAATAAGAACTAAACGAGATAGGTGGATCTCATCCAATGTTGGTAAGTAGGAAATGTCCGTTGGCGTTCCAGCGCCATGGCAAAAATTCGAATTCCTTAGCGGCTTGCAAAAGGGGCTGGGAGTGGTAAAGCCGCCGTCGCTTGCCATGAAAGCATTGTCTTTGCGTCCAGCATTCGCATCTGAGCATTCTCCACAATAACTCGCAGTTGGACAGGCTTTGTCTCTCGCAAGTCTAGCACTCCTCCAATTCATCATTTCGCAGAAGAGCGTGCAGATCGCTCTCTTCAATACAAAGTTCCATTGCGGGAGATCGATGGAGGTTCGTGATCTGCAACACCCGATCGTAGTAATTCATACTCTGCAACTAAGTTTAGGGTTCACTTACCGGTCTCTTGCTTTGATAGGGACGATAGTGCTACCGAAGATGTTTAATTCGGCTTACCCGATCGGTAGGCTTTCTCCGGAGGTGCAATTAGTGCTTGTGCAGCGAATGTTGCCTCGTGCATGACAATTGTGCTTGGTTTGCAGCAATATGAATCGTCGGTGAGGCCAGCGGGAACACACAAATCCTGATGTGCAGATACATAGCCATTTCTTACCCGTTTTTTTGTATTTAGCTTGAAGCATGATTGTTGCAGTTATGAAATTTTGATTGTTATGATATCTACAATGCAACTCTTGAAAGTTCACAGCAATTTTTTTGTTGAAATCTGGTCACATGTTCGCGTTTTCTTCCTGTAACCTTTGTAACTATTTTGCAAAGTCTGGCGATGTTCAGCCCGGGAAAGAAAGAACGCCTGCATTTTTGGTTGCCATGGAGTATCAATATTTCCCTTGTTTTGATTGTGATCCTCGTGTAGTTTTGAGAAATTGTTGAAATAGATTTCCTGTGGTTTCAATCAGCGAAGACACAATTGTCGACCGCCCCTACGATGAATTGTTGCAAATTCGTCGTAAGGAAAAGGGAATAATGTGGAATAACCCCCTCGCGTGTGTGTTTTTGAACTTTTGAAGAGCATAGGTCGGAATTTGGTATAATCTGTGGGCGTTCTTCAGGGCGGGGAACCGATGGGTGAAACGGCGGTTTCGTCGAGGTGCGTGCGAAGGTTACCCTGGCTTGTAGAGGAGCAGGCCAAGGATCTTGCAAAGGTAGTAAATGCTGATGATGAAACGGAAGATGCGGCAGAGAGGCCAAAGTGTGAGGAATAGCAAGCGTAAAGGGAAGCAGGCCAAGGAAGAAGTAGTGACGAGGGAGTTGATGGGCATTAATGTGGTGGACGCCGTGTCGCTTGAACTCGGATTGCTTAAGTTGAACAACTGCCATGGGAACTCACGTTCTTTAGGAATTGTCTTGAACGCAGTGCCGCAGGAGTTAGTGGCAAACATGGAGAGGTCTCTCGCGCGAAGTGATAATGCCGCCAGTGCAAGCAACAGGTGTGCTCTTGTCCTCTTCAAATTATGCTACACTTTACTTGGAACTTCAACGAGCAAGCTCCAGATGAAGACTTGTGTGCTTTTTCAAGTTTTCACATCCGATTGATCATAGTGAATCCATGAATTCCTTGGTTAAACGTTTTGAGAAAACCATGGAAGGTAGCATCTGGTGCAAGTTCATTGTTTTCTCATTGCATGGGGTATCGGTGTTTGCTCAGCGGCGAGGGAGACAAAGATGACAGTGTGATGGACCTCGAAAGCGCAGCAAATCAAGGAGATACAAGCACGGCTCTCAGTCAAAAAGATACAGCATTTTTGGCTGAACTGACACAAGTAATTCAAAGTGTGTACGCTTGGTTCTGTGTTTTACAATTTTTGTACAAAAGTCTTTGTTAAATGTTTGCTTGCAACAAAGACTCACAAAAAACTCAACTTTCTTTGCAGGAGGTGGTGATTGGAAAAAGCTCCAAAAATGTCATATGATAGCATACTTGAGCCACCATGGGCTTTGCAAGTCTGGTGATTTGAGTGTTCTTGTGGACTGCGTTGAACAACACTTGAAGTAAGGTTTTTTCTTGCTTTTTGTGTTAACCAAACTTTCTCAATTTATATTGCACCAATGTAGCTAAGTGAGAACCCTTTCATTTGTGGTATGTGTATTTTAGAATCAAAGATGGGCAAGGACAAGACATGTACCCAAGATCGTCTTTTACCATCAATTGCAAAGGTAAAGGAACTCCAACAAAAACAACTCGTATTTTTTTGAAGAGTACAGCCCATCTTTCCATTTCAATTCTGCCCATGCAAATGCTATGTACACTAAAATAGACATGCGATTCTATCTTTTGGCATGATAATCTTGTTTTTCTCTAAGCTGTTGATGTTTCCTTGTAGGTGACGCATGTTGTGGAGACCCTGTTCTATTCTTGCAAACTGTTACTGATTTGTGAGTCGGTTTTCCTTTTTGGTTGGATTCTTGACCCGTCTTGTTTGAAGAGGTTGACATTCGGCAAATTGTTTGATATTGCTTTGAGTTCTTTTGTTGTTGAGGCACTCTACTTTCACGGATGAGCCTGCATGTAGTGGATACTATTTTTATTAAGTACTCGTTTTAGAAGCTTAACCTCAAACTGGCATTATAATTTGACCTTGATGTTGGGGGGTGGGTATAATATTGTTAAACAAAGTGCCTATTGTCCACGCTTGGGAAAGCGTTAGGTTGCTGGTAAGGTTGTGAAAGAGAGCTATGGTGCCAAATGGTAGCAACAAACGTTTATCGTGAGTAAAAGTTCAAAGTTTCTTGGTGTCCCTTCATTGGATTGCAAATCTAAAGTACTTTGGTGACTGGTACTGCCCACAAATATTTACACAGTAATGCTATTAATGGGGGGTAATCTTTATTGTATCTTGCAATCTGCTAGATTGAGGTCTTGTGGAGCACGGGTAAAAAGCCTTATCACTTCATGCACCAGCTTCTAGTCAAAGGTCGCAATTTGTATTGCATGCACACTTGGAGACAGGTGTGAGTTCCAACCTCTCTTCATTTTTGTGCCAGTACAAATATTTCTGTTTTTAAAAATTAACATTATTTTTTGGCATGTCATGTACTTACAATGGTTGCCATGATGTGTAATTTGTGATCACTTCTAGAACAGCAATAGATTAACAAAGAGGATAGAGAACAGGTGCAAGTCAAGGAGTGTGAACATTGTGCAAAAACTCTTGCAAATGCTTTGGCAAAGAAGCATGCTTGTCGTGCAGAAGCTCTTGCAAAAGTTTGAGCAAAAAGGAATCAAAATCCCGTGTCTTCCAAAGGTATGTATTTGCAAAGTGTTTTCTTCTACCTAATCATTGTAGTTACTTCACCTAAATTTTGTCTATATTGTCTCTCTTTTGTATTGGCTCATCTTTCTACTCTATATCAAAGTTTCCTTCTCGGAGAGTCCTCCCAAGATGATTATATTCAAGACTCTCTTTTATGTTCAAATTTGCTTTTGCTAGACAACTCATTTCATAGCACAAAGTGTTTGCTCCAATACTAATATGTCATATTTAACTAAATATGGATTAATTCATGTATGTATTTTCTTCCTATGCTCTTGAACATTTAAAATGTCTCAATATTTGGCCTATGTATTTCCCAAAGTTTTGGCATGGCCTCTGATGTGGGAATGTCTCTCAATATTTATCACCAACTTCCAATGCCTTGCAAGCACCTCCTAATGTTCTGCGAACCAAACTTTCTAAACTATCACTTATGGACTTTGGAGAGCCCATATCATATTGATAAAATTATTGTGACCTCTTAAATATCACATCTTCAACCTTTGTGAAATAATTATAGAAAACAAGAAGATAGTTGTTGAGGTTGAGGTGATATTAGAGAGGGTGCACATAGTGATAGTAAGCAAGTCACAATTTTATTGCTTCTCTTTGCTTCACTTTGTTGCTTGTCGGAATCTTGTGATTTTAGGAAAAGCTTTGTACTTTCATGATTTCACTTTTCTATTGCTACTACCAAATGATTTGAAACATTTTGTCACATTGAAATGTTTTTGGATTTTACAACAATTCAAGCTATCAATATACAAGAATTCTAATAAAATTCTAGTGATGAATACTACTAGTTTAGTTGAAAATCTTACTAGTAATAAGAATCCTCATTTTTGTTGTTGATATTTTGGAGAAAATCAAGGGGATCTAAATCTAAGCCTAGTTCAAATGCACCTTCAGAAACTGAACACCACGCAAGCTCATCTTGCAGTATGCCAATGCAAAGTTCCATTCAACAAGATTTACAATAGATGGTTTACTCGGGCAACAACAATGTTGCTGCAGCCTCTCGTTGATCTTATCTTTTACAAAACTTTGTGCAATAGGAAAGAGAAGTTCCCATACAGCAGCACCAATGTGGTGATGAGGTATTTCACTCTTCCTTGTTTCCCAACACTTTTCAAAGACAAGGAATCTATCATGTTGCATGATCCAACAGCAAATGCAAGAAAGCATGACAGTTGTGTGCAATGTGCTCTTATAAGAACAGCACTTCTCAAGGGAGTTGCCCAAGACATCAGTAGCATTCTTCATGCTTGAGGGTTATAAGGTATTGCTTGAGCAAATGTGAGAAACTTATTTACCAAATGGTAATGCAAAAATAACAATAATAAAATAGTAAATACTCAGAAGTTAGAAAGAATATCTTGGTGTGCTTGTGTGAGTGGTTTTTTCTTTTTTTCTTGGCTTATTTCTTGTGCTTTTAAAGGTGATGATGCTGCAAAAGGCACTAAAGGTGATGATGTTGCAAAAGGCACTAAAGGTGATGATGCTACAAAATGCACCTAGTGAAAGATGATATTACTTTGGCTACGTTTTTGGGAAAAAAAAGCATTCTTGAGCTTCAGGATAGATGATCTCACGATCACATGGGTTTGTTTTAAGAGGTTTTTGTTTTGTTTTGTTTTTTGACTATGAATTGTTTATAATTGTTGTTATCCTAAACGTGCCTAGGTGGGGTTTGTTTTAAGAGGATTTTATTTTGTTTTTTGACTTTGAATTGTTTGCAATTGTTGTAATCCTAAACATGTCTAGGTTCTTCTTAATTGTTCAACTTATAAGAGGGCTTGAGAGAGAATGGCAAAATAAATTATGGCCAAAGAATACATTGTAAACAAAAAATCTTCATTTTTGCAAGCTTTTGTTGCTTTGTCCATCCCTACATAAATATTTCTTGAACATTAGAACAAATTTGGAGTCTTAGCACATAGCACAAATTCAATGAAGCACCCAATGATCAAGCTAGTCACACAATAGACAATAATTGCTTTCTTAGCACAAAGTTGATGGATTTCATTTGTTTTGTGCATTGCAAGCGTGGTTTTATACCAAGGAGGCAACATCCAATGTAGCACATGATAGAGCTAATGGATTATATCTAAAACTTTTCTATGGGAATATTATAATCTTCAAAGTACTTGAATCATGGAATACAATGGAAAGTTGGTTGGATTTTTATGTTCCATGGAGATTATTTGTCTCTATTTTGTGTTAATGAGCTCAAATGTTATATCCACAAAGTTATGTTTTATACCTCCACCTTTGATGTGAGAGAACATCCTTGCGTGATTGTACCCTCTTAAGTAATCCTTGAGTTATCATTACCTCTTGTTGTGGTTTACTATTGCCACTTGTGGATAAACTTTTCAACTCATTATGTTGAATTGTTTTGATTATACTTGCTATAATTGTATTTTTTCAACATGATGTATATTGTGGTTTGTTAAATATTTTGAATTTTGTTCATTGATTGCTCTATATTCTAGCAATTGCACTATTTTGTCAATCAAATACTTCACTTGTGGATGCACTCCTATGTACATACACATACTCAATATTCTTTGATTTTCTTACTATTACAAGCACATAAATGTTCAGCTTTTTAAAGGAGTGTCTTTGGTGAGGATTATGCTAATGGTCATGCTTCAACTTTTGCATTTAAGGTTGTTTTAAGTACTTTTGCCCTCTCCACCATGTCCTCGTGTTACTTTGTGGTAGTATTTTACTAGTGCTTCATCTTGTGGTGATTTTGTTTTTATTCTCCAAATTAAAACTTAGTAATTGGCTTGTGATTTTGAGGACAAAGATTGTGTATTTCTCTTCATCAATAGAGAAGCTAAAATTATGCATGTACGTGTATGTTTATCAAATTCAAACATTGGTTCTTGTACCTTGTTATATTAAACTCCTAATTCATCTCATAGCATTTAATGGTGGCTTGTTTGTTCATGAAGACTTTTTGGTTTTCTCCTTGCAACATTGATTTGATTGTTGCATGCTAATACTCCAAATGCCTATGCCGCCAAAAAGTCTTGTTTTTATAACTAATTGAACCTGAGGTACATTTTTTATTTGTTTTGCATGCTTTCACTCTTGTATATAGAGGATGGGATTAAATTTTATTACTGCAAATTAAAAAGCTATTTTATTTGACCCATATGACAATTTAGTTTTTTTAGTTAAAATAATAAAAATTTTATTTACTAAAGTTTAATTTGAAAAATTATTTTAACGAATCACACGTAGAGATATAGATAATACACACAAAGCTAAAGGGATTTCATAACTAATTGATTGAGCTGCTGCTCGAAGACCACCTAAAAATGAATATTTATTATTAGATCCATATCCTGCCATAAGAAGTCCAAGCGGAACGATACTACAAATAGCAATCCAAAAAAAAGCAATTTCTAGTTAACAAGTCATATGGGGAGCTTTGTAGAATGTTGTATTGTACAACAATGCTATGCAATAGTGATTAGATTTTCATCTTTTGTTGAATGATACAAGCCCCTTTTAGGAGTTATTACCATTTTTTTGCATTTTTTGGAACACATGTTTGGGATTAATATACGTCGTGTACCTAAACCTAAATTGGGAGTTGTTTAGAAGAAATCACAAAGGAAAAGAAAACACAACAATATCATTTATGGATTGAAAGATTATAATATTTGATCAAGAAGATGTTAAATCCGCAAAAATGGCTTGAAGTCTTTCAATCTACTTTTCACATGTCAAATCTGAAAAAATGGTCACATGAAAAATATGGGGTCAAAGGACATAACATGCATAACTCCAATCAATTTACAACTTTTCAAATCTCCTCTACAATTTTTTTAAATGAGTTTCTAGTGTGAAATTTTTTCCAAGGTCTAGTGTCTTTGAGACTCATTTCCAAGAGTTGTCAACACCAAAAAAATCAAGATTGCAATGGACACCCTTGCACAAAATCTTGAATAGAAAATGCATAATCAATCATCTACAAAATTAGTTTTTTGATGCTAAAACTAGACTTCAAAAAAATAGTTAAAAAATAATATATACTAAAAATAGCAACTTAGTTGGGTTTTTAAGAAGTTCAAAGTGTTGTCAACAACATAATGTGATGCCTTGGGCATTTAGGAGCTAAGTGCTGAGGAGGACATTTTTGGCCTTCGGCTCCTAAAAAAGTTTTTGTACTCAAGAAAAAGCTATTCTTCATTTGATTTTTTTTCAAAAGTAAGAATAAACACATGGTCCATCATGAAAAGCAACAAATTATCTCATTAGATGTACTCATGTTTTTAGGTAGCTCAAATTATGAGAAGATTCAGGAACACGGTGCTTAGGTCCCAAGCTGCCCTTCTTGCAAAGTTCATGAGGGCACCATGTATTGTTGAATTTTGCAACTTAAAAAAATAACATTGTAATTGTTGGGTTGGTCATGGTGACCAACTTGGTGTTTAAGGGTTATGTATGGTAACACTTGAAATGACTTTAGTCTTAGTATCTATATAACCAATGCAATTGTTTTTATTATTAATATTGGTTTTAAACCCCTCAAGGATAATTGTTTGTTGAATAGACAATTGAAAATTTGGGTAGGTTCCTTTGAAGTCACTTTTAGGCAAATGTTTCCAAAATTTGGAAACAAAGAGCTTACAATGAGTATAGTTTTGCAAAGAAAAAAACCTCCAATCAAATACTTTGAGTAAATATTATGATGCTTGAAATAATAAAGGTTATTTGGGCAGCATGGAGCAGAATAAAGATCTACCCAAAATTAGCTACAATAGGAGTTTTGGTGGGGGTCTAAATGAGGGTCTTGGTAGGAGGTCTTGGCAAAGGTCTCGGCAAAGGTCTTGGCAAGGGTCTCAATTGTAGTTTGGATCTCCCATTTTTCTTGATCCATACTACTTTTGAGAAGCAATTGCTTTGGCTAAACAATTTGGGTAGCAAGAATGAAGAGGCGATAATCTTGGTTACTTGCAATTTGATTGACAGCCTCTTGACTTTTGGCCATAGTGTGAAATGATCCTAAGGGCTGCTTTTCAAAATTCAATGCTGCTTGTTTTATTATGGATAGAATAACATCAAACATAACACAGCTTGTTGGCAACTTTGCTAGAAGTGAACCATGGTATCTCAAATTTTGAGAATAAAAAGCACCTATCACAAAATGATGCATAAAATCTTTTGTGATCCTAGAGAGACACTTTGGAAGGATGTTGCAATCTTTGTCCTATTCAACTCCCCCACAAACTGAGATAGTTGCAAATGTGTCGGACTACAAAAGAATACCTTCAAAGGTTCTCCTTGTTTCTCTTTTTCATCAAGATCTTCCTTGCTGCAACTAGATATATCCTTCTTTGCCTTCCACTTCACAGTCTCGCCACTGAAGTACCAAATTTCAAATTAAACAGTTAAGATCTGTGACGCCATGTTATGATTGACTCACACAGCAACCATTCCCTAAATTCTCACTAGAGTTGAGACCAAGATACCTTTTGAGAAAAAACAAGATTCAATCTAATGCATTTAGGAAGCGTTACACAAGATAGCTTCACAATATTGTCTCACAATTTGCGTAAGCACTATCAAGGACAATGTAAGTGGCCCTAGCAAGGTTAGATGACTACAAATTCATGAATTGTGTATTGAATGACCTCTATTATATTAACTTAGGGAAGAATATACTGCAAGCTAATATTTTGCAACAAGAAATTATTAGCTCCATAACATGCAATTTGGCAAAGTGAACCCATAACCATTCTCATTCCTCTAATAAATCTAAGCTGAGGAAGCAAGTTTTGAGGACATCTTTGGCTGAAAAATGGGAGGGACAAACCATGAAATGAAATGAGCGTGTATTAAAAGTATAGAATAACTTGCTAGCATTATTGCCACTACAGTAATATTCCACAAGAAACTTGTCCCACTCAAAGGCACCAGTAACAATCTTCACCTCATTTTTGCTTGTTTGTTTGCCGCCAAAGCCTTCTTCCACACTGCCAAAAAAAGAACAAGAGTTGGTCACCTTCTTTGTACTTGTTGTCTTAAGTTGCAAAATGCATTATTGTTTCTTCTCATCTCTCTCCTTGAGCTTCTGTTCCTCCTTGTTCATTTCAAAGTCCCTCATCCAATTTAGTTCATCATCTTCATTGGAGTATTGTGTGTCAACCTTAGGTTGATTAGCTAAACAAAGAGCATGCTCATCCTGGAGCCATTGAAGAGCACTACAAATTAAGGTCAATGTCTTTCTAGTTTGTGCATGTCATCATTCCAGTATTCAGTTGCTTAAAAGTATATATGATCTTGGTAACAAGCTATTTTTAGCTTATATTTTACAACATTACTAAGCATTACAATATGTCTAGTCAAAGAAACAACAATCAAACCAATTGCTCAAACTCTACAATTCAGACAAAATCAATTAATGATTTCATGTTCTCCTATTAGTAATCATAGATGAGTTGATCATGTTGATTTTTTATATCAGTGTAAGAATCCAACAATAGGCTACAATTACAAGTGAGACATGCACCTCCGTGCTACGATTTTGGATATATTGGATTAATTAAGCTGAACACAATCACTACTAAATCTTCTAGTTCCTAAACATATAGTTTAACTTCTTCTTTTTCAACGTAAATTTCAAGAGTTGAGGAAGTTATATACCATGGAACATCTAAGCTCTAATATAATATAAAAGGCCTAATAAAACTTGATAGGATGTTGGCAAATGACATATTTTTGAGATAAAGAAATCAAACAAATAAATCAGGTCCCAATGACAATATAGAAAGTTACTTTCAGCAAAAAATATTAGAAAAATAGAATATAGATCTCATAGCCTGCTCAACCCTAATAGCCATGCCAAGTCACATAACCACCATACAATGAGGGTTGCATGGTAAACAAGAAGCACAACAAAATAATCAAAAGAATTGTGCATATTGTAACTAGTGCAATTTTACTTTGAAACCTTAAGGACCTAGGAAACATGGACTTTTCATTCTAGAAATAAATTTTCAAAAGATAAAAAAAGATGCAAAGTTTGGAAGGTGCTCCAATACGCTTCTGGAGCTTTGATGTAAGAGAACCGTAGCATTTCAATTGAGGACAACTTACTCAAATGGGTTAAAGGTCTGGCATGGTGTTACTATCAAAGCATAAGTAGCACAAGCAAAAATACAAAAAACACACGGTTGCAAGGAAGGAAGAAAGAAAAGGGGGAAAATATGGATTACCTTAAGGTTTACATTAGAGCGGGAGGTGAAAGAATAGCCAAACTTCAAATTCATCTGAATCGCACATCACTTGCCAGGTCCATACCTTTTGATGCTGGCCTAGAAGGTAACCTCTTTTTTAGCAATCCACTTTTGTTTAGGAGCTCCCATAGCTAGGTGCAAAAACAAAATTCTAGTGGAGAAATCAACAATCAGTTGTAGGTAGGCCAACAAAGTTGCACCCAAAGAAGGAGCAAGAAAAACAATAGAGGGAGAAACCCTAATGAGAGAAAATGAGACAAATAAAGAAGTAGCCAAAAAAAAGGAAAGTGAGCTACAAAAGGGAGCTGTGGCAACAGCAACCCTGGGCCAACGTGCAACGCAAAAGGAAAAAACTTGATAGGGATATAGATGAGAAACGTACTTTTGTCATTTCAAATTTTTCTTTGTCACCTGTATTTTGAATTTATCCATATTTCTTGTAGTGTCAATACACCAAAAGCTAAGCAATTCCAATGAGCTTCAACTAAGACATGAGCAATAAATCCGAGGAAAAACTTTAAAAGAGTGCAGAGCAAGCATTTGGACAAAAGCAAGAACAGCTACAACACAAGCAAACCTTGAATGGCCGTGGGAGAAAGCTTACCAAATTGGAAGCAAATTGGCCCATTGTAAAGCCTAAAAGCAACGGAAAATGTAATTTGTTAGAAAAAAGCACAAAGGGAAGAGCAATGGGGAGAGCTCCCGCAAATACCGCAACACTCATGCTCATGCTGTGGCGGCAAGGAGCAGGGTAGGGTTTTGGAAAATGGCAGCAAGGAGCAAGGTAGGATTTTTGAGAAAGGTTGAGGAGAAACAAGGTCAGGTAATTCTTTATTTTTTTCCCTTTTCATCCGGAGCTTGTAGACAAATGAAATCAATGTTGGATGGATGACTTTTCCAACAAATATTAATGGATGTAATTTTGACATTGAAGTAATCAACAAGAAAATGACACAAATTTGTGAAATCTCAAAAATTGACACAATGAGGGAACCAAATGTGTCATAGTGTCACTTTGGAAAAATTTATGTCAACTTTATGTCAATTAGGAGCCTTTGTCCTTGTAGTGACAGCTTTAGTTGATGATGAACCTATTTTCTCCAAAACCTTAGGACAAAGCAACGACTTTCTATTAACCAAAGAATTTAGAACAAAGGAAAACCAATGACAAAATTGAAGCAAATCTTAAGAACTAAACACTGAAGATCAGTAGAAGGAAGAAATCAAATTGGATGAGTCTCATGATCAAAACACTGAGGATCTAAAGAAAGAAGAAACATAATTGGACCAGCAAATACTCCTCCAAAGGACCAAAACACAAGACTCTCACTATCTCACGGTTAAAGAAGACATTGAAGAAGAAATGAAGACAAGCGCTTTCAAATTAGGGTTACCTAATCCAAAAGCGAGAGGGGGTATTGGAGCAACTAGAACATCTATTGTGGTGACAGTTGGCACTTGCTGTGGTGACAACTAGCAGTTGCTTAGTGGCTAAGTACAAAAGTTACAGGAAAATTAATAGCTAGTAGTGGAGCATTAACCTGAGTAATAGCAATGATCAAGAGATTTGTAACAACTAGTTAGTGGTCTATTAGGAGACTTTTAGTATAAAAGAATTAGCCTTTGGGTTCATCTTTCATCTGTTCAATTTTTTGTTTCATTGCTTAATGTATTGAGTTTCCACGGACTTTTTAGATGACTTTTCAACCTCCTTTCTTTGCCTACTTTTCTCCCTCCTTCCATTTTTGAATTTCAAATTTTGGACAACTAATATATATTCAATGCTCTATAAGAAATAATTTTGAACATTGGTGTTAACATAGAAAATTTGATATCACATGACACACAATGAGACACTTGAGGCTCTATAATATAAATAACAAAGTAAAAGATGTATCAATTAGTGATTTGAAAATCCCAACTATGTGCCAAAAGACCAAATCTTTGAGTATTTCTTTGGCGAGCATGATTGCATTTTGTTTGAAACAACCACACTTTGTAAAGGTATTACTTGTGATGACAATTGCATGATATCAACTCTAATGATGTGGCCTAGGCAAACCTTGGCTTTATTGTCAAAAATTTATTCCATAGAAAAACAATAAAAAAACTCCAGTTTCCAAGGAAATCCTTCAACTTTAGGAACAAATGTTCTTTCCATACAAAAGAACTTCCATTTTTTTATATGTGTAAATTATAAGTGAACCACCATTATAATGCAATGAATGAACATAGTAGTAAGATTTGATGGCAAAGTGGGTAAATGAAAAACATAATGGGTGTATGTAGTGTAAATGAAGATTCCTTGACATCCTTGAAAAGAATTTGTCCTTATAAAATAGCATATGTCAGATATTGAATCTTAACCCCTAAAAGACCATTGTCTCTTCTGGGGACAAATGGGATTTTGGGCATGTACCTTTGAATAAGCTACTTTATGTGATTTTTTGAAACTTTTACTGACAGTGGGGAATTCACAAATCTATGTGGGCATCTAATTTTTTCTTCATTTTGACATTTGACAAAGAACTTATGCAAGATTTATCAAAACCAAGGGAGGAGTGGCAATTTGGGCAGCCCATAAAGCTTCTTTATAAATTACATTTAAAAAAAATAAAGATTTAGGATTGGTTTTTTAGATTTTTTCTATCCATGGAAAGCTTTGAATCATTCAATTTCAATCAATGAGATGAAAGTTATGAGGAGTTTTGTTTGCAAGCAGTCATGGATTCTCTACTCTAAAATAAACTTTGAAGTTGTTTATTTTACTCAACTTTCAATATTTTGGAAAAACAAAAATCAAGAATTAGATTGTTTACTACAACATTATAACCATTGGGATTTGAATTTTTCATTTCAATAATTAAATTCTTAACAATTTAGTGTTTTGATTCTTTCTCTACTTCTACTTTCTATTTTTTTCCCATGTGTTGTATAGTTCCATTTGATTTGAAATTCTCCCACATGTACCTAACTTGATGTCCTAAATGGAAAAATAAAAGCACAACTTTGGGTAGAGCAATTTTTTCATGTAAGAGTGGTCAAAAGCTATTGAAATTTATGGGCAGTAGGGAAAAAAACTTTTCCGTTCACTTCAAATGTAAAAATCTCCCTCTTCTCCATCTAAAATTACCTAACTATTTTCCCACAAATATCTATTCTAGTCTATGGCAAGACCTTATGGTTGAATTTTCAAAATAAAAAATAAAAAATCTACCCTCTTACTCATCTTGTAGAAGTGGTAATTTTTTGTGATTTTGGCAGAAAAAAGGGCTCGGTCTTTAGGGGTTAACATAGGCTTTTTGAAATGTTACTTTTCTTGCCAATGAGGACAATGCTATTTTGTGAGTATAAAATAGTGAGCCTGTGAGCAAAGAGCCAAGAATTGGTGAACAAGAATCAATATTGAGCTCAAAATGCATGGAAAACTATAAAAAATTCAAGTATTTCAAAATATAAAGGTTTAAAATGCACAATTATAGGGCCCTATGTACACATTTATAGGAGAAATTGAGTATTTTGAAAAAAATTCTAAGCTCATGGCTCACTATTCACAAATCCTTGGTCACAAAATAGCATTCTCCAAAGTGGTATCTTGTAGTTTCATATTTAACCAACTTGTCATGTGGATTCATTTTTTCACTCTTCACTTAGGTTAAAACACAAAGAGCTAATGATTTGATTGTTTGTATTACTTCAATGAATAGACTTGTAGACTTATATACGGAATTCTATAAGAAAATGTGTGTTTTCAACAATTTTAGGGTTTGTACCAAATATAGATCAAGCTAGTTTGTTTATTTTTTCTATAAGTTTTGTGTGTTTATGGTGAAGTTGGCCCAAAGGAGCAACCTGCTGATATTGAGGTGTGAGAAAAATTTGAGTTACTTTGTTGAATGCAAGCCTAAGGTCTTGGACTCATTTATGATCATTAACCATCCTAAAATTTTCAACACTAATTGACTTGTAGTTTGGGAAATGAAAAGGTTGAACATTATGGCATGTATTTTACGTGCTAAATTTTGGGCACTTCCACTTGGACTAAGATTTGTTACATAGAGAATTGGCCATTTGACTTGTGCTTGTTGGAATACTTACTGCAAAACAAGTTAGTTTATTACCTAAAACACATATTTTTTGAAATTGTAGAACATATAGTAATAAAGTAAAATATTACAAGAAGTTTTACAAAAAATTGCTTACAAAGCCAAATTCTTGAAGATTCATCTTTCTAAATAAATTTTGTATTCAAAAATTGAATGGTCATGGCATCCTTTGATTCAACTACTTTTATACAAAAACTGTTCTTTCTAAAATATTGAAAATTAAATTGTACATCCAAGATTGTGTCACAACATTTGAAAATTTGGTGGATAAATCTAGAAACAAGGTCCAATGTTTATGCTCAATTGGAGCTTAGTGTAAATTGCCTTATCTTTCCTTGCCATGCCATGTGAGGCTTTAGTTGCAAAAGTGTTTAAAACATTTGTGAATGCTTAAAATAGTAATAAAATATAGTTGAATTTGCCAATAATTATGTAGCATTGAGTCAAAACACCAATATAAGAATCTTGTTTTGGCCTAATGATTTCTTGTTTAATATTCCATAACAAATCTAGTTTACCTTTTCAAAAATCAACAATAAAAGAATAGTGGATTGCAATTACAAGACATTTTATCTAACAACATCAAATTTTTATTCTTCAACTGTCTTCTTTCAAAAACAAACAAATATAATGACTTTTATAGTCAAGGGGTTTTAGTTCTATAATCATTGTAAACAAGAAATCTATTGGAATCAATATACGTAGTAAATGACAAATCTGTAGGAACCAATTTTAACTTCTATATCCCAATGATGAATATGACAAGATCAATTTTCAACAAGAAACAATTGTATGTTTTAAAATTCTTGCAATTGAAAAGGTTGGTTTAATGTTTGCTCACACAATCATCACATTGGTGAAATGTGTTCAATCCAACTATACATCCAACAACAACAACATGTTTTTATTGTTTAATTAAAAGAATTATTTACAAAACTCATCAACTACAATTTTTGTCTTTTTGGTGATTGTGATCATCACACCTTCCATTTTGATTATTGGGCGTGGGTGGTAAGGTTGAAAGGCCATGAAAAGCAAGGGAATTCTTAGGGCTCCTCATTTTATTCAAATTGCTGAATTAATCTTTAGACTCCAATGTTGATTCATCAACCACAAGGTTACAGAAGTCTAATACAAGGTAGCACTCAATACATACCAAATCTCCTTCATCAAAGTTTTATTCCACCATTGTCCTTTCTTCACAACAAGGACACCACAAATACTTCATCTTTTCTGATTCTTCAAATAATTTTTCTAAAAAAATTGGGTCTTAGCAATTAATTACTTAAAAACCATGCAAATAAGTAAAATGCAAAATAGTTGTGCCCTTTTGATATATACATATTTTGCAAATTAGAGGACTTAAAAAATGGCTTTTATTTTCTATTTTTACTTTCTACTTTTACTTTCTACTTTTACATTCTACTTTTACTTTCAAGTGAATTTAAAAGCATTGATTGCTTAACTCCTAAGCATCTTTCTAACACTAGAAAAATATCACAATTTACCTCATGTTATGACTTGCAATTTTTGTGTTATAACAACGTATCCTCAACATTCGTTGTCTGCATTGTTAGATTTCTGTTAATGATCTTGTTAGGATGTGCATGTTGGATTTCATGTACGTTTGAAATGCATTTTTCATGTTCATGATAATACATCTTGTTACAGCTAGAGTTGAAGTTCTCTGCCATGACAAGACATTGCCACATATAATCGCCAAATATAACTGTTTGTCTACAAGGACCATGACAAGGACTTTTACCTAACAAATGAAAAATTGGCAAACATTTGTTTTAGACGTGAACTACATCCATTTGTTGTTTGTTTTGACCATGTGCTTAAGTTGACAAATGAGGATATGACATGTGGTCTCTTGAACACGGACATTCCTTACACAATCTTAATTTGAACGTGATTGCCTTCCCACGTTTCTTTCAAGTACAATGTGTGGAAGGATAATTTGTTCTTCAATTGTTGACGGAATTTTGCGAGTAGTTTAGGATCAAGGTTACTTTTGTTATACCATTCATAGATTCAATGGACATAACTTTTTCTACTTTATTGCTTGAAGTTGGAGATTGCTTCTAAAAGAGCATTTCAATATGACCAAAATAATGACGTCCTAATTCACTCACCCTCTAGACATGATTCTGCTAAATTAAGTTTGCATGAAGGTATAGCAATGACACAATCTGACCAGTCATTGTGTGTGCATGTTAGATGTCAATACAATTGACAGTGCTTTGGGCTACCTTTCATTGCGTTTGGTTTGATTATTACATGCACAATTTTGAACAATTGCACAATAGGCATGGAATTAAAGAAATTTTTCACATCCACTACTAATATGCCATATACTCCATACATAAATTTACCTACAATAGAGGATCTGAAATCTAATTGCCATATGTACTTTGTAATACCATTTGCATGTACGCTTTACTAGACGTTTAGTGTACAAAAAGTCACTTAAATGCCACAAGGAAATACTTCCTTCTTTGGCATGGAAAACTATAATCCATTGGTGCAACATGGCCATAATTAAATGTTTCTACTTCTACCAACACATTTCCACCTACTCTGAAATCTTCATAAAGTTGGTTTGTTTTACAAATATTTCATTACCAATTTCTTACTCAAAACACATGAGGCACACAATGAAATTTTTTTCCAATGCTGTTCAAAATCATTAACCTATGCTATGAGAAGCAAAATTTTGTGCACCAATAATGCTCTCCAACATGCCTTGAAATACTCAAGATCTGACATACTTAACATCAATAGCATTTTACTACTACGTACATGCTCTTTGGATTACAAAACAACTTTGAGTACCTTAAGTATTTCACCACTAAGCACTACAAGATTTGAAGCCCTTGGAAATCCTAATCTCTTCTTGCTTTAAGAATCTCAATATCCAGCCTCAATGCCATTGTCTCTATATTCCTACCCCTAACATTGGTCCTGCAAACAACTTTCTAGTCCGCACTGTTCAATCTTCTCCTCTCCACATTGTTTGAAAGAAATACTTGCTGACACTGCATTGGGAAAGCAAAGGAGTGTGCACCCAAAGGCTAACAAGCAGAGAAATTGGCTAACGTGAAACTATATGTGTCCCTCACCACATCAAGATTTGTTGCGCCCAGTTTTGTTGGTACCCACAAACAGACCAAGACAGTAACGCAATGACTATGGTAGTTCAACTCTACAATCTCCTATACCCACACCACAAACTCAAAACTTTCCTAGTGGCAATTAGTAAAAGGCCGTCTTCCCTTTTTCCATACCACTACAGATGCTACCAAGGCATTGTCACATGTTACTCTCTCCTCTTTTGCGCTCTGAATGCGTATATTCATCCCATGAGCCATTGCTTTTTGGTATGCCATAGCCACTTTCTCAGGATATTTCAATGCTTCCACTGCGTCAACTAATAGGGGATCCGCGCCTTGACATGATTTCTCCACTTCCACTTGCGCCCAGTCAATAAAATCAGGTCAACTTTCACATTCCACTAGATACAAGAATGCCCAGTTCCTACCAAACATGGTGCAAAAACTATTTGCAAATTCTTCTTGCTCCTTTACCCATTTTGCAAACTCCGCTGTGTATTTCTTATAACAAATAGCCAAACAGAACGTGAACACGTTCTTTCATCTATAGCAACAACCACTACATAACTTGAGTACATTCTAGAATAAGGCATCCTAACGAGTTCAAAACTTATACATCCATGCATTCTCGTTCAACACTAAAATTTGCTACTTTTGTCACAACAGTAGTCCAAAACTTTTGCCCTTGTATGTCAATGACTAGCCTCCTTCTATGTTGAAAATTGTTCATGTCATACCATACACTATAGAACTTGCTATATACAATTATTGAAATGGCTTTCATAGGTGGTAGAGAATGGATTGAATCTTTGCTCACTCTCTCCAAGATTCTATGTCTAGCAAGTTTGACAATACAAAATTATGCAGCCACTCCAGCATCTGGTTTGATAGTGGATGTGGCCAACCATCACTTTGGACAATCTTGTCATACATGTGCTGCTCTTCTTTATTGTCCCAAACCCATTGTATTGTTCCATCAAATCTTTGCAGGTACTCTGTGCAGTACCTTAGGGTTTCAGACATAGCACATCCTTCCGCCATGCTTGCTTTTGGTCTTGCATAGGTTCTAACGTAATCCTTAAGCGTTTTCATGTACCTCTCAATGGGATACATCTATCTACAATGGCTATGCCGCATACATACAATTCTTCAACCAAGTATATCGTAAGATGGGACATTATACCCATAAAGGTGGGTAGAAATATTTTTTCTAACAAACAGAGTGCATGAGCAACATCACTAACATCTTCATCCTTGTCACTGCTTTGTATTTCCTTATTGCATAGCCTTCAAAAAACTTGGCGCACTTTAATCACGGCTTTACTTACATCTTAGTTTAGAACATGCTGTAGAGCCAAGGGCAGCACCTACAACATAGTATGAAACAAAAACTTCTCAGTCAATAATATGAGAATCTAGTTGTCTAAAACAAGAGACCATTAACATACCTCACTGTTTCAAAATTAGACTAACATATGTAACTGAATACACAATCCTATGCACCAGTATTGTTATTATGTTCTAGACATTGTCAAGCTATGTGCGTTACATGTGCTTTAAAAAAACTTGGTAAAATGCAAAAAATGTCTATTTGGTTTGGAGGTTAGGCATTACCTATTGCAATAAAACGTGAAAGTTGTGTGACTTCAAATACCATAGCTTTCCATCCTCAAAGCATTTATGAATACCTGCAATGTAGTTTGTTGGAGTTCTAAGTGCTTGTATTATCTCCATTACCAAATGCTTCTTGTTTGGCTTGAGTATGTAAGGGGCTTCAGATAGATGAAAATCACTTCAACCATTGTCACTAGAGTTCATCCATAGCCCTTGTTGAATCTTAAGTGCCTCCATGTCCTGCCTATTGCTGATAGAATCTTTCAATTCCAAAATCATCTTAATTATGTTTTTACAAATAAATTTCACAATGCATTAGATCCAGCAAATGCTGGATCAATAACTTTTGCATCCATGCAAAAGAAAAGAATAAGTTAACATTTCTCATCTTCCAAACATGACTATTACGCTTCTGTTGACTTGTATTGCATTACAAGGGTAATGCCGTTAGTAACAAACAACCTATGTTCAATTCTTGGTTTGATTGTATTGAACACTATCACAAGCATGTTGTAAAACATCTTCACAAACATGAATCAAACCAAATAACATTCAGAACAACTATTGCAAACTTGTGACTCTACATTAGTGCTGGGTTTGTTTTCCTCTTCCTAATCCATGAGATTCATGGTCTTAGACTATCCAAATTCCACATATATGCCAATGGTATTCACTAAGTAATAGAGTGTAGTACATTAACGCCAACTAACCTTTCAAACACTGAAACCAAGCTCAATATCAATCAATCATTGGTGGTAAATATTAACAGCTTATTTATTCCACCATTTCCATATTCTACTTTCCACACAAGTTCACTTTATTCAAACCATATGCTTTTATTGTGTCAATTAAGCCATTACCAATATTCTTTGTTACTCAAAAAGCACATAACAAAAACAAATACCAGATGATAGAATTTTCCCAGGCAATCACAGTTCCATTTTGAACACGCACTACTTTCCAAATCACCCATTGTAAAAGCAAATAAAAAAAAATCATGTGAGTTCAAAGTGTAAAACAAACATTGTTTTTGAGTTTTAATACTTCATACTCTTTGACTAAAAACACCAACTCAATGGAAACACGTATTGAGAGCTTTGGGATCTTACCGTCCAATACAATAGTTGATGCAACAAAGTCTTCCGTTTCATTTCATGGGTGTGAACAGGGTCAGTATTTGTACCTTGTTTTCCACCACTAGCAACATACAATTCTTGTTCTTCACCACAAAACTTGACTTGTTTTGCAATCATGTGTCTCGAAGTTGTTATTTTCTCCACATCCGCATCAAAATCAAAGTTTCTTTTGTATGGATGTCCTAATCTAGTCCACCTTCTACCTCCCCCCCATAAACAATCTTCCTTCTTTTGGCCTTCCTTTGGAAATCTAAGGTATACCCAAATGTCGCGCATCGAGCATTAGTGGCTGGACCACATACCATGCATGCTTTGTAGCCATGTGTGCACAAACCTGATATTAAACCATATGCGGGATAGTCTAATATGGTCCACATAAGCGTGCCACTCAATGTGAATTGCTGAGTCCCTTGTGGCTTTGAAAAATCTTAGGCTCCTACTCCAAGCCATAGCTCTTTTAATTCATCAACTAACAGACTAATGAAAATATTGATGTTCTCACTAGTAGGCAACAACTTTCTTGAAACTAAAATAGTGAGTTGAATGAAAAACTTCTTAGTAACCAAGTATGGTGGTAAGTTGTAGATTAGAATTAAAATTGGCCATGTGAAGTGGCTTGTACTATTGTGGGTGAATGGATTAACTCCATCCAAGGACGTTCCAAATCTAAGGTTCCTTTTTTTGTCAACAAAACCTAGGTCCACTTCTAAGTCAACATGTTTCTAGGCTAGACTATCCACAATTGACTTCATCACACCAACATTTGTGTTTGGGTGTTCTATATGGAAACGAAGTAGTTCAACAATTCTTGATGAACGGTACATGCGCAGCACTCTAGGAATAAAGGGAAAGTGACGTATTATCCTTGCTGGAATGACATTCAAGCTCCTTATATATCTAAGCTTGCCACAACTAGGATTAGGACAATGAATCATGATTTCCAATGATTCTTGGAATACAATGCAACTATCAATTCAAGAATGTATGACATTGTAGTTCATACCTAATTTCCTTATCAACTTCTTTGCTTCATAGTGGCTCCGTGGGAGAATGTAGGTATTAAGGAGCAACACCTTTGGTAGGTACTTTTGGAGTTTGTTCACATATGCATTGCTGACGCAGTGTATAACAACCATGTTTATAAGCATAATAGTTGCAGATACAACACTGACTTTAATCCCTTGATAGACTGGCTTGCTAGCTTTTTCATATAGCTTCTCCATCTTCTTTGTGTTCTCTGACAGCAACTCTGTCTTTGCTATGTTCATTAGAGCCTGAAACCTCTTCTTGTATATGGTCGCCGACGTTAAGAGCATCAAAAACCTATTGTTGAATATCATGTAATAGGTCTAAATGTTCCTCATACTCTGTTTGAATGTTGTAATCATCAAATTTGTTTGCATCTCCAACCGTCTCTCCAGCTACATTGACCCAAATCCCATCATCTGGATATCCCAACTCTGGGTCACTACCAACCATAGAATGCATTAGGAAAGGATCTTGTTTGTGTAGGCGCAAATGCTTGCGTATGACCTTCACGTTGTACCGTTTCCCTCTGTGACATTTCTTACAAGGGCATCAAGATGAATTATAATGTTTCTCTTTTAAAACCTTCAATTCTGTTTTGAGTATAAGGTCTTCTTTGGGAACGTGTATTGCTAATCTCCTATGCATTGCGGAGTTATATTTGGACCTGGACACAGTCATCATGATCGACATGTATTGCTTGGTTCAGATGAACTATGGCCCGGGCAAAGGACATGAACATATATCTCATCATACTCAATAGATCAGGTAGTAAAACCTTCAAGTAAAAGATACAGCAGGTACTATTAAGAAACTAAATGAAATTTAGGAGTGGATGTACATACCTTGCATGAAAGATTGTGCAGGATTATGTACACATGCTTGCACCCAGTGCACACCTCATGATGAATACAACATGCATGAATTTATAACACAGTAACTGTATACTATGTCAAACATACTATATTTCTATGAGTATAGTCAAAGAACTTCATAGACAAAATACAATACAATGAAAAATGTGAATGGAAGCTATTTCACAGTAGTTGCCACATTTCCTACACTGATATTAGCAAATGGAAATTCCAAGTAGATGGTACAATTTAACAGCACAAATTTTTGAAAAAGCTACTTCAATTGGAAACAAGAAGCCATCAATCCAATCAAGTAAGATGGAACTGTTTTTAACAATATTTGATATTTTTGAGCAACAAGGCTAACAATGACAACAAACCATAGCAACTGCCAAAACATAATATATATACTTGTGTTTGTCATGTTTTAATTATATAGCTTGATAGTCATGTGTTCACTATTGTTTGCATGTTTCACAAAATAAGGATTTTATATTAATGATCTTATGGCCGATAGAGAAGGAGTCCTTCACTAGTGAGTTGGCAACGTATGTTATATTTTTGTGTCACGCTTAATTTAACAAGCATGTAAAGAATCTTCATGTATTGGATGACAGAAAAGGTAAGCAATAATCCTTCTAGGAACCCATAAAATCAACATATCCCCATGGTTTTGTACAAGCTTCCTAAAAACTTTTAATAAAGTCAAAATAAGCATCCATTATATAAAGACTAAATTGCATAACTACTATACCGTCTGTGCAATTACTTAGAAAAAACTCTTATAGAATTTGCATACTCCCATTCATGACATACAGAGCCAAGCTTGCCTAGCTACAACATTTTTTATTAAAGGCTAATAGTCATTCACATGTATACAATGCAACTTCAAATGCATTTTTATGCACTCATTCATATTCACCGACATGGAAACCAAATAAGGTGAAACTTAAAACCAACCTTAAATAGAACTTCAATGATTCCAAGTTATGCACAATAATTTAGTAACCATGACTAGTTATTAAGTGTTTAGAAAAATATGCTATAGTTCTACATTTCAACCCCATAAGCATCTACTGTAATTTATTATGTCATAGGGTAAAACAGTGTACAGTATATTTCCATATCCCATGTTCACATTTCATATCATCATCATCATTTGTGCAATTTTTAAATTTGTACTAATGAGTAATTGTTGATATTGTGCTATGTGACGCACAAAACATGAACCCTACATAGATATTTCTAAGCATTCTCTACAGGATACTCACCACTGCTTATTTCATTGAGATAAAAGTAATCTGTACTTTTGCTACTACATATGCAATTTGGATGTTTAGAACACATGCAAATTGGTATAGTGGATCACCGTAATCATCATGTCTTGTCTTTATTTGGTTATTACATAGAGCACTATCATGATTTTAACTTCTCCAAAATTCAAAGCGTTGCATATTTCATGATGGTAATGTTAATAGCTAAGCTTATAATTACTTAGAACTGACTGGTATGTTTAGGTGCACATTTATTGACTTAATTTCTGTTGGCATGAAAGATTAGCATTTGAATTTATCACCCTAGAATCTAAACATATTAAGGTGCCCTATAATTCACACTGACCCGTGGCAACATCTTCGTCAAATAATGAGTGCTTCTATTCATTCCAAGATGTAGACATTCACTGACTTGTTTCTCTATGTAATGTGAGCATAGTTTAGAGTGCATTTTATTTTGAATTTGTTGCAAACAATGATGTCAACATTTAATGCTATTGAGGCAGCCAATCCCATCAGCGCTTATGAGCAACAACGGAACTTGACAAAGCAAGCACTATAGGAGGCAATGCAAAGTTACTTATTTGCAATTGGTTTTGCTGATGTAGCAGTGCTCCAACCATTGTTTTTTGGCGAGACACCAATGACTGAGGCTGACGTCCCTGCTCCAAAGCGACGAAGAAAAGCTAGTCGAAAGAAGGAAACGCCAATGGACTCTGTTGCATTGAGGCGGACCTCAAAGAAGACAATAGCAACCGTAGTAGAAAACAGCGGGGGAAACAACGTCATTCAATCTCTAGAAAAAAAAGTAGGTACCTAGAACCATACTCTCATTGATTCTGTCATTTTGGGTTGAACTTTGGTTTGCCAGTAGCTTTGACATGGAATTGCGGTTTCAGTTGAGCTTGATTTTTGGAGATGTGACAGTCGCATATTGCGGATATATTGCACGCTGAGCATACTTGAGGTTATTTTGCAACTGGAACACATGTTAGCCAACATTGAATGATAAGGTAGAAGCGGCAATTACCTTGTTTAGTGCTGCCATCAACAACGTAATTGAAAATAGATAGGGCGTTATAAAGCGTGGCAAAGGTTTTGGAGAGCTAGGTTAATTGCACTTTCTATTTTGGCAATATTTTAGCGGCACAATACATCCTTGCCTTGATGGACCACACATGACCTACAAACATTTGAACACCAATGTTGTTGGTTTCTGTAGATTTTGTCTTTGCTCTGTAATGCAACCTTACCAAACTCATACTTCACAATCATAGTGCATGAAGTGACATATGTGATGAATTCAAAAGCAAGAAACATTGGCTCATTTATTTGCATCTTATTTGTGAAATTTTAGTGCCCTTGCTTCAGTCTGTCATAGACTTACATTGTGCTCTAGAACAGCGTACTTGTGTTTAGTTTAATGTTGTCGTCCACAATTTCAATGTTCTTAATGGAGTAGATGACATCTGTGTTATTGGGGTCATAATCACGGAAAAGGATGTTATTTTAGAGTGGGAGGATGCAATTCCCCTTGATCTTGTCTAGGAAGGCACTAAATCTGTCAAATTTGAATTTGTCCTGAATTCTATTAATAAGTTTTCTAAATAATATGAAGACTTAATAATTTACGACACCAAGTGCCAATACTAAAGGACATGGATTCTAAATATAGAAAATGACAAGATCTATGCAAGCCTCGGAAGCATTTGGAGAGAATTGGGTTTCCTCATTCAATTTTGTTTTGCTGTTTTGAATCTATGTGTATGTGATACTGTAGATGTTAATGTGAATGCAAGGATCCTTAACTTGTGTGATTTGCATTATTGTTGATGAGTAGGTACAAGAATGTTTCAAGCAGTGGCCTAAAAAGCAGAGACACGGCAAGATGAAGACCAAAAAGCCATCATCAAAGAGGAAAATATTCTGTTCAAAAGAGGAGGCCATTTAGGATAGCAAGCATCACAAAAATGTGCCGAATATTATGCAATTGCTAGAGAATGATGTCTGGGTCTCTCCAGATTAGCATCCTTCATTTGCAGAGAGGGACCCTAAAGAATTTTCATAATCAAGACGTCAACACCACACGCAAGGGGCTCTATGTCCCCCAAAAGGAGGCTACTGCGCCAATTAGCCTGGGAGGAGGCAATCAACAAAGTGGGAAGAGGATCATTGTTGTTACTATGTTCCCACATTTGGAGGCACATACGATGGCGGATTTAGACAACCATGGTCCCCGGTTTGATACAAAGATGGACGAGATGCTCATGGCCGGCTTGGGAGCTACCTGGGCGGTGGTTGAGATTATGACAAAAGACAAGGATTCATTGACTAAAAAAGTAAGAGTGTGGTTTTCTTTTGCAAGTGAGGTTGTTCTGTGCATCAGTAACCAAGTGTATGGTATAGAACTATGAAATTGCATTTAATCAAATTTATTTACAGATTTTGATATCTACAACATACACTACTAGAAACTTTAGCACAAAATCAATAGAATTTCAACTAGAGACTGTTGATTTTTTTGTGACTTTGGATGTGTTATTTGAGATACTTTTCAACAAGGGTTTGTTGTTTTTTTGTTGATTTTCAATTGATTTTCTGTTGTTTCTTTGACCTTTTTTTGTTAATTTTGCTTATTTATTGTTGTTCAATTACTGTTTTTTTAAATTTATATATACATTTTTTTAATAGGTGTTTTGGTTATTAATGTTAATTTTTAAAATTGCTGTGTCAGGTGAGGGCTAAGCCTTGCAACAGCTACCCAGCAAGGGCAGCGGCTTGTGGCCTGGCCCAGCTGCACGGGGGCAGCGGCCCATCCCAAGCAGCAGCCAGAGGTACAGGCCTGTTGTTGGGAGAGTTTGAACTCCCGACCTCTTGGTTAGGAGTTGAACAACCCGACTTCATGTGCTTCATTACTAGTAGACATCCACTTGCACATGTGCACGTAGGATTGAAAGTTATATTTGTACATACAATACAAGTGCATGTTTTCATTACTTTACAAAGCCAGTAGATTTTGGAGGCTATTTTGGCCTATTAAAAGACTTTTATCTAAAGAGCTTAGAATTAAAAAAAGTTGGTTAATGAAGTTTACTTTCACCTCCAACAATTTTTTTGGATTTCAACCTTTTAATCAGAAGTAATAAGCAAAAGTTAGAGAAGGTGTTTAGAAATTTTAAAAAATATATTTATTTCCACCCTTTTGATTTTGTTTGTAACTTTTGATTGGTTTCAAAAATCTTAAAAATTTTGTTGCACGCAAAAGTTGGCTTCATTTTTAAGTGTTTTTTTGTGCTAATATTTTTGAAAAAAAAAAACCTTATTATGTTAAAACAGCATCCATCATTTGCTAGCTTTAAAAAACATGAAATGGGGAAAAGGCATACAAATAAAACCGTGCAACTATAAAATCAAAATTCTATATACTTTTGAAGATTTTTGAATATCTTTTAAAGGTTCTAAAAATATTTCAAAAGATTATGTTTATTTTGTTTGATTTGGTCATTGAGAAAAGGAAAAATAGTAGAAATGCCCTTCAATTCTTTCAAAATATCAAATTTATGCCTCAAATATTTAAAACATCAAAACATTTTCTATTTTTTGTAGGAGTATCAGTTATATTCCTAGAATTTTGGGAAAATATTAAAATTGCTCTTTTATTTTGAAATGTTAAATATACCCTTGTGTTATTTGAAATGTAAAAATCACCTTTAATTTGGTTTTTTGTAAGAATTTCAATTGAAGTATACCCTTGGTTATCATATAACACAAAGATGTTTGATAATTTAAAATAGTTGAGGAGCACTTTTATTATTTTCTCAATATATTAGAGGCATTGTTGATATTTTTGCAAAAAGCCAAGGATATTTTTGATGCATACTTTTTATCTTTGAAGGACATATATGATATTTTGAAAGAATTGAGGGGTATCTTTTCTATTTTCTCATAAAGAAATTGTGGAATTTTAAACAACAAATGTAATATTTTTTATATAAAATTTTGTTGAATTAATGAAATTGTGTCCAAAAGTGTCTAGATCAACAAAAAACTATTAATTTTTTGTTGTTTTGTTGTGTCCAAAAGTCCAAATCAACAAAAAACTGTTGATTTTTTGTTGTTTTGTTGAGCCCAAAAGTGTCCAACTTAGCAAAAAAGTGTTGATTTTTTGTTGTTTTAGTCATGCTCTAAATAGACTTTGAAGGCTACTAATGTTAAATCATACCATATTGTAAAAAATGAAGAAAAAAGCCACATTCAAAATTCTAAGAGATTGCAATTCTCTTGAAAACTCCTTTCATCTTTTAAAACTTCAAAACATTTGCATGTAGTCCAACTAGATTCTACAAAGATTTCAAAAACAACCCAAACTATTCTAATAGTTTTTAAGAGAAAATATTTTAAAACATTTTAGTGAATTTCAAAGAGATTCTAAAACAACTCTAATTGAGTTTAAGAGATTCTATTTTCATATAGATTTTGAAGTATTTCAATAAATTTCATAATTGACAATTTCAAAAAGATTCTCAAAGATTCCAAAAAAGATTCTCAAAGGTTCCAAAAAAGATTTCAAAAAAAATCTCAAAGATTCTAAGTAGATTCTCAAAGATTCTTAAAGATTCTCAAAGATTTCAAAGATTCTCAAAGATTCCAAAAAGGATTTTCAAAGGTCCAAAAAAGATTTCAAAAAAAATCTCAAAGATTCTAAGTAGATTCTCAAAGATTCTTAAAGATTCTCAAAGATTTCAAAGATTCTCAAAGATTCTAAATGATTCCAAAAGATTCTTAAAAAATTTGAAAAAGATTTTCAAAAATTCTTTAAAATTCTCAAAGATTCCATAAAGATTCTTAAAACCCTTCAAAAGATTTTCCAAGATTCTTGAAGATTTCAAAAAGAGTCTCAAAAGATTCCTTGAGATTCCAAAATAGATTTTGAAATATTCTTAAATTTCTGTAACAGAACGTAGATAGTTGTTTATAGAATTTTGTCAAATAAGTCAATTAGCCTATGCAAGTGCCCAAAACAACAAGAAACCGTTGATTTTCTATTGTTTTGGACGGAGTTTTTTGCTAGTGATATAGCTTGATAGAAAAAAAAAAAAAAAAATCTTAACATTTGCACATATGTTCATGCAGCCTTCTTTAGTTTACTGTTGTTTTGTAAAGAAACAGTGGTTTTGAACTATAGATTACTACAACAAGAGGGGTGGTGGCTTCAATTTTTGTGGTCAAGAGATAGATGACCCAAGACGATTTGAATAGAGACGTTCAGAACAAAGATCACTTCCTCCGCCCAATACGTATGCAAGTGGCATAATTGCGTCAGGGTCAATCACTCAATGGGGTAACAACAATAATCAACCCCGTAGCCCTCCTTTGTCTTCATCACACGTTGTCACAAAGGCTGCACTTCAGCTAACCAATGAGAGATAACCCTTTTTTTGAATGAAAAAAAAATCCCCATAAGTAGTTTGGCCAGTCTTTTCCACCAAAACATAGTGTCTTTTGTGAAAGATCTAAATCCCGCGGAAGGTTGGGATGGTCAGATTGAAGATGACAAAGAGAGAATTAGACAACAACTGATGCATGACTACCGCATGTATGGGAAGTCCACCAAATTAGGCCTCTAATGGCTAAAGAGGGAGGCTGGTCAAGCGCAAAATCACTACCAATACACTATTAACCAAATGATTGACAAGAAGCTTCCTAAACCATCTGATCTGAAGCAAGAATATTGGGATACTTTGGACAAGCGCAAGAAAATTGAAGCGGCAAGGCAAAAGTCCATAAGAATGGGAAACATTGGAAGGGGGAGAGGTACCTAGAATACTACAAAGAAAACGCTAGAGGAGAGCATAACTCTAGAGATGGTAAGCCTATACTTTATGTTATATCTAGTGGGACGTTGTTTTAGAAGGAAAACAAAGGGTGACATAGTATGCTCGTGCATTATTCATTGCAAGAAAGCCTTACAGAAATGTTGTCTTGTATGTGAAGATGATATTGTTGGGTTGGAAGTGTCAAACTTTGTTATACTATAAATTAGTTACTGAATTGGTATGTGAAGCTTGGTATAATATATACTAGCTAAAAAGCAATCGTTGTTATCATTATTGTAGGAAGACATGTTGATTAATTGTGACGGAGAGAAGATGCTTTCTCATTTTTGCAATGTTGTTGTTGGTATAATGAATGAGACCAATATTTGATATAGAATAATTTTATGAGGTACATGATATATTTGTACAAAACAATAAAGTTGTTCTGGTATGTGTAGGCACAAAAATTAGGGTAGGAGCCATACCTTGCAGAGGCTGAAAAGGCTGTTGACAGGGATTGGGGTGCATTCTACGCAAAGGTAGTAGAGAAGAAACGTATGCTTGCCTCTACAAATGCTAGCAATGCGGCAATACAAGCTACCATAGACCTTGATAAACGTATCAAAGTGGTGGAGGCATTCATGCAAAGGTGGGAGCCAAACATGCAAGTATGGAAGGGGGTGTTATTAAGAGACCGTGAAGAAGATGTCATTTTGATAAAATGTGCATCAACATCACTTAGGATGGGCTTACGTAAAGGTAAAGAAATAGTGAACTTGGGACTTGTTGAAGAGGAGGAAATGAACGCCCAAGATAGCGACTCAAGTCTTGCAACAATTTTGACGGCTCTGACAATGATGAGAACAAATTGGGCAATAAAGAGGAGTTGTTAGAGGGTGAAGAACCAGTTGAGATGACTTTGCAGGTGGCAAATGTGGTGGAACTGGAAGTTGAAGTCATTACTGCAAGCACTAAAAATCACAACGTCAAAACCTTGCATAAAGCTCCAAAACCGCCGACGACAAAAAAAAGGGTGTTGAGCAAAACACCAAGCGCATTAGATGATCATGCAAAGCACATGCAATTTGTCCCAGTGCAAGAGCCAATTGCATTGACCACTCCAACAGAAGCCGTTGTCTCTCAAACGGTCAAAGTGTTGGCAAAAGAGAAGCAGGTAAAGCATGTACTTAACGTCATGGGTGTTTGTGTTAACTGTTTAAGTGAATGTATGAATTCATTCCACTATATAATTCATGTTTTCTATGTCTATATTTGAGAACCAATAACGATTTGGATTATGCATGTGTATGAGTTTTCAAAGTGACAAGACATGATTGCATGTCTTGGCAAAATTTGTGATGATTGAAGTTGCCTAAAGTTGGTCATGGTTCAAGTTATATTAAGAGAACGCGTGACCTGGAAGTGAAGATAGCCTAACATGTAGATCCTATCAATTGAATATAGATGTTGGTGAAATACAAAATATGAAAGTGTGGCAAGACTTTGCTAATTCATCTGAGAAAGCGGTTAAGAAAGATTTGAAACCACGGAAATGATAGAAAACAATTTCCAACCGTGTTAAGGAGACGATGCTTATAGATGTCAATAGAGATGATGACTGTGTAGCATTGGCAAATAGTGGAGGGGAGAAGCTTAGAACTTCAAGGAGGAATGCAAATGCTGTGAAGCAAAAGGGGGAGTTGAAGGGGAGGAAGGTAAGCTCTCTAAATCTTCTAACTAGTTTTGTGAGAAACTGAAAGTGCTTGCATATGTTCAAAACTTTAGAGCTTTTCATGCATAATAAGTTTAAGCATAGTATGATTTACTACAATTAAGAAAGGTATGTTTACCCTATGATTAATGTAATGAGGTGGAATACTTTGTTTTATTGCTTGGGCCACTTCTGATATGGAAGTACGTCATGCGTTGTATGTTTGACTTGCACTATTCAAACAAAAGTAGAGTCAACGTTACTAAATTGTAGAGTGGATTAATCCTTTGTTCATTGAAAAATACACCGTTGTCATCTAGACAATATGTTGTGGATGAAAGGGGCATCCTTTGACAATATTTTTGAGTTTTGACAGAAAGGGAAGTGAAGTGCAAAAAAAGTAGACTGCCAAGAGGTTGTGTTTGTAAGTTGCTACTATCTAATACGTTTAATACTTTTCTAATTCATATGTTTTAGTTGTTGTAGGTGTTAAGCAAGCTTGCTATTGCTACTAAAGAAAGATAAATACAATTTCAATTTGTTCTATATGCATTTTGTCTATTTTAAGAAGATTCTCATGTTATTGTATGCATCTGTATTAGGAAGAAACCGTGGTTTGGGACAATGTTATGCTATTGGACTATTCAACACCAATGAAGTGGCTAGGAATTGGAGCAATTGTAACCATAGCATTTGACAAAGATGGGGTGACTTTGCCTAATGGACTTCACTAAGACCTAGTTCGTATGAGGCTGAAGAAGGTCTTCTTCCAGAATGCCCCGCTTCCATATGTGGAGTTTGATGAGGAAGATGAACTAGAATGTATTACTTTAGGTGAGGCTTACCAAAAGCAATGCACTTTCTTGTGGCCTATGCTGTTAGATATCTAGGACTATTGAGTGAAAGCTTTAGTTTCTACATTTCCCACAATTGTGTACTTTGTTTGACATCTTTGCTATTAGAAGTAGAGGGACTCATATTTGTACTCTTCTATGGTGCACTTGTTGGATTATCTAGAGTTTTAAGGTAGTGAGAAATGCAATTCATGATTTTTCATGTCACTGTAAACCAGGCACTACATTTTTGCAATTGAAACTTCTATTGTTGTGTCTTCTGATACGTACCACTTCATGTATAATGTGGCTAGTTTCAATCTAGGACTTATGGAATGTGATCTACATTGTGTACATCTCCATATCATGTGCAACAAATTTGGGAAGTCTTAGTTAGAGAGAGCAAGGTCATTATTGATTAATGTGCTACATTAATCATGCCTAAAGCCTCCAAACCTTCAAACAAAAGTCTTTCAATATGGAGCATTATGTGTCATTATGTAATACAATGATGTTCATAGAAAGTGGTGATGATATTACATGTTTCCATAAACGAGGGTTACTGTTAGTCAACGCAATTATAGAGGAATGAACATCCGATTATACATTACTTGGAACGCAATCTTCTCAATCAGAGCATATACAATAGGTTTTTAACAAACGAGCATGTTGGGACAGTAACACGGTAAAAGTCTCAGAATACCACGTGTCATGCAGCTTTTTGTTACTAAAAAAAAACAAGCGCGCATCCAACAAATGACACATGTCAAGTCCTCTAACACTTCATGAACGGTTGATAAATTAGCCTGGCATGAACAAATAAAAAAAGATCCATGTCAGTAATGGCATGGCAAGACATTTGTGTTTGCAAAAACAAAGATTTCAGGCAATAAACGTGCAAATGTTTTAGTCAAAAACAATAATCTGCAAATGTAGAGAACGTGGAAACTAATGAAAACAACCTGAGAGTCTTTTGTTTTGATTTTATGTAACCCTAAATGTGAAATCTGCGTTAAGAACTAGTCACCCTGAACGTGGTTTTCTTTTAGTGTAAAAAAATTCAGCATACCTCTAGTATGAAACCTTCACCACATTTCCTAAGTTTTTAGGAAGTTGAACAACTATTCACACAATCCAAACTAGTCATTCTATACCCAACTAAAAATCAAATGTTTAAGGCCGGTCTTATTTCAAATCCAAGTAAATTTGCAAAATCCCCAACGTTGAGAATCTCGTATTTGTTAATTTGGGTAGCAGTCTACAATATGGATTTTGGACTTTGGTGTGAATTTTCCTCAAAAAAAAAAATTTCCAAATGGTTGATCCTGTAAGACCGTGTCTAAATGTACTTGATGGAAAAATAAACTCTTAAATAGGTAAAAACTCCAAGATATATGGCCAGTCAAAGTAACTAGACCTAGCTGGCTCACTACCTCAAAGTTACAAAAACCTTGCTCAATCAAGAGAAAAAAAAGTGACACATCACTAAACTTCTCCCTTGTGCAATACAAAACATGGGGCCATCCATCCCATTTGCTCTGTAAGCTGCTCCCTTTGATTGCCCAAACACGTTCTTCTAATTGTTAAAAGAATAGAATATTCTCCATATTCCTTGCAGAAAATAGAGCAAAGTAGGTGCTTCAAGGAACAATAAGCTGATCCAAAAGTTTTGTTGGACTTGCAGCGCCATTTGGAGTTGAGCAGCAAACCAAAACTTGAGCGTGAGATGCTTTTTTATCTACTTTTGCACCTCCAAGAACCTTGTTTAGCCATATTGGGTTATTTAGTCCTTTAAGGGCTAAGATGGCACAAGGTGACCATTGACCACATGCTATCAATTCCTATTGGCTGCAAGGAATGAAAGAGGAGTAGATGATATTTGTCCCAATGTTGGCGTGTACACATTTCACCTAATGAATTTATCATCTCTCTCTCTAAATGGTACCACATTGCGAGTTCACAATCAAAATAACATTTTGTAATACAAATCACTATCCTAACTCTACATAATAGGCTATCAAAATTGTGTATTTTCTTTTTGTGTTAAAAAATCATGATTAAAATAGAGAATGGTAAATAATTTAAAATCATCTTGATTCCATAAACAAATAAGGCTATATTCAAATAATTGGTTAAATTTGATATAGATAGTGCTAATCTATGGAAACTTCAAATCTTGATTGTAATGTCTTTCCAAAATTGTTTTCATTTGTAATAACTACTTTACACTATTTCATATTTATTAAACTCATTGAAAACTATGTGTAAATTGATTAATTGTTTTTGCAAAATTCTATTATGATAAACTGATGTTAGGGTTTTGTAAATATTATGGAGTGCCAAATTAATGTTAAAATACTATAAATATTGTAGAAGGTAAAGATGTCTAATTAGAATAACTAAAATATTTTATTTAGAAATAAAATTATTGAATAAATATGTACATATAGTGTTATGAATTTTTTTTTGAGAATTTGAATTTTTTATCTTGTCTTTTGTAAAATAATACATTTAAGTATCAATTTAGAGTAGATTTGGGAATTGATATAAAAACTATTGAAATTAGAAGTTCTAAAATTTGTTGATAAACATTAATAGTGCATCCACAAATGCGTTTATAGAATAATATTGTTTAAATAAAAAACTAGAGATTTCATTTGAAAGTTTATCATGAATTGTGCTTGAAAGTTGATATTTAATAAAAACCTATAGGACTTATGTATTTTGTCACACTTTGAGAATTTCTAGGGTTGAAAATGAAAATAGGACTTTTGTTTACAATTTTGGATGGCATTTCTTCACACATTGTTCTATTGTGTTATCAACGATCAAAGCGTACGTTACCCATAAAACCAAATGCACTTAGAGATACAAGAATCACAACATGGAAATGGCCACCAATAAGATCCAATACCAATAAGATCCAAATATTTTGCAAATTCAAATTTTGAATAATGTAATGGGATTTGTTTTATACTATCAAATGTTCTTGTATTGTACATACCTTTACAAAAATAAATTGTGTATGGAATAGTATGGTTTACTTTTATTTTTAATTTTTAATTTTAGTATTTTATTTTTATATAAAATACTAAAAAAATGCTGTGAGATGTTAAAGGTATTTATGCAATCAATAATTAATTACAATATCTATATCCCAAGCTAACCATTGTCCATATAGATTAAGACATTAAGCACTTCTAAGATGAATTTGGATTCAAATGATATGTATAACTAAATGATTCACAACAACCCAAGATATTGGATTGGTTTGAAATTTTATTACTTAAATTAAATAGTAGATTTGAAGTTTCAACAAAATTTATTGAATGTAGGCATTGGATGCAAAGGTTACACATTTTTCAAAGATAACTACAACACAAAAATGTACATATAGAGAATTCCATATGATTTACAATTTCTTTGTTGTGACCAGCCAAAAATTTCCTCTTAGTAGAGTTGCCCAATGGATTTGAATTTGTAATGGATTTGAATTTGTGCAATTGTCCAAGAGACTTCTCCACTTGGTGTTTACACTACAATCAATCAAGACTTCTTCTTTCATTATTTTTTTATCTTTCAATCTTGTCCAACATCCCACCAATGGCTTCAAATAGCCATGTCTTGGCCAAAGCTTCTTGACCAACTAGAGCACTTCTCCACCGTAGTGTAAAGCAGCCCTTAGGATCATTTCACACTATGGCCAAAAGTCAAGAGGTTGTCAATCAAATTGCAAGTAACCAAGATTATCGCCTCTTCATTCTTGCTACCCAAATTGTTTAGCCAAAGCAATTGCTTCTCAAAAGTAGTATGGATCAAGAAAAATGGGAGATCCAAACTACAATTGAGACCCTTGCCAAGACCTTTGCCGAGACCTTTGCCAAGACCTCCTACCAAGACCCTCATTTAGACCCCCACCAAAACTCCTATTGTAGCTAATTTTGGGTAGATCTTTATTCTGCTCCATGCTGCCCAAATAACCTTTATTATTTCAAGCATCATAATATTTACTCAAAGTATTTGATTGGAGGTTTTTTTCTTTGCAAAACTATACTCATTGTAAGCTCTTTGTTTCCAAATTTTGGAAACATTTGCCTAAAAGTGACTTCAAAGGAACCTACCCAAATTTTCAATTGTCTATTCAACAAACAATTATCCTTGAGGGGTTTAAAACCAATATTAATAATAAAAACAATTGCATTGGTTATATAGATACTAAGACTAAAGTCATTTCAAGTGTTACCATACATAACCCTTAAACACCAAGTTGGTCACCATGACCAACCCAACAATTACAATGTTATTTTTTTAAGTTGCAAAATTCAACAATACATGGTGCCCTCATGAACTTTGCAAGAAGGGCAGCTTGGGACCTAAGCACCGTGTTCCTGAATCTTCTCATAATTTGAGCTACCTAAAAACATGAGTACATCTAATGAGATAATTTGTTGCTTTTCATGATGGACCATGTGTTTATTCTTACTTTTGAAAAAAAATCAAATGAAGAATAGCTTTTTCTTGAGTACAAAAACTTTTTTAGGAGCCGAAGGCCAAAAATGTCCTCCTCAGCACTTAGCTCCTAAATGCCCAAGGCATCACATTATGTTGTTGACAACACTTTGAACTTCTTAAAAACCCAACTAAGTTGCTATTTTTAGTATATATTATTTTTTAACTATTTTTTTGAAGTCTAGTTTTAGCATCAAAAAACTAATTTTGTAGATGATTGATTATGCATTTTCTATTCAAGATTTTGTGCAAGGGTGTCCATTGCAATCTTGATTTTTTTGGTGTTGACAACTCTTGGAAATGAGTCTCAAAGACACTAGACCTTGGAAAAAATTTCACACTAGAAACTCATTTAAAAAAATTGTAGAGGAGATTTGAAAAGTTGTAAATTGATTGGAGTTATGCATGTTATGTCCTTTGACCCCATATTTTTCATGTGACCATTTTTTCAGATTTGACATGTGAAAAGTAGATTGAAAGACTTCAAGCCATTTTTGCGGATTTAACATCTTCTTGATCAAATATTATAATCTTTCAATCCATAAATGATATTGTTGTGTTTTCTTTTCCTTTGTGATATCCAACATATGTAATTTAATTTTATATGGTTATAATTTAAAAAAGTACTAATACTACTTATCAATGTTTTGGCTTTTTGTTCAACTTAGAACAAATTTCTAGAAGCTCAAAAAGTGCCTTAGGCATGGGCATATAGGGGTTAAGGGTTTGTTAGATTGGGTTAGTTTGTATAGGTGGATGCTTGTTTTTTGGTTGTTTGCAACTAAAAAATGTATTGAGTCAGGTTAGAGAAGGATTGAGTGAGCTAAGAGAAGGATTTAGTGAGATAGGCAAAATTGGATTATGGGAGATTGCAGTAGATCTTCAAGGATGAGAGATCAAATTTGCCTCCAACCAATTTTGATGGTTGATTTGAAAAGAATGTCTGATCTCCCTCATAGCAAGGTATAAAAGATAAAGGTAAAACAAAAGAAGAATCATAAGATTGAGAGCACTACTTTTTCATACTTATATCTAGTTGTTTTCCACTTTAAGTTCAAACATTAAGGATATCTTTCTTTCATTAATAGTCTAGTATTGATTTTTGTTATTTCTTGCTTGTAAAATTTGGCTAGTAATTTTGGTTTTTTGCAACCTCATGTTTTAAGCTCATACACAAATCAAATCTAACCATCTGATTTGTATAATTGGTGTGGATTTTGTATCAAGGTTTATGGAGACACTTTGTTAGGTTTAATCCTATCAAGGATTCTTGAGGATGTTTTTACAGATGCTAGTGTGTAGGATTGAATTGATTATTGTACTAGATGGAAGAGGCCATTTAAGTCTAAACTAAAAATTGGTGATGGATTTAGGTATCATGACAACACATTGGTAGAGCAGGTGCTTGGGAAAGCCTGTCCCTCATGAAAAGTATGTAGTTCAAGTAAGTGTGGTAAATATGGCTAAGGTAGAAGCACCTAACTATGACACTTTCATTAAATTAATTCACTAGGAGTGTGCATGGAGATTTTGAGATTGTAGGAGGGTTACAAAACTTGCAAAAGATTGCTGAAAATTTGATTTTGGAATTTTTTTAAAACTGTATGAATAACTACAAATTATTGAAGGTTACTCCCTAGACCAACCTATTGTCGACACTAGACCCTCATTGAAATGTTTGTAATGAAATGAAAAAGTGACATCAAAAATATCATGTCACATGTTACCATAATCCACCACCTACACAATTTATGTTCCTATACTCAATTGTAGGGACAATGTTTGATTTGAGTTTTTGATTTGGATGTCTGCCGTGTCTAGTTACACATCATTTCTAGCTGTCGCAAAATGAATCCCATCACATTTAGAGCTTTTACCTTACATGGACTTTGATTTTAGTGTATTGTAGACAAGAGCCTACAGCCCCTCAATCTAGACTATTTGAATATCATTTTGTGCACATGATTTTGAATTTGTTCTGCTTGATTAGTTAATCCAATATAACATAATCTAATTTAGTTCAATTTTGGTTGTGATGTAATGATACTTTTTCTCCTTGCGCTTGTTGCGTCTCATTGATGGCTATGACATAGTGATTTGCTACAATTGTATCCCTTTGTTCAGATTGTGAATGAAATGATTCCTATGTAGCAAAAGCATAATGAGACAAACAAATTTTGGCAAATTAGACTAGATTTCGACACATTGGACTAGATTTCAGCACATTGGAATGTGGGGCTACCTCTCAAGATTTTCAGGTGAGTTGCATTATTTCAACTATTCTAGTTTCCATTCTAGGGTTTCAGCTTTTATCAAAAATTACTTTGATTTGTAGATCTATGTAGGGAGTAGTGTCAATTTGGACATTTTTTGTCAATTAGGTCACCTTGATCTAGACAATGTTTTGTCAATTTGGACATGTTTTTGTCAAGTTTTTGTCAAGTTTTTGGCAAGGTTTTATCCATTTGGACATGTCATTGCAGACAACTTTTTCTTGTTAGATGACTAAAGGCTGTTGGACTGTTCCTGCTAATTGTGCCTTGTGACCAAGAGACTACTAAGCTTCTTTTAATATTTATAGTCTAGCTTTTTAATGCTTAGGTTTTGGTTAATTATATTGTGGCTTCAACTTTTGCAAGTATGAATTGGCCTTGCGCAATATTCATTTTTGACTTTTGGTTATTTTGTTGTGCATAGGTATTTTTTGGTTTATTTCCTTTTCTATAGGAGAAGGGCGTTGGTTTGATTAGTGCGGTCCTCTCTCTTTCTTTGTCTTGGAAGGGGTGGCTAGAGTGGCACCTGGCTCCTCCCGAGCACAAGGTACTGCAATGAACAAATCTCTAAAGTAGGTGGCTTTAATTCCGTCCAGGTGTTTTAGGTTGCCCTTGTAGAGGTTACTAAAATGGTGCACCAAGCTTGGATGACACTTTCTTTGTTCAAAAATTGTACTTATGCATGCATGGTTTTAGGAACTCAAGAGAGTGACATGAGCTACCATTATGTGTGCTTATTGACCATAATTTTTTGTCGTCAATAAAATATAGATACACATCATACTAAATGTATAATAAACTTGTTTTCAATCATAATATGAGCATTGGAATATGGAATGGGTACTTGCACGCTTGAAAGGACTTAGTTGAGCGGTTTTAGTTTTGTAGTGGTTGCCTTTAGGAGTCATGTGCTCCATTTATAAGCTGCCTTTAAATCATGAATGCTACAACCTATGATCTATAATAGCTACCCTTGCACCTTTTGCTTTGATAAATTGTAGTTAATTCCTACAAACTCAAAATTTTTTAATTAAAATGGCCACAAAATTGTTTCTTCTTTGACTTTTCACCAAAAATATTTCTAGGCTGCTAATCTGGCTTAATTTTTGTACAGTCATCATCATTCCCTTAGATGGTCGGTTTACAAGCCTCCTACCTTAGCTCTCCACATTTCGTAGCTTTAGATCACATTGAGATTCTTTGCACTTGTTTAGCTAAGCCTCAAAAAGTTTAGTGTTGAGATTACAAGTATGTTAGAACCTATTAATCATTGGTGGCGTGCTTGTGTCTCTCTTTTGAATTCCAATATTCCCACCACCCTAGTTGGCATAATCTGAGTAAAAGAGGTAAACTATCAAGTTTAAAACTCTTTGGATGCAATCCACACAAACCCTCATGTTGTTTTATTGCAATGTGGCATATGCAATTGGAAATGGGGTAGCTCTAAAGCCATAACTTGGTCCTAAAAGAGCTATGAATTGCAATTTAACATGGTCAAGATGGTGGACTTCAAACATTCCAAGTGGCTTCTCCAGAGTGTTCAACTAGCCTGCATTGAGGCAAAGTAATGCAAATTTGTTTAGCAAGAGAAGTATACCTTCTCCATACTCAAGCGGACTCCAAAGAGGACTTCTACTTTTGAGGTATTCACCACTCATTGTGAATCCAAAGTGGAGCAGCAAATGTTATTTGCACAAGCAAATCTTGTCACATGTCAATTGCTAAGCTGCTTTGGGATGGTTGGGATTGGGACCATCTAGTGCTAGTATAGGAACACATCCAAGCAATTTCAAGGTTAGTCTAGAGTTGCTAATAGGGACCCTATGAGTTGCAACTTTGCCCTTTAATATAAAATATTCTACAATACTTTGTTCAACAAAAATTATATTCCATGATAGCTTGTTGAAAGGCTAACCCTATGGATTTTTTTCCTGAATTTTCTGAGACCTTGAAGTACCATAAACACTTAAATGCTTAGGTACATGGAAGGTTATCTTAATGCATGAGTTGAGCTTGCAACACTACAATGTGAGTATGGGATGCTAAAATAAGTATCTCAAAAAGAATCAAACAAATTTGATGATTTAGGTTTCTTTTTACTTAAGCATCTCATTTTTTTTCTTTATTCTATAGTATAGCCAAACATGATTTAGGATCTAGGGTTTAGAAAAACATTTACATACAAACAATAGAGGCTGTTACAACTTCTCTACCCCATTCTCAATCTTTGGAAAATAAAGTTGTGGCAGCCCATCTCAGATCCGTTGAAGCCCTATTCTCTATGAATTGAGAAGTTTTTCTTTCACCTTTGGAGATGAATGGGGTGAAGAAATCTTCACATGCTAACTTTTTACCCATTTTGGTCTTGATTTTATTCTAGTTTGTTCTTGTTTATCTTTACTTTTTTCATTTTCAGCAATACATTTATCTTTTTTAGCAATACCTTTTCCAATTTTAGAAGATATTCCTTTTACTTTCACTTTAGCTTTTCATACTTTAACCTTTTTCTATACATTATTCTTCACCACACACAATGTCAACTGATCCGATTTTGGAGCTGTTGTTGGAAAGTCATTGAGCAAAAGATTATCTAATACTTTCAGTATGTTGTAAGATAAGGTTAGGATGGTTCTTCACACTTGCCCTTTGAGAAAGTGGTTCTTTGTTAGTAAGTTAAAGTGTTCAGCAAATTAGCTTAACATATGAAGTAAACACTTTGAGAAAACATTCTATAGCAAACTACACTTTGGAATATTTCAAAGCCATATTATCTCACCTAATTGCCTAGTCATAGTTGTATCCATTAAGGAAAACCAATAGGAAACTAAAAATAGATGCAAATTTGGAAATCGTGAAACTGACAACGTGCTCATCCAACTTTAGTCTATATATCTCAAACAAATTGAAAAGATTTTCTTGTGACATGAATGGTAAAACTTGTGCTACACTAGTTATGCTACAAATAAAAAAGTACTTGTCTATCAAAAGACGACATTGCCAACCAAAACATTTATTCAAAATCTCACATGAATGTAAGCTCCTCGTAGAACAATTCAATGCTATACAAGCTCTACCACCTAAAACCTCAAAGGATGCTCTTGAAGAAATACCTAAAACATCCGTACAAGCTCTTCCATTCAAAACAAATCTCAAAATTTCTTAGAGGTTGTAGCTCTTGCAACAATGCTAGAGTGTGAGTGGGGAGCAACAAACGTTGAGCGTTGAGCAGTGAGAAGTTGGATTTGAGTAGTGAAAATTCATGTCTTACTAAAAATAACATATTTCAGAGCATTATTAAGTGAATTTGGGCCAAAAATAGTAGTGGATAAATTATTAAAATGGAAAGATTATTAAATAAAATTGGAAGAAGAGAGCTTTCATGAACTCATCCAATATTCAAATAAGGTCACTAAAGGTAGAAATGGTAGAAACTATACTTTATGCACATGAAAGAAACTTTGAACCACATGAAAAATAAATTTCAATCATTCATGATAAAAAACATTCATCCAATCATCCATCCAAGTATCATCTAAGTATCATCCAATGAATGAGATTTTGATGCAAATTTTGGATACAAAATGAATAGGCATGCAAAAATATGAAATTAAGATAACCTCTTCAACTTCCAAAGAGACTTCAAGCTATGATATACTAACATTTACAAATTCACTTGCACACTACAAACTTCCTTTTTAGAACCAATAAGGTCTCACATAAGTTGCCATGTGAATTGTCGACGGCTAAACAACTAGATGTATATGCAAATTTTTGAATTTTAGGTGGCTTTTATGGATTTTGAAAAGGCTGCAGGCTATGATAAACTCACATTTACAAATTTGTTGGCACATATTATACCTCCTCTTTGGTTCCAAAGAGGTATCAAGGGAGTTGCCATGAGATTTTTCAAAAACTAAAAAGTTGAATTAGTAAATATAAATATGATACAATGACAACCTCCACAAACTCAAAGGAATCTTTAACCATAACAAACTCATGCTTTCAAATTCCGGTCCTCCATTTTAAAATCTAGTAGATCACAAAAAGACAAAATTGCAATTTGTAAAAAACAAAAATTAAACTAACACCTTAAGAACAATGCATACGAAGCCTCCTAAGAATACCAAAGAAGCTTGGGCCTACAAGATAAGTTTGTTTGACTAAGAATATGGTCAATTGATTACTCCAAATGTGCTTTTGGTATTCCTTGACAAAAACAATGATACAGAGCAATAACTATAACTACTTATGCACATTAAAAATACAAATTGAAAAACAATATTGATTTGCAACAATTAGTGCTTCTCTATATATATATATATATATATATATATAAATATATTATGTATTTTAATTTTATGATGTGACTATGCAGTCAAGGCTCCTTTGCAATCTAAATTGAGAAATCTAATATAGTGAATTTTTTTGGTCTCTTATTGCAATCTAATACAATTCCGTATCATGCAAAACACTAATTCACTCTATATACAATTATGACTAATTATCCCAATGAACAATACTCCTTAATTGTCACTTCCTTAAATCTCTTAAACCTTGCATAAACAAGGACAATTTAGCACCATAGAAATCATGGTTCATTTAAAAAACTCTCTATAGTATTTTTGGCAATTCTATATGAACAATTTGAAATGCTAGATTAAACTTTGAGCCTTCTACTTTAGGTGGCTTTTACGACTCATTTCTAAACAACAAAATAGTATCCTAGAACTCTACTACACGTTAGATTGATTCCTAGTTCCACTAAGCTAAGTTTTCACAAGCTAAAGAATTCACACAATAAAGGCAACTTGGAACCTAGACAGAGTTCTAACCATTATTGTCAATGTTGTAACTTTCTAAAACACTCGAAGTTTATAATGTTCACCTTAAAGTTTCCAAGTTCAATAAATGTCAAAGAAGCCAAGCTTGACCTTTGTTGTAATTACTTGAAGAAAGTTCTATTTCAACAATTATTATTTTGACAATTACATGCTATGGTAAATTGTATAGAATCTTAAATAATATTGGTTTTTGTATGTTTTTGCAACTCAAAACATTTTTAACCAAGCACGTTCAAAGCAGTCTTTATTGTTTTGCAAAATTGAGTAGTGGCCTCTAGAGACCAACTCGGAACTTGAATCGGGTATATAGAGGTTCAACTAATTTGTGCTTTGAACAAAGTTTCATTTTCATTGGCTAAACAAGCACTTTATTTATTTGTTTATTTTATTTTTCATTGCAGTTCTTTTTTTTGCTTTTTACAAATTTGGTTAGTGTGTTGTAAGACCCTATTCGAAACCCAAGAGCCCTATTTGTGCTTGTCATGTGTTTTGTAAAGGGCTCTTTGGATTCCAAAGAGCCCCATTAACAAATTATTATTATTAAATTTTCCCATTTTTTTTAAAGTTTTTCACCAATTTTTTTTTGTTGTTTTTTATATTTTACAGATTGGTTGGTGTGACTTAGGACCTTCTTTGGAACCCAAAAGCCCTATTTGTGCTTGTCACAATTTTGTAAAGGGCTCTTTGGATTCCAAAGAGCCCTCATTAACAAGTTATGTACTATTTTTTTTTCCCATTTTTTCTTAAGTTTTTTACCATTTTTATTTTTATTTTTTAATTTTATGGACTGGTTGGTGTGACTAAGGACCCTCTTTGGAACCCAAGACCCCTATTTGTGCTTGTCACAATTTTGTAAAAGAATCATAAAATATGTTGAAATTGCACAATGTATGAAATCTCAAGAACAATTAGTGTTTTTAATTAAGAAACTTAGTTATATTTGCTAAATGTGATGAATTGAATTGTTTAATTCAACGTAATGATTGTATGGACTTGGTAATAAAATAACAAATTTGGCACTTGTGTTTGTAGAAAGGTCATTTAAGTTGGTTTTAGCCTTGATTTATCATATATAACTAAGTTTGTTAATAAAATCACTAATTATTCTTCAGTTCTCATACATTGTGCAATTTTGACATATTTTATGACTCTTTCACAAAACTGTGACAAGCACAAATAGGGGTCTTGGGTTCTGAAAAGGGTCCTAAGTCACACCAACCAATTTGTAAAATATAAAAAACAAAAAAAAAATTGGTGAAAAACTTAAGAAAAATTGGGAAAAAAATAATATTTAATCTGTTAATGACGGCTCTTCGGAATCCAAAGAACCCTTTATAAAACCCGCGACAAGCACAAATAGGGCTCCTGGGTTCCAAAGAGGGTCCTTAGTCACACCAACCAATCCATGAAATTGAAAAAAACAAAAAAAATTGGTAAAAAACTTAAGAAAAAATGGGAAAAAAAATAGTATGTATCTTGTTAATGAGGGCTCTTTGGAATCCAAAGAGCCCTTTACAAAACATGTGATAAGCACAAATAGGGTTCTTGGGTTCCGAATAGGGTCTTGCAATATACCAATCAAATTTGCAAAAAGCAAAAAAAAGAATTGCAATGAAAAATAAAATAAACAAATAAATAAAGTGCTTGTTTAGCCAATGAAAATGAAACTTTGTTCAAAGCACAAATTAGTTGAACCCCCATATACCCGATCTAGGTTCTGAGTTGGTCCCTAGAGGCTACTACTCAATTTTGCAAAACATTAAAGATTGCTTTGAACGTGCTTAGTTAAAAATGTTTTGTTTTGCAAAAACATATGAAAACCAATATTATTTAAGATTCTGTACAATTTACCTTAGCATGTAATTGTCAAAATAATAATTGTTGAAATAGAACTCTCTTCAAGTAATTACTACAAAGATCAATGATGAAGTTTGGAGAGGTTTTTGCACCAATTGATTTCACATTTGTTATTGCAATTTTTTAGATTACTGTGTTTGTGTTAAACTTGGTCTTATGCCTAAATTTTTTTGTAACATTTTGAATTGAGAATCACTTACTAAAAAGTTAAAATGAGAAGCTTCAAGAAAGTTCTCATATAAAGCCATTATTTCATAAGTTTTTATCTTCTACATAAAAATAAATTTCAAAATGTAAATGGTGGAGCTATAGATTTTAGCTGGCTTTAGAAGAGAAAAGAAATGGAGGAATTGGCTAATAATTGTGATTTTGACAATCTTGATTAACTGAGGGTCACTTTTCAAAAATGTGAAATGAAAGGTAGTACGTAGTAGTCATTGACAGCATTTGCTATACCATTATGAAGTCCTCAAGATGTTTGATTTTTAACTTTAATCCATTCTTCATTTAATGGTATTGTGACCATGCTAAATGTTTTCTTAGGGTTTTCAACTGCCTCAATGTGTCTCCAAAGAGTTTATAAACTAGCAATATATTTATGTTTTTACTAATACTTTCTAAATTTTATAATCAATCACAATGAAAAACAGTTCAATTTTTTTTACATTCTTCTTATTTGATAAAGAATTAGAAAATGTCTTAGCATTTTCAATATGATAAATTACTAAATGAAGGGAATTGTAGTGAATTTTGTGTTTCTAATGATTTGGCAAGTTTATTCAATTTTGAAGTTTTTACCAAAATTTATTTTTTGATTAAACATTTGCTCAAATTTTGTTTGAAAATGTTTACAATATATTAAAAGAAATACTATATCAACATTCAAAAGTATCAAAGAGATAATTAAAAAGTGTACTTTCATTGTAAAATTTGTGATATAAATTCAAATTTCTTCTTATTGGGATTATAAAATTTATTTCATTGCTATTATTGTAGACTTGTATCCTCAAAATTTGAATGTGTTCAAAATTGCAAATTAAAAATTAAGGATTTTGGATTCTTTTGAATTGAGAGTACAACAAAAATATGAAAATAATATATGAAAGGTTCAATGTTTATTGATTCATGGTATTCTTTTTTTTGAAATAGTTAGTATTGCAAGAAATCTTAGACTTGATTTTTTTTCTTTCAAAAAGTGGGTATTAATGAAATTTTGTATTTTTTGGTTTTGAATAGTCTCCATTGATTTTTTTATAATGTATCTTCCTAAATGAGTTTCCATCATAATGGTTGTCCTATTTTCATCTACATTCATCCATTTCATTTTCATTGAGTTGGTATTGTTTTTCATTTGTTTGTATCAATGGATGAATTTTAAATATCATCCAAAATTTCTATTCATGTAGTGATATTTTTGCATATTTACAAACGTATGAAAATCACCAAAATATCAGTCTCAATTTTTTAATTTTCATGAAAAGTCTACCCATTGCTCAATGCTCACGGCTCATTGCCCAATGCTCATTGCTCCTTGCTCACACTTTAGCAACCCTGTAGCTCTTGGAGGTGGCACAAGAACCCATGGGCCATCTTGCAAAAATGACAAGATTGCAAATAAGTTAAAACTTGATATACACACGTTTTTTCTCATTTCAAGGCTCGTTAACTAGCGTTGCATCTTAATTTCTACTTTTCACCAAAAAGATATTAAAAAGAGCTTTTCAGAAATGAATATAGGCTTCTAATGTTTGCCTTACAGCCATGAAGTGTTAATTCTCACAATTATTTCATAATAGTTCAACAAATACTGATGTTTAAACTTGTTAATAAATGTTCTACTTCTTTAGAAATGAGAGCATCAATTTTTATTAATAAATATCGTTACTTCTTTTGGAATGAGAGCATCAATTTTGGATTGTATTATTTAAAACAAGTTTATGTACCCATTGTACCAATGGAGGCAACAACTTGACTTAAATTAAATTCTTAGTGTAAATCAATTTATGCATGTACCTCTCTCTTCCTTATTAATCCTTCACTAAAAGGACTCAATGTCAATCACTTTATGCATGTATTCCTCTCTCCCATTTTGGATAGTCACTAGAAGTTACATCACAATATTCTCTTTAAAATGAGCAATTTTACTAAAACCCTAAGGTGGAGGGATTCTTTTATATATATAGAAATCTATTAAAACATATATAAAAATGAAAGGTATCATAATAAGTTACGTGTCATTGAACTATCAAAGACATATTCACTTCCAAGAGATCCAAATTTAGAGTCTCACATATACTTTGATATTTATCATATTTATGTAAGTCTTTGTAATATCAAAACTAAGACCACTTTTAGATCGGAATTTAGATAATTTAGAAGAATTTACATTCAGTGTTTTACAACAAATATAGTTTTAAAATATGTAAATGCACAAACTTAAATAATCTTGTTGTTTGAGAGTTAAGCGTACTTTGTAAATAATTTCATCCCATAAAGTGAAAAATCAAGCCAACATAAATAATGAATATCATCTTATGATGAGGTGAGTGAAAGCAAGATGAAGAAACACATGAACCTCAGAAGGTGCATTGGCCTCAAAAATGATAATCTTTAGCAATAATTTTCACAAGTTACCTTGATGCACTCTGATTTGGCAATGGTGGCACCAATTTCCTTAGCAACTGCCGTATCTTGCACAACAATCCAAAATGTACAATCTAGAACAAAATTAAAATAAGGTTAACATAAATTTTGAGTACACAACATAGCATTGTTCAAATGAATTTTTTTGTTTGAATGAAAAGGAGAGTCAAGACATTTTGCAATTGCTAGATATTAAGAAATCAACAAGAAAATTTCCAAAGTTAACCAACATCTTCACGAGTATGTGAGATAAGTTTCTCCTGTGATGCACTGACACCAATGCAAGTGGTCTTCTTCACTAGATAATACTTCAAATGATTGAACTCCCTTTTCTACCAAAAGGTTAAATGATATGACTCTTTATTCTACAAAAACTCTTAAGATGGCTTGATACCAATGCTCAACAAGGTTCTACAAGAATTCAAAGCATTTCACAATTCACTAGATCTCCAAACTTTTGACAACCAACACCATGGATACCTCAACAAAAGACTCATCAAAAAGATTTGGCCCAATATTCTCAGTGCTTCAGAGTGTTGCAGTAGCTTCTTTGGTTCAATGCTTGGATCAAGCAAAACTTGCAAACCACAAAAACTCCATTCAACACTAAGAATCTCTCACAAGAAATTTTCCAAAAACATGTGCATATTCTCATTTCCATTTTTAGTGACCTCTGTTATGGCAACAACAACACAACTACTAGAAAAAAGTGCTTTAAAGCAGAGTGCATGGTGTTGGATTGAGTACTAAGGTATGCAAAATGCTCAGAGAGAAATACCATTTGGCAAACGTGCAAGAGAGTACACTTGATGTCAGCAACATTGAGCTTCCACATATTGTCTAGCATCATCTTTTGCTTGGTCTCTAAATAGGCTTCTATGGATTGCTCCCTAAGTCCTCCCTCTTGCACTTGCTTTTGGACATCTCCTTGCATCTGCATCAATTGAACTGCACCTACCAATTCCAAATCAAACAATCTCTATCCTTATCAGCGCACAGACATACAAACTTGCCATTTGGTTTGGCCAAACACACAATCTCAAAAATAAGAAACTTTCTATGAAAACAAAATATGCATTAATATAGCACTTCAACTGACAATGCTTTGTAATTACTTGCAATTGGTGAAACCTATGACTTCATTTGATGACCCTTGCCATGCAACTACTCTATCACATATGGCACTCGTAGAGAAACCAACTTTTTGCCAAGTTCCTTGGCACCTTGTCTTTGGTAGATGTACCCAATGGTCTGCAACATCACTTTTTTGAAAGCTATGTATTTATTCCAAATTCCAACATGCCAAAAACAACACAAAGACATTACAATGAAGAAATAAAACCTTCATACATTTAGGGAAAATAATAGAAAAGTCACAGATTTTAAAGAAGAAACTAGAGTTAACTCATTACAAAGAGATTGGCAGTTTGAAGACTCACAAGACTCCTTCAACTATTCTCTTTCATCTTTAGCCGCTGATTGTATTTTGCTTGGTTTCCTTCCATAAAAGGCTAGATATGTCCTAATAGTTTTTCAGCAAGTTTTGTCTCCTTTTGTTTTTGGACGACTTGTTTGAAGTGAAAACCCACAAGAAAATGAGGATAATCTAAGAGATTCATAAGTACAGATAAATCACACAATAGGACAATTTTTGAGTTTCTAAATATTGTTTCCGATCATTTCTTTACAACTCAAAAGGATACAATTAATACTCATGTTATGAAGCTTATCACATTCTAGAAAACACGGTGTTAATCATGTTAGAAGTCTGGTAAATAACTTTTGAGCAATGAAGAAAATATAAACAACAATCCTGAACTCTTGAGTAGCTCTTACAAGAGATGAGATGATCACCTTCATATTGCCCTAAACTTTGTTGATATCAATATTTTGCTCAAAATCCATTCCTGCTATCAATTCCAATGCCAGCTGATATAACCAACAAAAGAAATAGATTAGTTAGAATGCCTTATACCATATTATAATAGTTTAAGATGTTGGAATACTGAACAACAAAAGTACAAAATTTCACTAGTAACACTCCAACTCAAAGTGAATTACTTTGATTATCAAGTAATTTTATATGTTCTTGACCTACTAAGCTATTGCTCTTTGATGGAAACACACAAACCAAGACTCTTGTTCCAAGTTTCTATCAACTTTTTTGTTGTCTTAATTAGTGTTTGAAAGTATGAAATGAAGCATGACAAAAGAAAAAAACAAATGTTGATAACTACACATTGCCAATGGTTAGCAAATCTTTGTATCTGACCAAAATAATCTTCAAACGTGTCGCTACCAAAACATCATTCCAAAAACAGCTCCTTGGTCTATCATTGACTCCTTGATGTTCAACAAGAAGTAATACATCTTTGCATTAGGATTTTTAGCAACACTCAGCCTTTCAAATGAAAACAAAGACACTCTCATGAAGCATATTTCTCATTGTAATGCTTCCCATTAAATTCTTGAATTAGCCACAAATATAGTGCCATGCAAGTCCACATTGGTCTCAAGAGCCCACGCCTACAACTACAAACACATCTTATTCCAATTTGCCTTTTGTTTCTAAGCAGCTTGTAATGTGTGGGGATTTTTAGGGCCGTGTAGCAACAATACATGGAGGTAGTGCTAAAAGTAAGAGAAACAAAAAGAAAACATGTACAATGATAATCCTTGCTTTATGAGCTTGTCATAGCTCTCTTTTTGCTGGAAGTCACTTAGTACTTGATATGCCTCTACTAATGCCTGGAAAAATCACCGTCATTAGTCTATGATTTATACATAACCAAAAATTAGCGTAAAAGTTGTATAACGACTCACTATTCATACAACATTTTGTTTGGCAAAGACAAACACACACTCAATATGCAAAAAGTGTGCTGAAAACTTTGTGTCTTCAACTTAAAACAACATTGTTCACTACTTGAAACTCCTTGGCAACTTTTGGATTACTTAGATTCTTTTGTCAGGATGCACTTTCCTTGCTTGCACAAGAATTGAGAAAAATAGAAGACAAAGAGTCAATTAAACTTTGTCTTCTAATACAAAACAAAATAAAACAAAAGACACATATTTTCTCACTTCTCCTTCTCTAATCATCATCAACCTAGTGTTCTCAACAAACTTGTTAGAAACTAGCTCATCAAAACATGAAATATAGAATTAAAGACCATGAAATTTGCATAGAAAACACACTTAAGGTTGTCATTTTAGTAACTCTTGGCTGCTAATGCAACTACAGGGATTCAATGCAGGTGAATAAAAATTAAGTGTAGAATTCACAAGGAGCACATTATGCTTTGCTCAATTGAGGTTAACACGGCAAACTTGCTAGAGCTTGTTCCCTAACATCTCTTCTAGTGCCAAGAGCCTAGAAATAAAGAGCAAGAGAACAATAGAAAATTATACAACACACAAACACATATAGACACAGTCACACTATCATGAAAAAAAAATCTTTCTAACTATAACCAAAGTAAAATCAAGTAAGAAAATCTAACATGTAAATAATGGGCCTTCTTGATATCTGCAGGAGTGGCGTCTAACTTGACCCCAAGAACATTGTAAAACGCAATATCCTTCACCATCTTTACTAAGAAATCTCACAACAGGAGCAACATCTCAACCCTAACAAAAAAAAAAACAACAATCAAAACGAGACTCTAAACACAAAAAACCTTTCAAAGATCACCTTAGCATAGCATATTTGTTACTGCACCAAGGTAATCATCTTGTATCTACTAAATGAATGGCAAAATGACAATACTCTTATACGTTAGGTACAAGGGTGAAAGCACACTAAAATCACCCCCCCAAAGGTCCAAAAATTGGTACAAAAAGTACACATTTGGTACAAAAATTACATATTTTGATACTAATTGGAGACAAAATATCAATTTAAACCAAAATGCAATGGTGGCCCATTTGAATCAAAAGGCCTTATTGTAAATTTTTAAACTAAAAAATATATAAAAAAATTTTGAAGCCAGTTTTTAGGCCTTGTACTCAAATCAAACATTTACAAGGATAGCTTCTTATAAAGATTTATAAACCCAAAATAATTGCTAAGGTATAGTACCTAAACATTAGGACAATGAATTTAGCTTTTCGAATTGCAAGAATCAAATCCAAAAGTTGACCAAAAAAGTACAAACAAGGTACATCTAAATTTGTGACAGTATAAAACTTTCATGTTTGTATTTTATACATTAAATTCATAGATGCAAGTCAAGTTTTGTTTTGCCATTTGCAATTTATCCAAGATTTAAGACTCCAAATAGTTTAGTTTTATTTTAAAAAGCAACCACAACTATAGTAAAATTCACTCCAAACTTCCATTCTTTGCAGAAATTGTGCCATGACTACAAATTTGTACAATTGTAGTGTGCTTTCACCCACAAGTAGAGCTAAACGCTACGCAGATAAACGAAAATGGCTCCAAAACATACCTTCTGGCCCAAGTATAATCTCAATGGCTTCTTGCAAACTAGGCTTCGCCAATTTGAGCTTGAAACCACTTGTTCAAACAACACACTGAGCCATTTTGAGCCAAATTTGAGATAGTAGGATTCGGCAAAGCAAAGGAAGGCAAGAGGAGAGAAGGTTGTGGAAGCAGAGAGTGGAAGTTTGCAATAAGTGGAGCTAGAATGAGTGTGATTGAGGCTACAAGGAGTGTTTATGAGGGAAGGATGACAGCAAGCAAAGGCATTTGTAGTGAGTGGGCAAACTTAAGTTACTAATAAAATGATAGCGGCTGTAGAAAATTGCAAAGATGCCATGGAAGTGACACGCGGCAGGAGGCGTGTGGGCCAATGGCCGGTTACTTCACTCCGGCAACTTGGTTGGAAGTTTTCCAATGATGTTAAGTTAGGTGAACTTGGCAAAGGGGCCAAGACATTTAGCAAATGTGTTAAAGAATATTCTCATATTTGGAAATCCAAAGTTTTGTTAGGTTGAAAGGATTCCCAATTGAGGGAGCAAGATTGTCTTGTTGTTGTCTCAAAAATCTGAAATACGCTCATGTTTGTGATATGATTTTCAATGACTTTTTAACCCTTAAACATTTGAGCATGCTATTGTGACTAGTACAATATGACATATTTTTGTTATACTTGGAATGGATTCACATCTTTACTACATTTGAGATCAACAAAGAAATTGGAATATAGATCAATGAGATTCTAGTGAGCTATTCAAGATTCCAAATTAAAACTTTTTGTTGGTAGCAAATGCCACTTATACGACAAAATATATACTATGCCCTATGGAGTTAATCACAGTTCCAAAATAGTAGTATTAAAAAAATCTAAATTAAATTGGAAGTTTGTTTTCCAAAATCCAAATTGGATCTTTATTGCGTACAATTGGAAAGCTTATGACAATAAAGTTCATAATTGTATATTGCAACTTCCCGTTTGGAACTAAAAATCCACTTTTCAATACAAGTTGTGGTTGCAAAATAAATAAAAGAATCACTTATTTTATTTCACACTTGATTGTTCCTAAACAAAAACTCTTTTAAACACACAAGGTTGGTCCTTGAATCATGTTAGCAATTAGAGTCATTGCTCTTCTTTTGCAATTATGAAATGCCTACATTTGGGATTGATTAGTTTTATTTAAACTATTAGGGTAAGAGAATGGGTAGAAGTTGGAAAATTTCTTGTAGTACTTTAAATTAGGTATTGAAGATCCATATTCCTATGTTCATTCAATCTTTATTAGCATGGATCAATGGTCAAAATTGATTGCATTCATATCCAAAGAAATAAAATCAAACAATAAAAGGGATGGCATTTGTATAGAAATCTAAAGAGATTATCCAAAAACTACAATACAAGTAATGAAATATGTATTTTGAAAACCAAAATTGTATTCCAAATTATATTGCTAGTGTTGTTATTGTTATTTTTGCTTCAAAATTAACTTATTGTTTCAGTTCAAACACTCAAAGGTTAGCTCTATAGGCTTGTGCACAGCCCAATGGAACTTTTTATCACAATAGAGTTTGGTAATGGAAATGGACTTGACTTCAAACAAAATATAGTGAAGGCTTCTTTTAATTCAATAATAAAAATGCACACAATATCTTCTAATAATGACAAATACTTAAGTGTTATTTTGTGCTTGTCATAATAAGAAAATCAAAGAACGTTGAGTATGTGTATGTACATAGGGGTGCACCCAGAAGTGAAGTATTTGGTTAACACAATATAGTGCAATTGCTAGAATATAGAGCAATCAATGAACTAAATTCAAAACATTTAACACAATACAATATACATCATATTGAAAAATAAGATTAAAGCAAGCATAATGAAAGACTTCAACTTAATGAAATGGGAAGTTTAACCACAACAAGAGGTAATGGTAAACAAACAACAAGAGGTACTGGTAACTCAAGGATTACTTTTAAGGGTTCAACCAAACAACAAGAGGTAATGGTAACTCAAGGACTACTTTTAAGGGTTCAATCACGTAAGGGTGTTCCCTCACATCAAGGGTGGAGGTATAAAACATAACTTTGTGGGTATAACATTTGAGCTCATTCACACAAAATAGAGAGAAATAATCTCCATGGAACATAGAGATCCCACTAAAATTCCGTTGTATTCGAACATTCAAGTACTTTGAAGATTATAATATTTCTTGTGGAAAAGTTTAAGATATAAACCATAAGCTATGTCATGTGCCACATTGGATGTTCCCTCTTTGGTATAAATCCACACTTCCAATCCACAAAACAGATGAAATACATTAGCTTGTACTTAGAAAGCAACTATTCTATTGAGTGACTAGCTTGATCATTGGGTGCCTCATTAATTGTGTGCAAAGACTTCAAACTAGTTCATGTACAAGAATTATTCATGTAGGGATGGCCGAAGTAACAAAAACTTGCAAAAATGAAGACTTTCTAACTACAATATACTATTTGGCCGTAAATTATTTTGCCATTCTTGTAGGGCTATTTTATGAGTTGAACAATTAAAAAGAATATAGGAATGTTTAAAATAACAACAACTAAAAATAATTCAAAGTCAAAAAACAAAATCACAATCTCTTAAAACAAACCCTTGTGACCCTAAGACCATCTTTCTTGAAGTTCAAAAATGCTTTCTTTTCTTCAAAAGACGTAGCCAAAGCAATATCATCGTCACCAAATGCATTTTGCAGCATCATCACCCTTAGAAACACAAAAGGTAAGCCATAAAAAGGACAAAACCACTCACACAAGCACCACCAAGTGTTCCTTCTAACATCTAAGTATTTTATTTATTTATTTCCTGCTTTGCCATTTGGAGAGAGAGTTTCTCACATTTGCGCTAGCATTGTCATCATAAACTCCAAGTGGACAACTCCTCAAGAAGAGTTGTACTTATAATAGCATATCACACACAATTGCTAGATGCAATGTTTGGCATTGCTACTGCTACAATGTACCTTCTCCTCTTTCATGGTGCACAAAGTTTTGCAAAACATGCAATAAAGGAGAGGATGTAGCAACACTACTATTCCCGAGTAAACCTTTTGCTGATAATCTTATTGAATGGAACTTCGCATTGGCATATTGCAAGATGAGTTTGCATGGTGTTGAGTTTCTAAAGGTGACCTTGAGTTGGCCTAGAATTAGAATCCCCTATTTTTGTCCAGAAAACCAACAACAACAAGGATGAGGAGTCTTATTACTAGTAAGATTCTAAACTAAACTAGCGGCATTCATTGTAAGAATTTTATTAGAACTTTTGTATATTGATAACTTTAATTGATCTGGAATCCAAAAACATTTCAATGTAACAAAATGTTTTCAAATCATTTGGTAGTAGCAACAGAAAAATGAAATCATGAAAGTACAAAGCTGTCCCTAAAATCACAAAATTCTGAAAAGCAACAAAGTGAAGCAAAGAAGCAATAAAATTGTGACTTCCTTAATATCACTATGTGCACCCTCTCTGATATTACCTCAACTTCAATAGGTATCTTCTTGTTTTCTATAATTATAACACAGAGACTAAACATGTGATATTTAAGAGGTCACGATGATTTTAGCAATATGATATGGGCTACCTGAAGTCCATAAGTAATAGTCTAGAAAGTTTGGTTTGCAAAACTTTAGAAGGTACTTGGAAGACATTGGAAGTTGGTTATAAAACATCAAGAAACATGCCCAAATTAGAGCACATGCCAAAATTTTGGAAAAAATGTAGGCAAGAGATTGATTAGGAGCGTAGGAAGAAAATACATACATGAATTAATCCGTATTTAGTTAAATATGACATATTAGTATTGGAGTGAAAATTTTGTAAAACAAAATGACTTGTGTGGCAAAATCAAAGTTGAATAAAAAAGGGAATCTTGATTATGATCATCCTAGGACTCTCCAAGAAGGAAATTTGGTATGGAGGAGAGAGACAAGCAAATACAAAAGAAAAACAACATAGTTGAAATTTGGGTGAAGTAAGTACAATAATTAGGTAGAAGAAAACACTTTGCAGATACGGTCCTTCGGAATTGAAGTGATTTTGTTCACTTGTGCTACGAGCAGCTTTACCACATTCATGCTTCTCGGCCAGTACGGACAATTGGGTTTCAACTTCGTGTCTTTCCTCTCTTCACGAGCACCTATACCATGTTCAAGTTTGCCGGCCAATACGAACGTTTGGGATTCACCTTCCTGTCAGATTTTCTTTTTGCACGAGCGTTTTTACCACGTTCATGCTTCTCGTTCAACACCGGTACTCTATCTTTCTCGTTAATCCATGGCTGCTCCAGTGGTGGTAACAAAGTACACAACACGGCAACTGTTGTAAGTACATGACTTGCCAAAAAATAATGTTAATTTTTAAAAACAGAAATATTTGTACTGGCACAAAAATGAAGAGTGGTTGGAACTCACACCTGTCTCCAAGTGTGCATGCAATACAAATTGCGACCTTTGACTAGAAGCTGGCGCATGAAGTGACAAGGCTTTTTACCCGTGCTCCACACGACCTCAATCTAGCACATCGTAAGATACAATAAAGATTTACTCTAGAATAGCATTTACGTATAAATACTTGTGGGCAACACTAGAGTACTTAAGATGTCAAAGCATTGCAATCCAATGAAGGGACATAAGGAAACTTTGAACTTTTTACTCACGGTAAAAGTGTGTTGCTGCTCTTTGGCACCATAGCTCTCGTGCACAACCTTACCAGCAACCCAACGCCCTCCCAAGGGTCGACAACTGGCAAATCAATTAACAGTATCATACATACCCCAATATCAAGGTCAAATTATAATGCCAGTTTGAGGTTAAGCTTCTAAAACAAGTACTTAATAAAAATAGTATCTACTACATGCAGTCTCATCCGTGAAAGTAGAATGCCTCAACAACAAAAGAACTCAAAGCAATATCAAACAATTTGCCTAATGTCAACCCCTTCAAGCAAGAAGACGGGTCAAGAATCCAACCAAAAAGGAAAAACGACTCACCACGAATTATACACAGTTTGCAAGAATAGAACAGTGTCTCCACGACATGCGTCACCTGCAAGGAAACATCACTAGCTTAGAGAAAAAAAAAGCATCCATGCCAAAAGATGGATTCGCATGCCTTTTTTAGTGTACATAGCATTTGCATGGGCAAAATTGAAATGGAAAGATGGGCTGTTCGCTTCAGAAAAATATGAGCTGTTTTTTGCTGGAGTTCCTTTACCTTGGGAATTGATGGTAAAAGACAATCTTGGATAAATGTCTTCTCCTTGCCCAGCTTTGATTCTAAAATACACAAACCACAAATGAAAGGGTTCTCACTTAGCTACATTGGTGCAATACAAATTGAGAAAGTTTGGCTGCAACAAAAAGCAAGAAAAAACCTTACTTCAAATGCTGTTCAACACGGATCTCAAGAACTTTTTTTGGACCAGAAATGCGAAGCCCATGGTGGCGCAAGTACGCTTTCAGATAATCTGCTTGGAGCTTTTTCCAATCACCGCCTCCTGCAAAGAAAGTTGAGTTTTTTGTGAGTCTTCGTTACAAGCAAACATTCAACAAAGGCTTTCGTACAGACATCGTAAAACACAAAACCAAGCGTACACACTTTGAATTACTTGCGTCAGTTTAGCCAAAAATGTAATATCTTTTTGACTGAGAGCTGTGCTTTTTTGACTGAGAGCCGTGCTTGTATCTCCTTGCTCTGCTGCGCTTTCGAGGTCCATCACACTGTCATCTTTGTCTCCCTCGCCGCTGAGCAAAAACCGATACTCCATGCAATGAGAAAACAATGCACTTGCACCAGACACTACCTTCAGTGGTTCTCTCAAAACGTTTAACCAAGGAATTCATGGTTTCACAATGATTAGTTGGATGTGAAAACTCAAAAGAGCACACAAGTCTTCATCTGGAGCTTGCTCGTTGAAGTTCCGAGTAAATTGTAGTATAATTTGAAGAGGACAAGAGCACACCTGCTGCTTGCACTGGCGGCCTCGACACCTCGCGCGAGAGACCTCTCCATGTTTGTCACAAACTCCTCCGGCACTGCGTTCAAGACAATTCCTGAAGAACGTGAATTCCCGTAGCAGTCGCCGTTCAACTTAAGCGATCCGAGTTCAAGCGACACGGCGTCCACCACATCGGTACCCATCAACTCCCTCGTCACTACTTCCTCGGCCTGCTTCCCTTTACACTTGCTGCTCCTCACACTCTGGCCTCTCTGTGATGCCCTCCTCTCCGCCGCTTCTTCCGTTTCATCCTCGGCATTTACTACCTTCGCAGGATCCTTGACCTGCTCCTCAACAAGCCAGGGTAACCTTCGCACGCTCCTCGACGAAACCACCGTTTCACCCATCGGTTCCCCGCCCTGAAGAACGCCCACAGCTTATACCAGATTCCGACCTATGCTCTTCAAAAGTTCACAAACACACACGAGGAGGTTGTTCCACGTTATTCCCTTTTCTTTACAAGGAATTTGCAGCAATGCATCGAAAGGGAGGTCGACAACCGTGTCTTCGCTGATTGAAACCACAGGAAATCTATTTCAACAGCTTCACAATACTACACGGGGATCACAATCAAAACAAGGGAAATATTGATACTCCATGGAAACCAGAAATGCAGGCGTTCTTTCTTTCCCGGGCTGAACATCGCCAGACTTTGCGAAATTGCTACAAAGTTTACAGGAAAGTAAAGGAAGAAAATGCAAACAAACATGTAGCTAGAATTCAGCGAAAAAAATTGCTGTGAACTTCCAGGAAGTGCATTGTAGGTGTCAAAACAATCCAAAAATAATAATTGCAACATTCGCGCCTCAACCAAATGCTAAGTATGAAGAACTAAGCACGAGGCGACATTCCCTGCACAAGCACTAATTGCACCTCCGAGGAATTTGCGCTCATTGCATGGGAGGACGACCATGTCTTCGCTGATTGAAACCACAGGAAATCTATTTCAACAGCTTCACAAAACTACACGGGGATCACAATCAAAACAGGGGAATATTGATACTCCATGGAAACCAGAAATGCAGGCGTTCTTTCTTTCCCGGGCTGAACATCGTCAGACTTTGCAAAATAGTTACAAAGGTTACAGGAAGAAAACCAGAATATGTGGCCAGGTTTCAACAAAAAAACTGCTGTGAACTTTCAGGAGTTGCATTGTAGCTGCCAAAACAATCAAATTTCATAATTGCAACATTCACACCTGAACCAAATGCTAAATACTAAGAAACGGGAAAAAAAAAAATGTATCTGCACATCAGCATTTGTGCGTGTTCCCTCTGGCCTCACCGACAATTCATATTGCTGCAAACTAAGCACAATCGTCATGCACGAGGCGACATTCGTTGCCCAAGCACTAATTGCACCTCCGAGGAAAGCCTACCGATCGGGTAAGCTGAATTTCAACATCTTCGGTCGCACCATCGTCCCTATCAAAGCAAGAGACCGGTAAGGAACCTTAAACTAAGCTGCAGAGTATGAATTACTACGATTGGGTGTTGCAGATCACGAACCTCGATAGATCTCCCGCAATAACACTTGTACTGAAGAGAAGAGAGTGATCTGCACGCTCTTCTGCGAAATGATGAATTGGAGGAGTGTCACACTTGCAATTGACAAAGCCTGTGAAGCTGCGAGTTATTGTGGAGAATGCTCAGATGGGAGTGCTGGACGCAAAGACAATGCTTTCATGGCGAGCGACGGCAGCGTTACCGCTCCCAGCCCCTTTTGAAAGCCGCGAAGGAATTCGAATCTTTGCCATGGCGCTGGAACGCCAATGGACGTTTACTATTTATCAACATTGCATGGGATCCATCTATCTCGTTTAGTTCTTATTTAATGTGCAGGAAAAATTGGTGGCTAGTCCAAAGACAGCCCCTAGAAATGAAATGAGAAAAAATCAGTCGCAATTTGAAATTGCCAGCAAAAACACTAGTTGGATTTTACTAAAAAATTTAAATATAGTATATTACATTGTAAATTTAGAAAGATATGTGGCACAATTTGGTAAAAAATTTGATTAAATACTAAAAATGCCTGCTTTTAGCTGGTGAAGTCCAAAAAGTTTCCTGCACACTATTCTTATTCAAGGATTTTACTTAAGATTTGAATAACAATTGAGACACATGGCATTGTACGTTGGCAAGAAAAAATGCAATAACTAGAAGTTGGGAGCCAGCTAGAGTTAGATGGCATGCCATATGGTGGGACTAGGGAGGCAAATATCCCATTATTTTTACAAATCAAGGTAAGAGTAATAATTTGCTCTGTATTTTGGAATTGTCAATGGTATCATCCTCTAGTTTAGACCAAATCAAGGTTAAGGTCTCTAAATCTAAATCTAAATTCAAACTTGCCAAATTCACTCTCTTTATAATAAAGATCTAAACACTCACATTTTCTAATAAGTAAAAAAGTTGGAATTTTCTACCGTGGTCCTACATAATGGCATGCCATCTAACGACAGTTGTGGGAGCCCGGACTGGAGTTGTAAAGTAGACACACCCTTCTCTGACCCCTCTTCCATTTTCCACCCTACTTTTAAGGGTAGCTCCATCCATTATTGAACCCAAAGTGGAGCAGTGAATGCCTCTTGCACAAACAAATTTTGCCACATGTCAGGTGCTAAATTACTTTGAGATGATTGGGACTGGGAGTCTCAAGTGCTATTAAGGTAGCCGCACCCATAAGCGCAAGTTTAAGGATTTTGAACATGATGACTACTAATAAACATCTAGCAAATTAAATGATCCTATTAGCAACAGCAAAACAATGAGTTTGCACTTTTGAATGGATTATTTGGATATGGTGAGAATAAGTTGTGAATTTTTAAAGAGCAAACTACCATTGCACCCATAACCAATAGTAAAGGTTTCATGTTCATATGTTGTACATCCTTGTAATTACATCTATTTTCTTCCATAGATTTTCAAAGACTTTAGAGATGTCAGTTATGGGAACACTTACAAGAATGGTTGCGGCTACCTTATAGGAACACATCCAAGCAGTTTCAAGGTTAATCTAGAGTTGTGAATAAGGACCATATGAGTTGCAACTTTGCCCTTTAATACAAATTATTCTACAATATTTTTTTCCACAAAAACTACTTTCCAAGATAGCTTGTTGAAGCTTGTTGAAAGGCTAACCCTACTAATTTTTTTCTTGAATTTTTTGATAACTTGAGGTATACCAAATCCTTAAACGGTTGAGTATGGGTTTGTCTACCTTACACATCAGATGCATGGTATAGCAAGAGTCAAAGATCAATATATAGGGATTGATATGTAGGGATGGATATTCCTAGATAGGTGTTTAGAGATGGGTGTGTGGGAATGGGTATTTAGGGATGGATATTCAAAGATGGGTGTGCAAAGATGGGTATTCAAGGATGGGTATGCAAGGAAGTGTATGCAAGGATGGATACTCTAAAGATGGGTATGCAAGGAAGTGTATGCGAGGATGGATATTCTAAAGATGGGTATGCAAAGATGGGTATCTGGAAATGGATATCTGGGGATGGGTATGCGGAGATGGGTAGCTAGGGATGAATATGTGGGGATGGATGTACGAGGATGAGTATTCAAGGATAGATATGCAAAGATGGATATTCAAAATGGATATGCGGGGATGGGTATCCGGAGATGGGTGCTCAGGGATGGATATCCGAGGATGGGTATTTGATAATGGGTACTAAGGGATGGGTATCCAAGGATGGGTACTTAGAGATGGATATTGCAAGATGTTTGTCATTACTTGACTTCATTTGTTTATTGCAATAAATGTTGTAGGGACAAAGCCATGTTTAGATTGACAGAAATTTAACCCCTAAAGACTTGAATGTGCCTTTGGGGGACAAATGGATTTTGGGCACGTACCTATAGCTAAACTATTTTGTGTGATTGTTAGAACTTTCATTGAAGGTGGGGAACTCCAAAACCTACACATGCACTTGATTTTTTCTTCATTATGACATTTGACAAACAAGTTATGCAAGAATTTCATAAGACCAGGGGAAAGAAGGTAATTTGGGTAGCCCAAAAACTTCTTTAAAAGTTGTACTTTTTTAAAATGAAAATCTGAAATTGGTTCATTCAATTTATTTATAAATGGAAAGTTTTGAATCATTCAATTTTAATCAATGAGATGAAAGTTATGAGATGTTTTAGTTTGTACAGTTTAGGATCCTCTATTCTAAAATAAACTTTGAAGTCCTTTGATTTACACAATTTTCAAAATTTTTGAAAAAATACTAAACCTCAAGAAGTAGATTGTTTATCACAACATTATAGCCATTGGGATTTGCATTTTTCATTTCAAGAATTCAATTCTTAACAAATTAGTGTTTTGACTCATTCTCTACTTCTTTTAACTTACTATTTTTTCTCTTGTGTTGTATAGTTCCAATTGATTTGAAAATCCTCCCACACACATCTAATTTGGTCTTCTACATGGAAAAAGTAAACCTCAACTTTGCTTAGAGCAATTTTTTTGATATAGAAGTGGTCAAAGGCTTCTGAAATTTGTTGGCAATTGGGAAAAAAACTTCTTATTTCACTTATCAACATCTCACTCCTCTACATTTAGAATGAGCTAATTTTTTTGTCACATGTACTTTCTATAGTCTAGAGCAAGATCCTATGGTTGGATTAGCAAAATGAACTTTAGTTCCTACTTTTCTACTCATTCCCCCCAAAGTGGCAGTTTTCAATCATTTTGGCAAAAGAAAAAGCTTAGGCCTTTAGGGGTTAAAAAGTTAACAGTGTGCATTTTGAACGTCTACTTTGAAGCAAAACTAGTTATCCTTATTCTTCTATTTATTCTTTTATTTTATATATATTATTAGTTTGCTCAAAATTAGTTGATTGAGAATGAAGTCAATTCCTAATTCACAAAAAGTTAATAGAAAAATATGGCCAAGCATGATGTAAAAACAAAACCAATTTTTCTAGAAGTTTGTATAGACAAAGAACTTGGCCAAATGGAGCAATTGATGGTGACCTATTGTAAAAGGTCATTGGTATTATGACACAATTTGTAAGTTTCAATACTAATTTTAGATGTTGTTCCAAATGGGGCAAGTAATATCCAATTGAAAATATGTTTTTAGTAGCTTTCTAATGATAAAGCATGTTGCCAATTTGGTTTGGAAAAAAATCCTTCTATAGAACTTTGTTATGTTGATGATAATAAGACACTGTGAATTTCAACAAATTTCATATTAATGTAACAACAAGCCTATCCTACTTCTCCCCTTGTTTTTTCTTGCTCACATGGTACTTAGAGATGATTGAGAAAACTTACTCTTACCAATAGAGTTATTCTAAAGGTACCTCTAATATTGGATTTATAACCTACATTGAACAAAAACAAAAAGATGATAATATAGCTTAGAAGTGAAAAATATTATCTTGATCCACCGTTAAAAGTGGCACCAGACCCAAATTATCACCAAAAAAAGAAATTAGTTTGATTAGAATTGGTTGGCAAAAACCAGTGTCACTTTGCCCTAGGCAAAGGTCTCAAACATGGACCCACTATAATTGATGTAAGAGCAGCTTTAGCGCTGCTATTGTAGGATTTGACGCACTTCAAGCATGGATGAGAAGAGTTTAGGGCTTCTCAAAATATTCTCATGACACTCCATCCTAGTGTGTCAAAACAATTTCTTTTCAAAACATTATTCATCTTAAATTTAGTGGGTTTATTTTGTATTCCTCTTAGTGAATGGCCAAATGATTAATTATGTGAAATGCTTGAAGTGCAAAGGCCACATTTGAAATTTAAGGTGGAAAATAAGAGTTTTGAAGGCCTTTCAAAAATAAATATCTCTTGACGTGTCAAGTCCAAAGTGCAACAAAAGAAATGCTCAAAGGGAACCCATTTCAACTTACTTTATGGGCTCAAATTAAGAGCTCTCAAATGATTTTCAACATTGAGAACCGCATTTGAAAGCTCACTACATTGAATGTTACATTTAGGTTGCCTTGACAATTAAATTGCCTTGCCTTAAAAAGTTACCTCATGACTCATCACTTGACCACTTAAGAGTGCATGCAACTCTCTAAACACTTGAATTTCAAATGGTTCACAGCTTCACGTCAATAATTTGTTTTTCAGTAACTTTGTTGCTGATTTTAGGCCCTTTAAAATTTGTTTATGATAAAAATCACTATAGCAGCCATAAGTAATTATAAACTCTAAAATGTCAAAAAAATTGTGTGGAGCAACGTAATTGCAATATTTAGTGTATCACTCACTGAAAGGGAACAAATAAGCTCACAACAGCTTCTTGACAGGTTCTCAACAAGTTCTCAGCAAGTTCTTAATAAGATCCCAACGGGATCTCAACAAGCTTTCAATAGGATCTCAACAGGTTCTCAACAAGTTTTCCATAAGTTCTTGACACGTTCTCAAATAGGTTCTTGATAGGTTCTCAAATAAGTTCTTGATAGGTTCTCAAATAGGTTCTTGACAGGTTCTTGACATATTTTCAACAAGTTCTCAATTAGTTCTGAATAGGTTCTCAGACAGGTTCTAGACAAGTTTTCAAACAAGTTCTGGACAAGTTCTCAAACAAATTCTTGACAAGTTTTCAACATTAAGAACCATACACAAGCCTAATCTCTAGGAAGCACTAAGAAGAGCAATGGGTTTCCATTGCAAAGTATTGAGGTTTTGATGGAAATGAGCTTTTGGGGTTTCCATGAGCCATGGAATTGCACATTGCGCATCTCACGAGGGAGGCAAAGTTATGAGCATTTTGGAGGAAGTTTTAGATAGGGTCGTAGCTTTGCATTGAGAAGCACCATTTAAATAGATTAAGCATCTTGAAACTGTAGCACCATCACCGTGTCGAAATTTTGCCCCAATTGGTACAAAGTTTTCACACTTTTTTCGATGATTGAATACTTCCAATAGATGCAAGTATGTGATTCTAGGTCTCAAAATAATCCGTCAAGTAGACAAATTCCTTACATCTTTGAAATTTTAAAACTCCACTTTATATATCTAGTGTAAATAACTCTATTTATTTTTGTGTTTAGGGATTTATAGCATCAATAATCTTTCATCCACCTTTGTAGAATTTTAGCAGCTTAATGACAACATTATTCATTAAAATAATCTGTTAAGTAGACACATATTTGTGGTGTAAGTAGAGATTGCCCACACAAAACATTGTGTAACTTTAACTAAACATCACTTACAACAAAAATGTAAAGCAAAAAAAACTTGCATACAAATATGCTTTCAATTGCCCCTCCTAGCTAACAACAAGACTTGCTAGTCAGCTAGGATTATATTAAAAGTATAGCTAGAGTTAAATTCTAAGATGAATATTTGTAAATCAACATATGTCCACACTATAAGGTGATGTCGTGGGCGGCCAACAATGGCAAGTAGTCATGATGAAGGAATAATAAAAGATTGTAGGCCGGGTGCAATGATGAGCCCCATCATCAATTGCCTTTGACATGTGTTTTTAATGTCAAATTTCTTATTTAATCTTCAAAATGGTCCAATCTTGTGCATTGCAAATCTAGAGCCTAGTCAACAAAAGTGGCAATGTTGTTATCTTGAACATAAGAGGCTTGACCTCAAGAGATTATCATCGCTTGTCCATAGACATAGCATGGCCTGACAACCTGCTACGACAAGAGCAAATCCAATTCCTTTGAGGTAGAGTCGACAAAGGTGGAACTAAGCATTGCCATATGCCAACCAAGTTGGCACTGGTCACACAATAGTATAATAGCCACATCTTTCTTCTCTCCACAAACAAAATAAAGTAATTCTCTAGCACAACAACCAACTTGGGATGTACTGTACCATCAATAGGCAAGTGACAAAGAGCGCAATTCTTGGAATGCTCCCCACATTGCCGTCGTCTTTGTCTTCCAATAGAAGAATGCCACTAGATAAAATGTCCTTCACTCAAAAAATGGTACGTCATGCCTTGACATCCAATGTGGTAGGTGCCTCATGTTGCAAATAGACATAATCTCATTGGAAAAATCTGCGCAACTGAGGTTGATAAGCTCCGCTACAAATGCGAACATAACATAGAGAATCTTGGTGTTAGACTATATATAAACTCTCCATGGCCATGGACATGGCCTTCATGAAGAATTTAGCCCAATCATGTAGGCATTGCGCCTAAACATCTGGATTGTCCAAGTCTACAATTGAAATCAGCTTTTCTTGTACTGAACTGGGTAAAATAGGTTTTCTTCCATATAACAACTGGTAAGGGGTGTAAAAGGCTAAAAGAGTTTACCTACTAAAACGGTAATCCATGGCAATCCATTGTAATATCAAATCCCAATTTCAATGTTTTTCACAAAGTAGTCCATACTTGCGTAAACCACAATTGACTGTTTGAACAACTTGTTCAATCAAACCATCTGCCTCAGGGTGATTTCTAGAAGTGGCGCTGTAATCAATCAAAGCTTTGGTGCATAGAGTCTCAAAAAGTTTTAGAAACTCTCGGCCTTGGTCTGTCAAGACTTCAACCAGTGCTCCAAAGCAAGCCAATACTTGGTCAAGAAAAGCCATGGCTGCCAACTCCAAAGAGTTTTGAAGCAAAGTAACATGCTAAATCCACTTGCTGAAATGTTCTACCATCACCAATACATATTTGGCTACACATGGGGTGACAACAAGTGGTCCGGCAAAATCCAAAGACCAACGGTAATTTAAAACCATAATTGGTAATAGTTTCAATTGTAGTGATAAGGTGTTGAAACTTGATCTCACTTGATTACAAATTTCACACCAAAAAACATAGGTAGAAACTTGTTGGTACATGCATGTCTACCAATACTGGTTGCGCAACATACAATGTGTCTTGCACACTTCAAAATGACCAAGCTCCTCATGAACATACTGTATCAAATAAGCTCTCTGCTCCAGCCATGGAACTATGTGGCTACTTCCATTTGGCCATACTCAAATCAACAAGTTGTCTTGCCAACAAAACCTTGCTATACGGTGATAAACTCTGTCTCTCTCCATGATAGTAATCATTGCAAAGAATGTTCCATGTTGGAGTTTGTGCAAGACTAATGAATATTTCCATACATCTCCAACACTTTGAGACTTCTCCGGCTCATCATTTGAACCTAGATCAATTTCCTCAATTACAGAGTTGGACATCATAGTAAGGTAAGCAGCTGCATGCCACCTTGGAATTGCTTCTCTATTGCAATCTCCATGCTATTTAACATGAGTCAAGTTTTCATAAAAAAGATTTGGATTGCTAGAAAATCCAACCGCATCCAAATTAGTGATACCCGTTCAATAAACAACCTCAAAGTCATACTTTTAGAATAGCATAGTCCACTTAGCAAGCTTGCCAGTGAATTTATCTAACTCCATAAGCCACTTCAAAGGTTGATGGTTGGTCACCAATGTAGATTGTTGACTATATAAATAAGGCCGCAAGTGTGAAGTGGCCCGCACTACAGCTAAAGCCTCTCCTTTGTAAGATGAATAATTGGAATCTATTGAATTATTGCTTCTTGAAGCAAAAGCAATGACGTGCTCTTGTTTCTAATTATCTTTTAAAGCCAAAATTGCACCTAATCTCACTGCATTCCAATATGTGTGTAGTTGCAAGGATCTAATGACATCTGGACATTGAAACATGGGTGTTGATTCCAACTTTTGCTTCAATGTATTGAAAGATAGCTACTGCTTAGAACCTCATGTTCATAGATGGTTTTTGCCAATGAGCATAGTCAAAGGCTTGGCAATCAAACTAAAGTTCTTGACAAATCGGCAATAATAGTTTGCTAAGCCAAGAAAAGTACAAAGCCATGGAACATCACAAGGTGCTAGAAACCTTCAAAACGCATTCACCTTTGCTTGTTGTATATCAAGTTCTCATGGAATTATTATGTGTCTTGGGTGTAATAACCAATTATAAAAAACTTGCACTTGCCATGATGTAAACGCAATCTCCACTCATGCAGCCGCTCAAAAATGGCATGTAAATGTCTAACATGCTCCTGAAGTATACTTTTGAAGTTGATAGCATCATCAATGTAGTATCAAACAAATGGCAATCCGGTCAAAACACGATCCATGACTTGTTGGAACTTAGCAGGTGCATTTTTAAAACCAAAAGGAAGAAACTTCTAGTGATAAAGTAGATCCCTTCCATCTTGATGTACTCCCCAAAATGCAGTCTTTACCCGATTTTGCAACCGTAGTGGCAATTGGTAATATTTGGATCTCAAATCCAATGTACTAAAAATTTGAACCAATTCCACTGCATCAAATAACTCCTTTAGTGTTGGCATAGGATATTGGTCTAACTTGATCTTTTTGTTGACCAAATGATAACCACCTTATATCATTTTTTTAGTTCAATTGCCAAAAATGTCTTTCTTAGAAGGCATAATTGTTGCATATGCATACTTGCCATTAGACAGCTCTATCAAATCCGCAACTAATAATTCCTAATATTGGGCTTGAACAACAATTTTCTCAAAATTGTTCAGCTAGTACGGACGTCAAAAGATACAATGGTCATCATCAAGCTGTATGAGGATGGGCTTGCCTTTATAGCCCTTCAAATCATGGAGATTACAGGCAAAGCACCTTCGGTGCAAATGAATAAATATCCGCACCCTTTGTGCCTCAACATCCGTAAAATGATGGCTTAAACTTAGAACCCAATCATCAAACTTTGTGATAGTCCTCTCCATAAAAAAACCACCACTATATGTAGGCTAAACCTACAATTGCTAATTAGAAGAAAAAAGGCAACAACGTTGCTTGCAACATTGTCGCTTAAGGCCAAAGTAGCAAAAGCTTTTTGAGCTTGAAGCTCATTCAAAGCTTGCCACTGTAAATGAAAATGTTAGCCAATATCCTCTCCAATTGCAGTGATTAGCATTTTTGCTACCCCATAATCATTGTCTTCTGTCCTTAGAGTGAACAATGGACCATGTAGCTATTGAACAGTGAGGCAAATGCCAATCATAAAAACCATGGTGTTAAAATCCATACTTTGATCCAATATAAAATCACGTTGACCTTTGGAGAGATCATGAGCTGCAGTAGTGTTGGTCATAAAGCCCATGGCATGCTTTTGCTCATTTCCATTGGGTTCCTTGTAAGTATGATTATGAGAATTCCATACCATACCAGGTCCATGTGCTCAAAAAGCAAAAAACTTTGGATATGGAACAAAAGTTGTCAATGCCTCGCAATGGTGTCCTACCTTGTTGACTAAAGCAAAAGAAAGTAAATTGTCTTTGGCTACCACTAAAAATTTCCTATGGTCATCCAAAATATCTTTCATTACAAGTTCTAAAGGTCTAAAAATCCGTGAATGAGGCATAGCCAACATAGAATGAGGCATCATGTTGGTCCATAACCAGCGAGGTTGATGAACAAATGAACATTGCGCCGCAACATCTACAAATGTTGGAGGGCCAAGTATTTGACAAATGTAGTGGTCATCTTCTAAAATCTTTAGCTAGTCATTGTCTAGCGGAGGTTTGTTCTAAAAAATATACGCTTGTAGAATTGATTGGTGGTTATACCACCATTGTATTATCCTCACCAACTCCATAAAACGACTAGATCTTGGGTCATTTAATCCTTGACCTGCACTTGTCCGTGAATAGCCTTGGCAAAATCATCATGCCATAAGCATATCCATTTGGCCTAACCTCCTCAAATCTTCATTGTTGCTAAAGGTAATGTCTTTAAGAAAGTGACCAAAACATCCATGAATGAATGAAGGAGGCAATTGCTCAAAAAATTGAACCATCAACCTTTGAAGATGATGTTGAGCTGCTCTGGTAGGCACATAACTATTGTCAACATGAATGTACTATCAAACCAAGAGTCTAGCCTCCAAAATGACTGCCAAACCAATGCTAATGCCTCTAAAAAGCTCCAGGAAAGTAATTTTGTTTGTAGGTAGGCGCCAATGAATAGGCCAACCAAATATAGAACTGTTAGAGGTAGTAAGTGAGACTTTAGCATGGAAAGAAGCCTTTATGTCCTGACATTGCCGAGACAAGTCTTGATGGCTAGTCCAAGGTGGCAAGGAATTTTTGCAATGCTGAAATGGAGTCACCAAAATTGATAACTCCCGCCAATCCTCTAGAAAAATATTAGCAAATGCTAAAGTTTCTTCCAAAAGCAAATGATCCAATGGAAGGCACTTCAAAGAAGCTGAGCATCCAAACTTAGCGTCAGCAGACATGATCATAGCCAATACTGCAAATACAACTAGAATCAACTATTTTCTTGCATCATCTAAAATCTACCCCGGTCTAATTCAAGCCTTTTTGGTCCACTTATCCATACCAAATCCAAGAAGATAAAGAACTTACTAACCAATTAGTGTGTCATAACTGATTGCATTTATAATTGTACATTTAAAAAATATATAAATAAGTAGGGTTGTCACCTATTTGAAAAATCAGCTATAGAGATTCTTTGGTATAACATGTAGCCCGCTTTGTGCCCCCAATTGAAATGACAATGATAAAAGGACAAAGCACCAAATCCTTGGCAATTAGGCCAAAGTCTTTTGCTAAGCATTTGCCAATTATGACTAGCTGAGCACCAAAGTCCATCATCATTCTAAGTGGAGTAGCTCAATGAACTTGATTCTCAATTCGTGATACCATGAATATCCCATTGTCATTGACTAAACAAACAACACTCGGGTATAGATCTTGTTGCTCTCTAGCAGATCTTGCAAAAACATCTGCAAGATAAGCTGCTCTTGCCGCCTGAAGCAAATTTAAAGAAAAAAAATGGAATGTGCTATCCACATTCTCATCAAATATAACAATGGCGCCAGCTGCAAGCTTAGCTCACCGTTTGGTGGCCGCCTATATATCATCAAGTAATGAAGCATTAGTAATAGTATGAGCTATCTGAAAAGATGGCATATTTGTCTTCCCTTCTACAACATCTCCCATCGTATGAAAGACCTCAGAGGCCTTGAAACTGGATGTTAGCAACTCTAAATAAAAAAAAATTGGCATTTGCATAATCTTGTGAACCATAGTGTGCAAATAATTAGGTGGAGGTATACTTTCATGATGCAAAATTGAAACAATCGAGCGTTCATTTATTGTGGCAGCATCTGCCAATCCAAAAGATAAGGCAAACGTGCCTAGCCAATAGAGTCAACTGGACTACTATGGCATGCTTGTGGAATAGCAGCTATATTTGGAACTGGAGAAGAAACTAGTTATTCAATAGTCTGAGATTGGGTAGCAATTGCAGTTCCTAATTCTCTAGATGCTCCAAAAATATACTATTCACAGCTAGGAGTACCAACTTCATCCTTGGAAGAAGTCCCAGAACTAGAAGTTTGGGCCAATGATACAAAGGTTTTGAGTTTCTGCTCCAATTCTGCTATCTTAGCTTCAAGAGTCTTCTCTTGTTGTGACTTAGCAGTTACAACACTAACAGGTTTCAACTTTAGGTGAAGCTGAAAACAGTGGTTATCATCATGGTTCGTGCCAGCATAATGATTGCATTTTAAGGTTTTTTTCTTAGGCTTTGCTTCACCTTTCACCTCTTCTTTCTTAGTAGCCTTTGATGGTTGAAAAGGGGTTTTGGCCTTGTCTAGACATTTTTTCTTTGCATGCCCATCTTGGCCACACTTCCACCAATGCATAGACCTATCTGGCTTAGTATTTGCCAAATTGCTAGAAACAGAAGGGACTTTCTTGGATTTCAAAGAAATTGTCATCATGGAGACCATATTTATAGCGTCATGATGGCAAAGTGCCCAATTACACCTCTCAACCATAGCAAATGCTTGTGTCAAAGTAGCCCTACCCTCATAATCAAGAATAATTTGAGGAAACGCCAAATCAAAAAGCCGCTTTTTATTTTTTCAAAAAAAAATCTTCACAAGCTGACTCTCAATAAAGATTCCACTAGACTCATCAGCAAAAAGTGTCAAATGATATACATTGTCCGCAGCATAACCTTTTTTTTTATGGAAGTCCTGGATATGTTGCATCTAGTCTTGTCAAAATCCATTGCAATCCAATTCTAAGTGCGCTGTGAATTGCGCAAGTGGATCAAATCCTAATGGAGGACTAATTGTAGCTAGTGCAACCTAAGTGGCCTATGCTATACAAGACATCATAGGTGAAATACTGTTTGATGTCCTTGATCCTAGATCAATTGCCTTGCTTTTAGGATCCTAAGAAGCTGTTTCACCATCAACAGGTGTTTCTTCTGCTTTCACAACTAAAGGGACTAAAGTAGTAGGGCCTTGTCTTTGAGCATAAAAACAAGCTTCATAAGGGTCTTCTAGTAAAGTTGGACCTCCAAGAGCTCAAGCTGATGAGCTTAAGTCTATACCTCATAAATCTAGAGAGCTTCATAATCCAAATTCTAGAACAAGAGTTCAAAGGCAAACCAATTGTTGAAACTAGGTGACCTTTGGCATCTCTTTTTTATCTATGTTTGGAAGCGGAGTTTCTAGTTAAGAAGGAAAATCCCTTCTAATTGTCCCAAACATTGATCACTCACAAGACTGTGATGATTATCCTCCATGTTGTTGAATGTGCCTACACTCAATATCCAAATTCTAATAATAATGTCCAATGTTGAATGTGGCTGTAAAACCTCATCGGTATCTACTTTTGGCTCAAAATCTTTGGTGTGAGTACCCTCTAAGTAATCTAGTGAGGAAGACCAATAATATGGACTCTTGGTTTGCACCATAAATAGACTACCTAGGTACTTGCAACTATTTAAAAGCTTAGGGCAACCTAATCTACAATCACCAGCTAACTATGTGGTCCATCAGTGATTAATTCTAAATTACATAGGTCCAATATATAAAAGAAAAAGTCTTGCCAATAATTGACCTGGCTTTACTCCTACGGTACATCCACCACCCAACAATAACACAAAATGGGACAATGCCTGCAAACATGGAAGGTACCAAGACAAAATCCAACAATCCAAATTGGATCTTCTTCCCAGACAACATAAAAACAAGAATGCAAAGGGTCACTGCTACTAGAACACGCCTGCAATGGATAGCTCCAAGTTGCAGTACTTGCAAAGTAAAGGAAAATACTGAAAGTGTTTCTCCAATGTCTTAAGCTAAGGAGGTAATGGGGTATTCAAATGGCAGTGTGTAGAAAACACATCTTTCCCAATGTAAATTGCTACAATGGGTGATATAACACATCAAAATGCTGATGCAATGATAAAATTGGATTAAGTGGCAAAAACCCCAATTGTAGATGCAAATTTCACTCAAATTTGAGTTAAATTGTCCTCACAATCTACCTCAAAAGTTGAGATTTTTTTTTGTTTATTAATTTTTAAATAGCCCACATGAAAATTTTGTTTTCAAAAAGTCTTAATAACCAAAAAATTTCTATTCCACAAAATAAATACTCCCCCTATGAGTCCAAATCCGCAATTGCCATTTAAGATTAATTTTAATTTAAGAGCTATTAATTTACAATTAAAAGAATTTGCTCCAAAATGCACATCATCCATTTGCAATGGATGAAAATGGGCACAATGATAACCAAAGGAAATTTGATAATGAATGAAAAATGGCAGATGAACATGGATGAAGCCTGGGATGAAACCATTGCTTTCCCCTCCCCACTCCTACTTGTCATTCCTTGCGCCTGCTCTACTTTTGGGCGATTGCGCCTCTAACGCTGCCGGGGACTGCCGTTGCCCTCAAATTTGTGATCCAATTCTAGGGTGGATGGGTTGTTAAAGAAAACAGAGAATTCTGCCAGGACTCTCGCAGACATTGTAACTGCGCCTGTTGCGCCCTGCTCAAACGTGTCGCAGCTCTATTTAGCATTGGCCACATGGCTTGGCTCTCAACCCGTCACTGCAATTAGCAACCTCTCGGCTCTAGTCGGCGCTTGCTTCTTGGCTTGCTGCTTTGTACTCCCACTTTGTGTGCTCCCATGTAACTTTTAGTTCCCAATTGCTATACCTCCAATAAACTCAAACTCCACACCACTCACTCACACTCAAGTAATGACTCACTCAAGCTCCAAAAATAGAAATCACTCACTAATAATGCTCAAAGTTTTGTTAATCACAAAACATAAGGATAAAAACAAAGTAGGATTCTTGCATAATGATTAGATTAGGAATCTCTGCACTAGGCATTAGTCAAGCTATCTCTCACTCCCTCATGGGAGAATCCAAGAGTGCAAGGAAAACATAAATGAGAGTTTATAAATCACAAAAGCCACAACAAGGACTCTCTCTCAAAACCCTACAAGACTGGACTTGGCAAGAATGCCAAGCCAAGGAAGAAGCCACCCTTATCTACCAAATCCTAATTGACTCAAAATGAGGTGCCAACTTGGGTGAGGTGCCAAAAGACTCAAGGCTTTCCTAAACTTAACTAATACAAAGACCATCTATAAATGATCTACACTTGATGTGACATAGCCACAATGCCACATCACATGACATATTCTTGCATCTTTGAAATTTTGAAACTCTACTCTATTTATCTAGTGTAGCTGGCTTTATTTATTTTTGTTTCAAGTGACTTACTGCATCAATATCTTTCATCCACCTCTGTAGAATTTTCATCAGCTTAATGACAATATTGTTTGCCCCTTTGTAATTCATTGGCAGGTAGTGTATCTACCTTAACCAGATTTAAAAGTAGTAAATAGTGAGTACAATTCCTTTTATTGAACTAATCAAATTGTTTATAGGCAATTTGATTCCTTAGAACATGCTTTCTATGATTGTTATATGCAATAGTAACATGAGTTCAAAGTTTTGTCCAAAGATGACTTAAAATCATCACAATTGTTGTTGTTAAAGTAATGGATATTTTCAATGTTAGTGTATGAGATCTTTGATTATTATTTTTTTAGATATTAGTTGTTTACGCTTGCTATGTTACGCATTCACCATTAGAGTTTAAATATGATTTTTCTATGTTACATAGAATGGAACACAAAAATGACCATGTTCAAAATGCTTATATTTGGAAATGTTAAAAGTTTGAAATCATTCATTCCAAAACAATTGATAGGATGCCAACCAAATAAGTTGGCAAAAAGTTAGCATTATTTTTTTGTCCTTTCCTAGTATAGGTTCAAATGGAAAATTACTTATTCAATACAAATTTCCACATAACGACACCCACTAACTATGAATACTGATCATAGTCTTAGGCGCTATCGTGGACTCAATTTGCCTTCCTATAAATCAAGCTTTTTGACTCTGCATGTTGGTGTTTCTTTGGTCAAATCATCCATTCACAGGGTTTGTGGATTTGTCACAGAAGCCTAAATCACCAGCTCTAAGCTTCATTGCAAATTGCAGCTTGTGCTTTCAAAATAAGTCAAAGTTGTGCATTCTCAATTTAGGATGACCTAGAATGCAAGTCGGAGAAAGCATTTGTACAATTAGGAAAAACAACAAAGATTTTATAATATCATTCTAGCTTTTTTCTTTTGAATTTTGCATAAGTTCATCCTTTGCTCTCTTAATAAGAGTGCTACCATTGTTTGTTTCATTTAGTCAAGGCACATCTGAGGGGAGATTTGCGTGCTAAAAGTCAAAAATGTCTTGGAGATCAAATTGAATCAATTGGATCAAGTTTATGGTCCACTTGTAAGAACCATTCTTTCTTGTTTACATGATGTTGCTATTTGCTTACACTTCTTGTTTTGTTCTTGCTCAACTTTATGATTTTCATTACAAGCAGCTAGAGTTGTCTTCTCAGACAGATTTTGGGATTTAGTTGTTGTGTTGTCTGTCTGATGTTTGATGTCACGCATGATAGATGTCAAGTATAAGTGACATTTTTGTCTAATAAGGCCCTATTCAACAACTAAGATAATTTGAAAATCTACTTTAATGATGATCCAAAATGTAAAATCTAACAAGTGTATTTTGAATTGAGATACTTCAATAAAATGAAATGTTAATATGTTAAGACTGGAAATAGAAAGTGCTTTATTTAAAAGTCAATTTTAAATATGACTTTATTAGACAGATGGAGGGTCTCTTGTCCGTCTATCACATCAAGTTTGTCAAGTTGTTGCCATGTCGGAGAAGATAACCATGCAAGCAGCAATGTGATTTAAATATCTCTACATCAGATGCTATTCCTTTGAAGTTCCCTGTTTAATCAAGATGCGTGGATGTTATTGGTAATCATATGATATTAAAAAGTCAAATATGTGATGTTACGGAGGTTATTGTGATTTTAGTAGTATGAATGTATTGTAATCATGTATTTGTACTTTTATTTTGGAACTTATGGTAAGTAGGCAAAAGAGTGTAGTCAAAAGTAATAATTATGATCACCTGCAATTCATTATGAATCAGCTATGACACAAGAAATTCTTGTGGATTTTATTTTTTTTAGCGCTAAATTAGGTTATTTGTGAGTTTGACATTAATTGATTTTCCATTCTTGATTGTGATGCACGTAACACTAGACATGTATACCTATGCAGCATGTTTTAAGAATGTCTAGCAATGTTTTGATTCAAAGACACGGCATCTCTTGGTTTAGAGTGAGTGTTGGTTGTCTTTATTTTTGGAGAAAATTCTCTCCGCCCGGAACTTTAAAAAGCATTACTAGTTTTTGAATACAAGAGAATAATAGTTTGACTGATCAAAGTGAATATGTAAATGACAACAGAACACAAGGTGACTTTTGCCCAACGTTTTTAAACTAGGTACGTGAGTGATGCCTCCTTTGACTAGGTTTCTCTCTACACCAAGAAAGCACACTAAACAATGCTCAAGGTTTATAGTTCATGAGTGTTGAGCAATAAGCGTTGAGCAGTATTTGTTGAGCATTGGCAAATTATAGGTTTTTTTTAGAACTGCTAAAGCTTGTTTGAATGATGGCATAAACTCTGTTTTGAAACTTAAATAATAGTAAATACCTATATTTTTGTAAAATAATAGGTGGATGAACATCATCCATTACATTCATTGTTGTGGATGACTATTAAATAGTATGGATGAATGTGACATCATAAGTGGATATAGATAGACTATGATTGAATGAGATGACATTGGAAATGGATGGAAAACATTCCAAAGATGGATGTAAAGTGGAGGAGATATGCATGATCAGAAAAGAGGTTGCTTGATTGGTGTTGATGGATTAAGAATTGGTGGGATAGTGAACAATAGATGCAGTAGAATTGGGTGATAGAATAGACCAGCAATGGATTAACAATAGCAAATAATGGTTGAAACATTTTTCTTCTTAAGCTGTATATAGGTTTATAGTTGAGTTGCAAACATGAGTAGCACAAAGTAGAGTTGTGTATGGATGACTATAGAATACATGTAAAGGAAGAACATGGTTATGAATGGAATTATTGTTTTCATATAATATTGCCAAACTTGTCACAAAAAGAGTTACAAATAAGATGAATGCGGGCTTTAGGGTGGACAGCATCAAAAGAAATGATGATGAGTACGTCAAACATAGGTTTCCAAGCTTAGACTAAGATTAGGGTTTAGAATATGCATGCACTCTTTTGTGTAGAACTAAATGAAAAACAAGATTTCATTTGAAGTACATTGTAGCATAGATGATATTTAAAACCAAATTGTATATTCAAATCTCAAATATCACAAAATTGTGCATGGGGATTACAAAAGACTTAAGTTCCAAAACAAAAGGGAAAGGTGTAGTCTTAGGTAGTGAAGTTAGAATTACTCTCATTTTCATGTACATCGCAAATCTGTAACAAAAGTTTGTCAGTGGATTGTCCTTTCCTTGTCAATGTAACAGCACTCCTACTAACTGCTTGAAAGAACAGCTACACATAACATGCTGTAATTTAGTGCTAAGTCTAACAAATGAAGAGCATTATGGACCTGCACATAAATGTCACTATTAATTTAAATATTTGCTCAGTAGAAGTGCCTTAATAACACATACAGCAACACAAGCCATAAAATAGATACTTACCCAATTATTTTTTAGGGACTTTGTCGAGGTTGAAGCTCTAGGACTTCTTAGGCTGGCTAGATGTCTTCCTTGAGTGAACACCAAGAATTCTCTCTTTTTGTGCTCTAGCAATTTAGTTGGTAGCGCTTTATTAAGAGATAAAAGCCAGCCTTTATACATTGCCTTGTAAGACTCCAACCCAATGACATGACAATCACTTCTCTAATATGCCCAATACTAGTAGAAAATTTAGCACAAAATCAACTAAATTTCAACCAAAAACTGTTAATTTTTTCTGTGAATTTAGTCAAGTTGATTTGGGTACTTTTTTGTTGATTTTTTGTTGATTTTTTGTTAATTATTTGCTATTTTTAGTTAATTTTTTGTTGATTTTCTAGTTAATTTTCACGTACTTTATGTTGTCAATTCTGTTTTTTTTAAAATTTTAAACTTATTTTTTTCATAGAATTTTATTTTATTTTATGAAAAAGTGAATTTTTTTAGGAGCCAGGCAGCTACCTGCACCACTAGGTAGTTGCCCAAACCGACGGACAGCTACCCATACTGCCGGGCAAGGTTGCCGGCAGTGGGGTTTGAACCCCCCACCTTCGAATTCACACTCCACAACTCTACCACATTACCAAAAACCACTATAGAATGTGCACACATACATGTGCATAATAAAATCATGATTCTATTTGTACATTAAATGTTTATGTTTTTAGTAAGCTAGTAGACTTTGGAGATTATTTCTGCCCATTAAAAGACTTTTTTTCAAAAAACTTAGAACTACAAAAAGTTGGTAAATGTACTTTACTTTTCACCTCCAACAATTTTTTTGGATTTCAATGTTTTTATCAAAAGTTATGAGCTAAAATCAGAGAAGGTGTTTAGAAATTTTTAAAAAATTGTTTATTTCCATCCTTTTGATTTTTTTTATAAATTTTTATTGGAATTTGCAAGTCTCAAATGGATTATTGCAGGCAAAGGTTGGATTCATTAATGATTATTAATTAGTGCTAGTTTTTGCAAAAAGAACCTTATTTTGTTAAAATAGCCTCCATAGTTTGATAACTTCAAATAACATGAAATTGTGAAAAGTTACAAAATTAAAACCTTGCAATTATAAAATCAAAATTCTATAGACTTTTGAATAGTTTTGGATATTTTTTAAAGGCATTAATATGTGAACCACACCCTTTGAACTATTGTACCACACCCCCGAGGTAAATTTTAGATTTCTACCATCAAACATTTGAGTTTGAGAATTTTGAATTCAAATTTGGACTTAGAGACCATGATATTGTTTAGGACCATAAAAAAGTTGCAATTCAACAACACCCAATGAAAAAGTTTATCTTCTTTTACAAACAAAAGTAAAATTAACAATTTTCTCTCTAACTAAACTTTTTCATTGGGTGTTGTTGAATTGCAACTTTTTTTATGGTTCTAGACAACACCATGATCTCTAAGTCCAAATTTGAATTCAAAATTTTCAAATTCAGCTTTTTGATGGTAGAAATCTAAAATTTACCTTGTGGTGTGGTATAGTAATTGGAAGGGTGTGGTACACATATCAATTCCCATCTTTTAAAGCTTATAAAAATATTTTATAAGATTTTTTTTTTTCATTCATTTGGTTAGTGATAGAAAGAAAAATATATCAAATTTATGCCAAAAATATTTGAAACACAAAAACTATTCCTTGTTTTTTGTAGGAATATCAATTATACTCCTATTATTTTGGAAAAATAATAAAAAAACTCTTCTATTTTGAAATGTTAAATATATCCTTGTGTTATTTGAAATGTAAAAATCACCTTTTGTTTCTTGTAAGAATTTGCATTAAACTATATACTTGGTTATCATATAATACAAAGATATAAATAATTTAAAATAGCTTAGGAGCATTTTTAATATTTTCCCAATATATGAGAAGCATTGTTGATATTTATACAAAAGGGAAAGATATTTTTGGTACTTTTAATCCTTGAGGGACATATATGGTTTTTTTCAAAGAATTGAGGAGCATCTTTTATATTTCTTTGTAAAGAAATTTTGGTATTTAAAACAACAAAATGTTGTATATTTTACATAATATTTTGTTGAATAAGTGAAGTTGTGTCCAAAAGTGTCTAGATCAACAGAAAACTGTTGGTTTTTTTGTTATTATGGTCATGTTTTTACTTGACTTTGAAGGCTGCTAATTTTAAATCTAACCAAATTGTGAAAAGTAAAGAAAATAAAACCAATCAATGTACACTCAAACTTCTAAAAGATTCTTTTTTTTTGAAAACTTCTTTTATTTTTTAAAACTTCAAAACATTTTAATGAGGTAAAAAAAGATTTTAGAAAGATTTCAAAAACAAACCTAAACTATTGTAATAGCTTTTTTATTAAAAATATTTTAAAGTATTTTGATGAATTACAAAAAGACTCCTAAAGGACTCTAATTCAGTCTTAAGAGATCCTATTTCTATAAAGATTTTGAAGTACTTTAACAAATTTCATAAAGATTTTAAAAAGATTCTCAAGGATTCCAAAGAGATTCTTGAAAATTCTCAGATTTCTCAAAGATTTTTAAAATTTCCAAAAAGATTCTCAAAAGATTTCCAAAGATTTTCAAAGATTTCCAAAGATTCTTAAAGATTCCCAAAGATTCTCGAAGCTTCTCAAAGCTTCGAGGAAGACTCCAAGAAGATTCTTAAAGATTTTCAAAAATTCTCAAAAAAATTCAAAATTCCTAGAACATTTCCAAAGATTTTCAAATATTCCAAACTATTCACAAAGATTCTCAAGAATTCTCAAATATTCCTAAGAGATTTTTAAAGATTCCAAAAAGATTCTCAAAAATTTCCAAAGATTCTCAAAAATTTTCGAAGATTCTCAAACATTCTCAAACCTTAAACCCAAAAAGATTCCAAGAAGATTCTTAAAGATTTCCAAAGATTTCCAAAGATTTCTAAAAGATTTTCAAAGATTCCTAAAAGATTCTCAAAGATTCTCAAAGATGCTCAAAGATTCTCAATTGTCCTCAAACATTTTCAAAGATTACAAAAAAACTTGAAAGGATTTCCAAAGATTCTCAAAGATTCTAAAATCTTGAAAAGATTCTTAAATATTCTAAAACATCCAAAAAAGATTCTCAATGATTCCCAAAAGATTCTTGAAGATTCATAAAGATTTCCAAAAGTTTTCTAAAAGATTCTCAAAGATTCCAAAATTTTTGTTGATTTAGATAATGGTGTCCAAATCAACAAAACATATTTAGTTTTTTACAGAATTCTATTAAATTAGTCAATTAGCGTGGGCAAGTGCCCAAATCAACAAGAAACTGTTGGTTTTCTATTGTTTTGGAAGGAGTTTTCTACTAGTGCAAATTGCTGCAACTGCTCAAGTAAAAATTAATTGTTAGAAATGTTTAGTCCTTTAGTTAGAAGTACAATCTAATGAATTACATAATTGAGAATGTTCTTGCTTAAGAACATGGTTAACAAACATGAAGACATGATTTATGGTATTGAAATGCTACTTGGTTTGCACCTGTTGATGTACAACAATCAAGACAACATCATTCACTTTAGTGAATGCCTCAATTTGAATCTACAATAAAATCCAATCTTTCTCCCTAGCACCACGCCAAAGAACACTGTTGTTCATGAGCTGAGTAGTTGAACTCTTGAAATTCATGAGGACATTTTCCGCTGCCACAATTACAGATACAATATGCTTCTCCATCAAAATAGACCCTTATATCTGAAATATACCACCATGTACACATGTCTTCCTACACTAAACATGGAAATGCATTCAAAGAATGCTATAAATTGTTGTATTAACAACTTACCACTAACAACTTCAAAGAAACCAGCAAACTTGTCAATACCCCTAATATAAAACTTGAACTGCACAAGTTCCTTATTGTACTTGATCCTTGCATAAAGAATGATCTAGAAACGTCTTGTTTGCTTCAAACATAAGAGATAATTAGTAAATTGAGCGGTTTACAAATGAATGGGTACTACAATAAGTTTAGATTGTCAATGAAAACTTTGCTAAACAATTGGGATCAAATTAGTTAGAGTTTAAATCCTTACAATGTGGTTAGGATTTGCGTAGGCGGTTAGAGGCTCCTTGTTGATGCCCCATTCACTCCATGAATCCTTTGAAACCACATGCTAGGGCATCTTCATCAACAACCATCCTAATCTCAAGGTTGTATGGGAGAAAAAGCAAGACAACACCATCATCTTGTAACATTGAATTTGCAAATTCAAAAATCCTTTCCCCATATGCTTTGTCCATTGCATCCCAGTAAGGTACAAATGTTGCTAGATTTGAAAGATTTGGAACTAGAAGGCCATCTAAGGAATCACCAATGAGTAAATCAAAATAGGCTTCTTCTTTTGCAACGCCTACAATTTGCCCGTGCTTCCCTACATGTATGTGCATCGCAAAACCTCCAAACATAGAAACAGTAACAAAGTACACCTAACATTTACCAAGAAGTATAGATAATAATAATGCATATTAAACTAAACTTATTGGAAAATTGTAAGATGGAAGTGAACTCTGGACATTTGGTGCCGGTATCAATGTCTTTGGACTATAGGTCACTCTTCTCCTTGAACTCCACTACTTCTTGTATAGAAAAGTTCATAATTAGAGTGGAAGAAGTCAGCTTTGGTTTCTCTAATCAAAGTGTCTTTGCGGCTTTCTACTAAAAGTATGTGAATCTTGAATCAAGTTTACAACTTACCATACCTATTCCACAAGGAAGAATAGTTTATGTAGTCATTCACACGTAGGTCATAGTGATCATCTAATGGGTAGTCTTTGCTGTGTTTTGGAGCTAGTACTCTTGTTGTAGACCTCCTACAAACTCTCTACTTAGCTACTGTTAGAGCAGGCACGACTAGTGCAACCGGCGCCTTTTTTGCTCAAAGTTTTCTTGTGGTATTTGGAGCTGCCTCCACCTTGGAATCAATCTCAAAGTCATTAGGATCTTGTTTGTCATCTCTTTCCAACGGTACTTTGACAAATGCAAAAGGTGGTGCTTTCCCTTTCTCCACTAACTCATTGGAGGGTGCTAAGGGGTGGCAACACTCAATGTACCAAGGGCAAGACTGTAGTTTTTGTGGAGAGAAATTTTCCTTCTAAAAATTTGTGAAAATGAATTCAAGTGATTCCTATTCTATCCAACCCCACAGCTGTTTTGGAATATCTTGTGGCTCCATTGTCCCTTTACCGGCTAACTCTCTCTTTAAAATACCTGCAGTATTAAGCCAAAATTTTGTATCAATATGTGAACCAACTGAATAAGTATTACTTACGGATTATTGGGTTTAGAGATGCAATATAAATGAAAACATGTCTAAACAAAAGAACAATGGAAATACAAACTTGTATACACAACATTGAGTAGCACTCAAAATGCCCTTCAGCTTTATGAAACAAATACCTTGTGAGTAGGGTGCATCACTTGTGAAAAACTCATACAAAGCCTTCTTCCATAGATTGCTTTGATTTTGCTCAATATATCCACCAATTCTGTCTATCAAGGGGTGAGCATCCTAATTGATTTCAATTTTCTCTATCTCAAACATTGAGGTAACATCCTTCACGGCCTCATATTCAATCTGCAATACCCAAGAACCCAACCCTACTTACTATCCAATACTTCAAAACACCACACAATTTATAACAATTATAGAAACATGATAACATAGCCTACAACGAATACAAAAACAAAATAATATAAAATCAAATGGATACAAACATGCTAGAACCGGTTTAGCAACAACTCTTTGATAAGAGTGTAGGGTGAGAATTGCAGTACCTTGGCCCAAAAAGTTGCTTTATGCAACCAAGCTTTCAAAATATCCTCCATTGCATTTGGCATTAGAAACTTCAGCACTTTCTGGTTCAAATTGTTGGAGTTCAACCAACCAAGCCACTTGCCTCTAAATTCTAGTTGCAAAAAGCATGCCAACATATATTGAAGCTTATCAACTGTCATGTCAATTCTATCATTGACACTCCAATGTTGGATTATATATAAAGTGCAAAGCACATGCTTCATTGTTAGAACATGGAACAATCAAAACATTCCTCAAAGTCTCTCTACCCAATCCTTCCACAATATGTGCCTACTAAATGAATAAAGAAAACACACAAGATAAAAACTATCAAATTGCAAACTTAATAATACAACCATCACTTCACTAAAAGCAATTAACTTTGAACAGCCATAGAACAATGTACAAACCAAGTTTTCCACAATATTCTACAAATCAATAATTCAATAGCACTTAATGTGATAATGTGGGAACTTGCACAAAGTGACCATAATCATTTTCACAAAACCTCAGATTTGCAATAACCTATGAATAATTGTGCATACAAAGATGGTATTGCAAAAACAAATCTAACAAGAACTTAGCACATATGCATTTTGCATTTGAAATTTGTCCTCAAATTTGCAGCACCACTTATAATGTATTGCCGCTCAGCAATATACCAACGTCGTTACTCACTAGTCAATTAAGAACATTAATAGAGAAATTTAGAAATTTTCTTGTCAAAATAGATAGCATGCCAACGATAATTTTACTTTGTCAGATTTGTTAACCTCAACTAGGATGTCACACGGTAGTATTTAATATCAAATCATTGGGCTGCATAGCTGTGCTCCAAGGCTTGATGAACCCAAGAAGCCAACAACCCTATTTACCAAGAATTGTTTCAGTGCAAGTAATTAGACTAGAACAACTACTAAGAGGCTTCTTGGATCCAAAAAGCCTCTTGACAGTTTGGGTACTATCAACTCTTGCATACAAACAATTCCTTCTAACCACAACTATTGGCTTGTCGGGTCTAAGAAGGCTATTGGTTTTGGTCATAAAGAATTGTTTGATACGAGCAACTGAAACTACATAGACTGCTGACAGGCTTTTTGGTTCCAAGAAGCCTCTTAGCAGTGGATGCTATCCCATTCCTTGTACTTTCAAGTATACCCTAACCACAACTATTAGTCCTGCCGGCTTCAAGTTGGCTCACAGCACTTTGTGGCGATGATATTTTTACTATAAGAAATGAAAACATCAAAAACACCAAAAGGCTCTAGGAACCAAAAAGCTTATTGCCAGTCAACAATTGCATATTATAGGCCAAGGGATGGATCTCCTCCCAAAATGCTACTATGGGTTTGAGATCCGTCAAGCATGATAGGGTTGTCTCTTAACAGTATTTTGTCCACACAACTTATGTCTCCTCGAAGCTCCATTGCTTTTGATACAAGCATTTTGGTTCCAAAGGGCTTAATGACAATTCTTGTGGTGTAGACTTGGTTAGTCTCAAAGCAATGGTGCACTATTTTGAGTAGACAAGGATACAAGTGAAGATAAACATGGTCAGGACCATCATGATCGGTAACAAAACGGCCAAGATTTATAATACTACATCTATACAAGTACAACAGACTTCAATACAGTGGTTATTACTCAATTTAGGTTGAATTGAGTGGCTATGAAAAACCTACAGCTAGGCTTCTTGGACCTAAGAAGCCTCTTGGTGCTGTTTGGTACAAGGTTATGTATTTTGGAAACTTATGAAGTGAACGCTACTAATTGGCTTCTCAAAATTGAGAAGGGTGTTCTGACAATCTGCAATTTTACATACTCAACATTACCCAACAATTTATGGACAGCCAGTAGGGTTCTTTGAAAAACCTAATGGTGCTGTTTGCTTCAAGTTTTTTTTTTTCCCAAAAATATATCAACTTAAGGCTTCTAATAGCCTCTTTGGAACCAAAAAGGGTGTTGCCACATTCTTGTGGGATTTCATATTCAGCTTTACTCTGTATTGTAAGGATATCCAGTAGGGTTCTTGGACCCAAAAAGCCTACTAGTGCTGTTTGGTACAAGGTTTTGTTTTTTGGAAACTCATCTAATGGACGCCGCTAGTTGGCTTCTTGGAATCAAGAAGGGTGTTCCCATTGTCTCTAGTGATTACATATTTAGGTTTATCCAATAAATTATGGACACCCTTAGACTCAAGAACCTTACTAGTGGTCTTTGGTACACGGTTTTTTCCCAAATACTTAGCACATGAAGGTTGTTGATAGCCTTCTCAAAACCAAAAAGGGTGTTGCCATAGGTTTGTGTAGTAACATATTCAGCCTTGCCCAATATTTTAAAGATAGCCACTAGTGTTCTCAGAGTCAAGAAGGCTACAAGTAGCCGAAGGAATGTATCTTTTTCAACTTTAAATCATAAATTACAGGATGAGTTTAAACCTTTTGGGTCCGTAAAGCGTCAAGTTATCCTTTACTGTCAAATATGCTAATTCTATAAAATGGATTTGCGTGACTATTTGTAGGCTTTTGGAACCCCAAAAGCACTACAAAAGATTGACTATTCAAGATAGACAAAAATTGCATTTAACATTAGCACATAAGTTCTAGACTAAAAATACAAATGTCATTGTATAACTCACCTCTTGCAACCACCTAGAGCCGTTCCTAGAGTGTGCGATTGCCTCTCATTTTGTTGAACTCCATCATGTAGGATTTCATCGTTACCTTTGTCACTTTGGCCATAGCTTCATTTAATTCTTCCGCCATGCAATTTGTGATGGGTGTCTTGTCCTCGTACGCTTGTGCAGCTTTATCCACTACCATTGACAGCTCTTGCTGGAAAATGCAAACCTACCATTAGAAGTCTAGGCCTATATAAAAACAATAACCACACTTGAAACTCCACTCAAAGATGCATGTTTTATGAAATTTTGAATAAGGTGTAGGAAGATAACGTACTCTATGAAGAAACTAAATGAAAATTTTGCACATCAAAGGAAACCACGAGTTTGGTCATGACCTAGTTTTGCATGTTTTGCATTCTTCCTCCATGAGAAGGCCCTTGAACTTGTGCAACTTCAAAGTGTCGTAAGTGTTAATCTTGTGAAGAAGATGGACCAACTTTGTCTTCACATGCGTGCTCTATGGATCTGCCATGAAAAAATCAAGTTTGGTTAGTTTGGAAATAGAACTTTATGTACTTGAATTTTCTAGCCAGTATGTTATGTTAAAATTGTTCAAGCATGGTCCACAAAAGTACTTTGAATTTGACCTTGTTATGTTGTACTTTTGAGTCATAAAGATCAAGAGATGCTAAACTTACCAGTTGTTGTTGTTCATGGTGTTCATGAGAATACCCGTCAATCTTGCACTATCCAAAAGGTAGGAATCCACAAAGAAGTGCCATTGACACTCACATGCCTTGAACTTTGATATGAATGGCATCCATGCTTGATGGTGGTGGTTGCCATCCCATGTAAAGAACATAAACCCAAGAAGCAAGTATTGGTGTGGATGCGCCTTCAAGTTGTTCTCAAATTTTATGTTTTTCTTTTTCCAATGCAAATCCTTCAACTTGATTAGGCCTTTAGTCACGGTTTTTGTCTCACCTTTATCATTGTCAAGTGAAACATAGAAAATCCTATCACCTTTCCTATATTGAAAAACAAATTCCTACTCTAGCTTAGTCACATCTTGCTGCAAAATCGGCCGGATTATGGATAGCGGCAATATTTGGCATAGTGGGATGTTGAATTGAGCAAACTCCTTGGGTTTGAATAAGTGTTGCTATATGATGGCGTTGGAGTTCAACCTCATATTCACCTTGTACTTCATCAAAGTCTCCTCTTGAGTAAGTTTAATAGCATCTAGACTTTCTTCATCAATAGCCACACAAACGCCCGCTTCTTCTTGCTCTTGTTTGAGGTAATCATGAGTTTCAGTTTCCACAACTAGATAATGTGGCCTTGCTCCTCCTATCAAAAGTTGTGTTTTGTCATTTCAAGGCGCATCATCTAGAGCTTCTTTTTCCTCACATTTCTAACCAGTATTTAGAAAAATGCTCATTAACTATTTTTTCGTGTTTTAGGTTAGAAGAAATTATGGTCACTGAATTATATTGAATTCAAAATAACTGTGACCATGAGCACGTAGAAGACTCTTTTGAATCAAGAGAAACAAAAGTTTGAATGTACACATGGTTGTATTCTAATTCTAAATTATTTAGGATTTAAATATTCTTGCTCCCATTCTCAAGTATATTATAAATAGAAGGAGATGATTTTGGACAATCCTGTATTTAAGGATTTGTACACAAAAGTCAGCACACAATGACAAATATGTCAATTACAAAATCTTCTAAATTGAACTTTGTCACAGAACACGGGCAATGATAAATAATTCCATGCAAAGTACTGTAACAAAAACTTTGACAAATGAAAACATCAATCCCTCATGACCTAATCACTTACCAGACCATCAAGAACCTGCAAAGCATGGACATCCTGTGTCCTCATAGGAACTGCCCCATTGGATTGTTTTTTCTAAGAAAGCGTCAAACAAGATGGTTCTTTGAATACTTGAGTCTCCATTTTTGTGCATGCAGCATTTTTTGATGTCGCCCTCTTTCCAGATAAATTACTTCTCTCCATGTGTTGCAATAAAGAATCAAATTTTCTCAAGAATGTTGCATAGCTCCCCTCAATTTTTCTCCTCTCAACCATTTCCTCAACTGAACATCATCACAGGCTCTCTGCAACAACTGATTCTGTGTTTTGATGGCATTGGCAACCTAAAGTGTTTCTTTATTTGACAATGGTGAAGCACCATACACCGCAATAGTCGTAGCACGTAAGTGGATCTATCCTAATTAATGTATATCATAGCATGGAAACTTAAGCATCTTGACCCCTACCTTATTCATTAATAATTATGAAGACATTACAAAAGTCTTTCAATCTCCAATTTAAATGAAAATTGAGTTACACATGCATTGTCTTTTCATATTATTTCTAGGATGTTGATGCCCACTAAGAAAATAATCAATTGGTGAATGGTTGATCAAAGGCTTGATATACAATGAAGGTTCTAAGTTTTAGTCTTAGCAATGTATTTAAACTTGAATAAAAATAACTAAAGAATAATAAGACTTAAATAACTAAAAACCATAATCCACAAAATGGTAACTTCTTTTACCAATGTAGTGGGATATCCATGTTCAATTTGCAATTTGTCACTCATATCATTGTCTTCAGCTCCGCTTTCGTCAATATCTTCTAGATTGATAACAATTTGTAGGGATGGCTATCTAGATGTAAATTCTTTGACATCCTCTTGCGCACTATGACTACTTATTCTTTGCATAGATTTATTGAATTTTGATGCAAAGGTTGGCCTCAATTTTTGACTCATTTTTTATTGCTCTAATTGCTTTTGCATAGAGAACACCAAACTCCTCTTATACCCCTTTCTAGAGCCTTTTTCTTGCATGCTTATCTCTACACAAAAAAAAATGTGGGAATGACAAAAGACTTGTTCTATATATGCTACTTTGGTCATGAAGATGTGCTCACATCCCTATTGATTTTCATCATCCCTAAAAAGGTGAGGGGACATGCATTTTTAAATAAATGTTAATTTGTTGCCCAAATGTTAGGGTAAACTACTATTATCAGAGAAGTATGTTTTTTGAATATCAGCTATTTAAAAGTAAAAATAGAAGGACCACTTTTGCTTCAAGATTATAGTGCCACAAAGGCTACCCTAAATAGTTTTTCCTATAATAGTCTTTAGAGATTTCTTGTTTTATTGATGAGATTTGTTGTAAGGGGTGCCTTTTTTTTTCAATTTAAAGGCCTTGACATTTCTACTTACTAACCTTGGCTATGGTTTTGAATTTAAGATGTTAAGATTTCTATGTACCACTTGCGCCCTCATATCTTAAATTAATAAAATTGGCAATTGTACATACTAAAGTTGTCATTTTTTTGGGAATTTGAGGTACTCATGTTTGTACTTACTAAATACATCCACAATTTCCAAATTAAAGGTGCTGACCTTTCTACTTGAATAATGTGCCTGATTTTCTTAAATTAATGGTGTTGACATTCCTACATTCTAAATATGTTTCCATTTTTTGAACTAAAGGTGTATAGGTCCCTACTTACTAAATGCACACCCATCTTTCAAACTGTAGTTGTTCATTTTTGTGTTTACTAGCTGCAAGTCAATTTTCAAATTAAAGTTATTGTTCTTTATCATTTCTTATGTCTAAAGGGACAGTTTACTTTGTTATTGTCAGAGTCCTACATAATACACATACGTAGGAGGGGTTCAATGCTTGGATTGCACAGCTCTTCCTTCATTTACATTCTCTACCAATATTGTTTGCATGTGAGCTTTGATTGTTGAGTTAAGATGGCATGTATACGTGGGGAAAGCAATAAGGTGCCCATATGTTTTTGTTGTGGTCCAAATGGGTCGCTTGGATGTCTTCTGCAGTTCTATGTGTGAAATTCAACCTAGACATCATTGCAATGTGGATAGAGGAGGAGGTGTTGCAGCTAGGAGGTGTAGAAGTAGTATGGACCGTTTTGCAGGAGCAAGTGCATGACAATGGAATGGAAGGGTGGAACCTCATTATTGGATATTATCATGCATTTGGCGGTGTGTTTGTGGTTGAACTACCTCCAAAAAACTTCTCCACCCCGCCGTTTGTTACTTCTTCTTTTAAAAGAGATTGGGACCTAAATCTTAATTTGTCCATGCCTGCTTGCAATTGTATTGCAAAATTGGAACTTTTGGATGAAAATACAACTGTTCTTAGTGTAACTACCAATAAACTGTCACCTATTCCAGAGAGTGGCACTAGTAAGGTGCATCCGTTGAGGACCATAGAAGTGTGAACAACTCCTTGAGGATCCATAGTGTGTTGTTTTCCTCATCGGGGCCTTTTGAAACTAATCAAAAACAATATTGCCTTAGTATGTTTGAAACATTGAGAGACATGCACACTTGATCTTGTGCACGCAACCATTTGAAGTCTCTTAACTTAGAAAAAATATGTGTAGAGTATGTGCGTTATGTTCCAGAGTCATTCAATGGAGATATGCTGTTTGAATTACCTTTGTCATGTGCAACATCATCACCTTCTACTACCCTAGCAAGGACTAGTTCCTCTAGGTCAGCTAGCCGCCTAGTAGAAAGTGTGTAGAAGAGGTATGATGCCCACAACTAGATCCACCTGCACACAACAAACATATAAATGATCATGGACTCATGTTTTGTTTTGGAATGTGTGTAGGTCATCTTATATGTGAGAATGAACAATGCCCTCACATCAGGTGATTTCAAACACCTAATGAAACAAAGTGGGAAGGATCTTTGCCTTTCATTTTCATTGTTGGTTACCAACCTCCACCTAAGTCAAACCTCATTTGTTGGATTTGCAAGGTTCCTCCATCTTGCAAGTTTGAATGTCCATGTTGTTTTTATAAAATTTTGATTTCAAATGGCTCAACTAGGGCTTGCATCCATGTGGGCATTCACAAACACCCTTTTAGCAAAGGTGTTAGTAAAGAGTCCGTTGAACGCAGCATTGATCTGGTAGGGCAACAAATTTACAAAACCCCTTCTGCAAAGACCTCAGCCATCAGCTTTGCAGCTAGCAAAGATTTTGTTGCTAGCAAGTTACTTTGTTTGGATGGATGTGAGGGTCAATAGACTTTTTTGCATAGACATGCTCTAGAGTCGGTCATGGATGAGTTCCGCGTTTGTAGCTCACCAAGTATACAAAATAGAATCTCTAGTTTATGCAATGATACCAACAATGGTCCCATTGACAACATTATGTCCCTCAAATTGAAGAGCACATACTTGTACATACAAAATAGTGTCTTTCTAGATCAGGGTAAAGAAAAGGTTTATTTGTTTAAAATGTCTAAAGCTGGTAGTGGATTTGACCTTGTAAAGTGCATGGAATCATCTAGTGATCTAGAGAATGCTTGGTGCATGTTTGACCATGTTAAGAAAGTGAGAAGCTAGACTTCCATGGTAGTGCATGTGTATGATGCACAATATTGTCAAGTAATGACCATATGCATTTGCAATGTGATGAGCAAAGACTCTACAGCTTAGGAGCAAATGTGGAGGTTGCTCAACACTCTCATGGCTCAACACATAGTTTTAAAGCCAAATTTCAAAGGATTCATGGTTGACAATGCCATGGCTAATTGGCATGCCATAAGAGTTGTCTATGGGTTTGGTGACAAATTCAACACTATGAAAGACTGTAAGCACTCTTGTTTGTTTTAATGAACAACGTTGTTAAACAAGCACACAATAAAACTCATTTATCCACAATTTAGAGAGACCCACAAAAGACTGTGCAAGCAATATAAGAACTCCATATCCATGATTGAAGCAAAGGAGCACAATCTTGGCATCAAGGGTTGGTGGTTATCATTGCACGGAGCCCTTAAGGAGAATCTAAGGGAGTTGGATGATTGGCTTGGATTTTGGCATTTTTGGTATTGTCCATGAAGAGGATTTCTTGAACTAGTATGCAAATACTTTTGATTACCTCTACACATTAATGTGTATGGAATTTGTTGATTTGAACTATGGTGACATTGCAATTTTTATCACTAACCTGCTTTATAAATTTGACAAAAGTTTATCTTTAAAAGAAATTGCATGACAGAGTTTGAAGGGCCAATTAAATTATCAATTTAGGTCTTTTGGATCTAAAAAGCCTATTTCCATTATAAACTAGATTGTTTTGTAAATGGTGGGTACCTTGTGACATGATCTTGAAAGGGTTTTCAGATCCAAAATGCCTAATTTCATCATGAAATGGACTATGTCATACATGTTAGGCTGCCTCGTAATTAAACTCTAAAATGGTTATCAAATCCTAAACACCTCATCACTTCATGGAATGGCATGTTTTGTACATGTTAGCTACCTTGTGACAAGATCCTAAAACGCAATTTGGATCCAAATTGCCTAATCCTTTTATGAAATGCCATGTGTTTTACATGTTGGCTGCCTTGTCAAATGGATCCAAAGGGAAGTTGATTACGAGAGGCCTTCAAAATTGAAATGTTATGCAATTTGGAAGCTATTTTTGATGAAGTGAATCCTTGAGAGTTATAGTGATTGTCTTAATGAGCCATAATACTGATTCCTACAAACAAACTACACTTACAAGAATCCATATAATGCAAAAATTAAGTATCACTTTATGTGTAAAAGAGCCTTGAACGGCTGTTGGTTGTCTTTTTGGACCTAAAATGCTAGCATTGGATGTTGTCAAGGTCATATATCTTCAGAAAATGAGGTTTTCAGCATTAGTCAACTTCTTTGATGTTTTTTATTCAATTCCACTGATAGATATGCAATAAAATATTGTATAGGGATTGAGTGATACAGAGCTTGCTGAAATGCCCTTTTGCAACTTGGCAAAGATGGTTCACAACAAGTGGCAACAAATGTCACGAAAGAGAGAATTTTGTCTTTACAATGCAACAACTAACAACATGATGCGAGCAGTTCAACAATCAACCAACTATTGGGCATTTCTAAAAGGTCATCCTTTTTAAAAAGGCCCAGATATGGATGCGCTCTGTCTTTGTGCAGCAAGATTGTCAAAGAATCTTGCAAAATTTGCTAGGGCAGTTGCAAAATTACCAAATGCAAAACATTTTGGTATCCAACTTCCACACTTGGAAGGGGAAGAGACTTCTAGCTCTTCCAAAAGAAAGCTGAATGTTCCACCAGGTTTGGATGGAGACTTCCATTGTCACAATACACTAAACTACACAATTCCTAAAGTGCAGACCAGGTCTATTAAGGCATGCGTTGTTGTTGAATCCTCAAGTCAACATTCAGTAGATGCAGTTGAACCAACTACAGTATATCCCCATGCTACAAAGATACACAAATCATTGTGCAACTCTAAAGAGTGGCACATTGCAAGATGTTTCTAAGCAGGAAAGACATGTCATGGACTACAAACCCAAATGAAAAAGCGATGTGGTGCAAAAGTGAACACAAAATGAGGAACGAGACTCTAGCCCCAACTTATGATGGACGCATGAAGGAGTGGAAAACAAAGGCAATCATTAACTTTGATTTTTGGTTCTGCTCAGGTGATTTATTGCGCTGTGTGAGTGTTTCAAAGTTGCAGCAGGTTCTAGATTGCCCTCCTCTGCCAACTATATGGCCCTTTGCTATAGAGACACATCTTACCAAATCCAAGATTCTAACAATGGAAGATGCTGGATTTCAGCTGGAGATTGGAAGTGAAGAGCTTGCATTTTAGCAAATGTTTTGTGATACCTCTGATCCAAAATATGCTAGTAAACAAGACAAGCTTCTCATAGATGATAGTGAAGCACCAACTGATGCTAGGGAGCACCCCAATAAAAGACTTGGGCAAACAATTAGGCGTAATCCAAATGGGCCATTAGAGGATTACAAGAACAAATGAGAAACAACTTAAAATCTAAAGGCCAAAATTTAGTCTATCTTGGTTGTCCATCTTCCAGGTTATAGAAGGGTGATTTTATTGCAATCAGGTACAGCTCCAAATTAGAAGACATGCTGGATCACAATCTTTGATCATCTTGCATGTACTTGCAAGGATTTTGTTACAATGTGTGCTATTGCATTAGAAAAAAGAGAACTTGGATGAATTGCAAGCACCTGTATTATATTTACAAGTATATTTGCAAGGCAAATTTCAATGAAGACAAATCCATACATTTTCCTAAGTCTTGGTTTTTATGAAATCAAGCAACTTCTTAGAAGTGCCAGTAATTAGGCTTCACCTCATATTTATTATGAGGAATTGTGAGTACTTATTTTGTTTGGTTAGGTTTGCAATTTATTTACATACATATTATGCAGCATTTTCCATAGGGTGTGTTAACTTTTTGCAATTGCACTGCAACTTATACTTTAAGTTTGGGTTTTAGGATATTTTGAGTGTATAAAACCTTAAACATGAAAAAATTACATGTGATATGATTTTCTAGATTATACCTAAATCATTTGTTTTATATTTGTGTGTTGTGTATTGACATGTGACGTTCTTCAATTAACCTTTAGATCATGTCCACATTAATAAAAGTCAAGAACCATATTTTCTACTATGTTAATAAAAAATTATTTAGTAGAATGCAAGTATTGTTAAGCCTGAAAGAACCAAGGGGGAACTTGCAAAATAGAATTTGTTATACAAGGAAACCGTTGGAACTTTGGCAAAGCTGGTTTAAATAATGAATTAATAATGATTAAATCTAGTAAATATTTGTGCACATATATGCTCAAGCAAAGTTATTGATTACTATTTAATGAATGTAGAAGCATTGACCAAGTACTAGTAATTTGTATAACAAATTCTATTTCTAAAATTTGAAATTTTGTTCAACAAAACCAAAATATAAAACCTATCCTAGGATTTCAAAAACCAATCTTCATAAAGGATAAAATGATTGTCACAAAATTGTCGATTTTATAATAGTGGCAAATTCTCAAATGTTTCTCTTGGGAATGTTATCTTGAATAGAGTTTAAATTCAATTGACATTAATTTAGATGGGTTGGAATTTAGACATCAATTTCATTTGAAATTATTACAATTACTAATCTTATGTAGCCCAGGCCGGCCCTAAAAAAGCATTGATTGGTATATATTCAAGTAAGGTCTTTTGGATTGGTTAAATAAGAAAATTCCAACCCAATTGTGTTAGGATTTGACAAAGAACTTGGTTCATATTGATAGCAATTATATGTTAATATATCATAGAATGAGTAATCCTGATAAGAGAGCAAGTATACTTTGGAGTACACTATTCTAAACATGAAGGTTAAAACCTAAACAATTCAATCAACATTTGGAATATTATTGAAGGTTGTTGCATAATCTTTTATTTTTGTACTGAATGACCTAAATGCCTAAATAACCCTAAACAACCTTAGGAGGTAATTCTTGAGAAGATTTAATCATGTAAGTTCTTTTCCATCAATGAACTATGTGTTTATAGTTTTCAAGAACTGTCAAATGATTATTCATTCAGTGGGCAAAAGTTGCTAAAATGTATAACATATTATCCTAGTTGTTAGTAACACACTACTTCTATACCTCTAATTCACTTTATCCAAAAACATAGGATTCCTGACGTAAAGGATGAAAGAATGAGATGATAATAGGTGAATGAAATTTTGGACGGCTATTTTTCATCTATATAGTGATAGAAATTCCTCAGTTCTTGAGAGATAGAAGCCAATTGTTGCTCTTTCAAGTGAACTCATCTGGGAAAAAAAAATAACCTACATAAATGAATTGAATGCACCTTTACAATTATTTGGAAAAAAAACTCAAATTGTTTACTAAGATCAAATATTGATAGGCTGAACATGGCTTTTTTGTGTCAATAATTTTGAATTATGGTTGTATTCCATTTAATGACTCCCAAAATGAAACCAATCATGGCCCAATGCTTGTTGCTCATGACTCAATGCTCGTTGCTTGTCATTCCCTGCTTGCAGACTAGCATCGTTGAATTATGCTTTGTACAAATATATGGTGTCCAATGAGAACGAGACATGCATTTTTAGCAATAGTAGCATGTTATGGCCCATTATCTAAGGAAAATTGTTATATTTAGTTCTAGGAATAGTGCCATTTTGAGATTGTTGAGTTTAATTTTGAAATTAGTGTGGATTTTTTGAAGATGCATTTGAAAATTGTACATTTCTAATTAAGGTAGAGCCAATTGCAGTTAGCTTGTTGTTTTAGAAACTTGGAACATAGTTGCTGTGGAATGTTGCGTAGTTTGTGAATTTCTACAATTCAATGATAATTGCTAGGGTTCACACTGTGCGTGTTCAAATCTTTCATGTGATACAAATATTTCATAACAACACAAATGATCCTTTGGAAAGTTGGAAGCAATAGCAAATAATGAATTGTAGCATTAAAGAGATTGGAGGAAGTGGCAACCGCTTCAAGAGTATTTGCAGAGCTCAAAAGCTCAAGTTATTTAGATAGCTAACGTTTGCTATTTCTATGCAAATGTTACAACATTATGCTTTGATGTATCACTTGTGGAAGTAGATCTTTTCAAGGCCACTTAGGTACTCGGTTATGCCTAAGGTTATTCTAATAACCTAGCTTTATCCTTTATACTTGAGTTTCTGAGTAGAGGTTCTTCTAAGTTGTTGCAGTTGAGGCAAGGTTTATCAAAATTTCAAGTTTATGAACAAATATGCAAGTGTATGCAACAAGGGAAATAAATAAATTGGTTTGACCTTTGCCAGGAGGCTGGCTTTTCACTAGCCATAGTGTTGGAAATCAATAACGCAAAATCAAAAATTGAAGAAGCTATGAATGAGCCTCTTGGACACGGACTCAACGAATTTGGGCTTGTTCCGGTTTAGTGTGGTCATCATGTTAGGCATTTACCTCTTCTTTGCGTTTTTTTCTCATCGCTTGAAACTACTTTGATCCTAGAAGTAATCAAATTCATCACATGATTTGAGGTGGCATAGTGATCTATACTTTTAGCATAGCGTAGAGAAGCACTTTTGAAACCCAATCATTCTTGTTCCAGTGCTTAATCATTAAGGTTGCTATTTTTGCTAGTGCAGGTCATTGATGTTCATGGCTTGTTATACAATACAATGATGGCTTGTGGGATTTACGCCACATGAAATGTTTTAGTTCCCTATTGGGTCGCCACCAAGTCAGATTTCTAACAAGCCACCAACTTCAAAGAAAGCTCTCCTAAATTTGAAGCCAAATTTTGAATCCAAGAGAGCGGCATCTACTGATGTTCCTTCTTCTGGAAATGGGCTTCTCAATGTAAAGCTTACGTCTACTGATTAAAGTCTTGGTTTGGAAGAAATAGACACAAAGAAGATGCCAAAGAGGCTGACTCAAAGCACCTGCTACAATGGATGACTGACAAAAACAGCATAAAAAAACTGCATTTATCATGAATGAGCTACAATGTCATATTTCTTTGTTACTTTCATTTAATTCCAAAGTTTTTCTAGTCCTTTCAATCCATAATGGGAAAATATGGTCAAGCTGATGTCTTGATCTTCATCACAATTCAATGTAATCCAGCTGATTCTTATCCATCACGCAAAATCATGACTTTTTCAACGTAAAAGACCTATTTCTTGTGCTCTCTCGGTTTGTATCATGTGTGCTGAAGTAGATTTTGTGGTTGTCAACTTGTATTGTAAGTGTGTTATAGTGTCCCAATTACACGGCTATTCAAAAATTTAGGTTTGTTATTAGTATCCTGGCAACACAAATGTATAGTTATTTTTCCAAATACAAGAATAGCTATCTCTTGTATTTTTAATATACATCTTTTGCTATTTGGTCAGACAATTGGTGTATGTAATCCACTCAGACTTGTGAAGTGTTTGATTTTTGATGCAAGGATTCTTGTTGTTTCTCAAGGTTTAGGAGTTTCAAGGTTATAACAAGTGTTAGCTTATGTGGCTTATCCTATTGCTGGAGAGGAAAAAGCTTATTCAACTAAATAAGGGCATGTTCACATTGACTTCACCAAGTGGAGAGCAAATTGTATAACATGTAAACCTTAATCCAGTTGAGTAAGACGGTATGTTGATACACAATCATGACTAAAAATACATTCTCATCTGTACTCTTTGCTTTGAGAGACACTCGACAGCCATATTAATTGAGTCTTGTGAAACTCCTCATATTTTTTTGTTATTAGTAGAGCCAAGATTGGGTATGGTTTTGACTTATCTTGCAATCTCAAAACTGTTGCTTTTTGTTGTGCCTTGTATGCGTCACTGAGTTTGAATGGAATAGATCAATAAAATTGACCTAAAAACCATGATGTATCCACAAAACTCTCATTGAGATTGCAAAGTGATACTAGTGATATAATCAATAGTGTGTGAACAGATAGATATAGCATGTTGCTGGCAAAGAAACTTCAAAAGAAATACTTCAACTAGGGCTTGAATAATGCAATGCCTAAATTTATTTCTACTCAAATGCCTCACCAAATTGGGCAACCAGCAAAGAAGACGGTGTGGTTCTAATGCTTTCTAATCTTGCAAAGACATGGTAGATTTTGATAATTGCTAAAAGCAAGTTACATGAAAAGAGTGCTATGTGACCCCAATAAAACTGGCCATTGTGTATAATGACAAAAATAGAAACTCTCACTTCAACCATACAAGCCTTCTTGCTCCCATATGTCTACCAAAAAGTCCACCATTTCTTGTGACAAGCAAAAACATTGCTCAACCAATTTCCCATGCTAGTTGCTAGCAAGAGTCAAGACTAGAACTTTGCCTAAGGAAGAAAACTAAAAAAGAACTTGAATGCCCATGCTTTTAACTACATATAAGTTTGTCTTCTTTTCTTTGACAAGAGGAAAGGCTCAATAACAGGAATTCCAAACATTTGCAAGATTCTCAAATTTCAACACCTCTCCATGATAGTTTAAAACAATTAGAAGAAGAAATCTCCAACGCTAAAATTGGTTACCCAAGATTTCAAGCATACTTTTGAATATCTAGGTTATGATATCTTCTAGCAAAAATTTCAATCTTGACAACCCTTACTGTTTATAAGTGTAGAACATTCTAGAACATTCTAGAGATTTCTTTCCTTAGGCTTTCTACAATATTCACTACTAAAAAAGGGTCGTATTACAACTCTCAAAATATGATTGAAGGTGACTCTAGCCTCCAATAAGTCTTTTTTTATCTAGATATGGCTTCCACTCAGGTGGGTATGGTTGCAAGTCATGTGTACGGTCTCTAGTCATACACTAGAAGAAAAGGGGGTCAAATCTAACCGAGACGTTTACAATTGGCCGTCCAACACTTCTAGGCTGTGACTGCTAAGGCACTTCAGTTAAAGGTAGAATCAAAGGAGACGCATGGTAGTAGTTTGGTTCTTAGTTAGGGATGAAGCAAGTTGTACGGTACTGGGGTCCCTTTCCATTTCTTGTTTTAGATCCAAGAGTGGATGAATTTACGATAGTACTGACAATTCTTTGACGATTTTGTGTTCTAGTATAAAGTGAGTTGCTGTTCAGTACAAATAGCAAACTGCCATTACTACAGCGTTACTAAAAAACAATCATAAGACAACTACAACCTGGTGTTTATGAAAATTTCAATGACCTTATCATTTGGCTGCCTGTTGCAGAGCGGTTTTGGGTTTTTATTTCCCTATATTTGCTTTTGCTGCCCGTCGTGGAGCGGGTACTCTAGTATTTCCTTGTATTTGCTTTCAGTGTGAATTCATTCTACGGTGTAGTGGTCCGACAATTGTTCTGAAGTTGATCATGAAGGGTTTACCAATGAATTTAACAATTCTCTCATAGTCCTTCAATAGTTGGGCTGCAGTTGTACTTAGCCTTTACAACTACATTCCTTCACTGCAGTTTTAGAAATACAATTTTGGGGTAACTTTGGAAGCTGCTTATCAATGACGGCAACAAACACTACATATATTTCATCACTAACACTGTATACTATAGAAAATGTTCACTTTGGTAGTTGCCACTGAATACGCTCTAATACCTTACATGTGCTAGTAAATTATCTTCAGTGCATAATCCAATTGCACCTACTACAGAAGGTGTGAGTGGTGTTTGGGGGAATTGGTCAGGTGCTACAAGTCCCCTAGGTTTTGTTCTAGTTGTTATGAACACGTATGAAGTGTCTACCACCTCTCTCATAGCACAAGCCTTTTTTTAGCACTACTTTCCAACCTGGCTTGGTTGGATCATCAAAGAAAAACACTTGTGTTGCTTGGCTGGGGAAGACAAATGGCTCCATCATCTTTGGCAATTTGTGTTTGAAGTTCACTACTAAAAACCCTGCATCATCTTTGGTGTAAGTTGCATTTCCTCAATGATCCTTTCTCTTAATCCATTCACATTGGAGAAGAATGATGGGGGTTTCTAGAGGAGCGTAGTGCATCTTGAAGATATCCTTGAGGACTCCCACGTAATTCACTGTAGCGTCGGTTTTGTTCCTAGTAGGTACTTCAATTCCCAAAGCAATTCTACTATCAAACGTTTGCAGCTGCGATGTGGAAGGATTGTCTACGCGGAAGTGGTTACCAAAAAATTTCATTTTTGTATATTGTGTTGCTACTTGTGTGGGTTTCCTACAAATTGCAAAGCCTTCACATCAATCCCCCTCCAAAATATCCTACAAGTTGTCCTCAAATATCTCCCTCGCCCATTCATCAATCCAGCAATCTCCGGGTTGTTGCATTGCTTTGATTTCCACCTACTATCAGTCCCACATCCCTACTTTATGAATACCCCATTGCCAGACAATATGGGTTCTATGATACTCATTTCAACAACCACCAAAATTTGGCAACGCCCATTACATTCTTCTCAAATGTTACTTCTGGCAGTTGCAGGTAAGACATTTCTGAGTTGTTATGTTGTTGTTCTTTCAACTCTATATATAACTTCTCAATGTAGTTGCAAACCAATCGTATCTAGTTGTTGTTCAGTTACTCTTTAGTTGCTTATATGTTTCTGCCATACTATTGCAACAGAACTTCTATTGCCTTTTGTTGGTTGCATGCCCTACGTGAACGTCCCTATAGCATTTGCAATCTTTGTTTCCTCAATACCTCATCCTTCTACAGAATTTACACACTTCACATGAGTACTCCAGACTTAATCGTTCATCCTCCGATGGTTAATACGGTTTATTGACAACTACAAAAATTTAACAGGAAAATGAAAAGATACCCCCTTATGTCAGCCACAGTTGCATCACTGCTGTGTTCTTGATAATGTATTGGTGGGCGAGGTCCCGCAATTCTATGCTCATGATATATGACTTTCTGTCTCCTTTTAGCACTTCTTCTGCATCCCCGTACTCTTTGTTAGCATCCTACATTTGCCTCGTATAGTTGTGAATCTTTGTAAATACTCTGTGACAAATCCTAAACACTCCTCCTTAAGATATCCTTCAGCCATTGTAGTTTCTGGCCTTACCATATTTTGCACATAAGTCTTTAAGGTTTTCATATACCTTTCCACAGGATACATCCACCTTATTGAAACAAGTCCACATATATCTAATTCTTGCACTAGATTATTAGATAAGTGAGTCATGACATCAAACAAAGAAGGGAGGTATTCCATCTCTAATATTGCCATACTCTCAGCGACATCTGCTTGGAGTGCCTCATACTTCAAAGGATTGTATACAATGGTGTAGATCCTCCTATAAACCTTGCACATTCTCATAATGGCCATCTGCGGGCCACTTTGCAACAACCCTTGCAAAGCAAGCAGCATTACTTGCTGCATGAGCACATGATAGTCATGTGACTTCAACCCACCAAATTTCTTACTGCAAATTTGCTTGCCCAAGGTGGAAGAATGTCTAGATGGTGTTCTTAGTTGTTCAATTGTTGTTGCAGACATGTTAAATTTGTTCTCATTTAACACATGTGGTGCCAATGGTTTCATCATCTTCCCACCCCTCCTTGGATTAGGGTATAACCATAGATGTGGCTGTGTGTTCCAACGTTGCAAATCTCGCTTCACTTTCACTGTGTCTTTTTTCCTAGTGATTTTTTTTAGGAAGTTCTTAGCTAAGATCATTTTGTAGTGTATAGGGTTGAGGGTGTAACAAATCATCAAGTCCTGCAATCCACAGAGCATGTGAGATATTTTATAATAGTGCTACTTGATAGCTAACATTCTTTGTCATTGAAGTCTACCCCTCATGATTGCTTTAACATGAACGGTTTAGTATGAATTTGTAATAGGAGTAATTCACATAATCAAGTACTTGCACTAATTTGGTTTAGGGTCTTAGCTCACCTTAGGGCAGATGCATCGAACTAAGACATATACCCCTTCCTATGCTATAATTAAAGAGTTGCCCTAGAGCGGTTTCTAGGAGCATTTTTTTGACAATTACTAGGGAAGGACTCCCCATAATTTCACAGAGTTGTTCTTTCAGCCTGAGGAGTGCAATGACCAGTAACTACTACAATACAACTCCCATGAAACTGCTTAGTTGTTTATAAGTTGACAAAGTTGACAATATGAAATTTGAATACTACACCTGCACAGTGCTACCGCTAGGCAGTTGTATTCCAATTCTTGATTTGCCCAACTTTTTTGGTTGTATAAGAGTGCAAATCTTTAACAAATTCACTGAGTCCTACATTTTGCATTACAAAGTCTTCCACTGCACAAAACTTTCAAAGATATTCACTTGAACTTGTTATTTCATTTTTTGTTTACCACTAATCTAGGGTTATACAGTTTCAAGGAAGTAATCTACGTATGTCGGCTGCAAAATTGGCACCCCTTTTCCAATGAAATACACACTCCAATCTACTATACACCCACCACTCAATAACCGTTTTGATTACAAAGAATGATATAATAGACCTTTTGCTACATGGCCACATTTCATTCACACTTGTGTTTACCTTCTAGTATAGGAGTCAATTCAATATTGATGTCCTCTTCATGGCATGAATTTTGGATGGATTTGGAACTCCAGAGTCTTTACCACTTGCTGCTCTCCAACTCTCATATTTTGTAGCATACAATAACTGCTCTTCCTTTGATACTCTACTAGGCATGCAACGGTCCTCTACTAGCCCATTGAAGAGGTCTTTCATTCCTTTTGCCCTATATGCATGTCCTGGAGGCAACCATTGGCGTGTCCCATCGTAACTTTGCTAGCTCAACTCAAACAAGTGCTTTGCTCCAAGAGCCGATCCACATACAGTATAGGCAGCGTACCCTTGGTGTAGACACCCGCCCATTGTTCCATATCCTGGATAATTGTGGATTGTCCACAATAACATTGCACGTGTAGTGAAGTCTTTTGACCCAACTCCCTTATTCACATCATAGGCTCCAACTCCCTTCCATAGCTCAAGCAATTCCTCCACCAAGGGCTCCATGTAAACATCAAAAACTTCAGAAGTTACTGATTGCTTTTCGGGAACTAACAAAGCTAGTATGATGAAAAATCTCTTTGTGCATAACCATGGAGGCAAATTGTAGTTGAGTAAAGTGACTAGCCAGGTAGACCACGTCAATCTGGTCTGCTTGAAAGGGTTGACCCCATCAACTGCTAGAGCAAAGTGTATATTGCAGGCATCAGCACCAAAGGTGGGATCCATTATTTGATGGAAGTGATTCCAGGCCTTTGAGTTGCACGAGTGTCTCACTAAATCATCTCCTCCCTCTTTGCTACTTTTTTTTTTTGAATGCCAAGTCATTAGTGTTGAAATAGTTGGACTACAAAACAATTGCTGCAATCTAGGTATGACAAGGAAATGTCTCAGAACTTTAATTGGGAACCTGCTACGCATTTCGTCACTAAACCTAGGTCCATTGCATTTAGGACAATGCACAGCTTCTGCATGCTCTCCCTTGAGTAGAACACATCTGTTCCCACAAGCATGAATTGAATTGTAAGATAGGCCCAATTTGCTTGTCAAGGTCTTTGCTGCATAAAAATTAATTGGCAAGCAATTACTAGTTGGGAGAACATGCTTATGTAGAAGCATGAACATTTTGTTTTCAAAGTTATTGTTTAGTCCATGGACTGTACAAACATTCATTAAAAGGATTATGGCCGCTAGTTTTGTACACTTTGATCCAAGATACATTGGTCTGATGGCCTCTTCTAGCACTAAAGGGTGGAAATTGCTATTGTTCAAATTTTCCTCTTCGTTGAGAATAGGTTCATAATCATCATCAATGACCCCCTTTTTGTTATTGGCATAAACCAGCATGGCAGAGTGAGCGTGGACAACATTGGCTAAGTTGAACTCCTCAGAAACTTTTGCCAACACATCCTTTTCAACTCCTAAACCTACTTATTCTGCCATTGGCTCCTCCTTTGGCAATTGAACATCTGTAAGCTCTATTCCAAACTCATTCTCCACCATTTGTATAGTGTTGACTTTGGCATCAAGTTTTGTGTTGCTACTACGTGCCGTATTATATATCTCTTCCCATTCTTTGTCAGATGAGCACCTTTTGCCCAGCCCTCTCCATACCCAAAATTCAAGAGCTCGGCCATGTATAGTGAGATGATCTCCCACCGTTTTCACTAGCCATTTGCACCTTCCCTTGCACTTGCAACATGGGCATTGTGGTAGCCTTAGTTTCATTGACAAGGCTCTTTTGAATTCTCTAATCCAAAGATTTTGGTCTCTTAAATGTTCTCTACTCTCGTTCAATATGGGGAGTTTTGGCATTTGAACCTTCCAATGTGCCTCTGCCAATAACATGGCAACCTCTAGGGCAGTAATTTGCACCAACCAACAACATTTAAGCCATAGAACTCAAACACAATAGAGGACTTTCAAGAGCAATTCTAACCCAAGTGTACGTTGGATGGTTTACGAGTAGCAACTGCTTTACAATTGCTACTGTAGATTTCAATTCATAACAGAGTGACAGTTGATGTTGGTTCACATGAACTAGTGCTTTACAACTCCTATAGTAGATCTTTAGTTGAACCTAAGTGGTAACCAAAAAAGACTTCTACAAACTACTATTTTACATCCATAGACAATTCAATGATGAACTTGTTAAGGCTATGCAGTCTAATTAGGCAATAATCTACACCCACTCACAGAGTTTAAGCCATAGAATTGAAAAACAACAGAGGACTCTTAAGCGCAGTTCTAACCTCATTGTCAGTTGGATAGTTGAGGCTAGGCAACTGCTTCACAACTGCTAGCATATATTTCAAGTCACAACAGAGTGACAATGGACGTTATTTCAAAGAAACCACTGCTATACAACTCCTACAATAGACCTTCAATTGAAAGTAAGTGGTAACTAAGTGCCAATATTAGAAAAACAACTAGTCTCCTTGAAATACAACTACTTTACATCCATGGACAAATGAATGATCTACTTGGTAAGGCTATGCAGTCTACTTAGGCAATAATCTACAGCAATCGACAAATTTTCAGCCACAAAAATCAAATACAACAAAATACTTAGAAGTGCAGTTCTGACCTAGTTGTAAGTTGGAAAGTTTAGGTTGAGCAACTTCTATACAACTTCTATTGTAGATTTTGAGTCACGGCAGAATGATAGCCGACATTGGTTCAATGAAACTACTATTGCACAACTCCTATAGTACATCTTTAGTGAAAATTGAGTGGTATCTAAGTACGACTTTTAGAAACAAGTGCTTTACATCCATGGATAACTGAATGATCTACTTGGTAAGGCTATGCAGTCTACTCAAATGTGCGCCAAGTTTGTTTAGGGCGTGCATTTTGTGCTGCTATGAACCAATGTCTAGCGCGTTTCAAAGCTGCATTAATTGAATTAACCAATGGACTTGAAGAAGCTGTCATTGGGCCTTGTGCACTACTGAGGTCCAAATCTAATTTGCATTTATGCGGTTTCTGACCAACATTTTATTGGATCAGTTACAATGGTGCTTTAGAAATTTGGGACATCAGTGGAATGAAGAAAATAAGAAAAAAATCTTCTCCAATACAATTAAACGTGGACTTGTGGCAAATGTTTCCAAGATTGTGTACCTACAGCCGACTTTGCGCCTCTGTTTGTTGGCCTAGCATTAACGGTTAGTACTACTGACAACTGTGAGCATGATTTCAAAGCAACAATTCCTCCTCCTTGTTTAGGCAGCGCTCCTTCCTTGCAAGATTGAGTACTGCTCCGAGTTATTAGGGCATTGCAATTGCAACATTTTTAGGCAGTACAAGTAAGACTCTTTGCAAGGATTGTATTAGCAATTAGATTCTACATGTGAACATGTCATTGCCCACCGCAAACAACGTGGTGCTCAGGAACGCAAGAGACAAGGGTAAGTGCCTCTAGAAGATGGAACAAAATGCTTGAGTTGCTGCATTAGTGGCGCAAGTTCAACCTCTAGAGATCCCTTTGAAGATGGCAAGTGAAAAGCTTAGCAAAGAGCTGTAAGTGCTACTCAATCCCTAATTGCTTCCTCTTTGCATTTCTGAAAATTGCAACTTCCACTGTACGCAGCAGCGCAGTGTATTTGTGGACTTAACACAATAAACAAATGTAGCTGCCGCCATTCATTGATTATATTTAACCCTAAGTAACACAGTAGTAGGATTGGGATCTACACTATATTATAGTCGTTCAATAGTTCTCTGTGATTGACTACAAAGTTGTAGTTGTTGCATGTCTTGAACTCTTTTACCACCTGGACCATGGGCGTGATGATTACAAGATCCACTTCATTCAGTTTAGTTTCAAATCTAATATCCCTGATAAAGTTGAGTGTGAAATCTTGTAGCTCAGCATGTAACACCAATCACTACCAACCCCATGCGCTTTACTAGAGTGGGTTCAAGGTTTAACAAGTCAAATCAATTGTTCACAGTAGCACCTCCATTGTCACTTGCAGGAAGACGAGTGCATTGGCTACTTGCATATCAGCAGCATCAATTGCAAAGAGAGTATCACTCCCTCCTCTACCAACAAGGAGGAGTTGTAGAGTTGCTGCGACCACCGCGTGAGGGTTGGCAACTTTAGAGAGGATCCTGGGCAATATTTCCTCAAAGGGCAATACTTCCTTAGAGCAAACTCACAACAGTGACCAAAATCAAAGAACAACGGTTTGTATAGAATCAAGGCCTTCTCAAGCGCATCTGGAGGAGGTGGAAGCACCAGGTGTAGCCAAGGGAACTACAACAGCGGAAGCAAGGGTTGAAGGTGAGCGGCACTTTGTTGCAGTAGCCGAGTCAGGGATTGGGGCAAAAATTTTGTCCGCAGTGTTGGGGGGGGCACTTGGAGGGAGCAGGCATTTGAAGTGACACAATTCCATTGGTGACTAATTGCACCGTTGTCAACATGCCTCGGACAATGTCAATGGTGGATTCAAGCTCAAGGTCTTTAGATGACTAAGAATTGAACTCCCGCAAGAGTGAACAAAATCTGCGTAAGAACCCCGCCATGAAAACCGATTGTGTGTTTTGCCATTGATGTAGATTGAACATTGCGTTCTATATCTGAGATTTGCTTATGGAGCCCTTCATTTTTGTGCATGTCTTGATGTTCACAGTTGCTTTTAGTCCAAGTCCTTAGGGTTTAGAAAGTGCATTTTGATGCTGGTTTACGGTGGAGTTTTTGCTCGTGATATAACCCTATATGTTAGATTTGGAGAGCATTTGTACAACCCTAAACCCTAAACCACCCAATTTTGCGTCAATGATGACTGCCCTTCTGGCTTTACTTTGCAAAAATGTTTGAATTACAATGTCTTTGTCAGCCACGCTGCTGCTCCTTGTTGGCGGCACTTGAAAGATGCTCATGTTGCGGGTGGTGCAATCTTCATTTCCACATGCGCTTAATTGACTGCCCGAGCAGTTTGTCATCTACTAGTTTTGTGATTTCTCAAAAGTCACTTTAGGTGGCACTTCCTGTTTGACCTTTGTTCAGGCCTAATCATTCTTAGAGGCCCCTCAAATCGCTGCAACCGTAACCCTATTTTTCTAGGTTGAATTTGTTGTCCATTGCCAACAGTAATCCTAATTTGCTTGCTTGAATTTGTCGTTGACTGCTAGTTTTGAGGACCCACCTCTTTCCTTGTGTTTCCTTGACTGAGTTATGGAAGTCGCATCTGGTCATTCTTGTTTGTCTTATTTGTGGCAGAGTAGGGTTAACATGAGCCTAATGGCTTTTGATTTGTTCTTTTAGTTGTCTTGTACTGCACCAAGGTGTGCACCATTATTTCCCCTTCACGGATTCTTGTAGTATATACGTGATTACTAGCCTAAAACATGCGGTTTGAGCCCTACCTCTTCACGTGACATTTCTTCACATGACATTTTTGGATACCAGTCTTTATTTGCACATTATCTTTTTTGGTTTGTGACTGTGGAGTCCTTTCATCTTGATGTGGTATTTGCAATGGCTGAAGATTCAATCCTTTCTTTTGCACATGACATCTGTGGTTTCAAAGTGTCAATTTTTTTCTTCTTCATGTGGTATTTGTGCTGGATGATGTTCAATGTCTTTTTTCTTCATATGATATTTATGGATTCATGTCTTTCTTCTTCACATGACATTTTTGGGTTTGGATCTTTCTTCTTCACATTACATTTTTGCTTTTCTAGTGTTCATGTCTTTCTTCTTCACATGGTTTTTGGGTTCAATGATGCTAGATGTCTTTTTTCTTCACATGACATTTTGGGATTAATGTCTTTCTTCTACACATGGCATTTTTGGTTTTACAATATTCATATCTTTTTTGTTCACGTGGTTATTGTGTTCAATGATGCTAGATGTCTTTCTTCTTTACATGACATTTCTGGTTTCTCAATATTCATGTCTTTTTGCTCCACGTGGTGTTTGTGCTACATGAAAGGCTTTTGTTTTTGTTCTTCACATGACATTTTTGGTTTTGTAATGTTCATGTCTTTCTCCTTGACAAGATGTTTGTATTAGATGAAAGTGGATGTCTTTAGGATTTAGGGTTTAGGGGTATACCAAAAGGGACTCCTAAAATAGTTGTTGTTGTATTTTGTGTTTCAATTGCTTATTAGCAATGTATGCAGGGATGTCGCGGGCCACCGTTTAGTCAAACAATGAAGGCCCATCTTGGCAGGGTCCAAAAAAAAGGAAACATAATGTCAATGTAGTCAACCAATCATTAAGGAGGATGCCACAGGCAGCATACAAATCATACATGCCATGGTCTCAAGTCCCACCCCCCTAGATGCAGCCCCACATGATGCAGAGTGTACCGCAGTTCGACAATGCAACTCCAATGATGCCTCCATTGGAACAGCAAACGCAATCTCCAAGTGCACCAAGTAAGGTGTCTCAAAGGAATAAGCAATGCACCTACAGTGATGAAGTGTCCAAACACTTGGAGGAGGGGGGGGGCCTAACAATTTTGTTGTGCTAAAAAAAGGTACCATCAACACATGTTGTGCTGGCAAGAACAATTGGAACAAGTCCCTCAAAATTCTCATCCCACAAATGATGGACGTGAGTGTTGTTACATGGGATGGTCATAGCACCAGAGGTCTAGAGCAATTAATGGCAGAGCTCGTGAAGAGCTCCCGGTTTGTAGGGCATTTGTTGGTTTGCCAAAACTACAAACTGTGGTTTCCAAATTCTTGAAATCACACCGAGCTACACTAAAATAGCCTTGGAAAGATGGCATCAAAGAATGCCCTGTGAATACAAAGCCCAAGCATTGGGCAAGATTGGTAGACTATTGGAACACTGAAGCTCAGCACTTGAAGTCCTTGAAAATGTCAATAGCTAGAAGTTGCATGAAGAACCCCTCCAAGATTGGCCGAAGGGGATATGCTAGGAAGGTTGTCAATGAGGTAAGTATTTTGTTTTTTACATGATGCATTCAACTAGCTTTGTCCATCTTCTACTAATATATGACAATGTGCGGGTTATGTTTTGCGATTTTGGCAAGAAAATGACGATGACAAGATCATTGAGATCTTGCCAGATTCTAAAGCAAAGGGACCGCTGCAGTCGGTGAGTGCAAACCCTTGTTGTATGTGGTCCTTTATTGAGAGGTCTAGTGCAAGCATGGACAATGGGAGGAAGCTCTCCTAGCAAACTTGGAGTTTCCTTTGGCCATATTTAGCGCTGGGCACTAGTATAAGCGACAATGAACATCTCCATTTGTAATGCTTCAGAAGTCTTGATTACATGTTGCATGGTAGGATGCAATTGTTTCACATGCATTCAGAATAATGCCTAATACTAGAAGTTTTAACTTAGTTGTAGATTAGTTTGTCAGTTGTATAGTAGTTGTTACATGTATTGTCAACTAGGCTAAGTTGGGGCCTACTTGTGACCTAGTTGTTCTCTCTACTTTGTAGTGCTAGAAGTAGTACTTGAAGTGTGGACTGAGTCGGAACTCAATCCGTGAATTCACTCTATAGTACTGCCAATCATAGCCTACATGTATGTCAGATGTTGCTTAATGTGAGTGATGTTATGTGTACTTAGACACTCTCAGGCAGAAGACTTCCTTTGCAATCCGCACGCCAAAGTTGCCATTGTTGTCTTTGTTTGATTGTTGTGGTTTTCACGTGCTTTATGCACCTTTGTAGTCATGGCTAATACGAGGTAGTGGTTTGCACTTTTGCAATTAGAATTTTTTGTATCTCTCACTTTTTGGAAGTGAGTACATGGGAGGTGAAAGTATAGAAGGCATGCTGATTTGGCTTTGTGAAATTTGAATAACTATCCATTCAAGTGATATAGCTGATGCTGGTGTACATGTAGGGCATTTCTAGTCCAAAGGTCACAAGGATGAGTGCCTTGGAGGCAAAGCAAACCATGTTGGATAGTCAAGTTTCTCTGCTGGACGAGAAAGTATCCAAAGTGCTAGCAAGTTCTGAGGCAAACAACGTGGCAATGAGGGACTTGAAGGCCTTATTCACCAAGTACATGGGCAGTAAGCACGGAGCCAAAGCTATTGTTCCCGCTTTTGCTGGTTAGAAAAGCAGAGGAGCCATCAGAGAAGTTGTTATGAATTTGGAGGACGGGCCTTACAAGATCGACGATTTTGTCCCCATTTTGCCGAAACCGCAAGGAACTATGACAATGCAAGGAGATATTACCGACGTACAGCCAATGCCAGGACTTTTGAACATGAAAGGAATAAGAGTACTTCTTGTTGACAAGGGCGGCATGGTCAATTGCAAGAGTCAATAGGCATGCTTAGCTTCAATGTGTGTAGTTGTTTTTTGCACGTCTGTTGGATATATTGTACACAAGAAGACTTTTTTGCAATTGCCAAATAATTATGTTTCTGAAATTGCGTTTGTAGATGGGTTGTAGATGGTTCGGAAAGTACTAGAGTGGAAGTTATAGGGATTCAAAAATTTTATCCATGATATCATATTTCCCATCTTCATGCCTTTCAATTGGTGATTCTTGATTGTCACCAGTTATAGAGTAGTGGTAGAAGTTGTGTGGCAATTGACATCATTGAGGATGCAATTCTTCATTACACTTGGTAGTTGTATTGTAGTAGTCAACAGTGAAGATGTAGATGCTCATGGTTTTTAGTAGTTGTGTATAAATTATAACAAGTGCTAGCTTAGTTATTTCCATTCTAAGCAGCACTTCTATCATACTTATCAAGATTATTGCATCACTTTTGTTCATTGCACTTCACAAATGTAACTAGAATTGCCAATTCTAACTATGATCTTTGAGACATTCACCTAGGTACCCTCCAAGTTGGCAATTGTACTTGACAAGGTTCAAAAGGAGGGCAATGAAGGCGGGACTCCCTCAGGCGTCAGAATCGGAGAGGACCTTGTGCAGGTGAGTGTCAACGCCGCACCCAAAATGTTGGTTGCACCTATAGATTGCGACAAGCAGAAACTTGTCATTCTAGAGGTTTGTGGGACATTGCTAGATTCATGTTGCTAGGGGGACCAGAAATTTTATTTTGAGAATCCGACAGCTTGCACAGATCATTGTGGATACCTCTGTTGTTTGGGGTTGCCTGAGTTCTTGCAACATTGTTTTAAGTACTTTAGGGTAGCTTTTTGGGGTGCTAGTCCAAGGGGGTATATGGCAGAAGCCATGTCTGTGATATTACGGATGTTGCAAGGACTAGGGAAGAAGGAGCCTATGTTTGTTTGGGCAATAGAAGATACCGAGAGCCTCTTGATCTCTTCGAAGGGGGATACAATTTCATGGGCAAAGCCATTAGAGAGGGTTTTTAGCCATTTCCGCTAGTGGAACCATTCAAACACCATTATTGTAGACAAAAACGGTCCAAGGATACAATGCAATCCCTTCTAAAATGTGATAGTGCTCCCTCCATTTTATGGTTGGAGGTTCTCTTAGCTTGATGATGACAAGGATTACTTGAGGTCTTGTTTGTTGCTTCAGTTGGAAGGATTTAGGAACTATGCCAACATGTTGGATTTCATGACCAATTTCCTTGAGTTTTGAAGCCCAGATGGAGCAAGGGACAGTCTAGTAGTGAAGGAAAACACAAATGAGGGGAAACGTAGTAGTATGTGCTAGATGTACAAGTTAACAACCTTTTATGTAATGACATTGACAATATTATCTCAAAGGAGATAATGCCCTATCTAACAAGCCGTTATCACTGCTACGCAAGAGACATTACAAACCACAAAGAAAGGTAGCACTTAGACTTAGAAGAAGAAGGGAACGCGTAAGGCAGACAAGGTGAGTGAAACTTTTGGTACAATGTGGCATAGAAGAACTTCAAATTGGTGTTACAAACCATTGAAATGGCGGGTGTCTTGTTTGTCATTCAACTAATTTAGACCTTATGTGTGTCATTGTACTAATCTAGACCTTGATCATGCTGAGCAAATTGGCGGACTTTTGTGTTTGCAGTTCAATATTGGGGAGAAGGTTTGGTTAATGAATCCAGATAAAGCAAAGCAAAAAGTGGCTTTTGGTAAGGTGAGCGGTTTGGGTGGAGTGCACAAGTTCCATTGTTGATTGATACTAGAGAAATATTTCAAAGTTGATGTCCTTGAAGCTCTACAGCCAAATGTTCTGGTCATGCAACCCAATCCCGACGATGATCAAGTGACAATGAAGGATGCCTTGAAGTCAAGCATTGTGTGGGATCAAAAGTTCATAGACATAGCCGCCTAAAGTATGTGGGATCAAGAGCTTAGGAAGACAGCCACTAGAAGTAAGTAAATGCATGAGTAAAATTACATAGTAGTCAAGGCCATTATGTTTTACATGAGCTGGGAGTACATGCTTGGCAAGACTTTACCTTGAAAATTCTAATCACAGTAATAACCCTAGAGAATACACAAATGTAGAGAAGGTGAAGTTGAAAAGACCCTGACCCAATGGAGGAACTTCTTTTGTGAAACCAAACAAAGTTGTGCATGTGTTCAAAATGTAGCCTTTCTGATGAACTATACTTGGCATTGCCAAGACAATTTTAGTGTTTCATCTATCTTTTAGAATGTGGAACACATTACCCATCCAATATGCGGAGTAAAATCAAGTGAGACCTAACTATTCATGCGGATTATGCACATGGCGGAATTGTGAGTGCAGTTGTGGTATGTGTACTTAGGAAAGTTGAGCTAACTCAATGACATGTGCTTTGCAACCTTGCCAAAACTTGGTGGAATTTGAACCATTGCCAAGCAACTCAGGCGCAACTAAGTTGTAGTTGTATATGCACTATCAAGACTCTATGCAAAATCAATAGTGTATTGTTTGTCATTGAATGCGGACTTGAAAGGAACTCACCCGCAACTACCCTATAACTGAAAGGATAGCATGCTATTGTGCAGCGCTAGCCAAAGTTGGAGTCAGCCTTGAGTCGTGAGGGTTAAACGTGGAAAAATTACTTAAGGCTTGCTTGCAACTACAACAAATCTTCACAGCATCTACCTTGTAATTGATTAGGAGGCGCCAAATTATACTTGAAGTGCAATAGAAGCACATGGTTAAGTCACCCCTAATCAATTCTACTCATTTTACAACTACGGAGTAGCTGATGCTTCACTTAGAACTACACCCCCCTCCCCTTGTGAAATGAAGTACCTAACATGTACTGCTGAATGCTTGAATGATTAAACAACCAGCAAAGAAACTTGTATACAAGTGTAAATCAACTTTGGTGCAACTGAACCAGCACTAACCGCTGAAAGTGCTAACCACAAAAAACCAAGATGTAGGCAAAATTAATGTAGGAAAAATTTGTTAATTAGAACCCCAACAAATGGGGGTCCAACATGTGACCTAAATCCAAACCACATGTACTTGCACATCTTCAAGGATAGTGTACCACATAGCTAAATTTCCATGCCTGTAGGAAAAATCCGGGCATGTGCTAAAAACCGAAGCCTTGCTCCCCAACTAAATGCAACAGAGATGAAGCATTTTTTGGACAGATGAATTTTACTTAAGTCGCATTTACTGCCTAACATGCCTGTTTAAACTCATTCACATCAATTGGGAGCCAACTACAACAATATAGTAGTAGTGTAGTTGTGTGTGTCTAATAGTACTAAAAAAAGAGTCAAATACAGAGTTGTTAATCTCTTGTTTTCTTCTAGTGATAGAGATACAATGTTCAAGTTGTGGGAAAACCCATTAGAATAGGACGGGCACGCTTTGGGAACGTAATCGGAGAACCTGCATTGACATGTATAGTGGCAAGACTTTTGGGAGTAATATTCTTCAGCCATATTTTGATTTTCTTGTGGTTAGGCTTCTGCCCAACCCGCCAGTATTGTTTTAGGCAATTTTGTGTCTGGTAGGTGACCTGGGTATTTATTGCAGGTCTTAGGTTGGATATGTTCAAAATATCTAGCACCTTAAACATCAATTAATGAAAGCTGGCCTTGGTTTTTGGTTTTGGATTTTAGGGGAGGGTGTGGTTTATGATATTAGGCTTTAGGGTCCTCTACCTATGGTTTTGTGTGTTTGGTATAGGATATGGTGGTGGTGGGGGAGGGTCAATGGGAGTGTAGGGTTCTTTGCATTTTTTTTGGTGGTGGTGGAGGAGGGTTGGTGGGAGTGTAGGGTCCTTTGCATTTTTTTTGGTAATGACTTTTGTTTTGGTGGTTTTACTTTAAAAAAGACTATAGCCTTTAGACTCAACTCTTTTTTAATTTCTTCATGGTAGCCGATGGTCCCCATTGAAGGATTTATGTAGTATCATTTACTGTCATTAGTTCCTTGCCCACACTAAGTCATTCATCATTTCATTCAAAGGTCCATAGAACGCTTCCCATTATTTCATCTTTCCCATACATTGGCTTAAGCAAGATCTAGAATAAACAAAATATAAAGATTGAAATCCATTGACCATTTCCAAATACTACCATACACTTTGAATGCATGATTATTATCATCATATTGTAGGCTTTGCCACCTTCCTCATTATCGAGTCTATGCATTTCAAAATTTCATCCCCTTTTGTATTTTTTATAAGGTTGAAGCCTCTTTTATCCATTTTAGGCATGTCAGCTCCCAATTGACCTTGACATAGTTGAGGTTTTACTATTCTCATTATACAAAGGGGCATTACATTAATATCATTCTAAAATAGCGGTGCAAGCCTACAAGAAAATAGGCATTCTATGATTTTGATTTTTGACTGTTGTTTGGAATTTTGAATGACTCACAACAGCTATAAGCCATAATCATAAAATGCCTATTTTTGAGTAATGAAGTGTATCAATTGTGAAGGAGGAGGTGAATTTGGGAACACAGTATGGTTGTGGTTTAGGGTGGTTGTTTATGGACTTGAAAAGAAGAAAAGGAGTACACCCATGCTAGCAATTTTGGAAGTGGCATTTAAGTGTTCTCTCCTAGTGAATTTGCAAACTGACAAGCAATCACAAAATCATCACTTCACTGGGGCATTTACATGTCACGCTTCTCTGTCCAACTGTCTCAAGTTGCAAACCCAAATCAACAAATAAGTCACAGTCACAATCCCCATTCTTTTAAAAGACTAATTCAAGGTTGGATTAGACAATTCTTTTGTCGTTAGATAGAGGCATAGGCTCTCTTTTGGTAACACCACAATTTAGCCTACAAAAAGTTGGGGTTCACAACTATAATACAATTGAGTTCCTCCTTTTTTTCATACATCTTTGGGTCAAGGTTTAGGATTACAGATTCAACAAACGTAGATAAAAAGAACCCATTCCCGGGAAATACATTATTCTGTTTAATAAGGGCTCCTACACACATGAGACATTAGGCTCAAAGGTGGAAACTAGCAAAGATGCCAATAATGTAATCATTCACTAAGAAAAAGGGATCTATACTTGGAAAACAACATAATATCAGACCTATTTTGAATCTTGGTAATCCAAGTCATCCACATTTGCATCGTCCAATTTCAAGTGATACAATGCTTTTGCCATTGCCTCCACTTGCACTTCAAATGCATCACCTAGCCTGCTTCCTTTTGGTTCCATATTGTAGGCAAAATCTTCTCCATGTAGTCTAGAGAAGTTAGCAATTTTTCCTAAAGAGACGCACTCTATGTTTGGCGTTCCATTCTGCCTTGAAAATTTATGTGCACCTTGTGGTTCCTTACAAAGCACCACTTTCCAACCAAGCTTTGCCATGTTTGTTGCAAACAAAACTTGCTCAATGTAGAGAGGAAAGGCAAACAACTACGTGCAGCAAGAAAATTTTCTCTCAAAATTCACACTTGTGAAACTGTAGGCGTCTCGGTTCATTGTGGCATTGTTGTCCTTCATATTAGCCACTACCCAGTCACACAACAATACAACTACTTTGTAATGGTTATAATCAATGAAAATAATGTTTTTGACCCATCTCGCATATTCCAAGTCTGCTATCTCCGGATTTGAATGCTTGGATCCAGATCAACACCATTGTTGAAAGGTGGTTGCCACTCCAGCATCCATTGTTGACAAGTGCTCTTCAAACTTGCGGAATTAAAGGTGATTGCTGAACGCGAACGTTGATTAAAAGGACTTTGCCTTCTCAAAGAGTGGTAAAAGAAGGGTCTTCATGTCCTCCTCTACTTCAACATCACTAGATCCTGTGGCGCAGACAAGTGCTTTCAAAAACCAAATGTGAAGTTTGTCATCCTGCATCTCAATTGGATATACAATCTTCCTCTTTTGCTTCCGGCGCCAATATGTCGGATGCTATGCCGTGCGGTTTTTCATGTCATCCTCATGTTTCCTATAAAGCCTAAGAAGTTAGCCTCATATATCCTTTTAACTAAGCAAAGAACTCACGTTTTCCAAATTGCATCTTCATAAATAACACTTATAAGTATTTTAGTTCAAGAAAACCAACAACATTGATGCCAGTGGTTCAGTTCAAGGGACAATTGTAAGGACAATTACTCTAAGTCATTTCTCATGGCTCATGCCACTAAGCGCAGTCATGTGCACATCACTGCTCATAGTTATCTCCGCAGGTACTCATGCTCTCTAGTAGATAGTAACCCATTCTATTTGTAACAACGGCACTTTAATCTAACAATACACCTGTACCTCCTCCAACCATCTAGTGGTGCAGCATTGTTTGAACAAACTAATGTATCCACTCCCTCAAGTCTTGCAAGAGTTGTCTTGTTTTGCTTGTTCCTTCAAGTATTTCATTGTACATTGTGGGGTCTTCTTTGTTGTCCCAAATTCTTTGTGTCATTCCTTTGTAGTCTTGCATGTATTCCAAGCAGAATCCTAGAGCCTCCACAATTGCATACCCTTGAGCCATGCTGCCTTTGGATTGAGCTCTATTTCAATCATACCTTTTGAGGGTCTTGAGATACCTCTCAACGGGGTACATCTAGCAAGTGTGCACCGGCCCGCATAACTCTACCTCTTCCACCAAGTGCAAAAGTAAATGGCTCATAACGTCAAAAAAAGACGGTGGGAACACTCTCTCAAGCATGCACAATGTGATAATCACATCCAACCTGAGATCCTCAATATCATTAACACTAATGATTTTAGCACATATCCTCATAAACACACGCAACAACATAACTATTGCTATATGCACTTCTTTATCCAATATTGTTCTAACACACAATGACAAAACCTGCTGCATGAGCACGTGATAGTCATGTGACTTCAGGCCCTTCAACAACTTGTCAACATGTACACGCTTCTTCAATTGGCCCACATATTGTGTAGGGATTCTAAGGGATCTTACTAATTCTACAAATTGCTGCTTCTCTCGCTTTATTAGCACGTATGCCTATTAGGGTAGAATGGCCATACTCGCCTTTTTCCCTGCCAACGGCCACAAGTGCCTTGTGATGCCTGCTTCTTTTATATCTAGGCGGGTGCCTATGATGTCCTTCTCTCCAAAAATGGTCTCATAATGTTCTCTAAGATATTCTTTTTGCAATGCATCATGTCGAGTGTATGTCAAATTAGAAGATCCTGCAAGGTTTAAGATTAGTGTTTCCATGTAAATCTAACAATTTCATTGGGAGTGTTATAGGATGCTAAAACTATGCACATCCTTTCATTTTTTTCACTTACAATTCATGGTGCTGATCTAATAATCTTCAAAACATTCTCCTAAAAACCCTTCAATGAGGTACTTGCATGCAACACTTGAAATTGGAGCAGCTAACTACAACCACAAAAGTTGCAAGTCATAGCTCTATACTTCAAAGAAGTTCTAGTATATAATAGTGAGATTCAAAGTGTACAATTGCAGACAATCATGTTCCGCGGTAATAGCAACTCACACCAATGTTAACTAGCTGCCTACAATTGGCCAAAGTCTTACGGAGTATAAATAGCTAAACAGAATGGACTTAGGGTCGGGCAATACGTTTCTTGGCAGTGACATACCTTCCAGTAAGGTAGACTATATAAACAAGTCTTCCTCTTCACTCCATGCACATGAACCGGATCTCCCGTTTGTCTAGCATCTAATTCCCTAGTTGCACTTTTCCAATCCTCATGATCAATTGCATAAGACAATTGCTCCCTTCTAGTCACTCTCCTCTGTAGTGGTCTCAATTTGAGGCATCCTTCAAAATGGAGTTTCTGCCTTCTCCATCTATGGTTCATTGGTAGATGTTGTATGTGCCCTAAATACACATTTTTTTCTATGCCTTTGACCGCCTCATTGCTAGGTTAGGTCCACAAACTGGGCATGCCTTGTGTCCCTTTGTTACTTGCCCAGAGATCAATTTGTAGGTAGGGAAATCATTAACCGTCCATAGTAGCATGCCGTGTAGAAGAAATGACCTATCTTCCTCCCTCCTTTGTGAACCATCTAAGCAATGCACCCTGTCCCATAGCATTTGAAGTTCTTTGATTATAGGTGCCATAGAAACATCAATTTTTTTATCAATTACACTCTCCTTCCCGGGTATGATGAGGGTGAGCATCATGAAGAAGTTTTTGGTAACTAACCATGGTGATAGGTTGTAATTCAAGAGCACTACAAGCCAAGTTGAGTGGCTCAAGCTTTGGTTCCAAAAGGGATTAACACCGTCTAAAGCTAGGCCAAGTCTCACATTCCTTCCGTCCATTGCAAAGTCAGGCCACTTGCTACTCATGTGCTTCCAAACCTTTGAGTCAACAATAGACCTCATTACCTTATCCTTGCTTTGACCTTGTACATGCCACTGCATGAGTTCAGCCAATCTAGTGCAGTTATACATTGTGCATAAACAAAAAATTAGGGGAAAGTGCTGCAGCACCTTTTGCAATACCTTTTTTGAATTTGGGATATATTGTGATGTGTGACATTTAGGGCACTCTGTCGCACTAGCCAACTCTTTTTCAAATAGACAACATCTGCTGCTACATGCATGAATGGAATTGTAAGATAAACTTATTTTCATCAATAGGATCTTTGCTTCACAATAGATACTGGGCAAGGTGTTATTTTTAGATAAAAGCTATCCTTCATTAATTTCAACAACTCCTCAACAAAGCTGTTTGGGACTCCAAAAGTAGTACAATACACTAGCAACGTAAGAGTCGATGTCAAGCGGTCTGATTTACTCCCCAAGAATAACAAAGTGGTAGCCACGCGTATCAAGTTTTCCAAGTCCACACTAGTGGAGTCCTCTCTATTACGGCTGGACTCTAATTATTGCAGTTCTTCTTCCATGTCTCCAAATTTTTGTAAACCATTGTTGTCCTCCATGCTGCTATCATTAGCCATTGAGTTTGGATATGTGTTTGGGAAGGTTGTCTCGTTGTCTCTGTAGTTGGTGTTAACATCCTTGTATCTCTCAAAACACTCCGTGACCATCCACAAGACGTCCACTTTCCAAGCGAGGTGTTGATATGTGGTTGTGTCCCTTTGGCTTGTGTAGGCGTAGCCTCTAATGATTTGCATCAGTGCTTTCTTTGATTAAGGATTTCAAGATCAAGAGTAGCGTGCTTGTCTTGCAAAACCGGGAATGCTGCAAAAGAATTACGACCGTTCCAATTGAAGAACAGCAGTAACACTCACAATGCTAGGGCAGAACTCTATACAGTTGTTGAACCATTAATATTTGATGGCACAATGTACCGTGCTCAATAATTGTAGGTGACATCAAACGCGTATGCACCAACTTGGATAGGAATGACTAAGCCAAGTTGTACTAAAAGACGGTCAGACGTTGTTTTGTTTGTCTATAAGGTAGGGATTGGTGTATAAAAGTCCTCAAAGATAGAAAATCCAACGACACGTGATAGCCAAGTTGCTTACAAGGTGCATGTTACAAAGGAGAAAGTCAATTCCGTATTCAACAAAAATGGACTAATGACAAAAAACTCTACAGGTTTTCATTTTGCAACCCAAACATGCCCATGGACAAGACCTACTGCATTAGACGTAATTTAGTGCCAAGGTTTTATTAGCGTTTGACATTTGTCTAAGGCAACAATATGTTTAGATTCACTAAAAGTACAAGACCCCATGATTTACAAAACTATTGGTGGGCTTCTTTGTTTATACTTGTTGCTCATTGTGGACGTTGAACTAAGTTAAAAATCTCAAGAGTGATTGATCACAGACTCTTTGCAATTAGACAAATACATCAATTACCTGTACTAATTCTTTTACAAAATTTCAGGTTCATGATTCTTGACTGCCTTTTGTGGCATTGCAGCACAAAGATTTGAAGGTTTACCACATTCCTGAACTATCAAAGAGAGAGTGCTCAATTCACTAGATAATGTGCATACAATTCCTCTCCACGTGCAATGTCTCTTGCTGCTAAAGTGGTCACATATCCCCACTCTGATTTGTTCCATGGTTTTGGTTCTATTCAAAACTTCTAAAGCACTTTTCCTATTTCCTCTCAACCCAATGAACTATTGATGAACCTGGCCACATTTCTCCTTTCTACATCTCCATCTATGTACAACTTCGGCTCCACCTCCATTGCGTATGATTTCAAACATGGATAAGCCTCTTCCATTGTCTTGTACTCTTCCAAACTATACTGTGGTCCAAGAAAGGGAAGAAAATCCTCCCCTTATTTGGCTGAATCTATTGCATAAAGACCCCACCCCATGAATGGAAATTTTGATACTTGTATTTTCCAAGTCCTATTTGAATATGAAAATTTGGTTAGTTTAGGAATCCGCCCATCACACCACTATCCTTCAAAGACATTGGCACTCCAATTATGTAAGGCCAAAGCTCTTGCAGACTTTTGACTTGATATACCAAGAGAGGCTGGGGAATTGTCTTCTAAGAATCTTAGGAGCAATGTCCTGCAAGCTGCCTTAAAACTAAGAAGGTCAAGTCCCTAGAAGGAAAAAATGGTCCTACAAATGACCAAGTTTGCAGACCTTCTAAATTTGAATTGGAAGCATTATGGTGAAGTTTTACATACCAAGATGGATGTTGTGAAGGTTAAGTCTCGTTTCTTGCTACATAGATGCTTTTGAATGGTGGCATAGTCTAGTACCTTTCTTCTAGCACAACTATTGCAAGGACATGAGTACCTCCTCAGGCGCAAAGCGTCTGCTTGGACTTCCTTGTCTTGCCATAACATGAAGTGCTTAAGTTGTTCTTGGTCCTCCATTGGCCAAACCTGCCAGCAAGGAGTACATGTCAAAAGTCACTTGTAGAACTCTCCACCAATTCCCTCAAACCTGGCTTAAGCGCGGCAATACAACACCTAAAAATTGTACCAACTTAAAACAATTTCCTATTTCCTAACTATTGCAACCTTGATGTTTAACTCCAGGCTAATTGGCCTTCATATCCGCCCCTTTTGGAAGAATGAGAAAACATGGCCTTGGTTTCTATTCTTCTACCAATTTTTACATGTACCAGAATGGGCTTTGCATGTGGGTTACAATATGTATAAAAGCAACAAAGAAAAGACCGCATGTTTAGAATGAATGAAATGACTTAAAGTACTCACATCACTTTGCACAGCCATGTGAGGGTAGATATGCAATTATAATAATCAATCATTCCAAGGTGACTAAAATAAATCAACTCTGCTTGTCATTACTAACCGGAACTTCCAATCTCAGTTGATGTGGCAACTCTATGAATCTCCTAGCACTACCATCCGCACGACTTGCCTGCACCTTGGATCACCTTCTCCATTGCATGTACACTAAGAGTCTCCCACGTTTAAGAAAAAAAATTCCAATCACAACACTCCCACGCTTCCCATGCTCACATTGATGTCTACTCCAGCAATTGTAGATCACAAAAAGGTAAGGGAAAGAAAGATGGAGGAGTGTTGCGCAAAAATTTTGGAGCTTGGTGTGCTAATTCCAACATTACCAAAGTTGATCATGCAAAACGGGTACGCATCTCACCGCTTCCATGACTTGCACTATTTGCGTTGTGTCTACATTGTAAAGCTTTGACGCTATCCTCCCGTATGTGCAAGTGACAATTACAAGGTTCACATTAGAGGGACTTTCCTATAGAGCATCCCAAGGAAAGTGCAAAAGTTAGTCTCGTAAAGTAAAAACTGACAAAGCAACGCTGAGAAGAGAGGAATTCTCAACATGAAATACAAGGTGTACTTTTTGTTGTTGACTACATATGGGAGAAGACGTTGCAAGCGGCAGGGCAATGAATTGGTCCTACAGATGCTTGCAATAATGTCATGCATTATTGCTGTCTACATTAAAGTAGGCTAGGTAACAGCATCGGCATATACTAGGGGAGAGGAGGGCGTCTCTTAATTTTGGTTGAATCGCGGTATACTCTTCTATGATAACAATCACTTTGCATAGGCGCTTTGTTCTTCAAAGGTTAACATTGTTTGTTTTGTTCAGCTAGGCGTCTGTGTAGCAGCAAGTCCGGTTGGGGGAACACGCGCGTGGAGCAAGATCGTGAGCAACAAAACAAGGTGTAGGTTGCAATAGTAATGTTCTCCTAAGCTTGCTACCTTTATTTGGGTGCGCAATGTAGTCAAACCTGGCCCATATCCATGTCGGCAATGATTTGGAAGTGCACTATTTGACGATCAACATTAATGGTGAGGCATACCTACATAGAGATTGTTCAGCAATTAATATAGACTGAAATAGTACAAAGGTATGCAATGGAGTGCACTACCAAGTAACTGATACCTTGAGACGCAGAGTGGATAAACGGCAATCAAAGTAGTTGGAAGTGGAGTGCAAGGGTTGTTTCCTGTTATTAAAATTAAAGTGTGAACCCTACACCCTCTGTTTGTCTTGCCATGCAATTATGTGACTTGCATGAGTTCTGCTTGGAGTGCAACATAGAGTGATGTAATTGCGGACAATCTTATTTAGCAGTTCCCGTTTGCATTTTAGGATCTAGGGCATGTTTGGATTTCATTGCGGGGCTCTTTGTACACGCTTGTAGGTCTTCCGCACTCAAGGACTAACGTCGGACACCGTTGCACTCTATGGACAAGTTTATTGTAAGTTAAATTTTAGGAAAGTAAGGAATGAATACCACTATAGAGAATTTGACAAGGGAGATTGCAAACTTATCAGATGGCTTGCAAGTAGAATTAATCTGCGCAATTGCTAGGTTTCTGGCAATTACAATGCTAGTAAAAGTGATCATAGCTAATGAGCTTGCAAGGTTTTTTGAGAGTAGTCGGTGAGGCCTGTTCAAAGAGCCAAGGATGTATCCAACACAAGTAGGAGGTGAGAGTTTGACACCACTAGCGGAAGGGGGTAGCAACATGGCAAATTGCAGTGAGGGGAGTGACCCAAATTACTATAGCAATAATGAGGATGTGGAGGAGCCGCTATTAGAAGAGGAGGACACCAATGACAAGAGGGTGATTCAAAAGGTAATCATCATTGGGTGCACTTTTCTTTACAAAGCCCTCCCTTTCAGACATGAATCACCCAAGTCACTTGTGAAGCATGGAAATGTTTAGGAGACGCAAAGAGAGAGCACCTAAGCAATGCAATGGAAGGTTTTGCGGATGATAAAGCATGGAGGGCAGGATACCGCCGCAAAAGAAATCCGTGGAGGCAAAATCGGCCACAACAACAATAGCTCAAAAGGACAAGGAGAATTTGGCAAGGCAGCAATGCAAGCTAGACAACAATAAGGGAAGAACCATGGAGGACCGGCATAGCAAAATCCTTGACAAGCTTGAGTTAAGAGAGGTTGGCATCCTAAGGGGGATGGCCCAAAGGGAGGAGTACTCCAAGCAAAAAGGGGAGGAGGGAAATGAGTATCAGCACACCAATTGTGGCAAGGTGGCATGCCCGGATGGGGCAGCGTCCGCCGTGCCTAGCCAAAACTTTAGAAAGGTTGTTGCTACTGAGGAAGTGGTGGAAAAAGGAAGGGACATAGTTTCAGACAACAATTCCCATGAATGGGTTGAAGTTGACTCCAATGGATCTCTCGTTGGCAAGAGACATACGAAGTGGTTAGCAAAACTCCGTGGCTTGTCCTGCAACTTAGATTGGAGCATGGACAAGTTCAAAAATCACTCTTGGCCATTGCTTCTTTCAATAAAGGACAAAACAGCAACTTGTTTTCAATATTGAGGGGGGATGGGTGACGTCCCAGAGGAAGTATTTTTTGCAGAGGTGAAGAAACAATTTAGGACAAGGAGGTCTAACATGAAGAATAAAATAGACTTAGGCATTGTCCTACCGCCGTACGTAAAGAAGGCACATGCGGAGAATTTCAAGAAACTCATTAAAAGGCTAGAGAAAATTCCCAAGTCTAAGAGAATGAAAGCTTTGCAACGGTCAATGCAATCCAAGACAAGGTCAAATTGTATAGAGGGGTTAGTTCAATTGCGACAAGTGAGCACATTCTCTTGAACTCATTTTACCCATTAACCCGACCTTACCGTCAATAGTATAGCCTTGCTTTTTATTGGCAATGCTTAACAAAGACTTTTTTAGGGGGTTCATATTGGTAGCCCCTAAGACACCCCCTATGTGACTTTACTCTTCACCTCATGGATGTAGATTGCCCTAGGACTCTTGGAATAACGTGCTGCAATTTTGCCTCTTGCAAGCAGTGGAAGAGACAAGGTCGTCGTCAAAATTGGAGGTGGGAGACAACACTCCACATCCTTGGAGATCCAAACTTCAGAAAAGATGTACCTCTAGAGGTGGTGTTTTTGGTGGAGGCAAAGCGGATCCAAAAGTGCAAGACTTGCATGACGAACTCCTCATATTGAAAGAGGATATGAGCGCCAAATTCATTGGAGTGAGCAACATGTTTGCGCATATTATGCAAGAGGTCTGTCATGGTTTGAAGCCCGCGTCTGCCCCTTTTGATGCCAAAATAGGAGCACTCTTGACATTTGAGAACTTTCCGGACCCTCTAGATGTGGCAGCTTCCCAAGTAGCATTGCCCATACTTTTTGAGAGCAACTGCTCACAAGAAGTGTTTGTGGATATGTTGGTGAAGGGAAACGAGATTGACCTTAGTGACAGCTAGATGTTTGTTTTGGAAGGCCCAAAGAAAGGCAAAAAAGACATGCCCGACACCCTTGCGGTGTTGAAGTGGAAGATTTAGGGGGCTCTATCTGCAAGAAGGGAGGTCAAGAGAAGTGAGCGGTGGAGTAGTCAGGCCCAAAAACGCGTGGGGCTTTGGTTGGGGAGAGAGCACTTGAGCTGGAGGTTGTGGTGGCTGCTCCAAGGAGGGTAATTTTTGCCCTTGCATGCGAGTGTTGGCTAATTCTTTCAAAAATTGAATAAGGCGTGCTAAACATGTACAATATTTCTCATGGAAATATGGCCTGTAGGATGGAATTTAGCGCCTTTTACTTGACATTCAAAACGTGAGCACCGTGGTTAGCAATGCAAGCATAACGCCAAAGAAGACTGGGAAGATGTGTGCAATCCGCTTTAGTCTAGCCGCCTTGCCTGCAACAAAAAAGAAGAAGGTGTCACCGCCCCATACTTTTCCACCGGTGAAAATTTTTGGAGATTGCACTTGTAAAGTTCTTGTTTTGGATATTGTTGGACTTCTTTGCAATGTTTGGCCTTTGAGTGATTGGCAAGAGTGGGGTCTCGACCTTCCCATCCTTTGCAAGAAGAATTGAAAAGTGAAGATCAAGCGACAAAGCGGGTGCAGGCCTTTCTTGAATGACTTGCAAAAACACTTTGACATTGGTGTTTGGTCCTCGCTAGTGGGTGATCTTTTGCAGGTGGCAGCCAATTTTGTTGCGATGGAGACGACCTTGAAGTGGTCGTTGGTGTGCGGGAAAGAAGTTGGCGGCAAAAACAAGAATTTGCGCAATCTTTTTTGTATCATGACAAACCCAACCCATGGAGAGGCCCGCAGCGTTCAAGTTGATTCAAACATCCGCGCTACAACATTGTTTTTGGCCACAAATTTTCTAAGCATTCCAAAGTGGAATCCTGCAGTGGTCAAGGACAAATTCTTAGAGCGCGCCTACAAACCATTCTGCGCCTTTGGTCAAAATGAATCTGATGTCAAGATTGGCTTGCCAAATCTAGAGAGTGCAATTTAGGCAGCATTAGGAGTTCCAATCTAGAGAATGCAATCTAGGCAACATCAAAAGTTCTAGTCTGGGTAGATTGAAGTTGAAATCGGCATTTTATTCTATCTTTTGTTGGTTAGGATTGAAACCGGTTTAACCACCACTCGCGACTATGATGGGAGTTGGTCTATCTCATGAATGTGAGTCTCTCTTTGTGTGCAAGACTTGAACCAGCCAAAGTTGGCGATGATGGATCCTCTACTGCAAAGACACTCCAAAATGCCAATAGCGCTGACCGTGGGCATGAAGGTAAAACTCTTCAACATAGATGATGACAACAAACCCACTATCATTGTGCTTGTGGCACAATGGTCAGCCTTGCCAAAGGAAGATTGCATGGAAATATCACTGAGGAGAACTTGTTTGTAGCAATATTGGCTATAATCCTAGGGAAGGAAGATGTGCTACTTTATGAAGGAAGCAACAACAATGACCCTCCCACTAAGCATTTGGGATATTTTCTAAACTCTATGACAAAATGGTGCATGGAAGCCGTTCAGCCATTGTTGGAGTGAAGAATTATCATTTTCTTGACTTGCTGGTCATGACATGGACAATGTACACAACACTCATTATTTGAATGTAAACACATCGATGTGCTCCTTTCCGTTATTACTTCTCTATAACTTGGAGTAGAACTAATACTTATGCCTTGAGGCATTGTTTTGCTGTCCCTAAGGTCGCCCCCAAGACTAGGAAGTTGCTATGATTTTAGTGGAGGAAAGATGTAGCTCTTGGAGGATAGAAATTGCATGAATGCTACAGCACAACACCATCACGACTATGCAAAGTGACACGCAGAAATGAACCCAATTGGACCCAAAAGTGGTGCTCCGCCTAATTCCATGAATTGTGAAATGCTTAAAACCAAACAATAGTAATACAAATGTGACTCTAGGAAGTCACTATCCATTGAACCATGCATCTACTAAGCTATAACAACAAAAATGGGCTTCTAAAAATGACATTCTTAGAGGTCTATATGAAATCACCTACTAAAAGAATAATGAAAGTGAGAATCCGTGAAATCAAGGAGATGCACCCTCCATCCATGTCAGCATTTGTTAGAGTACCTTGACAGTCCGATATATTTCCAACTCTGCGTATTTCTTACTCCACATCAACATTTGTCAGAGTACCATGATAGCCCAATTGATTTCAAACTTAGCTTATTTCTTACTCCAAAAAAGCATGTGTTTGCATTTGTGTCAATAGTACCAGACATCAAATGTCCTTCATACAATAACATATTGGTATCGAAGTCAAAATTGGGTCAGACAATCTGACGAATTGAGTAGAATCCAGCAGGTCTTCCTAGGCAGCCAGAAGGGAAAACTGGCCAACCGTATATGGAAGGGAATGCCGCATTTGCTGAAAGGGAACTCTTTGTGTATCCAATTGCCCGTATCACTGCCGAAAAATGTGACAAAAAATGGATGACTTGGTCTAGCTTTGAGCACCATATAATGACTGAAAGAGAGCAGAGTTGCCACAATAGTGACATGATTTAAAAAAGGCTTGAACCAGCCATTCTATGGAGCCATAAATAGGCTCTTTTCTAGTAGTGAATATCCCAAACAAAGAATAGAATGTTTTCTTTGAAGTACTTAGGAAGGAATTATAATTGATGTTACACCTTGCAAATGTAAAACTTCACAACCTAAGTTTTACAACACATAAATTGTCATGTTTTTATGACCATAACTAAATACTTAAGCCCTAAATGCTGGGCTGGTTATTTTGACTACCCCTTTACAATACCTCTATAGGGCTTTACAATGATGTGGCAAGTGCCCACCCATTATGATACTATTTAAATAGTTGCAGAAGTCAAGAATGCATGGTGTCCTCATGAAAATTGCAAGAAGGGCAGCATAGGATTTAACACCATGTTTATGAATCTCATAATTTGGATTACCTAAACAAAATATGAGTACATTTGATGGGATTGTTTTTTACTTTTCATGATGGACCATGTGTTTAGGATCACTTCTGAAAAATTAGATGAAAACAACTTTTTTCCAACCTACAAAGGAACTTTTTTGTTATACAACTTTGGGCATTTAAAAGTTATCAAATGACGCTTGTGAGGAGTGATTACATAACACCCTAACAAACAGAGTTTGCCATACATGTTACAACATAGACAAGTCCTTTTTTTTAGAGAGGCCTTACTAATAAAGACTTCACAAACAAGACCCTATTTTGGACCGTGGTACAACTGATTAACAATGTTATGACAAGTTACAAGCAAAGAAAAAGAGGCTTGAGAATGTGTAAAATTGGGAATCCTTGAGCAGCATATTCAAGGTGGATAATGAAGGAAAAAATATTGTAGACAAAGGAACCAATTGTAAAAAATTCCTTAGTAGAAACCCCAAAAACAATTGGGTGGAAGTAAAGATGCCAGTTTTGTAACTAGGGAGTTAGAAAAAAGGTGACAAAGAATAAGACATACAATGAGTGGTATAGGCTCTGTGAAGGGACGACTAGTGCCAAGTAGCTCCTCATAGGTTATGCTCCATCTAGAATTCAACAATCACCACATTTTAACAATTGAGCAAATCCATCCAAACACAACAACATTGGCATAACAAAAAATTGCACTTTAATAGAAAAATTATAGATTCTTGTTTGTATGTATAATAAACTTGGTTTGTATTAGTTGTATTTGTTGGTCAAGTGAAATATGATTTAAAAATTTGTGATGGGCTGTGGTATTAATTATGTTTGTCTGTCAAGCAAAACATGATTTAAAAATTCATGATTGGCCAAGACTTGGTTTGCATTAGTTCTGCTTGACCAAAAAAGCATGATTAGCATCTCATTTAAAAGTTTGTTGATGGATAAAAGCCAAGAAGCAAAGTGAAAAATTTGTGATTGGTTGAGGGCCAAGGGGCAAAGTGATGAACATGGGTGTTGAGTGTGAAATGGCATCCTTGGTAGAACCCATTGAATCTTTTTCTAACTTGAATTTGAAATTCAGGTACAAAGGAGTGGGAAGGGAGATGAAGAGGCAAACTGATTTGAATCTAAAGTTGTATTTGAATATAACACTTGAGGTGAGCATCCTAAGCTTTGTATAAGATTTTACATGGCTCACAAACACAAATCAAGGTCACCCAATGCCATTTTCATAAAATGTGTCCATAGGACACAAAGGTATACTAGTTTTGGTAATAAGATAGCAACACCCATAAGTGTTAGCATCCCCATAACCATCACCTCTAAAATCGTGGAAAATCTATGGAAGTGAATAGATGTAATCACAAGAATGTACAACATGTGAACACAAAACCTTAGTGTTGGTATTAGGTGCAATTGTAGTCGGCTCTTTAAAAAGTTCACAACTTACTCTCACAAATACTACATTCAAAAGAGCAAACACATTGTTTTTCTCTTGCTAACAAGATCCTATAATGTGCTAGGTGTTTATTGATAATCATCATGTTCAAAACCCTTAATTTGACAATGATAGGTGCAGCTACCTTAATATTATTAAGAAAAGTGAAAGAGAAGCAAAAATTTGCAGGCATATGGGCAGAGAAAGGTCAGGCACCTCATAATAGGTTCTTGTAGTTGTTGAGGTTGAGGCTTTTGAAGGCCAATCTGTTCTTGTCTTTGTTTGTGCCAATGGGCTAATGCTGTTGTAACCCAAGCATTTACCACCAACCTCTTGCACATTTTAGCGATCAAACATGAATAGACATCTAAGTGGCACTAATACATTGATCCTTGGATAAGGTCAATCCATCAAGTGAGAAAAAAAGTTGTAGACCATATTCAAGCATTGATTGTAAACAAACAATCCATTTAATTGGGCCTAAAATACAAAAAAAGAAGGAAAAAATATTGATCATATCCAAGCATTGATCGTAAACAACCACTTCATTTAACTAGGCCTAGAATACAAAAAAGAGAAGGAGACCTTGACACTATCCAAGCATTTCTCTTACAAATGTTGACCTTATCCAAGCATCATTGTATCTGAAAATGTTGTAAATTTGAATTTCAATTAAAAAGTAGAAATTTTCATGACAAATGGGATTTGAAACTTTGATGTTGAAGAAAATCAAGTCCACATTACCTAAATGTTGTATTCTATATTCTTCATAGATACTCTACAAAAGTAAGAAGCTACAATATTTGCAGAAAAAGGGTTGCACTTTAAGTTTTTTAACCAAATTTTGTTGATTCCAATTTTTCATGGATTTTTTGTATTTGTCAAATTTCACATTTCTAGATGAATAGACTTTTGCAGAGAAGCGGAGATACCAAGGGTGAAGAGCTAGTTACCATGGTTTTCAAAAGGAATGTTGTTGTTGCTACTATTAGATGAGCCAAGTTGCTGGAGAGATATTGAAAAACTCCAAAGCCCTTGGGAATTGAGAGCAAGAGCAAGCTAGCCCCGGAGCCCTCAGTAGGACCTTCTCTAGGATGGTTTAATTACCTGCTTTGGCAACATGGCAATAGGAGGTGGCTGCACGTACCCTACTAAACAATCATTGATGCCAAATAGAGCAAAATAACCAACAATTGAAGCAAAACAAAAAAACAACCCATTTTTACCACAAATATGCATGAACCTTTTCACTCTTGTAAGTGTGCAGCTTTGTACTTTCAGCATATAAGGTAGGACCACCTATCCTTGATCATTTAAGCTCCCACAAGACAGCACGTTAGAGCAACAATGCGGCACAAATTTTTTTTTGGTGGCTTCATACAAATATTGCGACACAAATTTTTTTGGAATTTTTTTCATGCAAAATTGAGTTGTATACAAATTTTGGAGTGCATAAAGTGTTTTGAACCCATAGACAATCACTAGACTCTCCTAATCCCGGTCATAGCCAAACTACTTCTTGCTTACTATTTCTTGCTTTCTTTTGGCACACATGTCATGACCTCATTAGTCTTAATCTTGAAAAGGAAAAAAATATGCATTCCCAAGCTTGGAAATAGACTGGTTAGAAATAGCACACCCTACAAGCTGGATTTGAATCCCTCATTGGGAATGGATGGTCCTACCTTAGAATGATAACTAACTGGCTCTCTAAACATGAATTTTATCTAAGCATTTTTATATTCATTCTCATGCAGCTCCTCTTTGCTTTTTTCCTACGTATTAAACAGCAAGTCAACATACAAGTTTTTAGCTAAAAAACAAGAGAAAAGATTGCAAAACTCAAGTTTATTCTAGGGAGGTGCAAAGATGTGTCCATGGTTGGGGTTGAAACAACCAATCAATGACATGATTTCCATGACAAACAAAGAAAATTTGAGGTGGAAAAAAAAACCAAATTGTTTTTTTATTAATCCTTAAACATCCCATAGGGATAGTAGATATGTTGCTGTATAATTGACATTTGAGTTTTATGTTGGGATCTCAAACAACTCACTAGAACCGCATTGATCTATATTCCAACTTTTTTGTTGATCTCAAATGTAGTAAAAGGGTGATTCCACTCCAAACACACAAAATAAGTACCTTGTATTGTATTGACGGCAAAAGGGTTTTTTAGACGTTGAAGGGTTAAGTTGGATTTGAGAAAATCAAAATGATGGATCTGCACTGAATATTGCATTTAGGTTGCTGACATTAATTATTGACATTTTACACTATATAAATCTTTATTATTACTATAATGATTTTTTTAATTAATTTTTGTCATATTCAATTTTTAAGGGCTTGTCAACAACAACAAAGCTGCAAAAAAAAACTAGCTATGTGAATCATTTCAAATCCTAATATTTAGAGAATTACATCACTTGCATGCGCCTCCAAGTGGCCAAGTAATGAGTCCTTAGGTAACTTTCTAAGGGAAGGCAACCTATATATTTAGATAACCTACATGCTATATTTAGTGTAGATTTTTTGAGTGTAGCACAAGATTACTATAGAATGCAATGGATGCTTTCAAACGGTCAGCAAATGATCAAGCACCAGCAAAAAAACAAGAATAAATAACTAAAATGGGAATTTATAGTAATGGAGATGACAAAAAGCACCCCATGCATGCATTTTTCCTTTGCAGCTAAAGAGCAGGAATCCTATAAATCCAAGTACAATGCCATAGATGTTGCATATAAATGTAATCCTTGCTCTAATCAAACCCCTTGGAAACGTACGCAATAAAATCAATTCAACATTTTCAAGTATTTGACTTCCTTTCTCCACCTCCACCTACCATCCACCTTTTGAAAAATAGCCACATCTTCAAAAACTAGGTACCAACAAACATGTGTCAAATTGGAATAAATGTGCATAACACTTATAACCAACAACTATTGCTGCAACAAGATAAATTAAAGCACAAAACATACACCCTTGGTTTAAAGCAAGTCCACCACTAAGAAGAATAAAACCTAAATCTCATCCTAGTGATTTCAAAATTTTGATAGCTTTTCTTTTGACAAAGCGGTAAAATGACCATTCAAGATTGGGAGTTGTTGGTTATAAGTGTCATATACCATATGAGCACAGTACTATCATACTACTAAAATCATAGTGACCTTTATAATATCACATATGCCCTTTTGTAATATCACACATCCAATCTTTGTGACATTATCACATATATACAGTTTGAATTTGAAGACTCATTGAAATTTTTAGCTTGCAAATTATATAACATATGAAAATCCTAATAAAATACTAATGGTGAATGCGTAGCGTAGCAAGCGCCAATCGCTAGTAGAAAACTATAATGAAATAAGAAAACATGCATTTGGCTGCAAATCTAGAGTATCAAATTTAGAAGATCATTACATACAATGTTGCTCTCAATTGTAGTAAGTTAGTATAGTTAAACCTCTCTAAATGTATACAATTGGAACTACGGTAGGATATGAACTTAGATGGATTAGTCAGAAATAGACGTTACTTTTTATTATGGATCTTGGGGTTGGTACCAAGAGATTTTACTACTTATGTAAGGTACTGAATTAGAAAGGTTCTACTTATTACAAGCTTGACCATTTCAAATACCTCTTAACTTTAAGAGGAAACTTCCATCTAATACCAGAATTGAAAAATGCAAAAAACAACAAACAAATTTACACTACAAACTTGTTTGTTGTTTTTGTATTTTCCAAATTGAGACAAACATGGAGGTTTGCCCTAAAAAGAAGCAAAATGCACATATTCTTCAATTATACATATTTATGAATTTCAAGCTAACTTTAATAAACCTTATGATCCAAATAAAACAAAGCATTTCATTCCAAAAAATTAGACATAGCTTGATGAAGACATCTTAAAGGAGGGGCATAAGATTATCTATACCAAAAAGAGAAACTTGCTAAAACACAGCATAGAAATATTTAGAAACCCTTTGTAGAAGACTAACTAAACCTCTATGAATGTTGTTGCACTTTTTCCAAAAACATTCAAAAGCTTCAATTGCAAATTCCAAGACAAGAGTTACATTGTACAACATTTCAAAAAAGAATTAGGTTCCATTGAAATTGAGCAGGTATGGCGATATCACTAAAACCAAGGCCAATTTGGCAAAAATGGTAAAACTCTAAGAACTAAGTAGGAGAGTAAGCAATTGAACTTTTTCAAAAAAATTCAAGAGCTTAAATTGCAAATTTCAAAACAAAGATTGCATTGCATAACATTTCAAGAAAGAGTTGGGTGCACTAAAATCAAGCAAGTATGGTAGTGTCACTAAAACCTTGGTAAATTTGACAAAATGGTAAGACTCAAAGAACTAAACATGAAAGTAAGCAGTTGCAGTTTTTCAAAAAAAATTCAAAAGTTTAAATTACAAATTCCAAGACAAAGATTGCATTGTATGCCAATTTAGGAAAGAAATGGATGCCATTGAAGTTGAGCAAGTATGGTGGCTAAATCACTCAAATCCAAGAAAATTTGGCAAAAATGGTAAAACTCTAAGAACTAAGCAGGAGATTTAGCATCTTTGACAAAAATATGCCGCAACAACAAAACCAAGATTGCAAGGAAAATATGAGCTTGGTACTAATCCAAAAACCATATGAACCTGTTTTGATGATCTCCATGTTCAAAGCAAGACCCACACCCAAGTTTGCGCAGCAAGCTGTGATTCCACCACTCTAGCCAGCGCATGCTCTAGAGAAAATGGCGCAGTAATGGAGGAGGAGCAGTAAAGCTTAGTTGGGTTGGAGCAATTGAAATTATTGTGCAGATTGCAAGCTTTGCAAGGTGGAAAGGATTTGCTTTGAAATGCTAGATATGGAGATTATTGGCATTGTAAGTCTACTGGTGGAATGGGCCGGGCCTTGAAAAGAGACAAGGCTGGAAAAAACCTCTCTTTCTGCTATTTGTCTTGTTTGACCAAAACACAAGTTTATGTAAAGTAGACAAAACCATACCCAACTGTTTAACCCCTGAGCACCTAGGCCATTTTTACCCAAATAAGGGTTTTGAAAGACCTACAACTTTGATGCATCATTTTTCAATTAGTGAGGGTTACTTTGACAAAAGCCAATATGTTTGAACCCTTGTTAGTGAATTCTTTGCTACCACAAAACACATTGCAAGGAAGCTTGTAAAGGATATCAACTAGTTGCAGCCTGTAATACGCTCCTTGCCATCTCGCCACGTATGGTATTCCATGCAATCAAGACTTCCTAGGTACTTGTACAACATTTGACTTGGCTTGTCATTACTCCACTTGCATGGACCACTTGAATACCTTGATAATTGCAATTTATAGGAAAGTCAAAAAATTAGATCTAATCCCTCAAAGCGCCCCATGATATCCTAAGCGGCAAGATCCTATCGTTGTTGCGCTCAAGGGTTAAGGGTTTGGGGGACTTCAAGGTCTAAGAAAATCCAGGAAAACAATCAATGGAATTAGTCTTTCAACAAGCAATCATAAAACGTAATTTTTGTGGAAAAAGATATCTTAGATTATTTTATATTAAAAGGCAAAGTTGTGACTCATAAAATCCCTATTAGCAACTCTAGACTAATCTTGAAACTCCTAAAATGTGTTCCTATACCTACACTAGATGGTTCCTCATCTAATCATTCCAAAGTAGAGTAGCCATTGATATGTGCTAGATTCGCTTGTGCAAGTGGCATTCATTGCTCCACTATAAGCTTGGATGAGTTGTCCAAAAAAATTGGTCTTATTTTCAAGAAATGGCATCTTTTTGAGGATTATGCATCAATTATCAAAGACTACTAGACAACATCAAGCAACAACATCAAACAAAAACACATGTTGCACTTTGTGATTTCAATGTCAAATAGCACTTTTGGTGCTAAGATTGGAGTTGTATCGTATTGCTTATTTTTACAAAAGTTGGATCAAGTTGTTTGTTTAATGGAAGTTGGATCATTACATGTGTTGAAATTGAAGTTGAAACTCAAGTTGGAACACATTAAGTGTCAAAATTGACTTTGCATTATACGACTTGCTAACTTGTCAAAAGTGACATTAATCCCAAGTTGTTCTTGGTCATGGACAAGTCAAAGGAGACATATGGAGTGATAGAAAGTGACCCTTAGAAAATGCACAAATAAATTTGTTTGGGTTTTGTAATAAAGGGTATTTAATGGAGAAAATATTGGAAGGGCCAAACATCAATTGGTGAGGCAAAACAAATAGTGGCTATTTATAACTTTTAGTTGGTGAATTCTAGGCAACTCTTGTTTTAGTGACTCAACATAATGTTTAGTGTGATTTGTAGATTATAATAGCACCTAGTTAAGGCTTATAGTATAGAGCTAAACAAGTGGTGTTGGATCTTACTTAGAAACTGGCTTGGAGCCTAAACTCTAATCTGATTTTTATTTGGTACCGTATAAACTTGTTTTATAATCCATTTTGACACACTCACAAATGATATGAAAGGAAGTTTTATTTGTTATCAAAAGCAATTTAGCCAGGTTCATTTGTGTTCTTTATTATAATAGAGGAAGTGACACACAATGGTCTACCCAATGCATTGTTTGTTTAATAACAAAAAGAAGTTAATAGGAAAGATCTTAGGCCCACATTTGGTAAAGGGTAGGTGTATGATCGATTCTTGCTAAGGGCGGTATGAAAATGAGTATTTTAAATTCTTACACCAACAATTTCATGTCATGAAAAGACTCAAATAAGTGAAATTTTAAGGTAATGAGCTCGTAGGTAAAAGATTTTGGAATTAAGTGGATGAAATTGGTGATAGTTGAAATAAAAACTAGTGTATTCTTAGAAATGGACAAAAATTATTGGAGAGTTTGAAAACACTTAGAAGAACCTACAAAGCTACCAAGTGCTTTTCATCTATTTTTTAAATATCCATTTATTGTAGTCTTGCCAAGTGGATCAATTGTTATCTTACAAGTTATGCTATGCCTATTTTTCATTTTGGCATTTCTACTTTTATATTTTAATATAAAGTGATTTTTAATTCATATTTAGTTAGTAATGTTTTTGGAATGACAACATGGCAAAAATGCATGCAGTCTAATCATGCTCAATTACTTGCCTTTCTATTGAAGCATTGGTGCAACTATTGTAAAACTAGGTTGCAAAAAGGAACAAAGTTGACCACTTCTAGTTGTCTGGATTTTTGAAAATGAAATCAAAACCTTGCTTGTTTGATGTAGTCATTGTTCAAAACCAAGTATTGAACTGAAAATGTTTATTCTTGAGGTAAATTGTACTTGATCTCCTTAGGGTACCAAAGTATTGAATATCACTTTAGAAAAGTTAAAATAACTAGAACGGTATTTTACAAAATATAAAAAAAGTACATAAATGCTATTGAGAACTTTTGGTTTTCTATTCATAAGCAATTTCAAAGATTTGAAAATATTTTTGGTGTCAAATCCCTTTGATAAATGTTGGTACGTGCAATGGAAGATCATAGTGTGTGGACATGCTTGGTTTATAGTCTAAATTGTTTCATTTGCAATTATCATTTAATTGATGATCCTAATAGCACTTTGTAAATCACGATAGTAAATTCAAGTTGGAAATCTAGAAAATCTCACACTCTTTAATCCCTAAAGGACAAAAGAGCCCAAGATAGCCAAACAAGGTTCTTGGAGGTGCAAAAAGTAGACAAAAAAGGCATTGAGTGCTCAAGTTTTGGTCTGCCACTCAAGTCCAAATGGCGTTGCAAGTCCAACAAAACTTTTGGATTGGCTTGTTGTTCCTTAAAGTGCCTACTTTGCTCTAGATTCTACAAGGAATATGGAGAATATTCTCTTTTCAACAATTAGGAGAAGAATGTCTTTGGACAATCAAAGGGAGCAGCTTAGACAACAAATAGGATGCTTGCTCCCATGTTCTGTATTGCACAAGGGAGAAGTTTGGTAATGTGTCACTTTTTTTCTCTTGATTGGGCAAAGTTTTTGTAGCTTTGAGGTAGTGAGCCAGCTAGATCTAGTTACTTTGACTGACCATATATTTTGGAGTTTTTACCTATATAAGGAGTTTATTTTTCCATCAAGTACATTTAGACATGGTCTCATAGGATCAACCATTAGGAATTTTTTTTTTTGGGAAAAATCACACTAAAGTCCAAAATCCATATTGTGGACTTCTACCCAAATTAACAAATATGAGATTCTCAATGGTGAGGATTTTGCAAATTTACTTGGATTTGAAAAAAGACTCGCTTTAAACATTTGATTTATAGTTGGGTATAGAATGACTAGTTTGGATTGTGTGAATAGTTGTACAACTTCCTAAAAACTTAGGGAATGTGTTGAAGGTTTTATATTGGAGGCATGATAAATTTTCTTAGCAAGACGCTTAGGCATTCAGAAGCCAAGAAGAGATTTCTATTGTGATGAAAACCTCTTGACTTAAATATTGGTTTTGATGAAATCTTGATACTGAAACATTTGTCAGATACAAAATGTAAATAATCATGATTTCAAAAGATAGTAAGCAAATCAAAAAATAAAAAATAAACACAAAAATATACTAATTCCTTTATTTCTATGATCGTTCTAATTCTCAAGCAAGTTTCTATTATTACTAAGGTTTTAATAATTTTGCAAAAAACTTGACCAAAACTAGAAGTTCTAAAGGTCCACCCTTATGAGCATTTTTGGACATCATTTCTAAGTAAAAATTGGTTTATATCAAATATTGAAAAATTTCATAGAAATATTTTGGAATATGTTAAACCATGTGCATTCTACAAATACAAAAAAAATTCTTCATGAGTTTGTTGAACACTATTGTCCAATCATGAAATGCCGTGTGACACTTTCTAATCCAAAAACAATCTTACTATGCTACGCTATAAGAAAGGTGAAAGCACCCATTGCCATAGATGCCCCATACCCAACCAATTGCGTCACTACAAGGGAGCAATGTTAATTTGGACATTTCCTGTCAATTGGGTCATCTTGATTGGGACACTTTTTCTGTCAATTTGGACGTGTTTTTGTCAAATTTTTGTCAATTTGGATATTTTAGTAAATTTGGACGTTTCAATTCAATCATTGTTTCTTTGTAGTGAGTGTGCCATTTCCAACATTAGCATGGATAAGTGCTTTGGAATGCATTCTTTTGTCCTTTTCAAGGTTTGGACCATTTAAGTCATGCCATGTGTCCCAAAGTGAAGTAGAAAGTAATGAGCTGAAACTAGTTTGGCTATTGGTGGAATTGCATGAGTCTAGACATTAGCCATGGGCCCAAAACACTTTTTGACTCTCAAAACACAATAATTTCAGTTTTGCACATATAATTTAAAAAAGATCTGCAGTCTCAAATTTCTTGTCTTCCTACATGGGAAAATATTTGTTGATTCAAACTCTTTATAGATTGTTGCAGAATCTCTTAACCCTTAAATGTTGGGCTAGTCCCCACAACTAGCCCAATACAGTGACTTCTATTGTGGTTTTGAGAAATTTCAATACTATGATTGGTGCAATAAGTGCCTAACTCTTATAATATTGTTTTCAAAAGTAGAAAAAGTGGACAAGACAAGCCAACCTCACAAAAATTGCACAAAAGATAGTATGAATCTTCTCACAATTTGGGTTCTCCTATAAGATGAGTGTATTTGATGAGGGTGTTTTTTGCCTTGCATGATGGAGTATATGTTTATGATCACTTTTGGAAAAAATCAGATGAAAATCGGCATTTTTTTGTCATACAAAATGTTTTTTCAAAGGCAAAGGACAAAATACATCCTTTTGGATGTTTAGGGGTTAAGTTATTGGGTATGGTTGCTTCCACCTTAGAAGTCAAGTAATTTGAGAAGGAAAATTAGTACTATCAAAACCTCAAGAAGCCGAGGTCTCAAGTTCAGTCACCTCAAACAGCCGGGGTCCCAATATTTGTCACTTCAATCAGCCTCGCGATATGTTGGGCAAGATTAGGATTTAGATCAGGGGCGGAGCTTATTGAGGCTAAACCTCCACGGCTCTTCCCCTTTATTGATTCTTCATTGCCATAGCCGCGCTCCTCTGCAAGCGCAGCCTCTCTCTCACCATGGGTATGCGCCTCTCTTTGTCTACTGGCACAATCCATGTTATGCACTTGCTTGTTTCATTAGGCTGTTATCAAAAAACAAATACAAAAAGAAATCCGTTGCATTGAGAGGCGTGTTTGCTGGAATGATTTTGCAGGTGCATACAAGTACATTGAGGAGTTGTGGAGGAAGAAGCAATTTGATGTGCTACGTTTCTTGCTTCGTGTGCGCTGCTGCGAGTTCAAGCAGCTGTCCGGCATTATTTGCATTACCCGCCCTAGCCGCCCTCACAAGGCTTGCCGTCTAGGATATAAGGTTAAGCATGTTAGTTTACAAAGTCCACATTCACCTCTTTGCTATTTACAATTCTATCTCATTGTTTGTTTTTGTTGAGAGGTCACAAACAAAGCTTTGCATTTAGGCTTGGTGAAGTATAGTAGAACCTATTTGGGACTAAATGTTTTGTATTAGTTCAAATAGGTCATTGATTAGGTCTGTGGATGTGTAATTAGAGTAACTTTTAGGGTTGTGCCGGCTTTTCAAAGATAGCATTGAGGAACATGATAGTTGCTTAATGGATTATTTTGGTTCATGAGTGACATCTATTTTTGTGTGCCTTCTTAAAGAATTTTGTATTTAAATATTATAGAGCTCACATCAAGATCAGGGGATATTAGTTAGACAATATTAGTTTACGAGGGTTCTACTATATTGTGAACTGCTGCACATATCACCTACTTCCTTGACCAATTTGGATTCTTTTATAATCATTTACATGAGACTATCTGAATACTAATTTAGGTCAAACTACTTCTAAACTACAATTATGCCATTTTAGCTTTTTTGTGATGACCTATTTCATTCTTGATTGTAGGAATCCAATGTCTACAGTGTGCGTGTCCGTTGTAGAGGCAAGAAGAGGTTAGTGGCTAAGGGTATTGTGTATGGAAAGCCAAACAATCAAGGAATGACGCAGCTCAAGTTTCAAAGTAATTTGAGGTCTATTGCTAAGGAGCGTGCTGGATGCAAACTTGGAAGCCTTAGGGTTTTGAACTTGTACTAGATCAAACAAGTTTATCATCCATTTTTTTGTTGATTTTTTATTGTCAATGTTTTTGTTTTACTCAAACTAGATATGCTCTTTATCCTTCCGTAACTACTTCAAAATTACAATCACTTTCATTGTTTTGTGAGTTGTTGTAGTCTATTGACTACATTCCATAAATTGCTCAGTTACTCTCCCCTTAATGCTTACTACTTCACTCTATAAAGTTGAGTTTTTTTTCTACAAGTGGCTATTTGTTTGGCACTTATGTTTGTCAGCTTGGTGTTTAGTTACAAAGTGTTCTCCTAGTGATGTTATGAATCAAGCAGTTTCTAGATCATTGTATGTGCGGCTCTAGCTAGAGTCTATTTGGCACACTTCATGTTTGCTAATTATTGCAAATACTTTGTATGGAAAAATTCATGGATATTCTTGAAGGTTGCTATATTTGCATACATATCCTTGCTTTTTTCAAAATCGCACAAATACTCTTGAACTAAAATTTTCAAGCGCTTGTGTTGTTGTGCATGCCACTTCCCTTCTTCCTTTTGCACTAGAAGAAAAAGTTGTCCTAAAAGACTGGTTCACAACAAGTGCAAATGTCATAAACAACTATACTATGACTCCAAATACAGTCATTTTATAGTTGTTTAGGACATTTGCACTTGTCAAAAACCATTTGTTTAGGATAGGTTTTCTTCTAGTGTTGTGTGCACACATTACTTCTATTTTTGTTTCATTACACTTTCTTTTTCAACATCGGTCATAATGGAAGTACAAGCACAACAAACAAAAGGCTAAACATTATGGTCAAAGGATATTTGTATGATTTTTAAAAAAAGAAGGGATATCTATGCAAATATTGCAAACTTCACGGATATCCATGAAACCTTTCGTAGTTTTTAACAATGTCTTCAGCTTTTTTGTTGTATTTGAATTATGGTCCAAAGATGCTTGTGCAATTTCTTAAAAAGCAAGGGTATTTATGCAAATATTGCAAACCTCAAGAGTATTCATGAAATTCTCCCTACTTTTTTTATAGGGTCTTCAGCTTTTTTGTTGTTCATGAAATTTTCTCTATTTTTCTGTAATGGCTTCAACTTTGTTGATTTTGAATTACAATTCAAGGGTACTTTTGCAATTTTTGAAGCAGCAAAGGTATCTATGCAAGTATCGCAAAGTTCAGGAATAACCATGACATATTTCCTACTTTTTTAATATTGTCTTTAACTCTTTTGTAGTTTTGGTCAATTGAAGGCTTATATTGAAAGCAATTTCTTCCTCTTGTGCAAATTTCCACCTACATGTACTTTGAAATCATCTAGGTGGATCCACAACACACCGTTATCCATAAGGACCCGTGCATTAACTAGATCATGAATCTAGTGCACAAGCACCATGAGTTGCATGGACTGACCTCAGCAGGCAAGAAGTACAGGGGTCTTTGTGGCAGAGAATACTTGTACACCAAGGCTCATCCTTTGGTCCGTGCCACGTGGAAGTGTAATAGCAGCTTGTCTCTCAAGCTTTACCAATGAAGATCTTAGAATTTTGGCTAGGGCTCTTGCTATCATGTTGGTCAGCTTCTATTCCTTAACATAGTGGCTTTGTACAATTTTGGGAATGCACATCTCTATCATCTACCTTGGCTCTTACGTCCAAGTTGAATATGATGAATGACGTCATTTGGTCAGATGTTCCTTGTTGCAAAATGTCAAGCTAGTAACACTATGTCCCACATCTTACTCAAATCTAAGAATCTGATTGGTTTGGAGCCCCTTTGGATTTGCGCAATTCTTAGTATATTGTATGTTCCAGGTTGCTGAAGATTTTGGATCAACCAATTTGCTGGACCAAACTTTCAACCCAAGTTCCATTAGTTTTTTGCCTAAATTATCCACAACCTTCTTTAGTATTCCTTTTTGCTTGTACTAAGCCAACAAAGGTGGGAGGTTGGACATAAGGTAGGACCACCCAGTCCCAACCAAGGATCCAAATCCAACTTGTAGGGTGTGCTATTTGCAACTAGCCTGTTTCCAAGCTTTAAAACACGTATTTTCTTTTCTTTTCAAGATTAAAACTAACAAGGTCATGACATGTGTCCCAAAAGAAAGTAGGAAGTAGTGAGCAAGAAGAAGTTTGGTTAGGATCAAGATTAGAAGAGTCTAGTAATTGTCTATGTGTTCAAAACACTTCATGCACTCCAAAATTTTTATACAACTCTATTTTTGTGTGAGATTTTTTGAAAAAAAATCGTGTTGCAATATTTTGTACAAAGCCACCAAAGAAAAATTTGCACTGCATTGTTGCTTTAACATACTATCCTGCAGGAGCTTAAATGATTGGGAATGGGTAAATGATCAAGAATGGGTGGTCTTACCTTAATGTGAACCGCTCCTTGTTTGTATTCTTGGGAATTCTTCTAGAAATGAATTGAGTATGGATGCTTTGTCATACACTTGCCATAGTATGGCGTGGACTATCAATTTTCACTTTGCTATTGTGTGGAATGCGTAATTCATTTACGGTTGAAATTGTTGATCTCTAGAAAAGTTGTCCATTAGACTAACTGCTTTAGCAAATAGCTTGTTGACACCTCTTTATCATTGTAGCAATCCCAATTCTTCTGTATCATACCAGCCATGGACTATTTAAGGGCATTGCAAGTCAAGGGGATACCAAATCAACTTAGGAGGCCTTGACATAAACTAGTTCAAACAACTAATCTATTGTTAAAGAGACATATGTTTTGCTGTTGTGATAACTGCAAGTTTTGTGGATATAAATGGATGGTGGTCAGTTCAAGTCTAACCTCGGTGATGTTGTTCACTTAGCTATTGACAAGGGTTTGATGCAGAATCTCCATAATGTAGTTGGTTGAAGTTCTTCACAATTTGACAAAATCCTTGTTCCATATTTCAATCATGTTGCAACTAAGGTGGAAGCACCCATACTTGATAACTTAAAAGACTCTGCAACAACATACAGAATGTATGACAACTTGATCCCTTAAGGACCACACAAGCATATATTGGTTGCAAAGAGTTGTCTTTGGCATGTAGAGTACTATTGCTCAACATTTGGAAATTGGTCTTGAAAAACGCATGTGCTCACAAGAATTTTGCATTCAACTAAATAAACAACTACAATATTGGGTATGTGAGTTGACATATTATGATGTTTATATGGCATGGCCTCAAAATACATATCCATTTTTGGTCATAGATGGATTAAATCAACAATACAATACATCAAACATCCAAGAAGAATGTCACTTTTCAATTGAGTGATCTTAAAAAGTTCAAGTTGCTTGAGAAATACGCTCATGATGTTTTGCTATTTGGTTGTAGTATAATTGTGATATTTCAAGATATGTTGAAATGGTATTGTCATTTTTTTCCAAAACTTGTCATCTCACGTTTAAGGCCAATTCTTGATTGTTTTTAGCAATTGGAGTTTCCATAACATTTATCAAATTTTGTGTAAAATAGTTTTAAATTGGCAAATAAAGTGGGATTCTTGACCCTTTTTGTCCACTTAACAACACTTTGTGATTGCTGTTTTTATCCATTTTGTGTGAAAGTAGTTTTATTGGAAAGGTGTGCAAGTGAGCTTTCTAGAAATATAAGGCTCTTTTCAAGCAATACTCCCATGAAGCAATAACATCTGAAGCCATACTAGCATGAATAACTAGAGATTTTCCATCAACCACGCACTCAATCATTACAATATTTCACCTCCAACGATAGATTTGGTTGGAATTTTGATACCTTACAATGAATAATGTATTCTTTCCATTTGTACAGTGGGATCATTCAAATTGGGTCTACATTTGATTCAACAAGGCATCCAAGTTCATTGCTCCTATTTTTAGTGGATTTCTTGAAAATGGGTGTGGTACTGAAAGGATTAATAGATTTTGCAACAACCTACAGAGTATTTGAGGTGACAAATATTTTTCCCATGTAGAAAGATAAGAAATATTGAGAGTTGCAAAATTTTAATAATTTAATGCAAAAATTTGAAATTACTGTGAACTTTGGGAGTCTACAAGTATTCTAGAATCATGGCCAATGTCTAGATGTGTACAATTCTACTAATAGTCAAACCACTTTCAGCTCATTATACTTTGCAACACACGACATGACTTAAGTGGTTCCAACCTTGAAAATGACAAAAGAACGCATTCCAAAGCAATTGTTTTTGCTCATGGTGGAAAAAGCACATCCTACTTATTAGGTATAAGGCGTTGGTGGCAATGGGTGCTTTCACCTAAACTCCTAAAGGACCAAGAGGACAAAACTTGTCCTTTCATTGCCTAAAAAAAACCTCAAGGATGGAAAAAAGATTCTTTTCAATTTTTTTTGAAAGTGGTCACATAGATGCATGGTTGTCATATTGGACCCCTTGTCCGCCCGTCCATCTGTCCGCCAAAAGTGTCCAATTGAACTCATGTCTATCCAATGTGGTCAACTCATAGTTGACTTCAAAAATGGTACAAAATGATAAAAAAAATCTTACTCCGTACATGATGGTCATACTCATTGCTGCCAACATGAAGTCAAAACATGGATTTAGAGCCATATCATGTGATAAAAATGAAAAATAATAATTTGATTCTTCCACTTTTAGATAAAAAAACCCCAATAACAACCATAAAAAAAAAAGACGGACACGTCTGTCCAAACAATCCAGTCCGTCTGGTCCTCTAGGACCTCCAACAGCCAAAAATTGTCTAATATGACAACCCTGCATAGATGTGCTAAATCACTAAATGCCAAAAATTGCTGCTTTGAATGCCCCCATATTTTTTACAACTTCAATTTATTAAGAGATGTACATGTTCCATGCTATCCTTCCTACAATTTTAGTGAGGGCACTATTGACTTTTGCAACTTTTGGAGAGAATATCCTCCTTTCTAGGCACATGCCACATTGCTCTAGCTAGACTAAGCACTGCATTCCCCACGGTCCGCGCCTTAGGTTGGGCACGGTCATCCATTAGTCCTTTAAGGATTAACTCATGTTAGTTTTGTGGAGAAAGTAGTTTGCTCCATTTGCAAAGTTGGCATTATTGAAGAGTTCACTTGATCCCTCCTTGAAGTGGAAGCACGTGCATGGACTATTTATTTTTTCCTTTGTTGGAGAGTGAGCAATACTGTGGAATGATGTACTTTTGTTCTGAGAACTTGCATGCCAAAATGTTAAGACTTGATCAATTTGATGCATTTAAAATAACGTTTCTTTGTATTTGATTGGAGTCAAGTTTAAAGTGATAGAAGATTTTACAACGTTGTAAAACATGACATAATGCTAGTGAAAATTTATGCACTGAAATAGAAAATAGTAGTTTTAAAATAGGTGAGAGTCATTGATTGGCCAAGGTTCCAATCATTGTCCAAACATGAAAATGACATATGGACTCTATTTAGCCAATACAAAATGAATAAAAAAATGTCAAGAATAATCATCCCTAATATTCACAACAAAAAGCTACATACTTTAGCTTTGAGTGTGTATTCTAAGTATAGTCATATGATAGAAGCAATTTGCCTGTATGCAATTTTGGATGTTGTGTTACGTCTAGCTTGCCTATTGCTCTATATCAAAGGCCGTTAGTGAAGAGATTTTAAAGAGATGGATAAATGAAAATTCCATGATTGCAACCTTTCCATAATGCGCATTGTCTAAAAAATAGACCTTGTGGCATATAGTATAAGGTTTTGCACTTAGTCTAGACTAGATATTTGAAAGTAGGCATAGCTCAACATTTAAGGTGCTAGAAATTAGAAATTGAACAACAACAATGTCACCATATACAAAAGTGAAATAACATAAAAGATCAGGTACTTCACCTTTACAACCAAGTGCTCTTTTCTAGCCATCTTTTACAATAATATGGAAAGCCTTGGAGGTAAAAAGTGTTGTACCAATTCAGCAATGTCAAAGCCAAGTTGGACGCTTGGCACTTGGGATTCAAACTAAGTTTGTGTCAAAGAGCTCAACAAATTGCAATCATCAAGGTTCCTACCTCTACTTTAGTATTGCATAATACCAAAAATCAATAGAATTGTGCAATTTTAGGATTGCTAAGTATCATCAATCCACGAGCTTTTGAGTTTCTTGAATCCCAGCTTCAATTAGCAGACAGTGGCCAAGAAGCGTCAACATCAATAAATAAAATGGGCTATCCACAAAGGAGTTTTGTGGAATTTGAAATTGCTTCAATTAAACCACAACTAAGGTAAATATACCCAATTCCGACCTCTTTACCTAATTTTGTCACATGTACACCAAGAAACATTTTAGACTTGAAAACTAGGTAAGTCATAGATAGCATATGTATGTGACACAGATGATAAGATATCTATGATAGACCTAGATTTCAGATTTCAAGTCTATAATGTTCTCCTTGTATACATGCGACTAGATTAGGCAAAAAGGTTGGAATTGGGTATGTTTACCTTAAACAAAATTCCAGTCACTAATCCAAGTGAGAATCTTCAAGTAGAAGATGAGAAAAAAATGTGCATTACACCTGTTCATTGAGCATGCAAACTTTGCTGCCAGTGTAGCATTGCAACTCTTCAAATATTGCTATCAAGCTCCATTTTTGGAGCCTCCGCAAATAGCCTACTATTGTTCTTGCACTATGACAAGGCTTTTTGATTACATGATGCAGCCAAATTTATGATCACCTTGCAATTTCACTACTGGTGAGCTTACAATTTTTTTCTTCATGTTGGCATATTACTAGATATGTTTTTGTAATGCAGCTGATTTGATGCTTTGAATGGTTGTATTGTTATGACATGAATGGTCAAACACATGGCTGAAAGGGCGGGCATGGTCACGTCACTAATCAGTGCGGTGGTGCCCAAAACTGCAGATCACATGCAATGATTAGTATTGTGGAGCATATCACTTGCACTAGGATTTCAATTACATATAAGCATATGTTTGTGGCATTGCTTTCTTTGAAAATACAATCACCAATTCCATTCTTCAAGGAATCACTATAAGTACTATATTGAAGCCAGCACAAAGTACTTGATAATAATCATAATAAATAAAAAGGGTAATTCAACTAAAATGAAAGGAGAGGAATGAACCTCTAAAACAGACAAGACTTTCGCCTCTAACATAGGGCTAGCCTCTAATATTCCAATATTAAGGCTCAGGGGTTGAATGAGCATGAATCCTTGATCCTTGAGGAAAATCAAGCTACACAAAAAATAGACCAAATTATTTGTTTAGGACAAACGGTTTCAAAAGGTTTATCTATTCATGCCGGAATCAATGTCTCATTTGAATGTTAGTAGAAAGTTAGCAACAACAATGAGACTAAAAGCTTTTGTCTATAATAGGGTAATGAAAGTCTCAAGTTACATGCACTCTTTTTAATAACATGTATTTAATTTCAACACAAGTCCCAAGATTAAGCAAAAGCACTAGCCTTTGTTTTTGGTTTTTGGCAAAAATCCAAATTGGCTACGTTGTATTTTGAACCGTTGTACACATGTCAAGTACTTCATATTCATTAATAAATTGCAGTGGCAATAGTGGATTGTAGATATGGTGAGTTGTAGATATGGTGAATCTGGCACATTGGGCTAAAAATTGGTGACAATTTTTGGCACTAAGGGAATTTTTTTGTATTGAAGTGGCTATACTTCTCAAAATTGTTGAGTTCTCTAGGCACTAGAGACAATTATATTCAACCAAAAAGGGCACAATTTCTAAAAAAATGGTGTCATCTAGCACTTAGTAGATTTTTTGTTAGAAAATGGATGATGCAATTCCATAGTTGCAAATGTTGGAATATTCAAAAATATAAAAATTCATTCATGGAGGCAAGGTTGTCCTACAACTTGTAGCAATATAGCATCTGAAGTAAAATAAGAGATGTCCCACAATCTCTAAAGGTGGCAACAATTTTGACCAAGGCTAAAGCTTTTTGGCTGTGCCCTTAAAACTCTAAGCTGTTGTCGGGCTACTTTTATTGTATTTTCTTTATTTTTCCCTTGTATTTTTATGCTTGCTTTTTCCAAGTGGTGCTTTCTGGCCCCATGGGGCCTGAAAAAAAAGGGTTGAGAAGCACACGTATAATAGTTGAGATGGCTCATTGGGAGAAAAATGAATGACAGTCTTGAGGTTAAGTCGCTCAAGAAAGGGCAAATTCAGCTGGTGACATTGTCCAAAGCGGTTGAGATTATATTCTACCGTGCCATAGTTGCATGGTGGTACAAAGTAAAACATGGCTTCTCAGGTGTCTGCCCCGGCTCTGCACCACAAACACAAAAGCCTGCTATCTGAAGTTAGCTGTACAAAACAAAGCTGCCATAAATTTATAATATTGAAAGGATTCTAGTATTCCCAACTCACTAGAGTTCTTGTGAGTTTTGGTTTCCAACATTGTCTTCTTGTAATTCAAAATCAACCGCATAACTTGATATTGCAAAATGTCTCCAATATAGCTTTCACTTTACCAAGAAATGTGAACCAACAATTTATCATGGTACTTGAAAACTGCAGCACAAAGTGGAATTGTACATTATAATAGGGATGTTGGTGCCATATGTCTTGGCTAGACTTTGCACCTCCGTCCTCCTAAATGCTCTGCATCAAATATAGGTTGTTGCAAATCATGTTTTGCTTATCTGGCAGTATTATTGGGCTTTGTAATTGTAGGTCAAAGATTTTTGTATTTGTCATTGTCATTAGAGAAGTAGATTGAAATGTGCATGTTTTTGGAAGCAAAGTGAAATCCGAGGGGCAATATGAATATCTATCTAAGTACTTTACAAAAAAAAGTTGCTGCCTTTGTTGCCCATTCTCACCGAGCTCTAAAAATTCTTACATAACTTTTTCTTCATGTATTGGAATGAAGTAAAAATTAGATCTTGTTGTAAATATTGAAATTCTCCACTGACAATAAAAGTTTCAAGAAATCACATCAAATAGTTTAGCTATAGGTACATGCCCAAAATCCATTTGTCCCTTGAGGAGACGGTTGGGCCTTTAGGGGTTAAATGGATGAAAATTGATTTTCATACATCCAATTAATTGTCTTTTTGTTATCCATCAAAATAAAACGTACGCCTCTTTAAGGGTTAATAACATTCTCTACTCAAAGTTGCACAAACATGCAAAGCTTTTGCAAGTCAATATTCAAGTGGTATAGAATAAAGGATCTAATTTTAAAAAAACAATGTGATGTGGAAGATTTAGGCAAATGAACCATTTTAGGACATGTAGAAAGACTATCTAAGCTATTAGCAGCAGTAACAACAAAAAATAACTAAAAGGTTATAGTTTGATTGGTGTTTGGTTGTTCAAGAGCATAATTGTCATAAATACACGTGGATGTTCATATAACAAGCCAACAAGATTTTGGATTCTTCAAATGTTGAGGTATTTTGGTCAAATCTAATATCTCCAAGCCCTGTCACAAAAAATTGAGTCCAAATTGACACGTCCAAATTGACTAAATGTGTCAAAAAGACTAAAATTGTCCAAAGTGACAAAAATATGTTCAAATCAATACGTCCAAACCTACAAAAACTATCCAATTTGATGGTATTCCGTTGTAGTTAATTTAGAAATCCAATATATTGTATTTAAGTTCCATAATAGAATACAAATGCTAGCCAATTGTATTAGCTGGGTAGTTCACAACATATAACATTTACAATCAATAAAGAAACTCACGTTGGCAACCTATAGGTTCAGTCGTCAGTGACTTGTTTACTTTGTATTTGGAAGATGAAAGGATAATTTTAATGAACCTTATTAGCTAGCTCTTAATTTGTAATTTGAAAAGAACACAAAGGGGTGAGGAGGGAGACAAAAAGACAATTGAAATGAATCCCTTTGAATTTGTTTCAAATTTAAATTTAAAATTTAAAACTACACTGAATATTGCATTTAGGTTGCCCCACACAAATTTCTTGACATTTTACAATATTTAAATATTTACCTTTGCTACAATAATATTCATTATACTTATTGCAATAAACTAATATTAAAAGATCTAGCAACAACAACAAAGCTCTAGAACCACAAAACAACAGCTATCAAGTTACAAGTTATGTGAAACTCCATTTTTTAGAAAGTTACATGCACCTCCAAGTGGCCAAGTGGTGAGTCATGCAGTAGTTTTCCAATGTAAGGCAACCTAATTGTCAAGGCAACCTAAATGCAATGTTAAGTGTAGATGAAGTATAGATTGATATGAAAAGACATATTTAATCAATGAACCCCATTAGATAATTCTTGATTTGAACTAGCTGCACATGGTAAACATGGGCGCATGGGAGACATGGGCACATGGGGGACATGGGCACATGGGGAGAGTGTGATGGATAGGAAAAAATTTAAAATTTATGCTCAAGCTTGCATTTACCTTGGTAAATGGGATTAGTGGACTTGTATGATTATAAAATTTGTGATCAAGTGAGGGGCCAAGGGGCAAAGTGATGAACGTGGACGTGCGGTATGAAAAGACATCTTTGGTAGAACCCGTTGAATCTTTTTCCAACTTGAAATTGAAATTGAGATATAAAAGGGGTAGGGAGGGAGATGAAGAGGCACATTGATTTGAACCTAAAATTGAATTTGAGTTTATATTATCCCATGGAATATATTTTAATGTGAACCAAGGACATGCCGTGGGAACCATGCAGGGCACTTTTTTCTATAATAGTACTCTAAATTATCAAAAAAATTCAAATAACATGTTAATTTTTTCTGCTCAAGTGTTCACTTACAATTTGAGTTGCACAAAGCACAAATGATTGCAAAGAATTCATAAAAAGCCTTCCCCCAAAATGGCGGGTGCACAAATCTACTATCTATCTATTCTTATAATAGTCTTGTATCATTACTTGGGTAGTTGGGTGTCAAAATAATAGAATGTAAGGCGGTTGACAAACTCATTAATAACCAAATTTTCTATAACCAAATTTTCTACCTTACTAGTTGGCCTTGGATGGGAGGCCATGGGCATGAGATGGGATGGGTCATGGGCATGAGATGAGATGGGTCATGGGAATGGATGGAATGGGATAGATCATGGACATAAACGGGATGGGACGGGTTATGGACATGGATGGGATGGATCGTGGGCATAGAATGGGATGAGTTATGGGCATGAAATGCAATGGATCACAGACTTGGGTGGAATGGATCATAGGCATGGGTGGGATGGGTCATAGGCATGGGTGGGATGGGTCATAGGCATGGGTGGGATGGGTCATAGGCATGGGTGGGATGGATCATAGGCATGGGTGGGATGGATCCATGAGCATGGGATGGGATGGATCCATGAGCATGGGATGGGATGGATCCATGAGCATGGGATGGGATGGATCCATGAGCATGGGATGGGATGGATCCATGAGCATGGGATGGGATGGATCCATGAGCATAGGATGGGAGAATAGAGATCAATGTTAATTTTTTTGCAGGTACCCCCTTTTGTGATGGCCTTCTGATAGAACAGTGGGTACACGGGCCTACTAATAGTATTAGATTTCAATAGAGAAAACGCAGTACAAGTTTAGCTTTATTTTGCTTCCATAGTGAAACCATATTAAACAACGTAATCACACAAAATTTGTGTTATTTACTAATCTTCATATTAATCAATTTACTATCTCAAATCAACTCATCTCTCTATAGTAGTGTCCACAAATTTTGCTAAACTCAAACTTTTGTCCATTTTATAGGAGCTATCAAAAAACAAGAAAAAAAAAAAAAAAAAATTTAGCCCTCTATAGACCAAGAAAACTTATTTTTTTTAAATTATTGCTCTGCAAAATTCCAAGGCCAATCTTAAGACAAATGCCATCGTGTTATTATACAACCTGCGGAGACAAGGATTCTTGTACAAGTAGACCTTCATGAGCCCTCCATAATAACATACAACCACATAGAGTCCTTAATACATTCGATTCATTCTATTGGTTCTTGATGAAAAGCCACACATGAAGAAGTTTGAATAAGGCCATACTTAAAAAAACAAGCCAAAGATGCAATGCTAATACAATGCCTTTGGAGTTCTTCTCAAAAAAATTGTTTACTGATATGGAACAAACAACCAAAATAGAGAACCATTTGCATTGATGTCAAGAATCTTTCATAGCAAAATTGCTCAAAATAATGCCACAATGGGTTTCATTTTTGAAGAAGAATACATTAATTCAAAGCACATGTGGGAAAGGATATAGAGTAATTTGTGACAAGACTTTAATTGTTTACACAAAACCTAACAATTATTTTGGTGTACTTGGTTTGCTATGTTGATGTTACAAACATATGCTAAGCCTAATTCCACTACAGGTGTGAAGAGATGGTGAAACCAATTTCAGCAAAATAAGATGTTCATACAACATTTGCACAATTATTAGTGTACATGCTGTGTACGTAATGAGGCGAGGAGGTCGTGGTTACAATTTGCAAGTGCCTTGGAGGCAACATGATGATCTAATTCTAGTAATACTTTTGCACTTTTTCTCAAAAAAAATATTGAAAAATACATATTGTAGATGTTTCTCAAATTTCATGCTTTAGTGTAAACTTTCATGCTCACTTGGAGTCATAAAACTCAAAAACAACAAACAAGTTTGCAAAAGGACAAACTCGTTTACAAGTTGTTTTTAGGTTCTCCAAATCCAAGTTCAGCATTTAAGTTTGCACTTATTGTTGAAGTGCTTTAGCTCATACAAATGCTCATGTATTGTACAAAATATGGTTGTTACTAAATTTAGATTGTTTTAGGGAACATTTCAAAGATATTTTTTGCAAAAAAAAAATTATCCATTGCCGATGTCATACAATTTGCTCTTCAGCTATAAAAGCCATTATACATAAGCTTCTTTGTAAATTATGGGAAACTCTCTATATACCTCCCCTTGGAAAATGAAGAGAATTTTTTACAATTTGTGATGTTGCTTATCCTATGCCATACGCACTTTTGTTAAAAACATAAGCACATTTGAGAAACTTGGCTTCACAACTTCCAAAAAGCATCCAAAATATTCAATCTCCAATACGGAGACCAAAAAAATACACTCTTTTCCAAAATTTGCACTTGATAAATTTTCATATAAATAATTCCAAGGCTCAAAAAGTATCAAATTGCAAGCGTTCAATCATGCAAACGCAACAAGTAAACAGTGTCAACACCCAAGTGCCAAATCAGTCTTCACCATATGGTGTAAAATTCTAAAACTATCAAAGAACTTTAGAAGCTACAAAAGCTTCAGTACATCCAAGACAAATAACAAACATTTTTCTCAAAACATCAAATTCATTGGTTTTGAAAGTGTCTTCAAATCCTTTAAAATAACTTAGGCAAAAATTGATAGAGTACTTTTGACAAGCTTGGTTCAAAGTTCAAACCCTTTATTAAAAAAGAAAAATTTGATGGATATCCCTCAAGTTTGCAATATCTGTATAGTTGCCCTTGGTTTTCCAAAAATTGCACAAATATCCTTGGACCGTAGTTTTCAAGCGTGTGGTATGTTGTGGACAGTCACTTCCTTCTCCCTTTATATGCACGTTGCTTCTATCTTATTCTATTACACTCCCTCCTTCAACATTGATCATGAAAGAAGTGGTGTGCACAACAAAATAATTACTTGAAAATTATGATCCAAAGACATCTGTACAATTTTATAAAAAACCAAAGGCATCTATTCAAACATTACAAGATAGTCACACCTTCTTTGCTCCATTCTTGATCTTTGGAGAATGGAGTCAAGGCAACCCATCTGGGCTAATTATTTGAAGATGGAGAAGTTTTCTCTTCTCCTCTTGAGGTGAAGAATGGGGAGGAAAAATCTTGACACATTAATTTTTTACCATTTTTGTCTTGTTTTCAACCTACTTAGTTTTTATTTACCCTTATTTTTTCATTTTTAGCAACACCTATTATGTTTATAGAAGCTACTTCTCATACCTACGCTTCAGCTTTTTTTACTTTAATCCTTCTCCATTCTCCATTCTCTATTCTCTATTCTTCAATAACCACAAAAGGAGTGTCCCACCTTCTTTTATGGAGACGTGCTCCCATTTGCCCCTATTTTCACTCCACCATGTCTCATGATGGGTAGTCACGGCACTTTTTTTTCTGTTTGCAAAGAATGAGAATGCAAGTGTGTTGTGTTGCTGGCAACTGGTAGGCTTCAAGTTAGCTTAGCATGCTTAACTTCTCACTGGTCCATTTTTCTCTTCTGGAGGTAAAAAATGGAGTGGAGAATGAGTTAGCGTATGAACTTTTTACCATGGTCTGTTTGTTTTCCCTGCTCTTGAATTGCTTTTCATCCTAGCTCTTTTTGCTCCTCCAATCACTAGCAGTGCTGCCTTTCTCTAAGTAAACCATTTTCCATTCTCCATTCTCTATTTTCCATTGCAGACAAATGGAATGTCACAACATGTTCACTAAAATGAGCTCTTGTTGGCTTCTACTTTCATTTAGCAGATTCTCAATCTCCATTTCTTTTTATTCTCCAAGAAGCTGTGACTACCGCTATTGTTCACTGAAGTTTCATTCTTGGAGAAGGTGTAACTGCCTCTGTTGTAAATTTTAGAGGTGTCAATTAGATTTTTCTTTTAAAATTATTTCTACTTTTTATTTATTTCCTTTTGTAAATGGCATGTTTGTTTGCAGAGTTCCACGCCCTTTGAACAATTGGAAGGCCAGAAATTTAGACTGGTAATTGCCTTTGTGGGGTTTAGCACTGCCATCCTCATTTTTGTATGGAACTCCAAACAAGTTGTGTTTAGAAGTGACCTTCCACCAAGGACGTTGCCAGGACTTATGTTTTCCTTATACAGTCATAATTACATTCAATTCCCAAATGGGAGCCAAGATGAGACGTGGCACCAAGGCAGTGGAGCAAATGGTAGGAGACATAGGACATTATCACATCCATTATTTGAACTCAAATTTGAAAACAAACTTGGAAGGTGAGCCATGAGACTAGTTTTTTTGTTGAAATATTAAATTTCACCTATAAAAGTGTACTTAGGGCTATATAATTGTTAATTATAAATGTTCATCTTTTAAAAAAGTTGCTATTTTTAAAGTTTTTCCATTGATCTTGAGTTCAAAATTGGTTCATGCTCACAAATTTTGGCTCATGGATTCACTATTTTATGCTCACAAAATAGCATCCTTTGACTTTGAGTTAACCCACTTTCATTGTTATGTGCTTGGGTAACTCTAAAAACTTTGAAAAGTATCCAAACCCAATGAGCGGGGAGATCCAAAAAACTATAGAAAGGCAAGCAAACAAAATGTCAAAAAAATTGGTTGAAATATGAGTCACCTAATAAAAATTGGGTTGAAGTTTTGGAAAATGTTTAATTATAATACAGTACCCTAAAAAAAGTCTACATACTCCCCTTTTAAGGCATTCAAAGAAGTTTGCTTAATACAAAACATAATTGACATTCTATCCTCAAATTTTTTGTATGTGATCCTTGTGCAATCATGATCAAGCATATCAAACTCTAAATACTAAAAACCATAATCCTATTTTTGATAAATGGTTTTGTGTCAAAATCGTGGTTTTACAAGAAAGTTGATAAAAAAATGTTGGCGATGAAGTTTTGAAATTTGATTGCATGGATATGTTGGAGACATCCATACGCACACCTTTCTTTCAAGCAAACATTTCCAGAACAATTCCAAAAGAATTCTATTAAATAATTTATTGTTAAGGTGATCATAACCAGATTTGGTAAAATACACTCTTCTTCATCAAAATTAGCTTTTTGGCAAAATAAACATACCATCATGTTTAAAGGTACAAACTTTATTACAATGTATGAGTCTTTTGCCACAAACTAATTTTCATGAAGAAATATATATTTTACTAAATTTGGTCATGATCACCCTAACACTAAGATGTTTTTAGAATTCTTTTGGAATTTTTTTGGAAATTTTGGTTGAAAGAAAGGTGTGCGTATGGATGTCTCCAACATATCCATGCATTCAAATCTCAAAAATTCATCCCCAACGTTTTTTTATCAACTTTCTTATAAAACCATGATTTTGACACAAAACTATTTATCAAAAATAGGATTTTGGTTTATAGAGACTAAAGTATGGTAAGCTTGATCATGATTGCGCCAAGATCACATACAAAATATCTATGGATAAAATGCCAGTTATGTTTTGTATTAAGCAAACTCCTTTGAATGCCTTGAAATGAAAGTATGTAGACTTTCTTTTGGGTAGTGTACAATAAACTAATTTGTTCAAAAAACAACACTTTAAGGGCTACTTTGCCCTTTCATGGGCTTTTTGAGACAAGAAGATTTTTTGTCTAATTTTTAGACTAAAAAAAAGGATGTCAAATGTAAATGAAAAAATTTCATATTTTTTGAAGCATTATTGAGTCATTCATGAATTTTCAATATCTTTGTAGTAGGCACCTATTTGTGACTTGTAGGTCTCTTAAAAATTGATCACTTGCAACTTGTAAAGAGATGAGGTAAAACCAAGGAATATGATTAGCTTTTGCAATAAAGTACACTTCTTCTATTCATTCAATGGACAACATAGGTTCATTAAAGGACCAGTTTATATCCATTATTTAGCTAATTATAGGGACGCTTTTGGAGAGAGGTCGCAAGTTGAGCATATACCTAATACATGCACTATCCTAAGCATGAGTTAATAAAATTGGTCATAAATGAAAAATGTATGACTTATTTCAAAGAAACTCAAAATCTCCTTGGATATTGCTCAAGCCTATTTTGAATGATGTTGAAAGTACCACCATGTATGTTTATGGTGCCCTCTAACATGCAATAGAAATAATGACAACTTTTGCACATTGGCCTTTGTTCATGAAGAAAAATGCAAGTGATTGTATAAATTCTGAAGGTGTAATGAATCAAAAGTGAATTTTGTATATTTGAGTGTCAAGGGATACTATAAATGAAACTTGGATAAATCCAAAATTCATTTAATGCATTTTGAGAAAAGATGTTCATGACATCAAGATGTTATTGATAGAAAAGAAGGGTAAATTGAAAGGAATTTTATTACAACTTGTTCCATTGCAAAGCCGCCTATTTCCATAGTATCAAAAATGTGTATTCATTTTTTGAAATGGTCACTAGCTCCACAAAATTTTCACCTGTGTGCTACTCATCAATTTGGATATTGCGTGGTTCAAGTTTTCATTCAAAAGTAAAGGAACGACATTTAATTTGAGTTAGTAGTAGATAAAACTTACTTCATTGAAACTATTTTTTGAACAAAAGCAAGAGAAATGAAGTAGGAGTGTAAGTCATTATATGCAATTGGAACTAAAAAATAAAAAGTTGAGTCATTAAGTGTTACAATTTTTGAAGCTTTTAATGTGGAATATGCTTTTTCACTGAGTAGCATCACTTATGCAAGGCAACTATGGCTTGTTCTAGATTAAGAGCTGAAAATAGTATTGGAGCTCAAAACAATTGAAATCATTGCCATTTGTTGGTTAAATTTCTAAAATCAACTCTAAGGCGTTTGCATGTAAGAACCACAATCAAAGTTTTGAAAAACATGTCTAATGCTCAAAAAAACAAGAATGACAAAATCACAATTCCAAAATTTGGTCATCCAAGAATGGAAGGCAAATATGTTGCTTGTGGATGTAGTCACAATTTGATAAAGGAAGGTTATTTTAATACAAAGAAGTTTGGTATTAAATAAACTAATTGGCACTTTCCCAGGTAGTTGAAATCTCAACTAATTTGGATGGTGTCCTTCTCTATTCCATCTCTTCTAGGAAAAACAAAATTTTGTAATTATAATCTCAAGACCTTTGCAAAAAAAAGAAGTAGATACATATTTTTATTGTACTTTTATTACAATAAATGCTTGAGATGATGTTTGAGGGCATGTTTATTTTCAGAGAGTAACAAGTTTTGGTGACCTTTCTTTGTAATGTGAATTAACTCTAAAATATGAATAAATGCCCTTGTGCACAATTTGCCAACCTTGGTGACAGCATCACTTTACTAAAAGTTCAATACTTCACCATATTTATCCAAATTGCTAGTTTGACTCTTTTATCCATAAAGGTCAAGTTTGCTAAAATGAAATATTATGCGGGTGGTAACTTACATTGAATTTTGACATCTTCATTAATTTGTGCTCCTTTGTGATATGCATCTTAGCGAAAGGTTTTACATTGAAATGAAACTGGGGATCCAAGAAAAATTGTTTAATTTCAATATTGACACTGGAAGTCAAGGCACATGGGTGTATTGCAAACGTCTTGGCCACAAATCAAAAATTACAAATTTGGTTTGTTCCTCTCTTATATCACTAGTAACTATTACAATACTCACCTATATTGAAATTATAGCTTGAATGTAGGTATTGCTATTGTGGCCACAAGTTTTGCTATTCCTGTTTCAACTAACATTTTTTTGTTAGTAACATCACATATCATCCAAATGTTTTGCTATTATCACCACAACTTGCACTACACAAGAGCACTGTCAAATCAAACATTTGTTGTCAATTAGGTCGCCTTGATTTGGACACTTTCTATCACTTTGGACATGTTTTTGTCAAATTTTTGTCAATTTGGACGATTTAGTCAATTTGGAAGTGTCACTGTGTATAGTCTTTCTTGTAGAATTGCCAACCCACTACAATGCACATTCTCAACTTGTGACATTGTATCAAAGTAAAAAGAACAAAGCAAGAAAATGTTCAGTTAGAAAATGTATAGTTAGAAAATGTTACTTTGAGGGTTAATGGTCTATTTGTCTTCTTCACCTTTGTATGACCATTCTTGCAATTTATTGTCCAACATTTCTATCTTGTCATAATTGAGACATATAAGGAGTGTCAACCTGCATGAAAAAAGAACATTGAGCAAAAAAAATGGTGAAGAGAGTAGTGGACATGTGGTGATACTAGCAAAACCATTTGATTGGGGTGGCAATAGCTATACCTTCTATTTAGTATGAGAATTTACAATACAAGTGCAATGAGTAAGGAAATAAAATACAAACCTTTTCAAGCATTTGATGGAGGTCATAAATAACTCCTAGCAAAGCTTTAAGGACCTACTGCAAATATTTTAAACAATGATATTTTTTAGCATTTATAAAAATACTATATTCTAGTTCTAAAAGCAAATGTTTTTAATTTTTAGTTTTTACTCTTGTGTTTATAGAGAACAAATCTTTTTTTTCCTCACTATATGTTTGTATGTAAAGTATAAAAGATTTATGAATGTGTTAGCAACTATGGCAATTCTGGCTTTGCTTTTGCAAGGATGACAATATTTTAAAAGTATCATGTACATTTTTATTGAAACACTAAGAGCACTTTGTAAACATCATGTGCACTTTTGATACTTACATGTCAAAGGGAAATTTTTCATCCCTTGCATGACAAAAAATATTTGCAAAATAAGAAAAGGCCATTTTTCATACAATTTTTTGAAAGAGATCATAAACACATGGTTCATCATGGAATGCAAAAAACAACCTCACCAAATGTACTCATGATTTTGGGTAACCCAAATTGTGAGAAAATTCAAAGACATTGTGTTAGGTCTTATGGTGCCCTTCTTGCAATTTTCATGAGGCCATCATGCAATGTTGACTATTACAAATTTTAGAAATAGCATTGTAATGCGTGGGCACTTGCCATATCATTGTAGAGCACTATTGAGGAGCAAACATTATGACTAGCTGGGCATTCACAAGTTAACCTCTAAAAGCCCAAGTAGCCCTTTGAGGGCCAAGTGGGGTTTTGGGCATGTTCCTACAGCTAAATCAGTTTGTGTGATTTTTTGGAACTTTTATTAAACTAAATGGGAATTCAAATGCCTTTGTTGCCATCTAACTTTTCTTCATTCCAACATTTAACAAAGAAGTGCAAGAATTTATCAAAACTAGGGGAGGAGGGGCAGTTTGGGCAAGGGTTCTTTTTAGTTAGTGAGTTTTGACTCCAAAGAGGGTCAACTCCTATCCATGGGCACAAGGTGTGGATACTTGGGCAAAGGGGTATGGAGTGGAAGGGGCTCTTTTTGGGAGACTCCCTACTTCCATTCCTTTTGCCTCTTATAAAATTTGGTACTCTACATTTTTTAGCAGTTTGTGTATTTGTTTTTTGATATTTTTTTCAAATTGTAGTGGGTTAGGATATCTTGGTTTTCATTGTTAGGATCCATGTAATTCAAATTACTGAATTTTACATAAATCCTCCAATTTTGCTTCCTATATTTGCAACATTTACAACCTTTTGGCATTCAAAGATTTTTTGACGTATGTTATACACCTCTAATTCATTTGAAATTTCTCCTACACATACCTAACTTGGTCATTTTACCTTGCGTAATCAAATCTCAACTTTGTGCAAAGCAATTTTTTTGCTATAAGAGTGGTCAAAGGCTTTTGAAATTTTTGGGCAAGAAGGAAAAGAAGCTATTTTTCTTTGCTTCATGTGTCAAGATCTCACTCCTCTCTATCTAAATAAGCTAATTTTTTTCCCACAAATACCTCTTGCAATCTAGGGCAAGATCCTATGGTTAAATTTCAAAAAAATACTTTTCTCCTTCCTTTCTACCCATTCCCCTAAAAATGGCAAGTTTTAATGTCTTTTACAGAAAAAAGAACTTGGGCCTTTTGGGGTGAATGGAAATGATGTTAATTGTGATGATGCAGGGACCTCATGGATATTTCAAGCCGAGAAACATGGAACCAATAAAGTGTAATGGAAAAGACGAAAGACTATGCCACAAGTATCAATACCATCATGGACGGTATAGACCATGTAATGCTCGTTACAATTTTGAATGCTTAGCATGGATTGATTATATAGATGGATCAAGGTACATGGGTACTTATTATTGGGAGAGCTTCACATTGCCAACCTGGGACAAAATGGAAGCGAACGGGCAAGGAGTACTTGGGTAATTGCGACACACACACACTATGTATGTATTTCAATTTCTACACTACTAACAACAACTCAAAATTAGCCCTTAAACGTCTGAGTGTGCCATAGCAAGCAATACAATACAATGTATTTTTCTTGTGCTTGGAATGCATCCACACCATTACTACATTTGAGATCAACAAAGAAGATAGAATATAGATCAATACGATTTGAGTGAGCTAGTGAAGATTCCAATTTAAAACTATTTGTAGGTAGCAAATGAGTCATACAGCACCACATACTATCCCCTATGGTTGTGTGGTTGTTTGAGGTCAAGTGTTTTGAGTCCCAAACCTATTTTTGAAATAATCTTTTTAGCCCAAAAGCCAAGTTAAAACCTCCAACTTTTTCTAAATAAGTTACTGATGGGTCTAATTAGTGGATTGGATATTTTTGTGAGTTTGTTCAAGTATACCCCTCATTTTTAGAACAAATCAATATTACACAAGTTAGTTTTCTTAGTGTGAGACTTTGAAAAATGAGAAACCCTTTCACTTTAGTTTTGGTGAATTTTGTCTAGTTAGTGTGAAGGTGTGATATGTTGCTTGCCCTTGTCCTCCAAGTAAAGTTTTGAGCACAAATTTTTGTTGTTTGTCAAGTAACAACATGGTGGCACCCTTCCTATAATGGAACATTTGTCTCACTCTCTATTCAGTTGAGATACATGCTTGCTAAATCTTCTCAAAAGTTTGGCCACTTGACTCACACTTTTTGAGGTAGTAATCAAATTTTGTAATCCATAGTATATTGAGTTAATCTAAATTACTACAAACTACTTCATTAAAGTGCCTTCCAAGTTATTCATATACTATTTGGATTAGTGCAAATTAGTACTATTATTGCGGGGCGCAATAAATGAGTAACTGAAACAACTTGTATAGTTGCAAGATCATAATGCTCAAAGTTTGAAAACAAGTTTGTTTGCCACTACTTTCAAAGGTGAATTTTTGTCTTTTAAATTTTTTTGTCTATAAATTTATGTCTCTGACAACTTTGTGCCCTTTGAAAAACAAAGGAAAAAGGGTTTAAAAGCACACAAAAGAGTTAGACAAATGAAGTTTGAGTTTGTCTCAAAAGAAATGAATCATAAGGAGATATAAAATAAGAAGGACCCATAATTTGTATGTAACACTGACCTGAAGTTAACCAAAGACCACACACATTTTCTCAAAATCCGCTAGCAACAACAGTGGTGAACTTAGGTGTGCAAATCAATCAAATTTGGACCCAATTTGAATAATCCAACCGTACAAATGGAAAGAACGCCTTGTTTATTGTAAAGTAGGAAGAATCAAACTAGATCTACCTTTTGAGATGAAACATTATAAACATTGATTAAGTCATAAGCAAAAATCTATAGTTCTCATGCTTGTGTAGTTTGCTTCATGTGAGCTTTGCTTAAGAAGAGCCTTACATTTTTAGAAAGCAGGCTTCCACACCTTTCCAATGAAACTAGTTTCACACAAAATGGATAAAAATAGCAATCACAAGGTGTAGCTAAGTGGACAAAAATGGTCAAGTATCCTACTTTAGTTGCCATTTAAAATTGATTGTATAGAAAATATGATAAATGCCATGAAGAACATGATTAGTGAAAACAATGAAGAATTGGCCTTACATGTAGGGTGACTAATTTTAGCAATGAAATGACAACACAGTTCCAATAGATCTTCAAACACTACAATCTAGTACCGTAGAGAGAAACTATATGAGCGTATTTCTTAGGGAATTTAAATTATTTTGGGATTTTGCAATTGAGATGTGAAATTCTTTTTGGATATTTGAGGTATTGCATTGTTGCTTTGATTCATTTTTGACCAAAAATGGATATGTATTTTTAGGCCGTGTTGTATAAACATCATTATTTGTCAGCTCACATATCTAATTCTGTTGTTATTTTATTAGTCGGATGCAAGACTCTTGTGCACACATGCGTGCTTCAAGATCAATTTCTAGTTTCTTAAGCAATTTACTACATAGGCCTTAGACCACTCTCTTGAACCAAAATATGGTTCGGTGGTCTGTAAAGGGTTAAGTATTGTCAACCCCACCACATTATCTTAGGTAGCATTTGTAAATTTTTTGGTTTTTTATTTGGAAATATGTGCATAACAAATATCAAAAACCAACGTTGTATCTGATTGCTTCTTGCTAATGCAATTTGTTGATGCAAAAAATAATTCTTGCGGATCCATATTTTAGTAGTAAAGATAGAACAATTAAAAACTTATAAATTAAATATGTGTGTATCTTACCAAACTTGGTTTGAATTTTTTGATGAAGTGACAATTTTAGGTGCCAACTATGAGATTTGAAATTAAAAAACACATAATAAGAATCATCAATTTTGCAGTATTTATTAAAATTGCATTAATAAAAATATGACTTGTAGAGCACTATAATCTTCAAATTCCTCAAATTTCCTCAAATTTATTCAAAGCAATATTTGGGTATTAGAACTTGCTTGAATATATGAAATGCTCAGATTATGCCTCTCAGTGCTCAAGAGTTAATTTTAGAATTAGACAAAATTGTGACACATACAAATATAAGATTTTGCAGTATTCAAAATAAACAAGACCAAAAGAAAATATCATTTTATCTCTAAAATAATGAGAGTTACATAACAAATATGAACAACATGATTATGAAGTTTTTATTCATCATGTTTATTAAATTTTCAAATCAAATTATTAACTAATTATTAATTGAATCAATGTGTTTTACTGAAACTAGATTGTCCAAAATGATATTAATGTAAATAGAATTTCACTATTCAATTTTGCATTACTTGAAAAAAATTATTTGGTTTTGAAATTTTGCAGCATGGCAAATATATTTTTGCATTGGTATTTTATGCACAAGCATATGCTATTTCTAAAATCATTTAGAAAGCTTTGACTATTCTGTAGTATTTGCAATTTAATGTACTTATGGACCACAGATTTCATACAAATCATGTAGGCTTGTCATTTTTTTTGGTCTTTTCAATAGTACAAGGTCCAATTGTACGGTCATAAGCCCAAACTCCAAAAGCACCAAATTCAACGTTCAACCCCTAAGCGTCACAAATAGAACATCATGTTTGAGAGAGCATCCTAAACAAAATGGAATAACTTGGAGTATTACCAACAACTAAAACATCCATTGTAGAAATTTGTTGGCAACTCCTTGACAAGTGCAAATCTATAAGTTGTGTAGAAATTCACCATACGGATATGATAATTATAAAGTTTGATGATTAAGGTGTTCCCGGAATCTAGATCCAAAAAACCTCTGCTGTGACGCTTAGGGGTTGACCCAAACCTTCTATATAACAATAAACCATTGTTTACATATGCAATGTTAACCTTTTTTGATTTTTTTCAAAGAATATTGGTTCCTTGTGTACCTAAAAATGGATTATTCAACATCCAAGATGAGTGGCATATATGGGGTATTTCCTCAATGGAATCAATCATAAAGCTAGACATTGTATTTTAGGAAATTTGCAAATAATCTAAAATTTGCTTTTATAAAAAAGTGATTTCAAAACAAGGATACTTGTTATATGATTCACAATTGAGCATTATAACCATTGCTGTGGTTTGAATTAATTAATTAATTAACTTCTTTTATGTTTGTTGGATTTTCAGGTGTATAACTCAAGATACGTATGAAAAAGAAATAGATGGAAATATTTATGATGGAGTCATTGGTTTGGGTACTTGTAAGAGTACAATCACAAGTGATTGGATGAAATCAAAGCTTATAACCAATAGAAGAATTGGAATTTGTTTAGGACAAGCAAAGTCAAGACAACTATTATCTTCAAGGATTGATGTTGGTTATGTTACTGTTGGAGTTAATTTACAAGAGAAGTTTGGTGCAAACCATTTTGGTTGGGCTGAGCTAGCAAACACTGAAGGGTGAGATATTTTGAAACAATATTTTGGAATGATTTATCACTTGGTCCATTGATTTTGGTTTCTTCCTATTTAAAAAACTATATAATTCTCATCATCATGAAAACATGTTTTATTGCAAGTGGTTTGTAACATACCACAAAAAAATTAGGCGCTATTGGCAACATTATGAGGTCTTTAATTGAGTCCTTTGTGGATATTTTGGTATAATGTTATATTTAGTGACATCTTCAATTTCATGTGTATCAATTTTAAATTTACTCAATATTATCAATTACACTATGTTCAGTTCAAAACTTGATCAATTTTGGTCAAAGTGTATCTAACTCAATAATTTGAGCATCCTAATAAAAAGAATACAAAGGACCTATTAGAAGTTGTATATTAGTCCATTTGATGTTTAACTTTGAAGCGAGAATTCATTCATATGTTGTTACAAACCTCTTTTTAAAGTAGAAAAACAATACATAATGATTCTTTTTCATAATTTCAAAAACAAGTAATTATTTTGATATAGATTTTGTGAAAACTTGTTGAACAAAAAAGTAAGTGTTATTCCTTAAGTGGCTCTTGTTAGTTTATGTTTCACCCAAATTATAGTGATGCTCGGATAAGGTCACCTTTGTAAAAGAAAAGTTTGGATGATGTCAAGATCTCTTTTCTATTTTTGTGTTCAGGTCCAATTAAATGAAATATCTTTTTATTGTCAATACTTGAATATGGTCAACTTTTTTTTCTTCACTTAGAGCATTGACCTTGTCCAAGCATCACTGAAATAATGCTACTTTTTTGTAGAGTGCAGGTTTGATTGTGGAACTTATGCCACACTAATCTGTATTATATTTGAAGGCAAAGTTCACTACCCACCTACAAGTGCTCTACCTCTCAGCCTTGATACTGGGGCCGAGTTAACATATTTGGAATCTTGGTTCTTTGATGAATTCTCATATGAAGTACATTCCTTCATTGTATTTATCTTTTACAAATTGAGATTCAAAGTCTATTGAAATGATAATAAATTTTGTTTATTTAGAGAATTGAAAAGGCCAAACCTTGGGTTTGATATATGCATATCCATGGAGTATATTTTAGATTATCACCATCAAAAAGATGAATTTGATAATTTTGAATTCAAATTTGGACTTAGAGACCTTGATTTAGTCTAAAACGATACTGGAGGTAACAATTGAACATCACCCAATGAAAAAGCTTTGCCAAAGGTGAAAATATCACTTTTAACCCTTGAATCCCTGAGTGTCCCCTTGGGGGACAAATGAGATTTCGAGCAAGTACCTATGACTAAACTACTTTGTGTGATTTTTTGAAACTTTTATGGAAGATGGGGAATTCAAAGATCCATGTGCACATCTAATTTTTTTTTTTTCATTTTGACATTTTTTGAAGAAGTAAAAAATGAATTTCTGAATTTTTTTGGAGATGGGGCAGTCTGGGCAGTCCAAAAACTTTTTTAAAATTTACATTTTTTTGAATTAAAAATCTGAAATTGGTTCTTTGAGTTTACTTATACATTGGAAGCTTTGAATCACTCATTTCCAATAAATGAAATGAAAGTTATGAGGACTTTTAGTTAACTAGTAGATATGAAGCCATATTTAGTAGTTAACTAAAAGTCCTCATGACTTTCATTTCATTTATTGGAAATGAGTGATTCAAAGCTTCCAATGTATAAGTAAACTCAAAGAACCAATTTCAGATTTTTAATTCAAAAAAATGTAAATTTTAAAAAAGTTTTTGGACTACCCAGACTGCCCCATCTCCAAAAAAATTCAGAAATTCATTTTTTACTTCTTCAAAAAATGTCAAAATGAAAAAAAAAAATTAGATGTGCACATGGATCTTTGAATTCCCCATCTTCCATAAAAGTTTCAAAAAATCACACAAAGTAGTTTAGTCATAGGTACCTGCCCAAAATCTCATTTGTCCCTCAAGGGGACACCTAGGGATGTAGGGGTTAAATTTGTTTGTATAAACAGCTAAGCTTTTCATTGGGTGTTATTCAATTATAACCTCACTTATGATTCTAGACTTAAAATCAAGGTCTCTAAGTCCAAATCTAAATTCAAGATTTTTAGATGCAGCTTTTTGATGGTATAAATCTAATATTTACCCCGTGAGGGGTGTGCATATATCAAACCCAGAGTGTGCCCTTATCAATTCCCTTTATTTATTATGAATTCAATATAAATAGAATAAAATTTTCTAAACCCTAAATCCTAAACCCTAAAATTACAAGTGCCTATATGTTACTTGTTGCACTTTGTCTTGTGATATATTTCAAATTGACATGTTTGTCAAACATTTGGAAGCAGCTTGATTTCCATGCACACGGGAAAGGATATATTAATACCGAAAGTGACTTCAATTTCCAAGAATCAGATCGTAGACATTGTTGGACTGCCCCCAAGGTACATACATACACACAAATTGTGTTTGTTCTAGATGTATAAGAGTTTTTCTTTTAGAAAACTCAAACTATTTCTTAAACTTCTAAAATGGTAATAAGTGGCAAAGAGAGCCATGCAATAGTGAGGTATGTTTTGTTGCAAAATTGTGGGAATGATTTCTTAACTTTTAAGATTTTCAAACATTTTTTATTTGCTAAGACTATAGTTTGTCCTACCTATTGTTTTTGGGCAACTTTCTAGATTTTAATGAATAGGACTTAACAATTGTAAAAATCATATGCTGTACTTTTTGATGCTAGTTATTGTATCATACGTACCATTTAAGCAATTTTAAAGTTTAGAAAACCACAAACTTGCAAAAAGCTCTATTAGATGCCTTCAAAATCATATTCCATTGGATGTTTTCTAAAAGATTTCTTGTTGTTATACATTTACTGGCTTTCATTGCTATGTAAACTAGAAATAAATAATGGTAAACAAGTAAAAACCAAACACATCTAAGCATGTTTAACCCTTAATCGTTAGGCTTACAACCATGGCCTATCTTGCCCTGTAGAGCTACAGTGCATTGGCAAGTGCCAAGCTTATACTATTGTTCCTAAAAGCTACAAAAATCAACAATACATGTTGACCTCATAAAAATTGCAAGAAAGGCAATATGAAAATAACCACCTTGTCACAATTTTACAAGTATGAGTGAGTTTGATGAGATTAATTTTGCCTTCCATGATGGACCATGTGTTTATGATCACATCTAAAATTTTTTTTGATAAAAATTGACTTTTTTCTCTTGTACAAAATATTTTTTCAAAGCTAGCAGATGATTTATTGTCTGCCTGTGCTTTTATGGGTTGATACGTATGCCGTATGAATAAGTTATAAATGCCTAGATTTTTATTGGTGAACATCCTAAAGTCAATAGAAAGATTTTTCATTTAAATGGTGTATGGTTTTAAAGTTATTACAAATTCATTGTGAATCCAATATTCATACTACCTATATAATCTTTTTACAAAATTTCCTTTGAAGTTTAATTGGAAATAAAAAGAGGCAAATTTTACATTGTTCTTGCCATTGGATCATATAAAATGAGCCAAAGAGTATCTATCTAATTTTAATAAATATGTGTTGATATCACTAAAAGAACAATCAAGGAATTCAATAAATGTAGAAAGTTTCTCAACTATCCATTGTCACCGATTCATCAAAATTCAAATTTAACCTCTAAATACCCAAAGGTGTTGTTCTTGTTTGTGGAAGGCAATTTTGAAGTTTTTGAACTGTCCTTGCAAGATCATCAGTACACATCAAATTAAAATGGTCACTATAAAATCTTCAACTTCAAGGCTTCTAGATGGTGCTACCAAAAAATCCAAAATGGCCATGTGGATTTTAAGACATCTGTGACTGAATGTGGATGAGTATGGAATTTTTTTCTTTTTTTGGAGATGTCCAAAACATCTAATGGAACTGGTAACTTTTGGATACAAAATTGGGAAACAACCACTTAGGGATGCATTAGTGTTTACAGTTGTTACTTGAAAACTAATGGCTGTCCTTCCAATCCCATGACCATAGTTTCACAAATGAGCTTGCAACGCAACTGTCAAAGCGCATTTTCCTAATGCAAATGAATTTTTTAGCTTTAATTATTGATCATTAGTCATTAAGAAAAAAAGAAAATTTAGCGGTGGATGAATTTTGATTCTTATAACAAAGATATTCCAAGTGAAATTAGTCCAAAGGCACTTTTAGATTTTGTTCGATGACAAAATTTCAAGAAAAGGGCCTTTATTGCCCAAAGGAGTGCTCATGGAAAATCTTCACTTTTTTCTCAACTTGATGCCTGTTTTTCAATGTGGCAATTTGTCATAGGCTCTATGACACTATTCATGACATTATTCATGACACAAAAGGTATACTTGCAATTTAGCTTCCATCCAAAAAAAATTGGACTCAAAAGCTACCTTCAGCTCAGAACCTCTTCAATAAAAAAATTGAAAATATTAAAATCTGTGCCTTACACATAGTTTCAAAGTTTCTTGAAATTTTTTGGACACCAAAATTTGGTGCCTTGAGCATTAAGGGGTTATTCAAAAATGTGAATTATATATACATGACATTTTAAAAAAAGAGCTTCATAAAATGAAAATTGCCTTGACTGAAAGTTGCATGAGGTAGCCATAAAACACAATTCAAAGTGCTAATTTGGATGATTTTGTAAAAGATTTCATATTTGTCTCAATATAAAATCAAGGTCACAATAAGTGGTAGTAGTGGGTAGTAGAAGCTCTTGATTTCATACATATTTTATCCTTTTTTGAGCTCATTTAGGCTCAACATTATGGGGGTAACGCATGTTACTTAAGAGATACAACTCCACAATAAACATAAGGTTTTATTTTCTATATTTTTTGTTTTTTGCTCTACTATTTATTTCTATTGTTAATGCTTATGAAAAATGAAGTAGCAGATTGATAATGTTTTGTATAGTATGTTCTTTTCTTGCTAACGCTAGATGTGCAATAATTATCCAATGTACATTTTGAAATCACTTGAAACACATGAACTAGTTGAGATCTATATATTGTGTAGAGCAGATTTTTTTGGGTTGAAATTTCTATGAGCAACTAGTGTAAACTTATGTAAAATGATTATGAAACATATGTTTAAGTAGTAGTGACTTGCTTATCATTATTTTGATAGTCTTGTTTGATAAGTCATCTATTGATAAAAGAATTAGCTTACAATTGTATGTGATTATTACTACAGGACACAACAACATCACCACTTGACAATTTTCCAGTTATCACATTTTGCATGAAAGGAACCCCTGATTCAATCAATCTTAACCCAATGCAATGTCTAGTGGTTCAACCTAGAAATTATCTAGAATGGAAAGTAAGGGCTCATACTTTATGAAATGATAAATAAATATCCATCAAAATGTTTTTGAATCCACAATTTAAGTGTATATATTAAAAAATAACACTTGAAATATAGTCATAATAGAGAATCTTAAAGCAATACTCAAGTGTAAGGTATTCAAGTCGTAGTACTTAATGATAAACAATACAAAGAGTTATTTTTACACTCTAATAATTGTGTTTTATGGCACTTGTATCTTTACACTAATATGATTTTTTAATTTCCTTTTTTTCTATTGATAAAATTTTAGATAATTTGGAATTAACTACTTTTATGGAAGTGAAAATCTCAAAGAGATAATTGGAATGTATAGAGTTTGTTAGTCAATTTGTATATAAACCAATATCTATCATTATTTGGCTCATTGGTTTACTATTGCTTGTTTTTAGAACAATGCATAACAAAAAATATTCACTTTGATTAATACACAAAAAAAATAAGGATTTCAAGATTCCTAACATTTTAGCATGTTCACTTTATTAACAGGAAGATGAACTATTGCTGTGCTCAAACATTTTAAATGCAAACCTTGAAGTGATAGATGATGAAGATTTTTCACCATCGGGCTTAAAATATGAGTATGAATATGAAGGACAAGCTTTTTATAAAAAACTTGAAACAGAACCTATTCTTGGAAGTGAGTATCTAATTAATTAGTGAATTCATTATCCACTTTGATATCACATATTGCATGTTCAATCCATAACACATTAAATCAAAAAATGACTTTTACATTGCAATAAAATTTCTTTAAGAGAAACTAAGACATTTACAAAAAGAGCTTGGTACTAATGTTAGAATCCAAAAATCAAACTTTGAAGTCTTGGTCAATCTTTATACCCAAACATGCTATTATGCAACTTCAAACCAAAAATCTAAATTCATTTGAACATGTGTTACTTTCTAGAAATTAGAAGGTCTTAATTTTAAAAATTTAGAATAATGCTTAAATTGGTATTCCAAAAATCTAATGTATCTTCTAAATCAAGTATTTTTAACAAGTACCATTGTTCTTCTTTTTTTAGAGTTATTCTTGGAATCAAAAATTAGGAAATCCTAATTAATTTTATTCTAACTTTAGCATACTATGATATTAGCGCATATTATTTTAAAATCTCTTTGTTGTTCAAGAATAACTTACATAGTTGAAATGAGTAATGTAGTGAAAATAACAAGTGAAACTTTGAACCACAAAGTCAATAATTCAATTTTAAACCTTATCAATGCTTGGCTAGAAGTTATCATGTTTTAATTTTATCAATTTTTAGTTATTTGTTAGTAAATAATAATGTCTAGTATAATATGCTTAGAAAACCTTATAATTTTGTGCAAAAGGACAAAATTATACTCAAATTGTGTAAAATCTATTCTAAATGTGTGTGAGTTTTATTATAAGTTTTTTTAAGAGAATTTATTTTAAAAAATACATGTATTTCTTAAGTCTACCATTACAAATAACCAAATTGTTTTGAGAATTGGGTGATCAGGGGCTCAAATGAGAGATTATCTCTTTGAACTTGATCCAGATAATTATAGAGTGCGATGGCAACCAGATAATTGTGATTTTTGACAATTGGTAAATATACAAAATTAAACTCAAGCTTTCAAACAATTCTATTCTTGGAATGAAAGTGATTGGTATTTTAATAAGCTTGGTGCAATATTGCTTTTGCAGTTGGAATATTTATGAGTCATAGGTGCTTTAGATGAAATTACAAAAAGATGCTCAATCTAACTCACAAAGTCATATTTAACTATTCATGAACTATTCATATCATTATGTATTATTATGTCTTTATAAATTTGGAGATCTCTCCATGTTTTGTATGAATTTTAAACTTTTTGTAAGCTAGAGCAATCATGCCTATTTTAGATAATCATATAAGGACTTTGGATAGTTTGTTTGCCACACTTGCTTTGTCATTAAGATTATTTTCACATAAGCATATGATATGCATATGTCCCTCCAAGTATCACATGATTGAATCATTGAAAAATATTATATATTGAAAGTGCCTTCTTACCAAATATCAATCCTACAAGAGTTATTAGAAATTAACTACACTATTCATCCATGTGTATAAATTCCTAAAGGACACAACATGCCGTTGTGACCAATACAAGGTGTTTTGCTTGTATTTGAAGGCCTTCCCATGTTGTGCTTTGCTTTGGCCTTGGAAGACTTTGTACCAATGTTTCCTTCCACCATATGCAACGATTGCTAGGGTTTGCAGATTGTATTTCAATCTTCCAGCTTTGTTTATACATGGGCATGTATATGATGTAAGTATTTTTGCATCAGGTAGGGAACCTGGAGGAGGAATGGATGTAATCAAGGGTCGACATGTGATTCCACTCCCCGTTGGCATTGTCTATCTGATAAAATGGTGGGAGACGCCTCACACTATTAGTTGGACGCAGATCAATTTGAGAAAGTGGCACAGTTCAATGCAAGAGAGTGGCGCGGCTCTAATGCTTATTGATAGTAGTGGGTAGGTTGCGCTGGAGCAGATTTGGCAATAATGCAGGAGTATAATTTAGGGTTTTTTTGTGCTTTTAGAGGGAGGCATAGTAATGATTTCCAATCGGGGTGGCCTACATTGGGAGAGAAAGGTTAGTGTTTAAGGTTTTGTGCATGCAAGGATTTAGCAACGTCAACATTGCCAGCATCTAATGCGGATTTGACGGTACCAGCATGAAAGTTTGGGCAGCAAGTTTTGCACCTTTGGGCAACAAATTGCGGTACAACTGAAGCTCATGCACGCTTCATTTTGCGCCTCACCAACACCACATGGATGCGTGAGAGACAACTACCTCCTTGCACTTTTTGATCTTCTAGAGTGTTGGACCTTTAGTGGCATTGTTTCCTCTTTTGCAGCCATGTGCAATACATTCTTAGGTGGGGTGAGTGCTTTATCAAGGGTGACCCTTGAGGTTTTAGTGCAAAGGTCAATTACTTGTTGCAGAATACATTCTACTTGGATTATGCGACCAATCACCATGAGGAGATTCAGGGAGGAGGCTCAACTAGAAGGTTGCACTTGTCAAGTGCTCTTCTTGCCCAACTTGCAAGCACCGCTCCAATGCAGGCTGCTTAAGGCAAGTGAACTGCAACACCCAACTATTATACCTCCAAATATCACCCACAAAATTGCAGTCTTCCTATCCAAAGGAGGAGCTCCAAAGGGTCATGTCCATGGCTTTCAAGCAACATACAATCTGATGCAATGTGGAGAGTCCATTATGGCCAAGAAGCCAAGAAACATACTTCCTCCCTCCCTCAGCAAAAATAGTAATTTGCAACTTTTGTTGACTACAGCATCTCTATAATTGATTTGAAAGTGCTCTTCTTGTGCATGTCCACAATTTAGACATTGTTCACCTGAGATGGTTTGAAGCACAAACTGACAAAGTCATTGACGAGGAGGTGAGTTGTCAAGGATGTGCCAAGAAAATAGCTATGCGTGCCAGCAAAGGTTGGAGGGGTGGTCAATATTCAATAAAATTGACAAGGGTGTCTTTCATGCAAGAGTTGGGGGGGCTAATTGGACAACCTTCGAAGGGAGGAACATTGGAACATGGTCATGATTGAGGTCTACAGGGGAGGCAAGGGGCAGGAAGAAGTGGTGGCAAAGGTTGAGGGCAACACAAACCTCCTTTTGTTGTGCCTCCGGGGTGGATTCCCCCTAGAATAAGAGTTGTTAGGAGTAGCCCAATTTTGTTGTGGTCGTCGCAGTCAATGCGCAAGGGGGTGAGGTAAGTAACTCCTCAACTCTTTTTTCCTCATCTTTTCCCATGTCCAAAGTTTGTTTTTTGAAACAAACCGTTTGGGGGAGGGAGGCTTTGCTAAGGGTTTCTCATTGTAAAGTAACAATGGCAGAAGGATGTAAAGTCTTCCTTTTTATGCAACACTAAGTTTTGGGTTTAGGAGGCCATCTTTACACCAAGCCCCATCCAATTCCAGACTCCCACATATTCACATTCCACCTCAAATCTAGGGTCTAATAGTAGTTATTCCTCATAGCCATTCCTAGTTTCCTTGAATGTCTTGTAGCTTTAGTTTAGGTTTGAATTTGGCCTCACTAAACAAGAACTTGCAAATTCAAACAATTTGAGGATTCTAGGAGAGGTTCTGCAATATTATCTATACGTAGCACTAAAATTTTTTGTTGTAGATTGCATTAGTTCAGCTTCCTATTTCTAAACCAACTTGTTGATGCAAGCGGGTGCCTTTATATGCTGATTACTTTTCTTGATCCCTTTGTCGTTTATTACGTAATGCTACCACTAGAAGAAAACATGCAAAATAGCACTTTGTAAACAACTATATTTGTAGTTGTTTAGGACATAATCTAATGTATACCTTTAAGTACCACTACAATACTTCATGTTGAATCCCAATCATTGTGAACTAGTTAAATCGGGCATGTTAGAGAGTTATGGTGATGTCAATAATATTCATTTGCCTTACATCTGCGTCACTAGAATTTTTTTTGTGCAATAGCTCAAATTGCCCCAACTTGACTTATGGGCAAAAAACTCTGTGGAGGTGCCCAACATAAATATACATTCCCTACTAATATACAATTACAAATTATATGGTTCCCACTCATATATCATTGTAAAAGGGTCTTCTTTTGCTAAGTGCTAGATCCTATTTGCTTCCATTGTATTATTCTAGCCATGGTTAAGAGTCAATTCACTTTGCACAGAATTAGAACAATTGTAAGAGAGTTGCAACGTAGTTGTTTTGCAGTTCAATAAGTTAATTTTGGTAGAGGATCAGTTGCACACACATAAATGGCAGCTATATGTGAGTTACATTGTAGTTGAATAGGGGCCTAGTATACTAGTTGGTACCAAAGTTGCATTGTAGTTGCTTAGCAATTAAGCTGGTCTAATATTCCAAGTGGCACTCAGTAAAAGCGGTTGTGGTTGCGGTTATTTGAAAGTTGCACAAATCCTGCCAAAGTGAAATTTCAATTGCAGCTAAGTTGCTTGGTAGTATTTATTGATTTCTCAGCAAGTCACAACAAAGTTGCATTGAAGTCTTTGTTAAGTTACCACAACTTTTGAACATAGTTATAGCATAGTAATAGGTTAATCAAATGCTAAAGAAGATTAAATGGTCTTGGCATTTATAACTCAATTGCTACTAAATCATAGCAGATGCATGGTTTAGGCACAAATACATGTATAGGAAGCAAAATGACTTAGTTCTAGAAATGTCCAAATTTTCATAACGTCAACATTTGAACCAAGGTGCTACAATGAAAGAAAACAATATGTGTAGGTTGAAAATGTAATGTTGTAGTGACTTTCGGCTCTACATAGTCAAACTGCGGATGCACTAGTACACAAAAATATTATGGGCTTGCAACACCCTCATAATGAAGCATCCACCTACACAAAACATGAAAAAGTAAAACACTTTGAGGTACTATACCCTTTGGCACCTTCACTTGGCTAGTTTTATGTACTTTTGATCCCATATAATGGTTGTGTTTAGGGTATTCTTTACAGCAACTTGGTCAGCATTCAAATTAGGGAACATCAGGTGCACCAATGGTTTGAGGACTTCCTTGACATAAACTTCGAAACACTTGTCTGGAATAAGTCAACAATGTGCCATGTCCACTCCACCTAAATTGCTAATAAACTGAGAAGCCAGTTTTTGCTTTGTGTTATTTGGATTCATTAGCCAAACCTCCTGATCAATTGCAAATTGCATACAAGGAAATTGTTATAGCTTAGAAGCTTGTAAAATGGCAACAACTTAGAAGGTTGTAAACCATTGATGATGCATTACAAATGAAAAATAAAAATGTAAAATAGTTTAGATTCACTTTGTGTGCGCCATTCTTTGAAGCCGCATTGGAGCCCTTCCTCTTAGGTACCAATTTTCCTTGCACATCCAACAACAATAGGTGCTCTAATACTTGTTATCCCCTTCAGCATTACAGTGTACAAGCTCATGATACAGAATTTCCCTTACCCGCTTGGACAATATGCTAAGTTTCCCCCCATTGATATTTTGCTCGTAGGTTAGATTGTATGTGCTTTGATCCCATTTCCAATACTCAGTGAAACAAGTTAAGAAATCCAACATGGTAGTGGAAGTTTTGAACCCTTCCAATTGGGGGCACAAAGTCAATTTGAGATACTCTTTGTCATCCTAAATATTTGTTAACGGCTAGCCATAAAAGGGAGGAGGTACTATTACATTCTTTGGCAAATTGCATTGTATCCAAGGGCCCTTGTTGTCTACAATAACCGTGTTTGAATGGTTCCATTTGGACCATTTTTAAAGAACTCTCTTCATTGGCTTTCCCCAAGTTATTACTGATCCTTCAGGTGATAACATTGCTCAAACCGTGTTCTCTAATTCCTAGACAAAGACAAGGACTTTATTCCATGGTTCTTCTAGCATTCTTAGAATGGTAGAGACGGCATTTGCCATGTAACTTTGTGGCATAGCACCCCAAAATGCCACTTTGAAGTTCTTGAAGCGGTTGTTTAGGAAGTCAAACAGCTACAGACAGCAAAGATAACCATTTCTTGCCATTTTCAATGTTGGCTTTTCAAAATAAGGGTGTTTTTATGCATAAACGCAAAAATCCATTAGAGTGCCATGGAGCTCAAAAATTATGAGCTTCTCCACATTACAAGCTACAAAGAAGTCTTATGATTGAAGGGCAACATCAACTCTCACTTGGACTTGGGTCTCACCAACTGCAATAGATGAATCTTCTCCAAAAGCTGACACCATGCTATTTTTTTGGGTGGTTCAATTGATACAATTGCCGACTCTGATGATGCTTAGAATAGAATTCTCAATGGCCACAATTAGTATTGAAATTTAGCTATCATTCACTTAGAAAAGAAACCTAAAATATATTGTTATAGCACTAAAATGAACTATAATATATCCAAGGCTTGTTTAAGATTGCACAATTGTAATAGAACTATTGGGTTGCTTAAACAACTATACCAGGACTGCATGAGTATCGTAAACAACTATACCATTACTACATGAGTACCATAAACAACTTCAAACAACTATTAAAATTACTATATAGACCAACTACAACTTTAACACAACTAAATCTCCAAATCCACAACTTTTTACTACTACAACTTCACAACAACTATACCTCAAAATCCACAATTTTTTTATTGTAGGATTATATGAAAAAAAATGTTCCAATGTAGAACTATAAATAATCTATGGCTAAAATTCTATCCTACATGAAAGCAAATTCCCTAGTAACTAGTATGTAAGCCAAATGAAACCACATAAAACCCGCTCCATTTGCTTCAACCACTAAAGACCATTATAATCTAAATCCTCATCCCAATATATGCCGCAATGCAAACCCGTATTAATTGCCCCAACTCCATTGAGCCATTCAAATTTAGCCTATACTAAATCCGTATGAATTCACGTCTAGAACCACTCAACCAACAATATCATCCAAACCACCACCCCATGGACTCCCCCTATTGACCCCTCAAAACATTCTAAGTGACTTCAACTAGATATTACACCACTATTCCAGCAAAATTGCATCAACAAGAGTCACCTCCCATTATTGTAGAACCATTCCAACATGAATTAATTAGAAATTTCAATTGCAATGACAAAAAATGAATTGGAAGTGAGTGTAACCTTAGGTAATGGAACAATTGCTGCCGATTTCACCTAGATGCTTGCAAGTTTGGCCACTTCAAAGGTTTGCTTTTCCGCCAAGGTTGTATTGCTAGGATTGATGGCAACCACGGTGTCAACTATAGTGTAAAGATCTAATTCTGAATCTAAATCAGATAGCTTCTTAATTGACTCACCTAGTACTTGCTTGGTTCTGCACTTGTGCCTTTTTCAAAAGGGGGTATTACCTTCCCTACATCTTTGCTAGGGACATTGTCTAAACCTGCTAGTTCTACCAGAGGCTCAAAAACATCAGCAATGTCCTCCAAGTCAGCCATGATTTGAGAATCTAGAATTGCAAGGTCAATGTTGATGGACTCCAAAGGTTTTGAAGTATTGAGTTGGTTGAAGAGATTAGACCTGCACTCTAGAAAGCTACCCTCTTCAAGCCCTTTTGGCTTTGCCATATAAGTGGAAAACATAGCCTTCAATTCTTGCACTGCAGAGCTATTAGCCTCCTTGCTCATAAACATTTTAGCCTTCAAATCTAGTGTTGCAGTGCTATTGGCCTCCAAACTCTCAAGCACCTTGGACATCTATTCATTGAGCACAAAAACCCTATTATCCAAGATTGTTTGCCTAGTTTCAACAACACTCATCTTGGAAACTGTCGGACTAGAGACACCTTGCATGCACAAAGAAACTAGAATTCCATTGTCTTAGGCCTTCAACACAATTCACAAGACATTCTTTACATTACCATTACTACATCGGACTTATGAGCATCTAATATTTTAGCTTAATCTAGAGTAAGTCAATATGACAATGTGCCCTTCATCACATGAAAGGTAGATATTCAAAATTTAGCAATTGGGCCACAAAAAAATCTATAATACAAATGAACAATGTTAACACCCACTTCTTGCATGGGAACTTCAACTAGAAAATTGTTGCATAGTACTAGGGATTTCCTATCTCCAAAATATTGGAGTGCTCCAATCAATCTTGTTCAAGCAAAATCCAAGGGTCAAGTGATCAAAATCCAACAATTAAAAAGGGAAAAATCAACAAAGATGATCAATTACACATAATCTTGAAAGATCCGCCCCTTTTCAAATGCTTAGTAAATTTTTTCCTAATAAATTACACTATACAGCATACAATTGTGTGATCCAAGTCTTACTTCAACAATTGCCTCACAACTTGCAAAGAAATTACCAATTGCTACACGACTTAACTACAACTACCCACCAACTACTACCTAACTTTGTGACTTGATTAACAAATAGACAAAGAAAAACTACAACTAGCCACCAGTTGCTTCCCAACTTTGTGAGCATGCTAACCAACTACTACCCAAATAGATAAAAAACAACTACAACTATCCACCAACTACTACCCAACTTTGTGACTTTGTTAACCACTATATCATCACACAAAAGGAAAATGAAGAATTGCTTAACAGCTTCAATGCAAAATTCTCATGTGCATCATGCCTAAAGCCAAAAAACAAATACTTCTACTTTGCAACAAAGAACAAAAAGACATAAATGATTTTCTCCAAAAAAAAACAACAGGTTTGGATGTAGAATCTTCCTAGCCTACATCATTAGTTTCATTAAACCTTTGCAAGTATAGCAACCGTTCCTACATGCAAAATATTACAAAAATTGCATACAACAAAAAATCCTTCATTCTTTTCAATAGTATAGTATCAACATGTTTCAATTCACAAGTATATAGTCAACTCCTCCAAGCAGACCTTCAAGCTGCTTTTTATTAATAAAATAGAATAGAAATAATGTTCCTTTCATACTATTTGATTTCTAATACCACCAGAACCCTCAAAAGCATTAACAAACTTCCACATATCATAAGACTTTAGCTTTTAAAAAGAATGACAAAACCTAAACTTGCAAACCAAGACTTGACGTGCATTGGAGTTTGCTAAGCTTAAATGTGGTGCAAAATAAAGTATCCAAAATTGAAGTGAATGCGGTTACTTAAATTCTACATCTTCCTTTTACCCACCACATCATGGCAGGAAAATATAATAAGTGCCAACTTCATAACATGGTAAAACCAGCAATAGTAATAACATTTGGATACTTTCAGATTCTAGGGGACCATTGGCTTTAGACTCCACCAAGTTCATCACGTTCTTCAAACCATCATTGTTTCCCTGCAATGACCACAAATCAATCAACCTATCAATGCATGCATTTGTGGTCAATTAAAATGCAATTGGAAGCACAAAAAGTTCACAGTTTTTGCTGCATATCTTTTCATTTGTCATCCTTGCCTTCTCCTTGCGGCTAATAGTAGATGGATTCTTGACCTGGCTCCTTGCCAAGGCCTTCTTTAGGGACTTGATATTTTGATGTTCACTATCCTAGTATATCTTCAATCTCTCCCACTAATCTGGCTCAACATTGAAGGGACACTCCATCATTCCATTTAACCAATATGTCTTCAATTGAGCCTAGTTACCCTTCAAGAAGTTAGCAATTGCAAACCTTGGTTCAAGCAAACCAAAGGAATTGCCTTTGAAGTGAAAATCTTTTTGGTGCTTTTTACGCACGCATTCAATGGCTTTGGTACTTTGGTCTTTCCATTTAATGATACTAAGGTCTAGATATCTTGAAACTAGAGTCCTAATTGCAACATTCCATGCATTTTTCCCTTCACATCCCCCATCAATTTTTCCACCAAACAGCACTGTGAAATTGTGGGGCAATGTCCCTTCTTTAGATTGTTGCAATGCTTGATTTTGGTAATGCCGTTGTTGTCTTGTCCCACTTGCCTTATCTCAAGCATCAAGGGATGGTGACTATTCTTGATCCATGGGCGTTGAGGAAGTCCCAAGGACATGTTTGGGTACTTGGCCCTAGAACAATTCCAAAAGAGGTGGTGCCCGCAACCACTGCAGGTATGCTTCATAAGATCTTGCATCACAGGATCCCATAGCTGTTGCCAGCACAGGCTGCACCAATGTGGTATTCTAGTGCTTTCTCTTCTTATGACAATGTGTAGAGGAGCCTTCACCATTTAATTCAACCATTGCTCTCGGAGTCCCTATACATTCATTTTTCAATTAAGACAAAGTTATAGCACATGTACTTTGAAGATATGATAGATTGTGCATTTGTGCTTTGTGTGATATTAGATTTGAGGGTGTATGTAAAATTCAACCGCATGTCTCAAAAATTGAGTCACAAATTCTTTGGACCTCAAGTTTCTCAAATCAAACTATTTTCCTTTTCGTTGTTTGCACATGCCACTATGAGGTTGAACTTAAGTGACATAGAAATTGAACTTCCTAGAAGTGCTTAATCATGAACAAGACAGCATTACACACATCTCATTGATTACATGCAAGTATTTCACAGGACTGGCATATCAAACATGTTTTGTTAAAGAAGGGATTTTCATTGACAAAAAAACAATTGAAATCTATGTTGACACCTTCCTAAAAAAATAATTGTGAAGGGCTACTAGTACACCTACACTTAGACCTACTGCACTTTTTAGTGCATTTGAACTAGCATGTAGGTCCAATTCTATTCCAAAATTGCAAAGGTAAACAAGGTTTTATATACAATTATAGCTGGATTTGGACCTAATGCTTTTCTATTTGCTACAATTTTTAGTAGGTTCCAAGGAGGTTTATTACCTTCATCTCTTTGTTAATAAAAAAATAAACATATGCAGTGAGTGATATAAATTAGCTTGTTCTGACAATTTCACAATATGTTGAATGGAATTGGTCATCTTCAAACCATTGAATCTTAATGCCCAATCTTCTCTTTGATGTCTTTTTTACTTACACAAACTTTTGAATGTTGTTTTCTTCCATTCTTTTTTATTTGTTTGTCAAATTTTAGCTTTTAGAATGAAAAAGCATTCTACTACTAGAATCATAGTATGGAAAATTCCCAATCATGTTGAAAAATGTAATGCTGCATTTGAGCTTATCAATACTTTAAGAAATAACATTGTCAATCTTGCAAAGGTGCACCACCTATGCTAACTATCTCAATACTTTTACCAAATGTAGAATTCCAAAGATTTTAATCTGAATATGTGACAATTAAATTATAATTGTGTAAATGCATTAGAATTCTCTTTAGAAATGGGTACAAGATGCACATTCTAAAAATAGAAGAAGTAGGTGAAATAATAAAATAATTAAATGATTAAGTTATATACTTTTTTGCATTATGAAGCCTCAAACTTAATCTTTGCCTCCACAATCATGAAGGGGCTTGTGTGGAGCCATTAGAATAATGGAGAGGATAGTGGAAAAGATGGTAGAATGGTCAAACAACTAGGAAAATATTTTCTAAAAAACAGGATACCAATTACCCATTTTCTTGACGGTCTTGTAATAATTTCTAGAAATTCCTCTCCATCTCACAAGACTTAGCTCACACCTCTTCATTTGACTAAAAATCTCTCTCGAAATTGTCTTTTCCATGATAGTGACCCTTCTAGATTGAAATTCCACTCAATCTCTCAAGGCACCAAACCAAAGAATTTCAATCAAATCTTGGCGAAGGCATTTGTGAAATGACAAAAACTTCCAAATCCTATTACTACTAGCAAAAGAAAAGCAAACACATAGCAAATATGATTCTTCTTGGAAATCTTGCAAACCTATAATTTCCTACTCCAAAACTTAAAAAATGAATCAAATTGAACATTGAAAAGCTCTATTTACAAAGAGAGTAGAAACTAGTATTCACGTAGCTAGGGTATGGATTGCAAGCTACTAATGAGGAATTTTCCCATGACATTCAATATAAAGAAGTAGCAACTTGACATGAAATCAAAGAAAACCAGAATTTGAATGAGAATTTACCTAGGTTGGCAGCGTTAGACTCTATTTTGGAGTCGTCTAAGGAGTTTGTTCTTGAGTCCTCCATGTACACCGTCTACGACATGGCCTCTAGTGCAAACTTAAATGCCGGCGTTGGTACCTCTAAGAAGATGCCCCCTCCATTGTATTGGTTCTCCCTCTTGTAGCGACTTAGAATTCGGTGGAAGAGCTAGTTCCAGTAAAATCATGTTAGGCAATCCATATTTGACTAATTTTTTTGCTTTAATAGAATGGAAGTGAACTAATTATCAAATTTATGGATATACTAATTACCAGGTTTTTTAAGTTATTAAATAAGTTAAGAAGGAATTGTAGGTTCCCTCCCTAATCAGAAATCAGAACTAGGAACAGCAAGCTAGGATCAAGTAAAGATGGCGTTGCCACCGAAAAACGGTATATGAAGCAATTTGGAGACTCACCAAAACATAAACCAAAATCCAACAAAAACTTAATGAAACTTAACGGAAACCTAAACAGGAAAAATGACAGACTTAAGGTAATTTGTTGATTTGGGCAACTGTTGCATTTGTCCAACCAACACCATTCTAGGATTAGGAAAAGGAGGATTGATTCATCTTCTTCATTTGCATCATTTTGCTCCTAGAATTTTCCTTGTGTAGGTTTTGATTTTGTTGATTGAAGGTTTGCCAGTGAGACGTACAAGTTGTAGTTTTTGGTTTTTCAATCCACTTGATACAATGGTGAAGGTAAAAAAAGAGAGAGTATCAATATCACTTTAGTCATTAAATGTAGGGGTACCAAAAGATCCAAGGGGAAAGGAGTTGTTGGAGAAGGACTTGAAGCACATTGGGTGCCAAGAATTGATCCGAGTGTCGTGGAACTTGAAGAATGAGGCCATGGTGGGAGAACTAATGGTGGATCTATCCAACAAGTAGACTAGAACAAAGAGAGCCAATCCGGAGAAGCGGTCGACCTCGTTGTGGTGCAAGGTTTACAAGTTCTCTCCAATAAGAGAAGGTCTAGCCTCTCGGATGACCAAGAGATGTGAGGGTAAGTTTGCTTACCACAACCACCCTAAGAATGATTATGCAATCTTGGATTGCATAAACATCCAAGAAAGGAGAGTGCTAGAATTTTTAGCTTTGATCTTGATTTCAGACAGACCCAAACATTGCATTGTCTCGTTAAGAAACATTATTTTTGAAGTGTTAGAGGAAGTAATAGTGGATAACAAGGGGCACGTAATCAAGGAGCTAATGCTCAAGATGATAGAGTTGCTCGGAAACACTAAGTCTTCCGAGCTCAGTCCTTTCCTCTTCCACTTCTATAGTCATTTAGAAATCTTGAGAGGGGGGGAGCATTTTGAGTATGAGATAGCAAAAACCATGCTTGAGAATGATATTCCCTTGGGTGTGAAATCGGTACATGAATCTGATGAGTTTGGAGCCAATTCACCGAAACCAATGAAAGTGAAACATATTTAACCAAAGGGGAAAGGACAAGCTGATTTGGAGGAGAGGGTAAGGAGATTGGAGAGAACTAAGGAAACCAATCCAATTTGGGGACAAAAGACGGAGAATGATCTGGGTACTAAGGTGATGAAGGATCTCGAGGAGATTCTAGAATTGATCCTGCTTGAACAGGACGTTCCCTGGAAACTTTGTACCATGTTGGAGGTGTCTTTATTGGAAGTATTGGGCAAGGTGATGGATCTCCGTCATTTGAAAGACCTGAAGGAGAAGGAGATAAAGGTATTGCAAACCAAGGTGAAGGAGCTTCAAGAGGAGTTGTTGTAGGAAGTAGAACATGAGAAGTCAGCCAAGGAAGCTATAATTCACATTGCGGATCTCCAGAAGTTTTTTGGGAATTTGGGCCATGTGGTGGCCAAAGCCAAGCTCTATAATGCTGAGGTGATGAAAGAAGGAGCAGTGCAGATAGGGCCCAATATAGTCAAGGTGGTGGTGGAATATAGACGGAGGATTGAGGCAATGCTAGTTGAAACAAAGATTCTCACTCATGCAAAGACATCAGCACCAGAAGCATCATGAGGATCTAGTCCAATTAAAAAAGCAACACTTGCCCAAAAAGACGCCTCATTCCTTTTCCCAAGTTGCCAACGCCAAAGGAGAAGGACAAATCAAAGACTCCCAAGTTCGTGCATCCTTTGACCAAGCTAGATTTTGGATCAGCAAAGACATCTACCCAACATTTGCTCAAAAGTCAATGCCAAACACTAACAAAGGATTCGGATACAAGGAAGGATCCGGATACAAGGAAGGATCCGGATACAGCAAAGGAGCAGGGTAAAATGAACAATCTAGTTCCGCCAAAAGAGCCAAGCCTGACCAAGATACAGAGTCTGGTAAAGCAGAAGACAACTCAGGTTAATAGAAGATTGTCACTCTCATCAAGCAAGGAGAAGATTATCTTCACCAGCAAGGAGGATTTGTTTCTAATAGAGTTTGCTATTGATAGCAGTTCCAGAACTCCTTAGGACAAATTGGAACACTCAGATCTAGATGCCTATAATTTGCAATAAAAAGAAAGTAGAAGCTTAGGACCAAGAAGACACGGCAATTTTTTGCCAAGAAGAAGAAAACCAACAGGACAATGAAGGCCAAGAAGGCGCGAGCAGCTACAAAACCTAATAGATAAATTAACCACGGAGTAGTGGTAATGGGTGGAGTAAATAAATAAACTAGAATAAACAGCTTGAATATTTGAAAAGGTGGAAGTTAGTCACTTTTTGGTTAGAATAAACTTAGATGTCCAAATCTGGTAATTTTGGATCTAAGATCCCCTTTTTGTGGAGCTTTGTGGTGGGTATCTAGATCCATATTTTTCTAGATCAAGGAATGACACGTGTCATTTCTTGGTAGGTAGTTTCTCCTTTCAGGTACTTTTTGAGTTTCTGAAAAATTGGCTACTAGGGGCAAAATTGAGATTGATGCCCGGAGCATTTTTACGTCTCTAATTTCCGTAATGCATGCAAGCTCCAAAATTTCACATCTGACCTCTGAAGTTTGTTCTTTGTTTGTAATGATGGTATGCCAATAATGCTAGAACCATTGCTTAGTGTGAGTAGCTGAGTGTGTTTGTGTTTGGAAAGAAGAACATCCCCCATATTTTGTTTGATCCAGTTTCTAGAGCGTTATTGAGTTGGTTGAAAAACTGTGTGTACTAAGAGGCAACTTTTGTTTTGAATTCATCATTGGGAGACTTTTGTGAGGACTAGTCACCCTTAAATTATATTTGATCCGGATAGTAATCTCAATGAATGCTTGTTGATAGCTGATGAGGTTCCCGTACAATCGGAAGTGGTGGTGAGCAGGTGGATAGAAGTCTTTCAATTATCCAGTTACCAATTCAACCAAGGTTATTTGTCCTAGATAGATCTGTCATTGTAGTACGTTGGGGTAATAGGGGTTTTTTGCGTGACTTGTTGGTCTAGATTAGTTTCCGGATCCATTCTGAGGAGAAACTTACATCTCTTTGTCTTTGTTTTGTTTTGGTATTTTCTTTTAGTGATACTTTAGTCACTTGAATCTTTGAAAGGGTAGGATTCAATGCATCCTTCCTCAAATCCAATAGTGGACTCCTCTGATATAGAGGCTAAACTTTTGTTTTGATTACTTTAGGTCGCCATCAGATCCGAAAATAGCATAGAGATTAGGATATTTCTTCCAAATTGGTAAATGGTTGTAATAGTTCAATAACTAGAACCATAGGATTGGGAGTTCAATAGAACATCAAGAAAGAACTTCTAGTTTTCATTCTGGTGTGTTTGTATATGTGCTGGATATACTAATTAGTTTTTGGTTCCTGTCAACTTTTTATGAATTATACACTAAATCCCTCCAATACAATACACAAGTCATCTAATTGGTGTTTTAGTCAAATTTATACACTAACTAGATGATAAATGCTTTCTTGTGCTACAACTTTTCCCACAAAATGATCTTTTGCAAAGGTAGCCTCTCCTTGTTCTCCTACCAATGTGATTGTTGACGTTGCAATGTTGGCTACATTTGCTTACACAATTGTAGGGTTCTCTAAGGACCTCTCTTCTACGTGAGATTTCTTTGCAACCTTGGATGCCTCTAAACTTTGTTTCTACAACTTCTCCGCTATGGAAGAGGAGGATGTGAGTTCTTTTGTGCAGCGGAAGTCAATTTAATGCAAGTGGCTGATGCATGTTGTCTACTACAAATTCACAAAAATTTAAATGTGTTCACTATGGTGGTTGCATCATAAGAATTACACCTCTAACTCCTATAACATGGTAGTAGTTGGTGATACAAACTCTTAGGTTTGTAAGCTCTAGGCACATTAAGACATAAATATTGTAACCCTAGCGTCAAAGCTTCTAGATGGATAAAGTAGTTTGGACAATATAGTTGCCTAAACACAACTCCCTCATGAATTGAATTACACTATAACTCCCTTATGATTTATGTTACACTACAACTCTTTAAAGACTTAAGTGATGCTACAACTCCCTCTTGACTTAAATGACACTATTTTAGGATTATTTGATTGAGTTTGTGACTAAATAAGTACTAAACCTTCAACTTAGTTAGTCCTAATTATGGTAGCTTAGAAAAATTGCACTACAACTCCCTCATGACTTAAATGACACTATTATATGATTGTATGATTGAGTTTGTGACTAAAATAGTACTAAACCTACAACTTAGTTCTAATTTTGGTTGCCTAGAGAAATCGCATTGTGAGTGTTATAAATGCTTGGTGGCACACACTTGAAACACTTGCAATATGTCCACATTGTGAGATAAAGCTTGAATGTACGCAAAATGGAAGATGCACACAAAAAAGACACAAAAGAAAGGAGGGTGACAATCAGCATGTAATACTCACAGGTCCTTACTAGTGGCAACCAAAGGGAAGATTTTTGCAGCTAACATTACAACTTTGATCACACTGCCACTAGGAGCTCCAGCGTTGTACGCGGAACACTGCCGCAATCAAGTTTGCCGCTTTGTCTTTTGTATTGGTTGAATCATTGTTTAGGAATATGCCAGCTAAGTGCAACTATATAGAAAACAAGCTCCCCTCAATCCGCAGTGACTAGGAGAAGACTAGGTTTTTTGACAGCATGCACATTGCATTTCCTAGGAATAGTTGTTTAATCCAAGTAAGTGAGAAATCTAACAAGGAGACCGTCAAAGATAGGACTTTACATATTTGGAGTAGAAAGATCATTAGCTCAACACTCCCAAGCACCAAGTTCAATGATACAAAAAGTGGCATTTTGCGTACGGTCAGGATGAATGCCACACAAACAATACAAGACAACTGAAACAAGCAGAGCAAGTGCAATCATGATAATAGCACAAAAACACCAATGGCGCTCACCTTGTAAGAACCATTGATACTCAAAGCTGACACACACAAAAATCAAGTCAGAAAGCATTAGTAGACAGAAATGAGTTGATCTGCATATTTACTTAGATTACACACAAGAGACTACTAGCAAATAGGTTCACTAACACAAGTGAAACATAAAGCAAGATGGAGATAGCCAAAGAAACCACTATTGAAACTCAAGACAAAGGCAAAAGAAGGAAAGCGGCAACATTCTCCGTGCTGTGTTGCAGGTCTTGGAGCAAGATAAACAGTCGACAGAGGAGACAATTGCATGCACAAAGATACAACAGCAACACCTTTGACACTAGGCACACAAACAAAAGCAACAATACAGCTAGGAGACAAAGTGCAACCATTGCTCAGACCCCCAAATACGGAACCAGCTCCAGCAAAACCTTTGGCAGAACCACCAACACTAGAACAAGACAAGCTCCTCAACAACAAAAGAGTTATAATATTGGATTTTACTAACGGAAAACTGATCAAGCTCAAGAAAGTGCATAGAGAGCAAAGAAGGCGTATGATTGTAGGCCAAATACCAAGAGCAACTTTTAGATATGTTAACATATTGCAATTCTTAAAGACACATTTGCAAGATCACATCTTCACATTGTAGATTTTGTCAAAGGGCTTCTTCTATATAGATTTTGTAGAAAAGGGAGGAGCACTTTGATGCCTAATCAAACTCAACCTTGTGTGGGGTGAGGGTGAAAGCACACTATGGTTGTCCAAAATTGTACTCTTGGCCAAAATTTTGCACAGGCAAAAAGTTTGGAGTTAATTATACTATAGTTGTTGTCACTTTTTTCCCAAAAAAGAAAAGATCAAAGTCTCAAATATCTTAAATTTCAAAAATTGCATAACAAAAATTGATTTTCATCTATTGATTCAATGCAAGAGAGTACAAACATTCAATGTTGATATTATCACAAATTTTGGTTTCACATTGTTGTATTTATTGTGTTAAGTTTTGGATTTCATTTTTTAATTTCAAAGAGCTAAATTCAATGTTCTAATGTTTGGGTACAATGTTTTAGGGTTTAGGAAGGGTTTGGAAATCATATAAGAAAATATCCATGCAAATGTGTGATTTCAATATGAGGCCCAAATTTTACCTTGAAAGTTAGTTATTTTTTTTAATTTGAGAATCTAAGAAAAGATCATTTCTTATAGATGGGCCATCATTAAATTAAGGTTTATATGATGTTTTCATTCTCTGCTTTTGTAACTGAGATTTTTGCCCCATTTTGTAGCCTAAACCAAAGGAAGCCTCTAGGATTTGCCCATTGTACATGGAATGTACTGTGCATACATGTTGTACCGCATGGACCAATGATTGTTCACCGCAATTCATCTAAATTGGGAGTCGTCGTCTAGTATATGCGCTGCGCTTGCTTTTGCAGCAATATTCCATTTGATGAAAAGTGCAACAATACTTTAATTTGTCTTCTCTCCATTAGTCTAGTGAATTTGAGTTTTTATTAGCTTAATGTGAGCATTAGATTGACTTCTCACCTCCAACAGTTGCAGTTTCAATCTAGAGAAGTAAAGAGTAGCAATTATTTTTTTCGTGAGTATAGAACATCAAAAATTGTGAGTTTGTTGGGACTAGTTATTTGCTAAAGGTTTTGGGTGGTGAACGCATCAACATCAATTTCCACAAAGGTAAGTGCTAATTCATGAGCTTTAGTATAGACAACATTGTTTTGTTGTTGATAAATGCATTGGTTTGTTTTTGCAATGAGCTTTTGGGTTTCTTTTTGCAATCAGCTTTTGCCTTTGCTGTCGATTTGTTTTTGTGATGAGCTGCTGTTGATATAGCAATATCATTTTTGAAGTTTGCATTTGGAATTTGAGAGTTCTGCATGTTGCCGGCACAACCTTGGGATTTAGCTTCAGATGGGTTTTCTTATGAACAATGTTTTAGACAAGAAGAAAAACTCCTCTAGCACATTCATTGTACTACATGTACTATTTTCTAATATATCTTGTACTTTCTTAAATACACACTATACAAAATCCTATTACAAAAACTCTTGCGTAATGTACAATATTTACTCCACTACATATTGCGTGTCTAGAAGTCTCTTGGACAACCAAACTAAAGTAAAATAATATAACCATGTCCAAAGTTTCCCTCACTTCTTTTATTGACTTCTTTTTGTTTTGTAGCTACAACAAACGATGGCCTCTGACGACGAGTGGGTGGTTAGGAGCCGAGGTTTTTCCAAAGAAGATGATTATTCTAGTGGTTTCAGCAACAATGGCTTCATAGACAATTATCTTGCCTCCACCTTGCCACGAGCTGAAGACAATGTCAAACCAAACTTGAAGATGAGTCCTTTGGACAAGGAACTAGAGAAGTTGGCTTCTCTAAAGAAGCATCCTTCTTTGCACGCTGTTTCTACGAAGGACTTCAAGAGCAAGTATAGTTTGCTAGAGTATGGTAAAAACCCACATAAACTTATGATTCCACAAGACCTCTTTGAGAGAGAATTGAATGATGTATTTGGACTAGCAAAAGGGAGAAACATAAGAGCTGGATATGCTTATGCGGAATGCCAGGATGAAGATGTCGTTGCTCGCATTGTTGAGATTTTCCCACTTGTGTATTTACGTGAACTGCCAAGGTTTAAGGTCATAGCAAAGCAATTTGCTAGGGGTATAATTATGGAGAAGATCAAGAAAAAGCTTGTGAGTTATAAGAGTTTGCTAGAATGTCAAACAAAAATCAATAGAGTAAATGGTTGAAGAAGGTCTTGTTCTGTTTGGATGCCATGGCAAAATTGACTGGCAATATCAAAGACGAACTTTACAAATCAAAAGGGATTGAAGACATTTTCCACAATCCAAATGCTGAACTTTGAAAGACTACATACAAAGAGGATTGTGTTGTACAAGACAATACAAAGAGCATACAAGACAGTACAGCGATTGATAAGGACATTGCAAACCTTGTCAAACTAGCAAAGGTTGTTGGATTACAGCTGCATGAGTTGAGGGAGGACTACAATAGAGCTAGGGAGGAGAAAGCATTGTTGTCTACCAAAGCATCACAAGAAGAAGGGATGTTGCGGAGAACTAAAACCAAAGTTTTGAAGCTGCAAAAGGTTCACAAAGCGGATTACACTGAGGTTTCCTCAAATAGAGCGGAAGCATACAACAAAATGGTAAGGGACGCAATGCTTGATTATGATGCAGTTGCATCTGAACTAAAAGAATGCACTATGAGATTCAAGCAACTTAGAGCTTGGGAGACGTGTTTGAAAAGGCAACTTGATGCCTTGTCATCTCAAATTGCTAAAATGAAGATAGGTGAAGTTAGAGTGGATCTGAGACCAAGACCTCTGTGCTCCCAATTTGACCCAGCATAGTTTGCAATTCTGACACCATTTGCATGACACCGTGTATACTTTGCTTTAGCGGATTTGCCCTCAACAATATTATAGTGTGCACATGTGGCCATTTGTATCATCCATGGTGTACAAGGGTTTGGTTTGGAGTTGCTAGCAAGTGTGCAAATGCATCTTGCGGTAAAACAGTGCATCCATTTTGGTTTAAGAGTTTCAAATTTAGCAAATTACACACTCCTCTTCAACAATTGATATAGTCTTTGGAAGTAGAGGAGGAACAAGAGAGGCTCATCTCAAATTTGACATCAACAATTTTGGATTGCCATCCACTTATCGATACTCAATTCTGACCTAGTGCATACAGCCTTAGGCAAGGTTGCCACTTGCATATTATGTAGTACAACCAATACATACTTAGTATTGTAAGGTATATATTAGTATAGAAAAGTCTAATAATAAATACAACCTCTATACAAATGGCACAAAATAGTGTAAAAACATCAGCATTATGGTACAAACTGCAAAAGGTTCATTATTGATATCTAGTCCTCATCTGCTAATTTACAATTGACTTCTTCTGATTTTTTGTGGTTAAAATCTAGAGAAACTATACCAAGAGCAATCAAAAAAATACATGGTGTCAACACGGACTAGTAATTTGGTCAACCTCAACATTGTAGCTTCTATAAAAAGCACTAGTCCTTTGCTCAACCTTACCGGTGGGACTCATGGATCAACTGGCAGAATTGATGGGTCACAAAGCTTGGGAAATGGTAGTGCTGCTAGTAGCAATCAAGGTTGGGGTAAGTCTATCCAATGTCGTTGACTTGTAATGGCACTTCCCACCTACCATCTATAGATGAACTCACAGAGCCTATTCAAATTAGCCTTGAGATTGCAAAGGGAATTGAAGATGCTATCATAGAACCTCTTGCAAGAGTTGTTTCTAGTATGTTTTGTAGAGTAGGAGTTGAGGCAGAGCTACAAGAGCGTATTTGAAAGTTGAGAGAAGACAATGCAAAATTTGAAAGAGTAGAGAAGTTAAGACAAGAAGCTGAAGATTTAGAGTGCCGCAAGAAATTGAGAGAGGAAGCATCAACAACAGATGGAGTGACTAGGGTGGTGGTGAAGGTGCCGCTGCCTCCATTACTACCTCCAATTGATAGTAAACTTGCAATATTCAAGCGGAAGACTAGAATTGTATTAGCTGCAAAGGAAGCAACAAAAGAAGTACAAGAAGCACAGAGGAAATCAAAGAAAACCAAGAAGAGCCATAGGATTACCCTACTTGGTTAGAGGTAGGTTTGCATTTGATACAAAACATACAAACATGGATGTAATGTGGAACTCACCGCCATGAACAAAATGTAGTATGCTAGGCCATAGTCTTGGAACTCAGATTTTTTGAGATAGTAGTGTAATGTCAATCTAGACTTAGAGTATCAATATCGTTTAATTTGTTATGTGTTTGGATCCTGTTTGTCACACATTTGAAAATGCATTCAAGTATTTATAGGAATGACTTGTCAACTTTGTTGGGGACAATATTGCAAGTACAATAGATGTCTTCTATGTATTTTGATTGTGAGGGATGTTGTGAATCCAAAGGAATAAGATTACCATTTTTGTCCATCATTTTACATTCCTTGTCTTGCAGCACTTCCATATTTTTTTCCCCAATTCATGTTGCAGCACTCTTAGTTCTTTGTCCCCATTTCATATTGCAAAGCTCTTATTTTTTGGAGCAATTGATTTGCCTAAGCTATCCAAAATTGTCTCACATCATCAACAAACAACCTTAATAAAACAACCTTAAAAAAACAAACTAAATTATTGTGCATTCAATAATTTTGCCCAATAATTTTGTTTATTGTACTAGTTTGTACTTAGTATATTGGTTTGTACTTAAGAATCCATTGTAAATAATTTATAAAGTTCTATTGTTGCAATACAATTTTAGGCATTAGTTAATGAATGCTTGTACAATTGCAGCTGTATTATATTGAAATACATTAGTATCTTTTCAACGTATTTTTCTTGCAAATGCGTCTTAAGATTTGGAATCATGGATGTATTATTGGCTGTGTGGCAAGCACGCAAACTACTTGCATTCATACACAAGTTGATATTGCAAGGGACAATTGCATGTTTGTAAAAAGGCCAATTTCAATTTGATCAAAACAAAAATGGTGAGATTGACAATGTAGTTGTCATGTGTGGATTGGATCAACAAAGGTCCTTTGTGTAGATTTTCTATGAATGGGACCAATAAATGTCCACCACCAATACTCTAAATTAGAACTAAACTACAACAACGTCTAGGTTTTGGGGTGTCTTTGCTAATCGGGATGCAAACATAAAGCAAGTGTCTGCATTGGCTAAAAGTCACCGATGCATCAAAGCACCCAAATTCCCATTAATAATGAGAGTTTCAAGCTAGTCAATTTAACCCATATTGTTTGGTGGATCTACTGAAGCAGGGCATATTGGTGTGCCTGGTTGCTTCCACTTTCAAATGATGGCCTTGATGTACCCAGCCGTACATGCTCCATGCTTCCTTGCACGGCCTGCTATAAGATGCCCACTTGCCCAAATTGGTGATCCACTTCTCCCAATCTAGATATAGCTGTCTTGTTCTAGATATAGGTTTTTTTATGATTTTGTTTTTGACTATTACTTTTTGTCTTGGATTAATAATAAATTTTTTGAGCAACCACTACAATAAATCTTGATGTGCATTTTGGATATTGTGCAAAATTTTACTATTTAATTGCATGTTTTTATGCATTTACTAGATTGTGTACAATTTCATACTCTTTGTACAAATTTGTACTTAGTCATGATTTTTCACATATAGTTCCTTTTCCACAATTGGTTAAAATAATTGTATCTCCAAAATTCCAGGGTTCTCTTGGACCAAAAAATGCTTAGCCCGCCAAAAATTGGCCTATCTAACGTGTTTCCTCCAAAATTCAACATGTCAAGCAAAGCAAGGCAATTGATAGGCAACCCAAAATAACACATGCAGATCTTTTGTCTTGTTGTTTATAGAGGGAAGAACTAGCATCCAATGTGTACAACCACAATTAGTATATGTATGTAATAATACTATTTTCTTATCATTTATGGATGTATGTTCTTCCTTGTCAAAAAGAAAAACTTGTCTTACTAATTATTGTTATCTAAAATTCTGATTCTGCATCTTGGTGCTGAAATTGAATTTCCATGTTAGATTATGAGGGGTCCATGTCACCGCAAACCATTCAAGAGATGAAGGACATTTGAATACAAATGATTTGATTTTGGCCAAATCTGGCCTTCATTTAGTATATGGTTCAATTTTGATTTTAAAATAAATTCATAGTTAAAAAATTAATTGTTCTTGGTTCATATAGATGAATGTCCCCTTCATAAAAATAATAACAACTATTTTTGATTTGATATGGTTTAGTAAGGACTTCCTTAGAAAACCAAATTGGTACTTTATATATCTTGGTTTAGTTTTTAATTTATAAGAATACAGCTAGTTTGTTCATTGTTGTATTAGAATTGAGTATTCCCGACATAAGAAATATAATAAATATCCTCCATTTATTATTCTCTTTATAAAGATAAAGACACTATTGTGTGTTTACTATCAATTGTTGGCTAAGGTTTGTTTTTTAAAAATAGAGTAAATGTTCATTGTATAATATCATTGACTACTTCTTATCATATAATATTTTGAAATTAAAAAATACATATCAATTATCATGGAATGATGCTTTTTTTGAATAAAATAATTTCCTAGATTGTTTCTTCGAGGGTGACTCTTGAATTTTTAGAAAATTGTGTGAGACAAAAAAATAGGGCCGATGTTATTCATTGGAGTAAGTAAAAAAAAGTAAGATCTAATAGAGCATTGAACATTTCTCTCTTGCTCCATTATATGTAAAATAGGGTAGTGAATAATACCTCCACTTTAGTATTTAGTATAAAATGATAGGTTAGAGGAAATGAGATTCTCCTTAAAATACTTAGTACTTAGGATGAGTATGATTATTAGTGTATGAGCAGTTTGGAATTGAATGATATTGGAGTTTTTGTCCACATTGCAAAGGTAGTGGATGAAAAAGGGTAAAGTTGCAAGTTTTAGTTGGGCATGTGGTAGCTTTTGGGTTCAATTGACACTGGCTGTAGAACTAGGGTTTGTAGAAACAATAATAATCTATCATTAGTGAAGAGTTGTTTTCATTCTTATTTCATTTTCTATTACACAAAGGTGTGTTTTTGAACACATTGAATGATTATGTTCACCTTCAAAAATCCTAAACCACTTTGAAGTTTGCAGTTGCATTCCTAAACTATTTTGAAATTTGCTTTGCTATATATTTGGATTTTAGTCTTGGTTATTGTAATTTTAAATCATGTTTTTGTTATTGCAATGTGAACCCTTCTACCTTTTAGTATCTTCAAAATGGTACTTTGCAATTTATAAAAAATAGGGGGTGCCAAAAAATTATTCCTAAACCCTTCTAAATTAAATCAATAGAATGGTGTAAAATACATCATAGTACCTTCTTCTCTAAAGATAGGGAGGAAAAATTCCCTTATAAAATATAAATAGTCCCCCTTGATAAACCCCATAGTCACACATGGTTACTAAACATAAGGAAGGGTTATCCCACAAGGATTCTTTATTATTGTTAGATCTTTTATTTATTAGAAAGAAAGCAAACTTTACTTTTATAACTTTTGAATTTTTTCTTTATTAAATGAGAACAGTGATTATTCATTTTTAAATTTTCATAAATCAAATTTTTATAATTATAAAAATACATTTATATTTATTATTATGGTTGAGTATTTTATTTTAAGACTAAGAACATGCAATGTTTTGTTTCATTACTGATGAAAATTACTATTATAAGAATAATAGTACTTTTCTTTCCATTTTATTGTAGAATCATATATTTTCTGCAAATAGGAACACCCGCTACTTTTCATTACTACAATTTGTTAAATATTTAGGAAGTATTCAAACATATAGGGGACTAAATGAATCACTAGTAGAAAATTAATTAAAACCAATTGAAAACCAACAAATCTTTGTTGTTTGGTGCACTAGAATCCACAAGTGCAATATTTCAACTGATTTCCGTTCAGCCAAGAACAGACGCTAGTCTTTGTCTGTTGGTTTAGACATTATTGACTAAATCAACAAAAAATTTGGAATCTTTGAGAATCTTTTGGAACTTCTTGGAATCTTTGAGAATCTTTTGAAATCTTTGAGAATCTTTTGGAATATTTTTGGAATCCTAGAGAATGTTTTGAAATCTTTGAGAAGATTTTGAAGTCTTTGAGAATCATTGAGAATTTTTAAGAATTTTTTAGAATCTTTTTGGAATCTTTTGGAATCATTGAGAATCTTTGCAAACATTTTGAAATCTTTGAGAATATTTGGAAATCTACTCAAAATCTTTGAAAATCTTTGAGAATCTTCTTAAAGTTTTTGAAAATCTTAGAAAATCTTCTTTGAATCTTTGAAAATCTTTTAGGAATCTTTGAAAATCTTCTTGGAATCTTCTTGGAATTTTTGAGAATCCTTGAGAATCTTGTAGAAACTTTGAGAATCTTTGAGAATCTTCTTGGAATCTTTAAGAATCTTTTTGAAACTCAACAAAATTTCATATAGAACATACAACATTTTTTTGTATTTGATACCACAATTTCTTTATGAAAAAATGTACAAAAACGCCCCTCAATTCTTTGAAAAAATCAAATACATCTCTCAAAGATTTAAATTATGAAAAACACCCTTGGCTTTTTGAAATAATAGTGATTATATCCCTTATATTTTGGGTAAATGTTAAAAATGTTCCCTTACTACTTTCAATTATCAAATATATCCTTGTGTTGTTTGAAAAATAATTTAAACCCTTTGATTTTGTGTGTAAATGCTAGTGAGTATTTATTCTTGGATTTTGTAAATACCCTAAATACCCTCAATTTTTTTGTGCCTTTTATTGCAATTCTATTTTAAATACAAATAAAAACAATAAAAAGCACTATGCAACTGATGCAATAGTTTTTGCAATGATAAATCTATCTGCAAAAATTCTACAAAGTGTTTGAATAACTTGACTATAAGATTGATTTTGCATTTAACTTAATTTTGGTTTTTGTAATTTTCACTGTCATTCTAGTGATTCAAAAAATTTGTAACAAAAATAGTAAATTATGAGAATTTCCAAATACCCTAAAAAATAATCAAGGGTATAATTTAATTGATATTCTTACACAAAAGCAAAGATAATTTTTATATTTCAAATAAGGCAAGAGTATTTTTGATATTTCAAAATAAAATCACAATTTTGGCATTATCTCAAAATATTAGGGGTATAGTTGATATTCCTCCAAAAGGCAAGAGTATTTTTAATATTTTTCCTTCTTTTATTAACCAAATCAACAAAAAAAATATTCTTATAAAATATATTTGAAAACATTAAAAAAGATTCAAAAATCTTCAAAATATTCTAGAATCTTGTTTATTCTTTTGGATCCCTTGAAATTTTGATTGTATTTGCAAGGTTTATATTTCCATAACTATTTAAAATTTGATGTTTTTTAAAGTTAGCAAAATATAAAGGCTATTTTAACCTAATAGGAGTTTGTTTTCAAAAAATTTAGAACTAGAAAAAATTTAGAAATGAAGCAAATATTCATTGTAACAATCATTTTGATATTTATGTATTCCAATCAAAAATTATAAAGTAAAATAAAAATGGTAGAATTAAATAATTAAAACAAAAATTCTAAACATTGTTTTTGATTTTTGTTCATATTTTTTTATTCAAGATTTGAAATCTGAAAAAAGTTGTTAGAGTTGAAACTAGATTACATTAAACATCTTTTTGTGGTTTAAAATTTATTGAAAAAAGTCACTTAAAAGGCCAAAATACCCTCCAAACAAAAGGAAACATTATACAAATACATTTTCAATTCTAGATTTTACATGCGCCCGTGGAGGTAGTGTGGTGGTTGGGGCCTTGGCCTCTCAACTAGGGCGTTGAGGGTTTGAACCTTGGTCCCGAGCTATGACCAGTTGGTTTGGTTGCCAGTGACCGATTGAACTAGTTGGTTGTCTGTAGTTTGGCCGTTACCCAATGCTAGACTAATCTTTTTCATTTTTTGAATTCTATAATTAGAAAAAAAATCTTATTGAAAAAAATAACAAATAAGTAACATATAATTAACGCAAAAGAACAGAAAAAGAACAAAAAATCAACACAAAACAACAAAAAATCAACTAAAAAGCAATAAGCTCTAGTTAAAGAGCATCCCAATTAACCCGTCCAAAAGAACAAAAGTAATCAACACTTTGGAGTTGAAAATTTGTTGATTTTTAATTAAATTTTCTAGTTGTGAATAACTGTTTTGTAGAAATGTAGAAATAAGTATATAGATTTGTTTTCTTTATCATTTCCTTATTACAAAACTTCAATGGTATTTTTTTAATAGAAGAATGATAGCACTATTTTTTTTTTAAATATTTTGGTGAGTGTTCACTCTATAAAAATAACAAAATGAATTAGCATTATAGTTTAATTCCTATGAAATTCTCTTTCATAAATTTATGTAAGAACACTCAAAAGAAGAAATGGGGTGTCAATTGGGATGGGACAAATAAAATGCATAGATTGAGGTGAAACTTGCACCACCAAGTCCGCTTAGAGTAAGGAATGTGTGGGAATTTTTACAGAATTGTTTGGGTCATAATGATTAAGGGTACCCCTTTTTAGACAACCTAATGAAAAGAATGGAAAATATCAAATGTTCCTCTCAATTCTCTCAAAATATTAAATCTACTCTTTAATCATTTGAAGCATAAAACATACCCTTGGCTTAGTGTAGTAATATCAATTATACCCCTAGTTATTTGTGTCTCTTTATTACAGTTTATTTCAACTATGAAAATGACAACAAAAGTCATTATGTAATCACCTCAATGACTATGACCAAAATAAACTTACGTGCAAACACCCTTTTTAGAATTTAAAGAGCTTGCTTCCAAGATGTGGCTTGCTTTCAACTTACATCTAGTTTTTGTATTTCCTATTATCATCCAAGTATTTGCAAAAATTTGCAAAATGACAAACAAGAGAGTTAGGAGTATTTTTATAATTCAAACAATACAAGGATATGTTTCATGTTTCATAATAATTGAGGGTACCAAAGAACTAGGGTATAATTGATATTACTCCACTAATAGGGATATTTTTTATATTTCAAAACATAAGAGTATATTTGATACTTTGAAAGAATTGAGGGATATTTGTGATATATTTTCCCTTAACAAAATGGGGTAATGGTGGTAAATTGGGATGGGATAGGTCATGCCTTCTACCCTCTATTTTGTGCCACCGTGCCTTGCAACATCGTGCTCCCCTATCTTTGTGCCCCTTATCTCTAAATTTTAATTTATTCCATTTATAACTTACAATTTCACTTTTATTCAAATTATAACTTTAGTAAAACTTATACTCCATTTGATACTTAGAATGAACCTCAAAATGGTCGTACAAGATTTTATTTTATTCCATTTATACTTTATTTTTTAAATAGAACTAAATATGAAATTTCTAGAATTATTAACCTATTAAGGACCAATCAACCACTTTGTGGTTGACTCAATCCAAGTAGTTCATTTTACATACACTAAACTAGTTTTAAGATATTAAAATAAAAATTTCAAAATTTAAAAATTTACACTTTTACTTTTCTCCAAATTTTACACATTAGTTGGAGGTACCCTCTGCCATATTTTCAACTTTTTAACTTTTGTTGAATCTCCACATCACACTTTTTGTTTTCAATACTTTGGTCTAACTAGTTGAGTCTATTTTTTTCTCTTACATGTTGGTTGAACTTCTAGTCCAATCTTTTTCTTATTATTTAATTTTTAGTTAATTAAAAATAGAGTGAAGTGCAAGTTTGTCTTTACTTTGATCAAACTTGCACTCCACTCTTTCCTGATTTGCTTTAACCTAAAACTAAAACACTTTTACTTGTGCTGTGTATATAAAAACACTAGGCCAACATATTTCATCTATATTTGCATTGTTTATTTTTTTATATGTTACTTATTTTTTTGGCTATCATGTATTTTAATTTAGTAGTATTTATGCTATCATGTATTCTCTTTTAGCTATATCAATCCCTAGCCCTAAAATGGTTAGGGGCAATGCCAGGTTCAAATCCTAGTAGGGATTTTGCCAAATAAGATTATGATCTTTTGAAGAGAATTAGTACACAATACCATATTTGTTAATTTGGGAAAAACAATTTTCCAAAATGAATTGTGGGGATATTGAGTTTTGCATTTGTGAGAATGTTTTGGAGATTAAAATGATTCTTTGATATTTGCATCAAGAAAAATCATCATCAATGTAAGGTTTTGAAGAAATCATCAATAAATTCACTTTAAATCATATAAAACCACTTAAAAATGAAAACTTTAGAAGTCCCAAAATCTGGATTTTGGCCCAAATTAACAAATATTGTGTTACATACATTTTTTTTAATAAAGTTTAGTCACTTGAAAATTAACCAAATGAAATTTTATTAAAACTTCTAATGTATCATTCAAAAAAGTCATTATACGTTATAGTGTATATTATGTACAGTACTTCCTTGCTTTGATTTGTGGTCATCAATGTAGCCTATTCATTTGAGGCAACTTGTCACGTCCACTAGTGAGGTAATTGGTGATACCCAGTTGTGGCTTCATTGATGACTGCTAATTGACAAGAGTTGGCTAAGTCAAGAGTGTTGTTTGTGTACGCATGACTTTTGTTCTCAACCTTTGTGTTTTCCAATGTTGTTGTTTGTTTTCAAGCCTTTTTGTTTAGATTTAGTACTATCGTGCATTGCTTAGAAATACTGAATATATTAGAGGAGGATTACTATATCAGCAAGGTTTGGAGGGTGCTGGACCTCGCACCAAGAATAGGAGCAAAAAACTAAGGTGCAAATTATTTTTTGAGTTGTGCCATTGTTTTGCTCCAAAGGACTTTGTGTTCCAATTAAATGTTTTTGTTTATTGTTGTATTGGACAATGCTACAATTAGTGCAGCTCCATTTCATAGTGCTTATTTTTCCTATTATATTTAGGGTGCATTTACTTGTGTGAGAACCTTTGTTGATGTAGTCAAGATTTTTGTGGATTCCAAAGCTTTGAGCAACTATGCTATTTGATTGCAATTAATGTTGCTATATTGCTCGTGTTTTAGGTGTTACAATTCTTCAATGACCCTGACAATCAACAAGGCTTGGAATTGAAGGGGGTTGGAAAGAACGAGTTGAAGTGTGTGAAGGCTATTGTCTTGGTAAGATCATTGTTTTGAGTTTGTGCCGTGCATAGGAATTTTTTCATGTTGTTTTTTGAGGTTGTATTGTTTGTCAATTTTGAACATGTTCTACTGTATTGTGCGTAGTTAGTTTCCATCTTTTGCATACAACTTTTGTACTTGTCATACCATTTTTGGTGGCGTACAATTACTTTCAAATACATTATAGTAAGTTGTTTTTTTTTTGGCCATTTAAACGCCTAATTCCACCAATCTAAAACATCACCAATCTAATAGGCTATAATTTGATCCAATTGATGTGTTTGTGCTATAGCTGCTCGGCAACAATTAAATTCCATTAGAGTGTATATATTAAATTTTTTAACCATCTAATGGTCTAACTTAGGGTTTGAGAGTCAAGTTGTTTGTTCTCTATGAGAAAGTGTTGCAAAATACAAAGATAGATTGTCCCTCTTGTCTCTTGTTGTCAGTTTTGTGTGTACATGCAGTGCTTCTTTTCCGTAATTTTTTAATTTTGTGTAGACATCAATATGTTCTTTGTGTTCTTGCAATAGCAACATTTAGATTATGCTAATAAAGTAGTACATTGGTTTCATTGTTGTTGTGCGTGAGGGACTCATAGCAACCTTTATAGCCACAAACTTGTGTTTCAAAGTGTAGGCTTTCATGACACAACATTGTCATCTGATGGAGAGGTGAGAACAACAACCTAGCAAGGCGGTTATAGCTGAAATTTTTGGTGCTTGAGTAATGTGCTTTAAATTCAATCCATTTTGTTTTAGGCAATGCCAAGACTTACTCCAAATGTTCTTTTGAAGTGCCATATGTTCCCCTCTTGGATGTTGTAAAAGTTGCCAACTTTGTCCAAGATCTTCGTTTCTATAGCCACATTCTCCACTAAATTGAATTTTTCAATACCACTGCAAGGCAAGAAATGACTAAGGTTAGGGGTCTAGGGGCTGTCTGGGTAAAGCAAGCGCAATCAAGGAGGTCTAGTTTACTATTCAATCTACACAATGGTACTAGACGTAGCAATGCTAGTTGGAAGCAGCACTGCATGGTAGAAGTAGTGGAAGACAACGCCCTTGTAGACATATAGAAGGGCGATGGCGAGGACATCAAAGAGGGCAAAGGCAACAAGGGAAGTGAGGGGGGAGGGAGGACAACAACAACAGCAATGCAAGCAAGGCGAGGGAGGGCAGCAACAATAGCAAGGGGAGCAAGGAGGCTACACTAGTGAGGGGAGCAAAAGGGGGCAATTCTAGTAAGGGCAACAACAGCAACAAGGGCAACGGCAGCGACAAGGGCAATGGCATCAACAAGGGCGATGGTAACGACAGCTATGAGGAGGGCGACGAGTTGGAGTTGGATGTTGAAGAAGAGTTGGAGAAGCTCTCCGACCCACCGCTAGTACTCACCAGAGAAGATTTTGTCAGCAAGTACGTATTCAAGGACAAAGGCCACTTGCCAAATCGCTTAACAAAGTGGCAAGGCAAACCTTTTGACGACAAGAAATGTGTTGCTTTATTTGGAAAGCTGGTGGAGAGAGATGGATGCTACGATTATAGTTGAAAGGAGGTGAAGTCAAAGAGGATCCAGAATAGGATCAAAGAGATCCTACAAGCTGTATACCAGTAAGGAGCTTCTTGTTCTTTGATTCCTCACAAGATGGCAAGGGAGATTGTTTGGGAGATTGAAAATGAGGCGGTGAATTGGGCTACATGCTGAGAATCAACGTATAAGATCCAACAATCTAGTCATGAAAGGAATGTCATCCGATTGCAAAAGATGAAGAAGATTAAAGAAAGATGAAAGGGACTGGAAGGGTGGATCAACAACTTTGGCAAATACTTCACGTGGACAAGAGAGAGCTGCAATCAAAGGTTTGTGAGGGAAAAGGGAGCTCAATGGGAGGAATCAATTTGGAGGAGGAGGTCTGTAACACCAGGTTTGAGAATTTGGGCTGGTTGTTGGAGGAGGAGGTCTGTAACACCAGGTTTGAGAATTTGGGCTGGTTGTTGGTGGTGGAGAATCTAGAGCTTCAGGCTATTGTAGATGCCAAGAGGAAGGCTATTACAACAAAGGAAAAGCATCATGAGAGATTGAATCATCACAAAGGAATATTGAAGATCATGAAGGTGAAACAAAAGGGATTTGAGAAGCAATTACGTGCTTCAACCACTGGGATGCTGAACTTGAAGTTACATGAGAAGGTGGATGTGTACAACAATTTGGTACTTGACGTACAAAAAAAAGCAAAGAAGTTGGAGAAGTCTTCTACCATAGAGGAGAATCTCAAATTTGACCGTCATCAAGTTGTGCAGATGTGGATGCAGGTTACTGCTTTACAAGAGGAGCATGATTACTTGGGGTGTGCATCATGCGGATTTCACTTGCATCCATTACCGATGGTGTATATTGCAGGTGAAGGAGGCAGTGGTGGAGATTCTGTGCACCTTGTGCCATTTTTCCTTTCCCCATTTTGAGATGGTTGTGTTTGCCTGTAAACACATGTATCACCCATGGTGTGCACTAGTGAATTTCATGGAGGGCACAGAATATTGTGCATTAAATTGCAAGCAAGTTCAGCCTATTGAATGGATCATGAGCTTCAATTGGAGGGGCGTTTGTGGCTGTGGACGTCCTAGAGGTAGAAGTGAAGAGTGGACAAAGTTGAAGGCAGAGTGTAGCACTGCTATCACTGGAGGATTAGCAGCTAGGAGTGATGCAGCAACTGGATTTTGTATAGCCATCCAAGCAGCCACCAATGAAGAAGGTGATATTCTACTATTGCTTTGTGATTTATACACATTTGTATTGATAGGTATATATGGTGAAAGCTATTTACAATGTTGTTGGGTTTAAGTTGCTTTTTGTTGCTTGGGATTGGAAAATGTATTTTCTATAACACTAATTGTATTGTTTGTATCATGCTATGTCAATTTTGTACATTTCTTTAATATTACATAATTATTGTTACTAGAAGGGTATTTCATGATTATAGATTTGTAGTTCATGTTTATTGTTGGCCTTCCATTTGTATAATCTATATATTTGAGTTTCATGCTTGTACATTTCAGTAATGTTTAGGGTATGTTGTTCTCGGCATTGGTTCTATGGTTCCCTAATTTGTACTTCATATTCAATATAGTCCTTCTTGTTGTATATGTTTTAGTATAATTAGGACAATTTGTACAAGTTTAGGTATTGTGAGTATTTACGTTGATCTTGTGATATTTGTAGTACATTTTGCTCTTATGTGGATTGAATGATGTGTACAACGCATGTGTACATATTACACAAAGTTTTACCTTTTATATTGTGACCAATAACATGTTCATATGTTTATACCCAAATTAGATTCAAACTTTGTACTCAGCTAAAGAGTATGTTCATTTGGGTGCAAGGCTTGTTCCTCAGATAGAGAAGGACGGAGAGGAATTTTTGACACAAGAATAGATGGCAATGAAGAGCGGTTGAGGGTGAACCACATTACCAGAGAATTGGATACTGCCATTAGGCCAAAAGAACAAGCGCAGGGAGCAATTGTAGAACTAGCAATACCTCCTACACAAATAACCACTAGCTTCCAATCACTTTAGTCACTACTAGAGGGGAATGGGATCAATTGGTGGTTCAGGGTTGTCACAACTCATTTTGTATTGGCTGTGAGGAATGTACTAGAGCAATGCAAAATTCAAGCCTACGCACGTCTTTGTATGAACCCTAAACCCTAAATCCTAATTTGGACTTTTTTTTATTGTTTCTTTGTATCTATATCACTTAACACACCTTTAAATGTGAGATATAAATTCTATAAATAGTTAATGTGTGGTTGTTGGGGTGTACGTGTGTCTCCTAGGATGTAGGGGGAATTCAAGGAAGTGACTTAAATCAACATCTCCACATGAAGCTTACTAGAAAGATGCCGTATTTGCTAGGTATTACATCTTCAAGAAATATGTGTCAAATGTACAATTTGAACAAATTTATAAATGTGTTCTATTTTGAATGTAAAAGGCGTAGTGGATAGATGTATGTTTAGTACAAATATGTAGAAGTAAATAAAAAAAGTATAGTTTGTGTACAAATTTGTACACTTGGTTTAGGGTGGAATGTGTGTAAACTGTATCATTAAAAAAAAGACTTTAGTAGTAAGGACCAGGATGGTAATGACAAGATGGAAGGTAAAGGTGGCTGCTGCGCTAATGAGGACCACCCTAGCAAAGAGGAGACAACTAAAGCCACTGTGGAATAGGCGGCCCATTGCGTACTGGCGTTTGGTGAGGAGGGTGTTGAAGAAGCCACTGACAGCACATGGGGGGTTGGTGACAAAAATTTTGGTAGAGTTGGAGGGGAAGGTCCTAGTACTGGCCAAGTTGGAGGAAGGCTTATACCAAAGAAAACGTGGAGGACAAAATCCCTAGAGAGGAAGTAGAGGCAAAAAGCAACATAGGAGAAGGGGAAGATGAGGTTGCTGAACCACAATACCAAACAACATTTGGGTCTGATATCATTTGAGGGCTTTGTCATTTTTTTTAGTGTTTTTATGCTCACAGGATACATGTAACATGTGCAAGTATATAACATATATTTTTTTCATTGGAATTTTGGGGGAACAAACGGAGGTCTAAAGAGACAAGGATGGATAAAAATAAGAAGCCCAAGCAAGCTAGACCCAAAATGAGCAAATTAGGACTGATGAATTGGGCTGTGGATCCACTTTCTTGCCCCCTTTAACATTTGGTTTGCAATTCCGTTTGTCAAGACTATTCGATTCGTCACTCCAAGCTTACATGTTGTTGAGATTGTAATTTTGTTTATAGAGACAATTGTGGTGTGATGCATAAGACTTATCCAACAGATTGGAAAGAGTTCCAATCATGGTGTGTGTGCAAAGTATGAAATCCCATGCTTTAGAAGAATGTAGTTACTATCTTCAATCCAAGCTATCTACATTTATATTTGAGAAGCTGGCTAAATTGAAATTGGATTTCCCCACTTTTTGCCAATGTGGTGAGTGTACTTGTCATAGGCATGCATGCTGCTATGGGGTAAAATGCCTTTTGTGCTTGTGTTAGGCATTAGACAAAAGAAGCCGTCTATGGAGTTCCGTCTTAAACCAACAGGTGAGTACATTGCTAATATCATTGCACCATACAATTTTTGCTAATTCACCTATCATACAGTTCCACTCTTTTGTGTACAAATGTATATCTTGCGTATTAATTGTGTACTAATTTGTACACTTGGTAGGTTTTGAAGGAGGCATTATTTTGCACTATGAAGTGTTGTGAGAAGGAAGGTTTTGCATGCCCTGGTCATATCAACAAGGTTTTTTTCTTCAAGAGTGCAAGGACTTTTGCACATGCAGCAGAAGCAGAGTTTTTTAGAGGGGGTTGCGCATTCTCATCAAGGTATTTTGGATTGGAGAGAAGGAATGGGGACTACGGGGGAAGAAGCACATCTAGAAGGGAACTTTTGTTTTTGAGTATGTAGGGAAGATAATTACAAACGTGGAGCTCATGCAATAGAGGGCTTTTGCAAAGTTGGGGAAGTACAAGGCCTTCACGCTAGCACTTGATGCGGATTGGAAATCCAAGCTAGCGATGACCGATGAATCAGCATTGTGCATTGACAGCACTTTTTGGGGAAATGTCAGTAGATTTCTAAATCACAAGTATTTGACATACATATACTTTTTTACTATGAATTGCATTTGTTGTAACTATTATTGTGTACATTTATGGTTCATGATACTTGAAGTGCGTTAGACTAGAAGAAGGTTCAAGATTCATTTCCTTGTTAGGCAAAGTGTTTGGCATTGGGAGTGCCAAGGGTGGAAAGTGCATATTTCTATTTAACTCATGTAAGTACTTTAGTACTTTGCTAGAAGATTTTATGACAAGTGAAGGTCATATTTTTTCCTATTTTTATCTACTTATGTTTTTTCCATCAATTAGGCTTTTAGAATGTAATGGAAAGGTACAAAATATTCATATTTGAATTTATGGCTTTGAAAGACTTGTAGAGTTGTGGGACTTTGATGTTGGAGCTTAATCTGTGAAAACTGGGTTTTCCAAGTTCTTGCAAATATCTTGCTTAGAATCTCATTAGAGGCAATTGCTTATTTTCCAGATGTGAAGATGCCAACCTCATTGATGTGCCCATCAAAATGAGCTGCAAGGACCCAAGACTATACCATGTTGCATTCTTTGCACAAGTGGATATTCCACCATTGGAAGAGTTGACATGGGATTATGGGTGTAGTTTTGAAATTCCAATTGTTGATGTTGTAGTTTCATTTTGGTGTAAGTGTGGTAGCAATCAATTTTGTGACAAAGCAAATCCCCCAATTCATCCAATCATTGATTTCTTACCATCATGTGCAAATTTATGTACCTATTTGTTGTAGTTGTCAATGACCTAATTGGTGTTGGGTGTGTATCTAACGTTATGAAACTCTTGGTGCAATACCATTTTCACAGAAGTCTCACATGTCTAAATACATGCCCAAGACATGTCGGTATTCAAAGATGTTTCCTTTTGAAGACAAAACGATTTTGAAACAAGACAAACCATATTTCATTTTTAAAGTTATATTGATTTTGTACAAATATGTACACATAGTATGGAATTGTATGCCAAATATGAAATTGTATGCATGGTATGATATATGCATATGTTGCAAACAAAGAAAACATAAACCAATTTATAATATGTATGTGCACATATACTTTATCATGAGGTGAAGCACATCTGTACACACAATGCATGGAATCTATGAACTAACTTTGCTTGTTTTGCATAACCATCCAGCCTTTAACTTCAAAACCCTGCAGATACTTGAAGTGTGCATTTGAAGTAAAAACTTGCGCAGACATATTTTAATATTCAACTGGTAGAGGGACACCAAACGCAATGCGGCTCCTTTGATGTATTTTCAATTGTGTTGAGCTCTGCAAAGGCTATTGTCATTTGTACAAGTTATTCACCATATTTGAGTATTTCTTGTTAATCTACCAATTGAGCCATCCATTGCAGACACTTGAGCTACTCCCAAGGTTTCCTTCAATTTTTCTAACAAATGCCAAAAATGAAAAATATTACCATAAATAATCAACTAAACAATCCATGAGGATCATGCTTTGAATTTCACTAATTGTAGAGAATGAAAACTACATGGACGACCTTCTTGGGGTTGTTGGTGCCATACCAAAACATCAAATGTGATGATTTCCTCTCCCCTCTACTTGAAATGACAAATTGATATGATGTGAAACATTCAGTTTATATCATTACTTTTGAGGACAAATTTGAGAATAATCTCTAGTTCTATGAGTCCCTCTCAAGCATTCAACAAGCTTGAAATAACTCTTTCACAAGTCACTTCTATCAGAAAGGAAACAATTTGTCAAATGAAAAAGAAGTTCCTCATGTTGCTAATAGTAGTTAAAGCTTGTGATATACAATAAGAATTGCCCTTAAACAACTGATTGTGAGCACAAATGGTGATCACTAATCATTTTGCCCATGCATCTTGTGGTATAGTTTCCAGAAGTTGTTGCTTTGGCAATTCAATTTGATAGTGCCAATTTCACGTTTTTGGTAAAAATCACCAATATACTCTTGCAAAATGGCACAACTTTTGCTCAGCATTCATTGCCACAAATAGCCTCAATCAACAGTCAATACTATCTTATGTGTCTTGCAAAGTCAAATTATGTCCAAAAACACTGTGAGAAAAAATCCCAAATTTCCAAATGAACATGCTAAACATGTCATACCACAACGCTGAGAATAATAAAAAAAAGCTTACATTTGATGTCTTCAATGCAAATGCTTTTCATGATAAAGGAATAGAGGGTCCTACTAAAGGTACAATGACAAGACATCAATAGTACCTAAAACCCTTATTCAGGTATTCTTATTGATAGCACAATTGTTACTCATTTAAACAAAAGATAAATTTTCCATTAGGATTGATTATTACTAATGAAAATATTAGAAGTATAATATGTAAGTACAAACATTACAAACACTGCAATTGTTTAACTAAATGTATTTCTATGACTCTAAAACATGAATTTTGGTTAAACTTAGTACATTTTGTACTGTTGGTACCATAACGTGGTATTGCAGAAATGTACAAACATTCCTTCATCTACCACTAGCAATACAAATGTAGTATTGTTGTACTACAAACAATATAAACAATACAATTTCTAAACTAGATGTATCTAAACAATTCTAAAATGAGAACCTCAATTAGAATTGGTACAATTAGTATTGTTGGAAACTAGGATGGTAGTGCAACTGTTTACAAACATTATTTTCACTTAGCGCAATTGTCACAAATGTAGTTATGTCCTAGTACAACTAGGTACACCTTGTAATAAGAAAAGTACATGAACTATTACAAAAAAATTGATGATGTACAAGGAGATGAGGTAATGTACATTGTGAATTTGCAGATTGTATGTCCAAAATCTCAACTCCCATCCTCCAACTGTACAAAGGGTAAGCTCTTAAAATTCAAAGCATCTATTGTACTATTTGAAGAATACAACTAAATCAAAACAATATGCTCATTTCTAGAGACTAACAACTCTTCATTCCATCAATTCAATAGATTGTAGTCTACGTTAAACCTACACTAAAGCTCAACCTAATTTAATGCAAGAAATGATTACAATTGGTACGACAAAGTGAGATAATAATTAATGCATTAGAATGTAAAACAAATCCCAATTTTGTTGTCATGAGCAAGGCTATGACAAAAATGGAGAAAAACAAGATCTAAAGTCTTGGACTATGCATTGTGCAAACTTGAATTTTAGAAATGCCGCGTTTAGTTGGAGATTGCTTTCAAACACATTGCCAATGATGCCTTCATATTATCCCTTGAAAGGGACTTTATTATGATTCCTACATATTAACATAGCATAAGCAGGTTGCCCATTAGTACTAGAATTTGTGCATGACACACGTATAATAAATAGTTAAGCAATTTAGCTAAGTTCAAATGTGATTGGAATGAAAATAATAGGAATTGCAAATACAAACCATCACATACTCTATTTAATTGACCCACAAGAGAGTGTAGGAGATTCTATCGCCATTGCTTGCTCAAACAATGCCTCACTGCTTTGGATAGTAGTAGTTCTACTGCTACAAAGTCCTAGATAGTACACAATGTTGCCCTGCTTTGATATTGGTGTTTTTGAAACATGTTTATTTGTGGAGGTGACTGCAGAATCAAAGTGACAGCTTACGTTGAATAAAGAAGGATCTGTAGTACTACAGGAAGAGAAGTAACATGTGATTCATTGTTGAACAAGTATAGAGGTACAGAATGGAAAATAATCCATGATGCATTGTTGAACTAGGGAAGACTTTGAGGATGGAGGGTTAGACATTGCATAAAAAACACAAAAACATGCAATTCCAAAAATAAGAAAAAGAAAAAAACCTCTAGATGTCTCTTGCCAACCATCAAAGCAAATGAACTGCCAAAGGCAAAGAAGCATTGACAACTCTGTATGCCCACAATTCATAGTGATGATTTGCTGAAACATTCTAGATGTCATGCAAACAACATAAAGTCAATCCAAAAACCGTTAAATACGCCTTCCAATATCATTTAGAAAGTACAACAGGTCACTACATTATATGGACAAGAATAACCAAGTACAAATTTGTACAAAGAGTATGAAATTATACACAATCTAATAAATGTATAAAACATGCAATTATATAATAAAATTTTGCACAATATCCAAAGCATGCACATCAAGATTTATTGTAGTGGTTGCTCAAAAAATTTATAATTAGACCAAGACAAAAAGTAATAGTAAAAAAAAAATCATAAAAAAATCTATATCTAGAACAAGACAGCTATATCTAGACCAGGATTGGGACAAGTAGATCACAAAAATTTGGGCAAGTGGGCGTCTTATAACAAGCCGTGCAAAGAAGCATGGAGCTTGCACAGCTGGGTACATCAAGGGCATTGTTTGAAAGTGAAAGCGTCTAGGCACCCCTATATACCCTACCTCAATAGATCTACCAAATGATATGGATTAAATCAACTAGCTTGGAACTCTCATTACTAATGGAGAGTTGAGTGCTTCAATGCATTGGTGCCTTTTAACCAATGCGGACACTTGCTTTATGTTTGCATCCTGGTTAGCAGAGCAGGTTTATGAGTTGGATTCTGATGGATGGCTGGTATGCAAATGCCCAATTGCTTTGCTTGTTTAGAGCTCTCTTTTATGTCTTTGTTTTAGAGCTTATTGTCTTTGTGCAGAGAGAGTAAGCTGTGGTTGAAAATTGTAAATCTGGTTGCCCAACGGAAATGAGACATGTTGGAAATAATATAGTGGAATGTTGAAGCCATTGTTCCAATGAATCAAGTTCTTGTTTTTAGTATAATTGTGTGATAAGGTTATAGTGTCATCCTAAGACTGCTTGAAAATCATCTCTTTCAAAATCATCTCCATACTTGCAAACAAACCATGCGGGCATTGTCTACATGTCCACCAATGAGAAATAAGTAATACTCTTTTCAAACAAATAACAAAATCACATACTAGAAGGGTAGTAGTTTTGCACTTGCCATGGATAGAAACATGATTCAATATTGAGGGTGCTGATGCTAGTTTTGGGTTTTGGAGTTTGACGCTTACAAAATAGAATAGATATGCATGTCAATTCAATACTTAGATATTTAATAGGACAATATGAGAGTATGGTATTGTACAATTATGTATCTGTTAGTACATAACATAGAAGCAGGATGGAAGTGTACAATTAAATATGCACAAATACATGTTATATAGAGAAGCACCAGGTGAATGCTGCATATTTTCAAAATTACAAAATAATATGCACAAAGAAATTACCATAATTAAAGTATATAAGGTAATAGATGTATATACAAAGAAATTCATCCTAAATTATTCCTAATCCTCTTTCTCCCTAAATCAATGTAACCAAGCCTTAATCATGTCAAGGTTATCTTTGCTTATGTTGTAAGTAACCTCCCCACCTTTTCGCCTACTTGGCTTTGGAATCATAGCAAATTTACCATGAATTACAAGATGAGCATCAATATGGGCTAGTTGGGAGTTGCTCAAATACACATATCCATTGTTCCACTTTTGATAATAAGTTCCTTGTAAGATAAAGTCTCCAGCTTCAAAATCAGGCCCCCATGTGCATTTGAACCCTTGCTCAACCACATACTTCCTCCTTGTGCACTGCAAAATATAAAACTTCACTCCTTCAGATTTGCCCTCCCGAGCAGGGACAACAAATTTGTCACCTAGCCGAATCAAATCTCCAAATCCCTTGCCTTCCATGGCCTCCTCCTAGTCCTTGTCATCTAGAATAGCATGGTCTATCATGTGGTCAACCACATCTTAGAGATTGTACAGTTTCAATTTGACTAGATCCCAATTTTTGACGTTAGATCTATTCACGCAATTTACAAATTTGCCATCAAGACAATAAGCACAAAAACATGAGAGTTTGCAAACAAAGAGTTGAGTTGGATCTACAACTGAAAACAAGTAAATGGAATGCAGGGCCTGGAAACCTTGTACAGTTTCATAGTGATAGCTACGGTCCTTCATAATGTAACTGGGTATTTGCCAAAAGTATCTCTTCATTTCTTTGATGCCTATCTTCTTGAATACTGTATCAACCATCTCTCCCATTGTTATGTTCAAGAAAGACACTTCTTTCATATGCATTTTGCATCCTCCTCCATGTATTGTGTAATTGGGATTGCCTTGAAGCACACTTCACAACAGCACTAGCTCCATCCCACTCTCCTTTCTTGTGACCTGTTCCAAAAAAGTTCCAATTCATGGTGCAACCATTGGTGGCGCCGGGATATCTAGCCACAAAATAGAATGGTTGGGCACCTTTGAATTGGCCAACATAGCCGTCGGACCACACTATGTGGTGCTTTGGTTGAGTCCTTGTATTGCAACAACAATCACTTCATCCATATCGTTTCCAAGTGCAAGACACAAGCATCAAAGCAAACACTTCAAATTCTATGTGCTTGCCCAGGTAACTCTTATAAAAACTAAGCATTTAGTTCAAATGAGATAATGAGACAAGAAATACAAAAATAAAGGCATTGTCATGCACACCTTGAGACTCTAGCCATTGCCAATGTTGCATCAAGCAATGTTGTACAAAAAGCAAGTCGTGCTTTTCATCATCAATTATGTAAAACTGTGATTCTTTTACCATGTCTCCATCTGGTTTAAAATGGTAAATGATGTGCACAAGGATACTAATCTGCGTTGAGCACCAATACATGCTCTAAATCTAGTTTTGAATCTCAAAAGTGTAGTTCTTGGTAAAATCAATATGTAACAAGATCATATCTTTGGCCAAACTCTGCATAGAACGCTTGCAGTGGTTGTCTTGCTACCTTGCAATGAAACTGTGCTTCACAAATTGGGGCATTTTAAACAAATTTTTTTTTGGAGAGGACTCTTTGTATACCTCAACAATCCTCTTACGGGGCTTTCCATCTTGTGTCAATCCAATGATTTCATTTTCAAAACACTTCCAAGTCACATTTGAAGACGATGCTGAATTAAGAGGGCAGATTGGAAGCTTTGAAATACCACATTTTGTACACGCACCCATGACACATTGCAGAGCATGCCACTCATTGTTCTTAGCCTTTGGGCATACAATCTCCTACCAAAGAGCTGCTGTACTTGTATATGTCTTCATATGCCCCTTACACTTTGACTCTTCTACACAAAAGAGACACAAATCACAAACGCACTAGCTGTTCTCTAAAATGTGGATTCCTCTTGTGCCATCCCAAATATGATTGAACCCCTCCCTAAGCATGTTAATCTCTATGTGGTATCTACAGCAGCAAACGTTCCTCTTGTTGCAGGCTCTAACAAAATAAGGCTTCAATTTCTCAAAGGCTCTCTATTTGATAGTCACATTTGGATGCGCCACCTTAAACCAATAGAAGAATGTTGTCTATAGTAAGGCAACAAAAAAAATTTAAAAAGAGGTCGTAAAAGTACAGATCTTGTCTAAAATAAACCCTAAAACCTAATACGCTGCAGAATACGTGAAGTACAACCCTTCAACAAAGCAGACCAACCAACAAAAAAAGCACTCTAAAAACTCAATCTTTAGACCTATTGTACAAATAATACGTATTGTACATTTATTAGTACAAAATATACCTAAATAGTTGTAGTAAACATACTGCAGAGTACATATATAGGCCATCGGAGACATAAGGAAAAACATGAAGGTGTGGGCATGCATATTGTATATGACGGATGGAAATAATATCTAGGTTTCTATACATGACAATGTAGCATTTAAATGGGATGTTGCCAAATTGCAGTCGATTGGCAATACCTGGCTTTTGAGCAAATAGTGAGTGCAATGCTTCTCATATGTATTGGGGCTCATCTACTTTTGCACAATTTCCTTCCTATTGGGGCTTACACAAGTCTCTTTTGTCCACCATTTTGTAACAAGGTCTTTAATCTTGTCAGGAAACCTTGGCCTCTCTCTGCGTCTTGCCAATGCAAAAGGTGTTCCAAGCAGACGCACACTACTTTGGCAAGTTATAGCCACCCTTAAATTAGATGGACAAACTTTCAAAACCCGTGACAAAGCTTTGGTGCTTGTCATAAAGGCAAATATAGCTACATCTAAGAGAACGGCCTTCCTAGCAAGCTTATTTGCCAATTGAACACCTGTCTCAGCGTCCAACTCTAACCGATAGTTCTTGAAGAATTCAAATTGAGCCTTGGCATCTTGCCCACAAATATAATACTCACAAAAAAATGGAGAAATACGTTCATTCTCCAAAAAATGTTCCATAATCTTCAACCTAGAAGATGCCGCCCAACAACCTTGCATCTTCATTATGAAAAATCCACAATTTTGGACACAACTAGTGAAAGCTCTTGTGAAGACATCTCCTTTTCTACCTCCAATGCATCTTGAGCAATAGCAAGCAACCTTGCTACTACTTCTCTCTCCCTCAACAAATGTCAACGTTTCCGTTGCCTCTTTGCCTCCCCGTCTCTTAGACCCTCCCTCACTGCATTATAATACTTTGCCCTTCCACGAGGTCCCTTCCTCTTGAATCCGGCACGTTGTTCTATCAGTCTTTTATTTGCCATTACAAGGAGCTAAGGCAAAAATACTAAGCGCACACAATAACAAACCTTCACATGAAAATGAAACTTGGAAAATGAAAGCCTGAAACCAGCAGTGAAGCATTGGATCCTTTGTCATCGTACATATTATACAACCGTCAATAAGCCGCATATTCCGGTGTCTTTGCCGAAAATTGTTAGTGCGCCAAATTTTCCTCCACCTTTGTGGGGTCATTGACAAAAGACTTGCAAAAGCACCTAAATATGCGGTGTACTAATTATTTGCACAGGTTGTACTCATCATACATATTTTTACATTTGGCAAGGAGGTCAATTGTTGGGTGCAATCACCCATACACCAAGGAGAAGGTTGTGAACTAAGCAAGAATAATCCAAGATGTGGTTGCCAAGTTGGTGCACTCCCTTTTGAGGCAAAGAACAACCCCAATTTTGTCTTTCTTTACGCATCTGTACGCACATTTTAGCTTATTGAAGGATAAAGAAGAAGTTTGGTGGAAGTTGCAAGACTCTATTTGGCAATATGGAGCTAATGAGTTGGAAGAATTAGGGGACTTGGAGACAAAACTCCGAGAATTGGAGAAGAAGAAAGGAGTCAAGTAGAGGATGGCTATACCATTGAAATCAACACCAATCCGGGTACAGATGAGAGAAAAAAGTAGCGCAAGAAAGACATCCAGCCCATAGAAACCACAACTCAAAACCTCAGAACCAGTGCACAAGCTAGGCCAAGAGATGGTTACACTAAAATAGGCCGTAGTGGAGGAAGAAGCGCAATTGGATCTAGTAGGGGTTATAAGCCAAGCTCTGAAGGTCTTATGGACAAGATATAATTGAGTCTCTAGGACTGTTTGTGACTTGCAAGAGCTGACTGGATACAATTACAAAGGACAACTTGTCCAAATCATTGAGGAATCCATCCAATACCCAGCAAAGATTGAGCACTTTAAGCGAGAGGCCGTCAATGCAGCCACGGAAGCATTAAAGCTCCAAGAGCAGTTAAAAGAAACAAAAACAAAGTTGAGAGCAACAAAAAAGAAGACAATGAGGAATGGTTTGGATGTTTTGCAAATTCAAAAAACGCTCCAAATTTTGACCAACACAATCAACAAAGCGCGTCTTTATGAGGCTAGGTTGAAGCAAAAGGCCATGTTCCTAGATCCAAGATAATCTAGTAACTAACAGAGTAGGCAGCCGTCATAGAAAACACAAAAAAGACATTGCGGAAACTTACAAATTAGCTTCATTTGACGCAGAAGTCAATGCTAGCAATTGGGGTAGTACACAGCAATCATCGGAGCAACAAACTCAAACTCCCCATCCTAAGCCTCAAACTATAGAGTCAAAACCACAAAAGTAGATACCAAAAGACTTGGATGAAGAGACGTCCCCACCAAGCCAACCACAAACAAAAAAAAGACCCAAAGATGCAAGTGTCAGGAAGTTCCAAGCAATCAAGTTCCCACCTTGCCTATCCGCACTAGCCCACATTTTGAAGAAGGTACTTTGTCTTCCACCTCAAGATCTAGACAAAGGAGTACAACCCCATCCTGGACTAGACTCTCCCTTCCTCTAGACAATGATCCAAAAATCAAGGTCACCAAGTTGGCAATTCCATTGCCAAGGCAAAGGTCTATTGAAGTCCTTTTGTTTGTGGACCTTTTAAAGGAGGTAAGCCTTGCAATATCAAGGCCAAGATCAAAACATTTGGCAATAACAAAGCAAGAGATTCTCATATCTACAATTCAGAACTTGGTTGAGACCCGGCCAACCAAATTTTCTCCTGATTCCACAGGCAAATCTTGAAGGGAAGGCCACACCAAAGCACAAGAAGACATGGTCAGAATAGCAAGCAAGTGAGGCAAAAACCTAGGATGATGTTTTCCTTAAACACTTGTTATCTGTTAACTTTGCTTGACGGAGTTATCTGTCAAGTGCCAAATATTATTTTTAGATTTAAGATAAGATATGGATCATTGCGCAAGATATAAGAGTAGAAAATAGAAATGGCATGCATTATAATGATTGTTGGATTGTTTTTTTTAACTTTATCTTTTGTTTCTATGCTGTCCAAGATTTTTGGAGGCTTTTCTAAGATTTCCGCAAGTAGTGTTTTTGCAATTTTTGTGGGCAAGAACCACCACTTTTTTAGGGATTTTGAATTGGTAGGTTGGTATTTAGCAAGGGAGTTACATGGCTCCCTTGGTCCTTTTTCTTCACCAGGTTTTGTACTTGCAAATTGCGGGTCTCTTTATGCTATGTTTTTTGTAAATGCAATTTAGCCTTGTTTCTTTCAACTTCTATCTAAGCATCAACAAAGTCCCTACATGCACAAGCAAAATTGCTCTTATTTGTTTGCTTCTACAGAGTTGGGTCAAGGTGGGATTGAATGGCCTCGATTTGATCTTTGAGTTCTAGAATTGATCTCAAGACAATTTTTAACTATGTCATTGACTAGTAGTGATAGAATATCCACAATGGAAGGTTGAGCAAATTGCAAGGTGTATTGGTTTTGTATCAAGGATTTGTGGAGGGATATTCTAGAATCCTCTTGCCAAAAGGTTATCAAAAGGTGGATAGTCCTCTCTCTCCCTAGAATTGGAGTTAGGTCTCACAAAAATCAGAGTCATAGTTTGAGGGCATTCTAGAGAAGCTCAAGGTCAAAGCTAAGAGGTCAAGACGTTAAGTTTAATCAAGATGATGAAAAGTGACCGATTGTGACAAGGCAACTAGATTGGCAAATCTGTAGTGGAGGAGCTTTTCATTATTTTTTTTTATTAGCTGCCACTTAGAAGAAGTAGAATAGGAGTGGAAGTAGAAAGCAAGGCCACTATAAACCATAGAAAAGCAGGTGGTCATCTAGCCATCAAGAACAAAGAACCAAAAATCTCTCCAAAGAGCAAAGAGGACAAATAAAAACTACGCTTAGTGGAAAGTCCTGCCACTATAGAAGAATGGAGGAGCTGGTGGTACTCTTGCCACCAAAATCAAAATTTGGGATATCTCTACAGAGTGAAGAGATAAAATTGTGCTCAAAAATGTGTGACAACCTGAAATTCAAACTAGAAAACTTAGAAAATACCATGGTTTTTTCAAAAGATTTGGATTCCAAAAGTATTGGCCATACTTATGGATAGCTACCTCTACTAGCAGACTAAGGTGACAAAGAACAAAACCAAATACCAGCTAATGTTCCAAATCTAAACTGGCGGACTAGTGGTAGTAGTTTGGGATCTGGCTATGATTGTAAGGGATGACTTCACAAATTTGTTGCTTTTTGTTTTCTTTTGGGATAGTTGAGATTTCTTGGTTAACTTTGGAAGAAAGTCTAGAATCCTAGTATCCAAAAGAGAAGAACCTGTAGGAAAGAACAATAACAATTGATATACGTCTTGATCTTCAGTGGAAACAACACTAGACCGGGCATTTTCACGCCTTTGGAATTGCAAGTTTTGGAAAGCCAAAAGGGAATACTAGACCAACCCTAGACTATACATGATGATGACTTGTCTGGCAAAGACAAAAGGTTCCGGATGACCTTTAAGATTGTGGTGGTGGTTTGAGGTTGTTTGGTCCTTCTTTGCTTGCCGTAGGTTGTTTAGTGTTTTCCATCTTGCCGCAATCATGTGTCTTTAAATGATCAAGTAGAGCTAATATATGGTTCTCATATAAGGTGTTACAAGTTCACAACTTTATTGTAGACAAAATGTGTGTGTTCCAAGGGAGAATTTGATCAGTGGCATTAGTCAGAATGTGTCATGGAAACATGCCTTGAGTGTGGTATTGAGAAGCTTTAATTTTGTTCTCACAAACTTTTTCCCTCTATGGATTATAATGTGCATTGAAGATTCAATTTGAACATTTGCTTGTATCTAATTTTAGATGTTAATCATAAGCTAAAATAGTTTTTCTTCTTAATAAGATAAAGTTTTTAAGCAGTGTTTATACAATTTGTAGCAGCACAATCCTAATGAGGTGAGCTCAAGGTATTTTTTGGAGGAATTTCTTTTCTCATTGATTTCCTCATTTTATTGATATAAACTATTCTCTTGCAAATTTTTGTTTGGTAACATATAGAAGGCAAATTCATTTATTTATTTCTATATAATTGTCATGCAATTGTTGAAGGTGCATTGGAAATGCTTTGAATACATCAAAGTTGGTTCTCACTTAGAGAATGGAAAGGAAAAAAAAGAAAGGATTGATGAAGTTTTTAAGGAAACAAGTTCAGCAAAATTCATTGCATATTTAAAGTCCAAAGTGGCTACTTTTATTAAGCACAATTTCATTGGAAATTAGCTAGACCAACAATGCAAAGACATGATGGCCAATGTTCTAGAAGGGATTCTCATTTTGCACATTGACTTTGCTGAAAACTATACCTTCCAAATTCAAAACAAGGTGCAATCCATGTACTACGTGTTTTAGACTATGACCCTATTTGTTCACATTAATTTGAAAAAAGTGCAACTTGACTTAAGAGAACTTGTAGTCAAGAAATATACAAAATTCCAACCCCTCTAAAGACAAGAAGCATGATTTTTAATTTGTTCAACATTGTCTCTTTCTTCATTGCAAGTGGATTTTGAATAATAGGGATAAGCCATCTCAGCATTGGGTGTTCAACAATGGATGTGTTGGTCAAATCAAGGGTACTATAGTATTGTATTTTGTTGCTCAATATCCAAGTCTCATTGGTGATTGCACCATGCTGTAGAATTTTTTTGCCTCTTGCCATAGGAAGGGTATGTACATTCCCCTTATAATCTTGTATGTATATTTTTTCCATTACTATTTTCTCTTCATTGTTTGAATTCTTTGTAGTTTGCCATTCATATAAACAAGTTCACAACTTTTGGCTATGGATGCAAGAGAGTGGGATGGTGCAAGGGCAATTGTAAAGCATGCACTTCAACAAGAACAAATCCAAAACCTTGACCAGGCTTTGCAAAATGCTCTTCAATCTGTTGACTTTCTACAAGAAGGATTTGTTACAAGGCCCTATAGTTTATATGCATCCTCTACTACTACTACAATTGCCCAAACATTTTGGCATGTTGGAGAATCTGATGTTGATTAGAGGCGCAATTTTGCATGCAATACCCTGCAAGGTTCTTATTCACTACACTCTAAGTTGAAAAACTCTTCTTCTGATCCTACATGCTTATAGGTAAGGAAGCTCTCTTGTTTTTGTCTTCCTTGTGTAAACAAGGATTGGAACAATTGTGAGCAAAAGGCCCACACAAATTTCTTGGCGTGTTGAAAAGCTGCCACCCAAAAGTAGTGACGGTGCCTAAAAAGATCCCAAAGAGCTTGATGAATTTGAGTTTATAGGTTAGACTCATCCACATTAGTTTACACTAATTTTATTCCATATTAAATACTTTGTAATATTTTGTAATATTTTGCAAAATTTGGTATTTAGCAAATTCAAAAATTGCTATATTTCAACCATTATGGTGAATATACATTGTTGTATATAGCTTGTCATATTAATAATTCATACTATGCTGACTTCTATATTCTATAGATCTTATTCTACAAAACAACTAACAGTTTTGTTTAGGGTGATAGAGGGTCTTTCAATGCAGCATTTGAAGGCATTGGTGGAGAACTTAGTGACATTGTATGAGTGGGAGACAACTTTGTGGTTTTTGCTAAGGTTGGAAATGAAGAGAATGTGAAGTTCCATGTTCTTGTATGCCTATGGCACAAGTATCAACTCACAAGCCCACTACAATGCCCATGGGGTGGCAAATTTGAGGCCACAAAATTTGTTGTTGAAGGGATTTATTACTAAAATTTTGGCCGTGGAAAGGATAAATACAAATACTTGGAAAAGTCTATTATTGCTCATGTCTGTGTACACTAGGTTTGTACCTGCAAATTCAACATGAAGCAACTTGCTTATCAAGTGAAGGGAGGAGAGACAATGAACAAGATGTCATCTGAAGTACTTGAAGTCATACATCAAAGTCTTTGGGAGTGGCTGGAACATTATAATGAATGAAGTTCATGTTCACCAAAATTAGAATTTCTAATGTTCCTTTAGTATTTCCATGTTGACATATTCAAATTTGGAGTTAGTATTTGCATATGTGTGGTTTGACTTGTTCAAGTTTGGTCTTTAGTAACCACATTTGCAATTTTTACTCAAATTTCAAATTTATTTTTTGATAAATTAATAGTATTTATTATGTAGATTGTATGGAGATGGTATGATCCATATCTTGCTCATAACAACCAAGGTCTTTTGTACTTGAGTTGTAGATGTGCTTGGCAGTCAATGACTATAAACATTAAATGCACTTCACAGCAACTTTGTTCATATTAAAGGGGATTTACATTTTGCTTTGGCTTTATAAGTGCTAGCTGCTCTTTTCTTTCCAAACTTTGGCAAGGATAAGGTAGTTTGATTTATGTACTTTATGCTATGGTACACCATTTGCAATTGAAAATAAATAAGTTTAAAAAAATTGGATTTAGGATTCTGGCCTTGTAATTGTTGGGGTGCAACAAAATTTCAGAGGGAATAGAAGGTCTCCTCCATCAAAGAAATTTGCCTTCATTCTTGCTCCACTAAGAAATTTTTATTTTCCAAAAAATAAAAGAATAAGACAAACTCCCTCACTTTTCATGAAAAACATGTCATTTCCTAAGTGAGGGAGCCTTCAAACTCCTCCACTTCTTATGAAAAAATTAGTCATTATATAAATGATAGAGTCCAAGTTTAGGGTTTAGGGATTGTATACCATGTGGCTTTCATTATTCCCTTGTTTTTCTTTGTAATTACCACTATAAGAAAGAGTAGATTTTTTAAACGTCTAAAAAACAACATTTTGTGTTATCATTGACGTTCTACATTATCAGTTGTAATGTCTTGATTTTTTTGTCAAGATTGATGAGCAAAAACAAGCTAAAATTTTGAGGAACGTCAAGAAGAAGAACATGTTTTTTCATGATGTTCAAAAAAATGCAACATTAGAATTTCCTTATGAATTGCCATGTGGAGGGGTCAACAATTCCATGTAGGCTTTTTTCAAGCACTTTTGGCCATGTCATGTTACCTTTTCATCCAAAAAAGGTGTGATGTGGCATGCCTTGTCACCATATTTTTGTGTCATTTGAATTTTTTTTCATTTCATTTGAAAATTTTGCTGCTATTTTTCACAATATCAATTTAGACGTTTTTTAAAATGTCTATTGATACATATCCTACGTATAAAGTTAAATCATTAAAAAATCTTTATTTTTAAAAAATCTAAAACATAATAGAAAATAAACAAATAAAATTTTAAAAATGAACAAAAGTAGAAGAAAAGATACCCTCTAGCATCAAAAGAATTTTTGATGGCAAAATTAAGAAATTACTTCATTAAAAATTTGTGAAAATTAAGATAAGAGAGGGCATATTTGTATCCATTCTTTGATCATGGTAAGACAAAAAATATGGGATAAGTAGAATATAGGAAAGTAATCACTGTTTATATTGATGTTGTTTTAGACATGAAATGTTTTTAAAAACATTCAACTTTGCACACAATTCTTGATTTCCATATCCCATATTCATTGTCTCTTTTCCTACCACCCTACTAGTATAAAGACTAGGTCTTTTCATCCATGGTGCACATCCATCAATTTTCCTTTTTTTGCAAAGCATGCCATGTGGCTACCTTTTCCCTAAATTTTTCACACATGGTCAATATTTTGCCATTGATCATAGTAATTTTTATAAATTTATCCACAGTCAAAATATATCAACTTGCTGATGTGGCAATCTATATTTTTTTGGATGTTCAAAAAAACATTTACATGTTTTTTCTAACATTATTATGAACATGCCTATTTGTAGTAGAATTTCACACGTGTAAGTGACTTCTCTAAAAACAACATATGTTTTTAAAGACAACTTACACTTTTTGAAAACAGCGCCAAAAACACAAGTTTTTATAGTGTACTAAGATAAACTCAAGGGAAGAAGTATATAATTGCTTTTGGAGGTGCCATTAAAATGTAGAGTCTAAAAAATGTATCCACTACTATGTAATGATCCATGCAAAATATTATATAATGAAGAAATTCAAGAGGTGACAATTGATGAGTGTTGTTTAGGCCACAATGATGTGTGTCAATTGTGATATTTATAAAACTAAAGTACAAGTAGAGAAATCTTGTTTAGGAAGCATATTCTACTTGAAAGTGACGGAGTTCATCAATGAAAAATGACATTATATAACGCACATTCCTTACTGAAGAGCTCAACTCTCAGGTTCTATTGTCAGCATTGCATCATCACTCAATTGTACATGAATTGTCATTCTTATGCAAAATTTTAGACCATTAAATGATGTTCATTCCATACAACAACAAACTACAATACTTTAGAGTTGCAGTCAAAAATTTAAAAAAACCTTGCTGGTAGTTGAAGGTAAGTTGTGCAATGTAGAAAAATTACTGATATATTTGTTACAATCCTTGTTCACAATTATAATTGTATATTTATATGAGTTTGGATTAAAGTTTATGTGATTGTTTGGGATTTGAATGCACCCAAGTTCTAATTTATAGTAGCTTACTATACACAAATCTTTGCTTAAAATCTTGTTTCATAGGAAAAATCTTGCATGAACATCATATTCATTGTTTTAGGAGGTTACAAATTTTTCAAAATAACAATGTCTATTTTTAGAGTGTTATCTTCTATACAAAGTAGTATTCAAATCTAATTCAAAAATAAAGAAATTTTATAATTTGTCACTTGGATTTCTATGACAAGTCACCCTTGCACAAACTCTAGTTTTTCATCTTTTTTTTACTATTGTAGGAAATATTGCCTTACAACTCAAAGAAAGATGACCAAGTGGCCTAGTCAAAGCTTTTTTGGAAATTCCAGACTCTAACCAAGTGCTTAAATTTCAAAAGAGAGAAATCAGAAGATAGAATTGTAGTTACGGTATAATCAAATCCGGACATTTTTTAGAGCAGGACAACCAAACTTGTGAAGCCCAAAATAGTGGAAAACAAAAATAGGATTTGAGTCAGCAAGTGGCAAAAAGACTTAACCTGCAGAAGATGCATGGCTAGCCCATGCTACTAACGAGTAAATTTTGGAACTTCATTGCGTAGTCAATATCCAAATGGAATTTTGTCCGTCAAGGCACAATTGTTGCAAGTTGGAGTCATAAAGACAATGCATCATTGCCAGAAGGCCAAGCAAAGTAAATACAAGTTTTCCCCCTAGGTGGTAGCAATATTAATGGCGACAAAGGCAAAAACCAAAAGAAGAGATAAGATCCCACCCTTCCTCACTTTCCCCTCTTTCTGCTCAACCATACTAGCATATGTGTGTGTGTTTGATCAATCTTTGAGCGATAGTTGAGTTTTAGATCAATACGCATAGTTTTCATGATGGGTCCATTCAAGTAGGCTACAGCTTCCATAAGCATTATAATACTATGGAAGGTAGTTCCAATAGTGCCCATAGACCTAGAGGCAAAGGCATGGCTGCACGAGGACCTAGACAAGATGGATTGTGAGGGTTTGTTGCAAAAGTTGTGGGGTTTCCGAAAAGATGAGATGGTGGCAGAATTGTTATTTGAAGCTCCACCTAACTAGCATGCTAGGACTTTGCGAGCTCATCCAAATCTGTGGAGAAAAAATGAATGGAAGGAAGTATACTCCTTTGAAGAGCGAGATTTTGGTCTTGCAAATAGGAAAGATACCTACTTGATCAAGTTTTTCTTGAACTGGCAAGATCCAAAAGAGGGTTATTCCGTAAACAACTCCATAGGTTCTAGGGCAAGGAGACTATTTCAGATCCTAACCCTAATACTCTATCTAGAGAAGTTCATGAGCATGACGACGACCAAAGGAAACACCATAGCCACCGCATATACCAAAGAGAGGGTCGTGACTTGGGTAGGAAGAATCCACAATGTGGTCGTCAAGTTAGTGCACTTCCTCCCGGGGTAGCGAGCAACCCCTATTTTGTCCTTCTTTGTGCACCTGTACGCGCATTTCAACTTGTTGAAGGGGGAAGAAGAAATTTGGTGGAAGTTTTAGGACTCAATCCGATAGTATGGAGCCAGTGAGATGGAAAAATCAAAGGCGCTCTAGATTTTGACAACATTGTCAACAAAGCGCATCTAGTCAAGGCTAGGTTGGAGCAAAAAGGCCATGTTTCCGGATCTAAAGATAATCCAATATCTCACAAAGTAGGCAACCATCATAGGAAACATAGTGGAGACATTGCCAAGACTTACAAATTGGATTTATCTGAGGGAGAAGTCAACGCCAACAATCAAGGGTGATAGATAGTGATCACAGGAGCAACAAACTCAGATGCCCTATCCTAAGCCTCAAACTACGGAGTCAAAACCACAAAAGTACATGTCAAAAGACTTGGATGAGGAAACGTCCCCACCAAGCTAGCCTCTAGCAAAGAAAACAACCCATTGTTACAAGTATCAAGAGGTTTTGTGTAGCCCAATTACCACCCCGCTTGTCCGCACCAGCCCACATTCTGAAAAAGGTACTCCATCTTCCATCCCAAGATCAAGATAGAGAAGTACAGCCCAATCCTTGATTGGACTCTCCCTTTCTCCAAACAATGATTTGGAAATGGAAGTTACTACGTTAGTAACTCCATCGCTAAGGCAAAAGTCTATCAAAGTCCTTCTGTTCTCTTCTATTCAAAATGCCCTTGTATTGAAAATGCCCTTCTATAGAAAATGCCCTTGTATTAAAAGTGTCCTTGTATTGAATTGCACTTGTAGTAAAATCACCCTCATAGTATAGATTTCTAAGAGTGAAATGGCCTTCATATTGAAAATTTACTTGTAGTACAATTGCTTCTATAGTAAAAAATTCTAGGAATGAAATACCTTTGTAGTAAAATTGCTCTTGTGGTAAATTACCCTTGTAGTAAAAATGCCCTTGTGGTGAATAGCCCTTGTAATAAAAACTTGTAGGAGTGAAATTGCTTTTGTTTTGAAAATTTACTTGTAGTAGAATTGTTCTTGTAATAAAAATTTCTTGGAGTGAAATTGTGCTTGTAATAAAAGTGCTCTTGTGGTAGATTGCCCTTGTCGTAAAAATGTCCTTGTAGTAAAAGTGTCCCCGTATTGAAAATGCCCTTGTAGTGAAATTTCCTTTATAATGAAAATTTCTAGGAGTGAAATCACCCTTGTAGTAAAAATTTCCTTGTGGTGAAAATGCCCTTGTATTGAAAATGCCTTTGTAATGAAAATACCTTGGTATTGAAAATGCCTTTGTAGTGGAAATGCCCTTGTAGTGAAATTGCCTTTGTAATAAAAATTTCTAGGAGTGAATTGCCCTCATAATAAATGCTCTTGTTGTTAAAATGCCTTTGTGTTGAAGATTCCTTTCTATAAAAAATGCCCCTATAGTCAAATTGCCCTCAAAATAAATTGCTTTCTCCATCGGACTCTAGTCAACACTCCCTTTCAAGAATCCCACCTTGTGAGCGCCAAGCAATTGCTTATTATGAAAGACTAAGAAATCACAACATAATAAGACCGAGCATTCTTGATTGTAAAAGATGGTGAGGTAGAATCAAGAATTGCGCATGGTATTGAATAAATGAGGCATGAGGGACAATCCCCCCTCACTAGCCTTAAGAAGGAGAGAGACAGCGGTTATGAAAACCACCTTCTAACTTGTATTTCCCTTACTTTCTATGAACTCCTTTCCTAGGTCACCATCGTGTGGTCCAAGGGCAATTTCACCATCAGTACAAGGACATTTTCACCATAAGAACAATTTTTATAACAAGGGCAATGTCACTCCTAGAAATTTTTATTTCAAAGGAATTTTCACTGTAAGGGCATTCTCAATATGAGGGCATTTCCAATATGAGGGTATTTTCAATATGAGGGCATTATTCAAAGGCATTTTTACTACAATGGCAATTTCACCAAGAGAGCAATTTTACTACAAAGACATTTTCTCTCCTAGAAATTTTTATTACAAGGGCAATTTTTCTACCAGGGCAATTTCAATACAAGGACATCTTCACCACAAGAGAAAGTTTACTACAAGGGGAATTTCACTCCTAGAAATTTTGACTACAAGAGCAATTTCACTAATGTCAACATTTTATCTCCAAAGTCAACTTCATTTCAAGGGTTTTTCCAATCCATGGACACTTTTATTTTAAAGCCAACTTCATTTCAAGATCATTTTGACTACAAGGGCAATTTCTTGACTGAGGCATTTTTTTCTCCTAGAAATTTTCAATCCACAAGAAATTTATCTATGAGGGTGTTTTCACTACAAGGGCATTTTACCACAAGAGCATTTTTACTACAAGGACATTTTTACTACAAGGGCGTTTTCACTCAAAGGACATTTTCTCTCCAAAGTCAACTTCATTTCAAGGGTTTTTTCAATACATGAACAACTGTATTTTAAAGGCAACTTCATTTCAAGGGCAATTTGACTATGAGGACAATTTCTTGATCAGAGCATTTTTTTCCTAGAAATTTTCAATCCACAAGCAATTCATCTATGAAGGCATTTTCACTACAAGGGCATTTTGACTCTAAAAGCATTTTTATTGTTAACGCATTTTTACTAGAAGGGCAATCTTACCTCCTAAAAAATTTCATTACAAAGCCATTTATGCTATAAAAGCATTTTTAATACGAGGACATTTTACTACAAAGGCATTTTCACCAAATGAGCAATTTTACTATAAAGGCGGTCTCACTCTTCTAAATTTTTACTACAAGGGCATTTTTACTTCAAGGGCATTTTCACTATGTGAGAAATTTTGCTACAAGGGCGGTGTTGGGTTGAGAAGAGTGCTCCTTAGAAACACGTGGGGTGTTTTGCTTCGATTGTGCGTTGTTGACTAAGAATTATTGTTAGTCTTGATCTTCACTCTTCAAATCTTTAGGTCTTCAAATTTTCATGTCTTCAAGTCTTCATGTTTTAATAAAAACAATGGAGAAAATCACAAATGACAAGTTTTAGAAAAGCTGCAACCTTCTATCTAATGCCACAGAGGACTCAAAGATCCAAATGCTAAGTGTAATAGCAATTTAGAAAGCTCTTCTAATCTTCTAACACCAATTTATATTTCAACTTAACCTAAGCTACTGTCCAAAAGTTATGTGGGTTCAAAGTAGAGGCATTTTTTCCTCCTTGCAAATTAAACACTGCCTCTATAAACCTCTATAACTTTGTTCTACACATCATCCATAGAAACACAATATCAATTTGGAAAGATAATACCACTTGCTACAACTTTTAAAATTTTCAATTCAATGTAAAATTTTGTTCAAAAGTTCTAGTCAATCGAAGTGTGGGTCTCAATTTTTTAAAGAGCACCCATATCTCTAACTTCTACCCAATATAACTTTTTCAAAAAGCTTCCAAATGAAATGATTGAAAATAGTTTGAAAAGTTATGACAACAAACTATCACTTTTAAAAATTTGAAAAGAATATTTCATATTGTTCAAAGGTTGTAGCTCTTCAAAGCTTTGGTTTTTTCTTAACAAAAAGGCAGCCAGCTCTAATCTTTCACACCTCCATAACTTTCTCCTCTAAGTTTCAAATCTTGAGTTTAAAGACTTTTAAAAAAAATAAGACTAAAATAAAATACTCACTTCAAATCTTGTTGCAAAATAAAATATAGATCATAAGCTATGGCTTGTCAAAGTCTCAATCTTTTTTCATAGTTTGGCTTTTTGACTCCAAAATTAAAACACTCTTAACTTTTGCATCATACCTCCAAATCAAACTTGCAAATTCATTTTGGAAAGACAATTATACAAGGAACAACTATTTCACATTTCAATTCAAAATCATGTATATACAAAAAGTTCTCACACCTCAAAGTTTCAGGATTTCTTCTTTCTTCTTCACCGACACTCATACATTAACTTCCAATATACTAAGAAATCTCCCTTCTTTAATTTTGACCATATCTGAGGTAAAGAGGTGGACTACATTAGTCCATGCTCCTCTTTATTCTAACCTCATCATAGATGCCAAACTCATTTTCCTTTCACACCTTTCCTATTCACTTTTAAATCTTTAGTATTTTTTTATTCAAACAAAGGCAAAATATATGAGCCTTCCAAAACATCTAGATAAACATATAAAAAATATTAAATTACAAAATAAATTCCACCATAAAGTGGCTATGTGCCTTTGCAAGCATATAATAACGTCAAACGTTTATCTTCAATTGCCAAATTGTGGACTTGGTTAGCTGGAGAAGCGGTTGTCTCTGGCCGCCTACCTGTTTGAGTTCAAACCTCATTGGACTTGTTGAGTGGTGATGGCGGCCCACGGTTTAGCAACTAATGAGGCAAGAAATTGGCTCAGTCAGTCCGCTGCCTACCTCCTAAACTATGCATGTAACAAAGACGGCGCAGCGCATCCGGTATAGCCGCTGTTATTACCAAATCGTGGTTCTCACTACGACCACCCTTTTTGCCTCAATTGTTGATTTATTAAAATCAATACAAACATAAATAAATAATAAGTATCTACATGATGGAGGAATTTCCATCAAAACATTGATTTCCCACCTATACAACTTTACTTCAAAGGCATTTCTACTATAAAGACATTCAATACCGAGGCATTTTCAACACAAGGGTATTTTCAATATGAGGGCATTTTGGATACATGGGCATTTTCACCAAGAGAGAAATTTTTCTATAAGGGTGATCTCACTCCTAGAAATTTTTATTGTGAAGGCAATTTCACTACAAAGGCATTTCTAATACAAGGGCATTTTCACCACAAGAATTTTTTTACTACAAAGGTGATTTTACTACTAGATATTTTTCTTATAAGGGCATTATTACTACAAGGGCATTTTCAATACAAAGGCTTTTTAATTGTCATAACTACGCCAAAGCATACAATAGTATTAGCAGCACCATTTCATCTCTCTGCAAAGAAAGCCAAAGTATATGCAGTGGAAGTCTCTAAAGTGACCACAGAGACAATTAAGGAGCAGATCCAATGGAGTATCTAGATCTTTGTGGTGCATTTCGTAAAGAAGCATCAAACAAATTACCAAAATGTGGAGTAGCAGATATGAAAATCTAATTTAAAGAATGACAAAAGCCGCAAAGTATTGGTCTTTGACCTATGTCTCTAATAGAATATGAGGAGTTTTGACAATATCTTGAGGAGAATTTGGAAAAGAATTGGATCAAGTGCTCAAAGTCTCATTTATCAGCTCCAATTGTATTTGCTTAGAAAAAAGATGGATTACTTTGGATGTGTGTGGATTACCAAAATTTGAACCAAGTCACAATAAAAAATAGGTATCCATTTATTTTAATTCCTAAACTTACTGATCGATTGGTGGGTGCTAAAATTTTCACCAAGTTAGATGCAAAACAAGCATATCACCAGGTGTACATGGCTCCTGAGCACGTGTACAAAACAACTTTTAAGACTTGTTATGGTCATTTTGAATATTTGGTCATGCCCTTTGAATTAACTAATGCACCAATTCAATTTCAAAGTCACATGCAAAATATTTTCAATGGACTCCTTGATATTTTTGTAGTAATCTATTTGGATGACATTCTTATTTTTTCCAAGAATTTGAACGAACATTGATTTTTGGCACAAAAAGTGCTCAAGCGGTTACAACAGCACGGTCTTTATGTTAAAGCGTCTAAATGCCAATTTCATTGGACTTTGATGAAATTTGTAGGCATGATTGTGTCCAACAAAGGATTGGAGATGTGCAAGGATAAAGTTCAGGCTATACATGATTGGCCCACTCCAAAGACTATCGAAGAGATCCAAGCGTTTTTAGGATTTGCAAATTTTTACCAACAATTTACTCAAGATTGTTCAAAGATAGTGATCCCACTTACAACATTAATCTGTAAAATCCAACAATTTCAATGGACACCCTTGGCACAAGAGGCTTTTGAAGAACTCCGGGCCTGGTTCCTCCAAACACCAATATTGATTCATCCTAACTTTGAACGGCCATTTCTAATTGAGAGTGATGCATCAAACACTACTACAAGGGACATTTTATCTCAACAAAGAGAAGATGGACATTGGCATCTTTGCGCTTACTGGAGTTCAAAGATGTCACTAGCCAAAAAAAATTATGATATTTATGACAAAGAATTGTTAGGAATTATCTTGGCCTTCCAAGACTAGCAAGTATATCTAGGAAGATCGCCCCATCAAATTAGGGTCACTTTTTATCACAAAAACTTGGAGCATTTCATGACTACAAAATAGCTCAATCAACGGCAAGCTTGATGGTCTCAAATGCTCTTGGCATTCAACTTTGTTATTTAGCATCAACCAAGTTTATTAAATGATTGAGCGGATATGCTCTTTAGGCAGCAGAGATGGAAGAAGGGCAAAAAGATACTTTAAAACCACTATTACAATTAGCATTCTTGGAATCATGCAAGCTAGTTTGGACTAAGACAAGAATTATGGAGCAAGTCAAATTGGCCACTCTTGAAGACACATCACTTGAACCAATAGTAGCGTGCTTTACAAATGGCCCAGATCAAGCTCTGGTGCACATCCGTTGGCAATTTCAAGACTATCATTTTACTAATAGAATTCTCCATTTTTGAGATATGATATTTGTACCACACAATGATGAATTACAATGATAGATACTACAATCACAACATGATGCTCCAATTGCTGACCATCTAGGGCGGGCAAAAATTCTCCACCTCGTGGCTTGAAATTTTTATTGGCTAATCCTATGCCAATATCACTAGTAGAAAATTCAGCACAAAATCAAAAGACTTTCAACCAAAATCTGTTGATTTTTTGTGTGGATTTGGTCAAGTTGATTTGGATACTTTTCTGTTGATTTTCTGTTGATTTTTTGTTGATTATTTACTGTTTTCTGTTAATTTTTTGGTTGATTTTCTGTTATTTTTAATGTATTTTATGTTGTTCAATTCTATTTTATTTCAATTTTAAATTGTTTTTTTTTGTAGATTTTTTTATTTATTATAAAACAATGAATTTTTTTAAGGGCCGGGCAGTTGCCCGGATATTTGGGCAATTGCTCACACCTTTGGTGGGCTGCCCGAACCTCCGGATAGGGCTGCCGGTAGTGGGGTTTGAACCTCCCACCACCGGGCTCACACTCCACAACTCTTTCGCATTACTCACAACCACTAGAGCACATACCCACATACATGTGCACAATAGAACCATGATTCTATTTGTACATTAAGTGTTCATGTTTTTAGTAAGCCAGTAGACTTTGGAGGCTATTTCCGCCCATTAAAGGACATTTTTTCAAAAAACTTTGAACTACAAAAAGTTGGTAAATGTACTTTACTTTCACCTCCAACAATTTTTTTGGATTTCAATCTTTTTATCAGAAGTTATGAGCTAAAATCAAAGAAGGTGTTTAGAAATTTTTAAAAATTTGTTTATTTCCATCCTTTTGATTCTTTTTATAAATTTTCCTTGGAATTCACAAATCTCAAAATGATTGTTGCAGGCAAAGGTTGGATTCATTAATGATTATTGTTTAATGCTAGTTTTTTTGTAAAAAGAACCTTATTTTGTTAAAATAGCCTCCATAGTTTGATAACTTTAAATAACATGAAATTGTGAAAAGTTACAAAATTAAAACCTTGCAATTATAAAATCAAAATTCTATTGACTTTTGAATAGTTTTGGATATTTTTTAAAGGCATTAATATGTGAACCACACCCTTTGAACTACTCTACCACACCCTCGGAGTAACTTTTAGATTTCTACCATCAAAAATTTGAGTTTGAGAATTTTGAATTCAAATTTGGACTTAGAGACCATGATATTGTCTAGGACCATAAAAAAAGTTGCAATTCAACAACACCCAATGAAAAAGCTTATCTTTTTTTACAAACAAAAGTAAAACTAACAATTTTCTTTCTAACTAAACTTTTTCATTGGGTGTTGTTGAATTGCAATTTTTTTTATGGTTCTAGACAATACCATGGTCTCTACATCCAAATTTGAATTCAAAATTTTCAAATTCAGCTTTTTGATGGTAGAAATCTAAAATTCACCCCGTGGTGTGGTATAGTACTTGGAAGGGTGTGGTACACATATCAATTCCCATCTTTTAAAGCTTATAAAAATATTTTATAAGATTGTTTTTTTTTTAATTCATTTGGTTACTAATAGAAGGAAAAATACTAAAAATACCCTTTAAGTCTTTCAAAATATCAAGTTTACACCAAAAATATTTGAAACATAAAAACTATTCCTTGTTTTTTGTAGGAATATCAATTATACTCCTATTATTTTGGAAAATTAATAAAAAAACTCTTCTATTTTGAAATGTTAAATATATCCTTGTGTTATTTGAAATGTAAAAATCACCTTTTGTTTCTTGTAAGAATTTGCATTAAACTATATACTTGGTTATCATATAACACAAAGATATAAATAATTTAAAATAGTTGAGGAGCATTTTAATATTTTCCCAATATATGAGAAGCATTGTTGATATTTATACAAAAAGGAAAGTTGTACTTTTACCCCTTGAAGGACATATATGATTTTTTCAAAGAATTGAAGAGCATCTTTTATATTTCTTTGTAAAGAAATTTTGGTATTTAAAACAACAAAATGTTGTACTTTTTATATAAAATTTCGTTGAATTAGTGAAGTTGTGTCCAAAAGTGTCCAGATCAACAGAATATTGTTGATTTTTTTGTTATTACGATCATGTTTTTACTTGACTTTAAAGGCTGCTAATTTTAAATCTAACCAAATTGTGAAAAGTAAAGAAAATAAAACCAATCAATGTACACTCAAACTTCTAAAAGATTCTTTTTTTTTGAAAACTTCTTTCATTTTTTAAAACTTCAAAACATTTTAATGAAGTCCAAAAAGATTCCAAAAAGATTTCAAAAACAAACCTAAACTATTGTAATAGCTTTTTTATTAAAAATATTTTAAAGTATTTTGATGAATTACAAAAAGATTCCTAAAGGACTCTAATTCAGTCTAAGAGATTCTATTTCTATAAATAATTTAGAGTACTTTAACAAATTTCATAAAGATTTTAAAAAGATTCTCAAGGATTCCTAAGAGATTCTTGAAAATTCTTAGATTTCTCAAAGATTTTTAAAATTTCCAAAAAGATTCTCAAAAGATTCCCAAAGATTTCCAAAGATTCTTAAAGATTCCCAAAGATTCTCGAAGCTTCTCAAAGCTTCAAGGAAGACTCCAAGAAGATTCTTAAAGATTTTCAAAAATTCTCAAAAAAATTCAAAATTCCTAGAACATTTCCAAAGATTTTCAAGTATTCCAAACTATTCACAAAGATTCTCAAGAATTCTCAAATATTCCTGAAAGATTTTCAAGAATTCTCAAAATTCCTGAAAGATTCTCAAGGATTCTCAAAGCTTCCAAAAAGATTCTCAAAGATTCCAAGAAGATTCTCAAAGATTTCCAAAGATTCTCAAACATTCTCAAAGATTCCAAAAAAACTTGAAAAGATTTCCAAAGATTTCCAAAGATCCTAAAAGATTCTTAAAAGATTTTCAAAGATTATCAAAGATTCTCAAAGATTCTCAAAGATTCTCAATTATCTTTAAACATTCTCAAAGATTCCAAAAATACTTGAAAGATTCCCAAAGATTTCCAAAGATTCTCAAAGATTCCTAAAAGATTCTCAAAGATTCTCAATTGTCCTCAAACATTCTCAAAGATTCCAAAAAAACTTGAAAAGATTCCCAAAAATTTCCAAAGATTCTTAAAAGATTCTCTAGGATTCCAAGAAGATTTTCAAAGATTCTTAAATATTCTTAAAAACTCTGACAAGATTCTCAATGATTCCCAAAAGATTCTTAAAGATTCTTAAAGATTCACAAAAAAAATTCAAAAGATTCCCAAAAGATTCCAAATTTTTTGTTGATTTAGATAATGGTGTCCAAATCAACAAAACGTATTTAGTTTTTTACAGAATTCTATTAAATTAGTCAATTAGCGTGGGCAAGTGCCCAAATTAACAAGAAACTGTTGGTTTTCTGTTGTTTTTGACGGAGTTCTCTACTAGTGTATGTCCACCATTATGTCAACGGATGCAATTTATGTCAATAGTCTAAGCCCACACACCATCCTCAATATGGCTTACTAAAGCCAATTCCAGCAGCCAAAGCTCCTTGGAAGCGAGTAACAACAGATTTTGTTGTTAAATTGTTGGATAGTAGAGGTTTTGATGCAATCATGGTGGTCGTTGATAAGAATACAAAACTAGCACATTTCATTCCAACAAAAGAGACTATTGACTCCAATGGAATGGCCATGCTTTATCTTCATCACATTTGGAAACATCATGGAATGCCTGACAAAGTTATATTGGATCATGGTTTTGTTTTTGTTTCCAAGTTTACAAAATAGTTATACAAGCTCCTTTGCATTCAACCTTCTACAACAATGGCTTGTCACTTGCAATCAGATGGCCAAATAGAAAGAGTTAACCAAGTGTTAGAACAAATAATTTGAATGTTCATGACTAGGAGGCAAGATGACTAGTTGAATGTACTCCCTATAGCCAAATTTGCTTACAATAATGCAATTCACTCAACTATATTATATTCTCCATTTTATGCAACCTACAGCTACCACCTTATGTTATCATTTGCAACACCAACCTCTTTGACTATATTGGCAGCTGAAGACAGAATTAGACATATCTAAGAAGTACACAAGGAGATTAAGACTATGATTAAGATCGCAGGGAACAAGCCAAGAGACATTATGACCAAGGTTTTCAACCTGAATTCAATTTCCAAGTGGGTGACAAGGTATTACTTTGACATGACAATATAACCACTATAGTACAATCTAAAAAGCTTGCACCAAAACTTTTGGGTCCATTTTCCATTACATCTAAATTATTAGACTTGGTGCATCAACTTAAGCTTCCAAAATCACTTTGCATCATGATGTTTTCTACATATTGCTATTGGAGAGATACAATCAAGATACGATTCTAAGTTGACAACACAAACCACCGTCACCAATTGTAACCCCAAAGGGAGATCTTGAATGGGAAGTCCAGCAAATTCTTGATTCATGTTTAAGTGGTCAATGGAGAAAACTCCAGTATCTTGTTTCCTTGCGAGGCTATGGATCAAAACAAAATTCTTGGGAACCAGTGGCTAATTTAAAAAACACTCCTGATGAAGTTAAGGATTTTCATCAGCTCTATCCTAACACAATGGAACCAACTACAAGCTTGACCGATAGGCAATAATGAGCAATATAAACATTTGGACTTTATAGGGTGATAATGTTACAACCTAGTTGTAATAAGTGGACTACACAACAGTGACCTAGGAAAGGAGTCCGTAGGAAGCAAGGAAATGACAAGTTAGAAGGCTGTTTCCAAAACTGCCATCTTTATGCTTCTTAAGCCTAATGAGGGGGGGTTGTCCCTCACGCCTCATTTTGTCAATACCATGTGCAGTTCTTGATTCTACCTCATCATCTCTTAGTGTCGAGGATGCTCAGTCTTATTATGTTGTGATTTGTTGCTCTTTTGTAATTAGCACTTGCTTGGCTCTCACAAGGTGGGATTATTGAAAGGAAGCGTTGACTTGAGTCCGATGGAGAGAGCAATTTTTGACATTTCACTTCTCAAAATTTTTATTATGTGGGCAATATCACTACAAAGGCATTTCCACTACAAGGGCATTATCAATATGAGAGCATCTTGATTACGAGGACATTTTGGATGCAAGGGTATTTTGGATATAAGGGCATTTTGAATATAAGGGCATTTTGGATACAAGGGCAATTTGGATACAAGGGCATTTTGATTATAAGGGTATTTTCAATACAAGGGCACTTCCACTACAAGGATATTTTCAATACAAGGGCATTTTGATTACAAGGGCAATTGGGATACAAGGGCTTTTTGGATATGAGGGCATTTTAGATATGTGGGTATTTTGGATACAAGGCAACTTGGATACAAGGGCAAATGAGATACATAGGCATTTTGGATCCAAGGGCGTTTTTTACTACAAGGGTGATTTCACTCCTAGAAATTTTTAATATGAGGACAATTTCACTATAAGGGCATTTTCAATACAATGGATGTTTCATCACTTGAACAATTATACTATGAGGGCAATTTTGCTCCTAAAAAGTTAAATTTTAAGGGCAATTTGACAACAAGGGCATTTTCAACACATGGGTATTTTCAATACAAGGGCATTTTGGATACATGGGCATTTTGGATACATGGGCATTTTTGCCACAAGAGAAATTTTACTACAAGGGCCATTGCACTTCTAGAAATTTTTATTATAAGGGCATTACCACTGCAAGGGCATTTTCAATACCAAAGCATTTTCAACACGAGGGTATTTTCAATACAAGGGCATTTTGGATTCATGGACATTTTCAATACATGGGCATTTTTGCCACAAGAGAAATTTTACTATGAGGGCCATTTCTCTTCTAGAAATTTTTATTATGAGGGCATTACCACTACAAGGGCATTTTTAATACCAAGGCATTTTCAATACAAAGTCTTTTTCACTACAAGGGCATTTTGACTCTGAAGGCATTTTGACCATAAAGGCAGTTTGACTGCTATGGCATTTTATTTATTAAGGCATTTTCACTAGAAGGACAATCTTACCTCCTAGAAAATTTCATCACAAGGCCATTTATGCTACAAGGGCATTTTCACTACAAAGGCATTTTTATTGCAAGAGCAAGTTTACTTCAAGGGCAATTTCATTCTAGAAATTTCTATTACAAGTGCAATTTCACTATAAGGCCCTTTTTATCTCGGGATCAAATTTACGGTGAGGTCAACTTTACTCTAGGGTCATTCTTACTACATGGGCATTTCTACAACAAGGACATTATCACTACAAAGACAAGTTTATTCTGAACTTGAGTTCTTTTCAAGGGCACTTTCACTCCAAGGACAATTTTACTCCAAAGTCAGCTTCATTTTAAGGGCTTTTATACTACAAGGGCGCTTTCACTATGAGGACAACTATTCTATGGGGGCATTCTCACTACTAGAAATTTCATTACAAGCGCATTTTCACAACAAGGGCATTTTCATCATAAGGCCAATTTTCACTACAAGGCCAAATCTACTTCAAAGTCAACTTCATTTCAAGGGCATTTTTTATCTAAGTAAAGGACAATTTGAATTTGATGTCAACTTCATTTTAAGGGCATTTTCACTACAAGGGCAATTTCTTGGCGAGGGCACTTTTACTCCTAGAGATTTTCATAACAAGGGCATTTTCACTATAAGGGCATTTTTACCATTAGGCCAATTTTACTCCAAAGTCAACTTCATTACGAGGGCATTTTCATTACAAGGCCAACGTTTCTATGAGGGCATTTTGACTCTAAGAAATTTTCATTATGAGGCATTTCACTACAAAGCCAATCTTACTTTAGAGTCAACTTCATTTCAAAGGCACACTCACTACAAGGACAATTTTACTACGAGGGCATTTTTACTCCTAGAAATTTTTATTACAAGGGCTCTTTCACAACAATTGCATTTTCACTATGAGGGTGTTTTCATTGTGAGGGAAATTTCACTATGAGGGCATTTTAACTACAAGGGCATTTTGACTACCATGGCATTTTCACTGTGTAGACATTTTCACTACAAGGGCAGTCTTAACTCCTAGAAATTTTTTGATATGCTTATATTCAGCGCGTAGTCTTTTTCGATTAGAGGTCCGATGCGTAACGCTCATCTTCTCGACCAGTGAAAGTTGGGACGACACCTCTTGCTGCTTGAGGCTGGACCATCTGGGCAACGCGGCCGCGCTGTGAAATAACTCCGAGCGCGAGCGCTCGAACCACCCGATCGCGGATTGTGTCGCCATGGCGGCCAGATCCTTTCTCTCCATTTCAACCAACCCAATCAACGTCGCGGCGCGATTCCTGGTCGGGACGGCCAGCTTCACTCAATCCGACCCGAGTCGAGACCGGTAGAGGGAGGGGGTCGCGGTGGCGCTCTATCGGAAATTTCCTCGGACAAGCCTTGGGCGCAACTTGCGTTCAAAGACTTGATGATTCGCGGAATTCTGCAATTCACACTACGTATCGCATTTTGCTGCATTCTTCATTGTTGCAAGAGCCAAGATATCCGTTTTTGAGAGTTGTGTTGAATTATTATATCGGTTCGCATCCTCCTCACAACTTGAAGCAGACTACTGCTAGACTGCCATCAAAGTTCCTCGGTATCATACGGGACTCAGTCACGTTCAAGAAAGCGTCGATGCATTGGGCCATTGACACCTCCGCGCGGCGGGTGCGCGGAAGCGGGATGTGATTGACGATTGCCTTTGACGGGGTTGTGTCAAGTCCCGGGTGACGGACGGCCGACCCCGAGACGCGCCACCGCACTTCGTGAAGAGCGCAGTCGCGTGTCCAAAATTGACCCGCTTCCCCTTGAAGGCAAATCGAAGGGGGGACAGATTTTTGTGGTTCACGTGAGGTTTGCTGCAACTCTGTGTGAGCGATGATCCTTCTGCAGGTTCACCTACGAAAACCTTGTTACGACTTTTCCTTCCTCTAAATGATAAGGTTTAATGAACTTTTCACAACGTCACCGGCAGCGAACCGCCGGCGTCGCCGTAATCCAAAAACTTCACCGGCCCATTCAATTGGTAGGAGAGACGGGCGGTGTGTACAAAGGGCAGGGACGTAGTCAACATGAGCTGATGACTCGCGCTTACTAGGAATTCCTCGTTGAAGATCAATAATTGCAATGATCTATCCCCATCACGATAAAATTTCAAAAGATTACCCGGACCTGCCGGCCCAGGTTATAAACTTGTTGAATCCATCAGTGTAGCGCGCGTGCGGCCCATAACATCTAAGGGCATCACAGACCTGTTATTGCCTCAAACTTCCATCGGCTAGACGCCGATAGTCCCTCTAAGAAGTTGGCCGCAAGGGAACGAATCCATCTCGCGTAACTAGTTAGCAGGCTGAGGTCTCGTTTGTTAACGGAATTACCTAGACAAATCACTCCAATAAGAACGGCCACGCACCACCACCCATAGAATCAAGAAAGAGCTCTCAATCTGTCAATCCTTATTATGTCTGGACCTAGTAAACTTCCCCGTATTGAGTCAAATTAAGCCGCAGGCTCCACTCCTGGTGGTGCCCTTCCATCAATTCCTTTAATTTTCAGCCTTGCGACCATACTCCCTCTGGAACCCAAAAACTTTGATTTCTCATAAGGTGCTGGCGGGGTCATCGAATCAACACCCGCCAATCCCTAGTCGGCGTCGTTTATGGTTGAGACTAGCACGGTATATGATCGTCTTTGAGCCCCCAACTTTTGTTGTTGATTAATGAAAACATCCTTGGCAAATGCTTTTGCAGAAGTTCGTCTTTCATACATCCAAGAATTTCACCTCTGACAATGAAATACGAATGCCCCCAATCGTCCCTATTAAACATTACTCCAGTCCCAAAGACCAACCCAACAGGACCAGAGTCCTATCACGTTATTCCATGCTAATGTATTCAGAGCATAGGCTTGCTTTGAGCACTCTAATTTTTTCAAAGTAACACCGCCGACTCCACATCCCGACCAGCGAAGGCCAGGAAGCGCGTCCCCGGCAAAGAAGAGGCCGGTGGGACCAGTGCACACCCCCGAGGGGGCGGACCGCTCCCCCCGACTCAAGATCCAACTACGAGCTTTTTAATTGCAACAACTTAAATATACGCTATTGGAGCTGGAATACCGTGGCTGCTGGCACCAAACTTGCCCTCCAATGGATCTTGGTTAAGGGGTTTAGATTGTACTCATTCCAATTACCAAACTCGTAAGAGCCCGGTATTGTTATTTATGGTCACTACCTCCCCGTGTCGGGATTGGGTAATTTGTGCGCCTGCTGCCTTCCTTGGATGTGGTAGCCGTTTCTCAGGCTCCCTCTCCGGAATCAAACCCTAATTCTTTGTCACCCGTTACCACCATGGTATGCCTCTATTCTACCATCAAAAGTTGATAGGGCAGAAATTTGAATGAAACATCACCGGCGCTAGGGCCCTGCAATTCGACAAGTTATCACGATTCACCACAACACCGGGCAAGCCCGCGTTGGCCTTTCATCTAACAAATACGTCCCTTCCTTGATCCTCGGAAGGACCGGAGTCGGGAGTTGGTGCACATATTAGCTCTAGAATTACTACGGGTATCCGTGTAATCCGTGTAGTCAATTTACCATCAAAGAAACTATAACTGATTTAGTGAGCCATTTGCAGTTTCACAATATAAAAGAGTTTATACTTACACATGCATGGCTTAATCTTTGAGACAAGCACATGAATACTGACAAGATCAACCAGGTAGCTATTCCTTTCCCGAACCGTTTCCGGTTCCCACTTCAGACCATGCGCCGGGAGGCCGCACGTACTGGGACAACCACTCGCTCATCATCAGCGCCCGCCAACTCGGGCATGCACTCTTGTGCCAACCCAGGGGGGCCTCCCGAGAAGTGGAGTCCCAATTTGTGTCCCCCCGCCGCGCGCGCCTTCAAAGAGGGAGCGTGATGTGCTTCCGTTCTCATAGAAATGGCACGGGCCGGACCCCGTGCACCCAGGAGCGCGCAACATCTTGCCTCGGTTCCCCGCTTTTTGACCTGACGTATCCCCGTGCCCGCCATCTACGGACTTGTTGCTCGCAACCATGGAAATGGACGAGCGAGCGCAAGTCCCTGATGGCGGCCGAAAGTGCGGAGCTGCACTCCTACGGCAGCTCCTCACTGCGCCCCCAAGCCCCACATCTGGGGTATTGGACGGCGCGCTACGAACCCCCGCAGGCATTGCCTCCCGCATGAAAAGGTAACAGGCTCACCAACTCCCGCTACGCAATCGCTTGTGTATTGGCACAAGACCAACGATTTGTTGTCCGTCGCAGGTGAAGGCGACGGACTCACAAGGGCCGAATCCGCAATTCACACCTCCCGTTACTTGTGACCATCCTGCGGAGCGCAATCCGCTCCCGGATTGACCCAAGCGCCGCACTCAACCCGCGTCCTGCATGATGCCTCGGGAAGCTACCGCCTACACCGATCAAACCAACGCCCACCAGCATGCATCCACTGGACATTGCTCGACGAGCACACGACGACGCCACCGTCCTATGGTCACCATGAAACCCTGTGACTAGGGTGCAACAGGGATACCACCGGAGCTTCTTGGACGCCACTGAGCACACCCCTCACGGCGACCGCCAACAGCGGCGCGCTGAAGCTGACAGTGAATGCAAAAGGACGGACAACACGGCAGCTTTCCAATGCAAGAGCGCGACACGCGAACCTCATGCGCCTCCCAAGCGTTTTCCAATTGCGATTTGCACCCCCGTAGCCGGCCCATTACAAGGGTCGAAATTACAGCTCACACCACCCACACGCTAACATGCGGCACCCTCGTGGGGCGCAACCCACTCCCGGTCCGACCCAAGGATCGCACTCGTTCTGCGTCCCATGCATGATGCCCCGGGAAGCTACCGCCTACACCGATCAATCCAATGCCCACCAGCGCGCGTCCGCCGGACAACGCTCGACGAGCACACGACGACGCCACCATCCGACGGCACCCCATGAGACCCTGTGACTAGGGCGCAACATGATTCCACTGGAGCTTCTTGGACGCCACCAAGCACACCCCTCACGACAACCGCCAACCGCGGCGCGCCGATCAATCCAATGCCCACCAGCGCGCGTCCGCCGGACAACGCTCGACGAGCACACGACGATGCCACCATCCGACGGCACCCCATGAGACCCCGTGACTAGGGCGCAACATGATTCCACTGGAGCTTCTTGGACGCCACCAAGCACACCCCTCACGACAACCGCCAACCGCGGCGCGCTAAATCTAACGGTGAATGCGAAAGGACGGACGACACAGCAGCTCTTCGACGAAAGAGCACAACACGCAAACTTCACGTGCCACCCAGGCATTTCCCAAAACGCGACTCACACTCCCAAGGATGGCCCACCACCACTCACGTTTCTATTGATCGTGCTAGTACAGGGCGCGTCGGCCACCAATGACACAGTTGGCCCCCGTAGGCACCGAGCAGGTCGAGTGGCCGCGCCTTTCCTAATGATCCCCGTGTTTTGTTGCGGCAGGCCTTGGAGGAACCCTTTCCCCATATAGTACTCTCTGTGGAATTCGGCAGGTCTCCCTGTGCTGCGTTGTAGGACCCTCTCGGACAAGGAACGGTTTGGAAGACCACCCACCTTATTCTCCGGCCCACCCCGCGCTCCCGCGACGCGCCGTGCCTGCCAGTCGTGCCTCGAGCCTTGCTCCTCCGTCTTGGTAGAAGCCTTGGCCTGCTTCTCCACGCTCGAAGCTGGTCACTGAGTCTCAAAATGCCACTCAGGTCGGTTGCAAGTATCGATGCGCGCCTTGAACTTGTTGTGGGTGCCGGTACGCGCCGCAATCTGTCTACAACTCCCATCACGCGCCACATAGTAACTGCGAGTCACGACTTGCGACGTGCTGCACTTCCAAGTGCCGATGCACGCCACTGACTGCCTACAAGTCCGAGCACGCGTTGCGGACTGCCAACGACTTTGAGTACGCGTCGCATGGTGCCATGCAAGTCCCGGCTAGCAACGCGGTGAGCGTCTAAGTGCCGATATGCGCTACGGATTGCCTGCGAGTCCAAGCTCGCGTCGCGGTGAGCCCACGGCATGTCTGCACGTCCAGGTTGCGCCGCGGGGAGCTAGTGAGTTCCGACACGCGCCGCGTATTGCCTGCAAGTCCAGGTTTGCGTCGCGATGAGCCCGCAAAATACCTACGCATCCGGGTCGCGTCGCGGTGAGCTAGTAATTTTTGATACACGTGGCGGTCTATATCTAAATGTCGAGACGCGAGCAAGAGTACTTGCGAGTGACTCAATTATTGCGAGGCGCCTGCGCGTCTGGATTGCACTGCGGAGACGCTGCAAGTCCCGGTTCGCTTTGAGGTACACTTCTAAGTGCCAACCCGCGCCGCGCATTGCCTGCAATTCCGGAGCGGCCACCACTAAATAAAGCTATTAAAATTCCACAAATATTCAAGGGGTTGCTTGAGGTGTTGTGGAGTTAGAGTGCAAAGTTCATGTCATTTGGAACCTCTTTCTTACGACTGTGAATTAAACCCCCCAATTGCCCCATGTTTGCGGAGGTGGGCCCCAAAAGGGGTCTGTATTGCACAAGTGTTCATCAATCCCACAAAACTCCAAGGGTCAGCATAACATTACCCTAAGTGCATTTACAAAGTCTCTCTTCAATTGAACACTTTTTGCTATGAATCTATATTCGGGACCCTTCATTTCCTTGTATTGGCAAATGTTTGCCCCAAAATGGGTCCCTCCCGTATGAGTATCCATTAATCCCACAAAAATTTATGGGGTTGCCTTAGGGCAAGAACAAATGATTCACCAAGGTTCACATCAATTGAACATTTTTTGCCTCCATTAAAAATTCAACCCCCGCATTTCCTTGTGTTGGCAAATGTTTGCTACAAAATACTTCCCTATTGAAAAAGTGTCCATTAATCCCACAGAAATTCAAGGATAAACATAACATTTATTATAAGTGGGTGTACCAAGTTCCACATCAATTGGACACTTTCTACCTCCATTAAAAATTCAACCCTCCATTTCCTTGTCTAACCTAATGTTTGCTCCAAAATGGATCTATATTAAATAAGTGTCTAATAAATTCACAAAAATTCAAGGGTGAGCATAACATTACTCTAAATGCATGTACCAGATTTCACATCAATTGAACACTTTTTGCCTTAATTAAAAATTCAACCCCGCATTTCTTAGTGTTGGAAAATGTTTACCCCAAAATGCTCCCGTACTGAAAAAGTGCCCATTAATCCCATAAAAATTCATGACGCTGCCTTAGGGCATGGAAAAATGATTCACCAAGTTCCATATCAATCAAGTACTTTTTGCCTCCATAAACAATTCAGCCTCCCATTTCCATGTATTGGCAAATCTTTGTCCCCCAAAATGGCTCCCTACTGAAAATGCATTCATTAATCCTACTAAAATTCAAGGGTCAGCACAACATTACTCTAAGTGTGTGTACCAAGTTTCACATCATTTGAATGGTTTTTGCCTCCATAAAAAAATCAGCCTCCCATTTCCTTATGTTGGCAAATGTTTGCCCTCCAAAATGGCTCCCTACGGAAAAATCATCTATTAATCCCACAAAATTCAAGGGTCAGCACAACATTACCTTAATTGCGTGTATCAAGTTTCACATCAATTGAACATTTTTTGCCTCCATAAACAATTTAGCCTCCCATTTCCTTGTGTTGGCAAATTTTTGCCCCAAAATGCTTCCCTACGGAAAAAGTGTCCATTAATTCCACAAAAATTTGAAGGTCAGCATAACATTACTCTAAATGCTTGTACCAAGTTGCACACCATTTGAGCACTAAAGGAATTCTTGGTAAGAGGGCATTTTTTCAACAAGAAAATTTTTAGTATGAGGGAATTTTCACATCATTATTTTTTTCTATAGGACTGTTTCAATCACATAGGCAATTTTACCATGATGGCATTTGCATTAAATAGGAGGGCATTCTAATGAAAGGGCCTTTTCACAACAAAGGAAATTTTGGTATGAGGGCATTTTTTTATGTTTTCATCACATAGGCAATTCCACCACAATCTCTTTTTCAATAAAAGAGCATTCTTGGTACAAGGACATTTTTACAACATGGACATTTTGGATATAAAGGTTTCTTTACTATGTGAGCATTCTTTCTAAGAGGCCATTTTCACAAGGCTTTCTTGCTACATAGGCATTTTCTCACTACATGGGCATATTTTCTAAGAGGCCTCCTTTTTTAAAAGAACATTTTTGGTAACAAGAATTTTGGTGGCACCAAAAGGGCATTCTTATTAAAAAGCAAAATTTGGTATGAGGGCAATTTTACAAGAAAGACAATTTTACTACAACGCCGCTTTATTTACATGCACAATATGATTATGATTTCACTTGCAAAAATTAGAAGGGCATTTCTTCAACAAGGATATATTTAGTCTAAGAGCAATTTTATGCAAGGGCATTTTAACTACAAGTTCATTTTTGTCACCTTGAAATTTTTACCATGAGGGCATTATAAATAAAGGGCATTTTTGGCATAAAGACATTTTCACAGCAATGTTTCACCACATAAGCATTTTTTCTACATGGCCATTTTTGTGACAAGGGCAATTTGTGTTAATTAAGAGCAATTTGGCTGTGATTGCATTTGCACTATTTAAAAGCAACTTGACCCTGATGGCATTTGGTATGAAGTCATTTTTGGTATGAAACTCCAAGGTTATTTTGAGTAAAAAGCCAATTTGAGTATAGTGCATTTTCACAAAAAGCAAAGTTTCAGTACAAGGCTATTCCCATTGCATGGGCAATTTGACCATGATATTATTTGCATTAATTAAGAAGGCTTTTTTATAAGAGGGCCGTTTGCACAGCAAGGGCATTTTTGATCTAAGAGCATTTTCATGAGAAGCCACTTTCACAACACTTTTGTTTTCATCACAACAAAAATTCCACCATGAACATTTTTTTAATGAAAGCATTGGTATAGGGCCATTATTACCACCAAGGCGTTTTCTATGAAAAGGCGCTTTGATCATATGGACATTATTACTACAAGACCATTTGGGCAATTTTACCATATTAGCATTTGCATCAATTAAGAGGGCATTTTCGACATGAGGCCATTGTTACCTTAATGGAACTTCATGTAACAATACGTTTACTACAAGCTTGATTTCAGCACATAGGCAATTCCACCATGAGCACTTTCTTGATTTAAGAGCATTTTTTGTGAGCAACCACTTTCACCACATAAGCATTTTTGGTGAAAGGGCATTTTCATCCCATGGGCATTTTCTCTACAAGGCCTTTTTTTCTTCACAAATGCATCTTACAATAAAAATATTTGATGCATCAAGCAATAGGCAAAATTCCAAAGGGAGATTGATTGGAAGGCAATCTTGACAACCTAATAAAGGTAAAGTTGACCTTGTGACAAAAATGCCTTCGTAGAAAAAATGCTGATGTGGTGAAAACACCTTTTCACCAACAATATCCTTGTGGTAAAATGCCCGCTTACTAAAAATGCATTGTTATTAAAAAAGCCCTTGTAGTAGAATTGCCCATGTGACAAAAATGAGCTTTTGGTAAAATTGTTGTTGCATGAAAGTGCCCTCATATTAGATTGCTCTTGTTGTGAAAATGCACTCATTGAATATGATTTTTGAAAACAAAATCATTTATGATTAAAATTGTCCATTGGACAAAAATGGATGTAAAAGTGACCTTGTGATAGATCTAGCTTTGTAGAAAAAATGCCCATGTAATGAATATGATCTTTCACCCAAATCGTTTGTGTGGTGAAAATGCTTTTGTATGGAAATTGCTCTTTTACTAAAAAAGCGCAATTTTTGTGAAGTTGTCTATGTAACAAAAAAAGACTTGTTGTAAAAGTGGCATTGCGTAAAAATGCCATTACACAAAAAATGCCCTTGTTGTGAAAATGGCTTTTTACCAACTGTGCCCACTTAATTAATGCAAAATCCATCATGCTAAAGTAGTCCATGTGAGGAGAATGGACTTAGAGTGCAAATGCATTTTAAAAGGGTATGTTTGTTTTGAGAACATATTTATGTGAAAGCATTCTTGATAGAAGGCTAGTTTTGTCATGTGGGCAAGTTTTACTAAAAGTACTTTTTCAATAAAAGGGCATTTTTGGTAAGTGGGATTTTCACTACAAAGATGTTTTGCAAAAAGGGCATTATCACCACATGGGCATTGTTTCTGCAATGGCATTATTTTTACAAGGGCGATTTTTCCATGAAGGCACTTTTATGAAGAAGGCAATTTTGATATGGGGGCCTTTTTGGTATGAAGGCATTTTTATGTGAGGACATTTTTACCATAAGTCCATTTTTGTTGCATGGGGAGTTTTACTAGGAGGACTTTTTAATTAAAAGGGCATCTTTGGCATGAGGGCATTTTCACCACAAAGCTTTATCACATGAGCATTTTTTCTACAAGGCCATTTTTATCACACATGCAGTTTAGCTCATTGACGACCGGTCCACCGCTTTTGGATTGAAATTAACACCTTTTCATTGGTAGCCAAAGTTTTGAAATGATTTTGGACTTGGACAAAAGGGTTCGGGTGTAAAGAATTGGAAACCAAATGCATTAGAACCAAAATAAGGACAATTTGAGCTAGCATGCAATTTTGGAGTTGACAAAACAAACAAAATATTGGTTGAAAATGGAAAAATCAATACAAAATTTGTCATGCATTTAGTGTGGAGCCCCAATCATTCACATCAACTCTATTAATATAGTTAGATCTTTGTAATGCATCAATGTTCAATATTTTTTCCATGTTTAGCCAAAGATTAGAAAACACCTTGCCTGCTTCCAAAATTAATGTCAATTCTTAATGTGTTAACTATGAAGGCACTTTCACTTATGTGGCATTTTTGGTAAGAGGACATTTTCACAACTAGGACATTTTTGTGACGTGAGCAAATCATACAATCATGACATTTGCATTCATTATGAGGGAAGTTTTGATAGGAGGGCACTTTTATTGAGAAAGAATTTTAGAGATGAAGGCATTTTTATGCAAAGCATTTTTTCTACAATTCCATTTTTGTGACATTAGCAATTTCTATCATATAAGCTTCTCCACTAGAAGGGCCGTTTTGGTAAGAGGGATTTTTACTTCAAAAACATTTTTTATACAGAGACATTTTGATCTTATAGGCATAGTTCCTTCAAGGCCATATTCTTCAATAAAGCAATTTTATCATGAGGTAAATTTTATTAAAAAGGCAATTTGATATGACAACATTTTCACCACATAGCCATTTTCATGACATGGGCAATTTTACAATCATGACATTTGCACTAGGAGGGCACTTTCAATAATATGGCATATTTATGACAAGAACAAATTTGGTAGGGGAGCAATCTCTTGCACAAGCACTTTTCTACCAACCCATTTTTGTCACAAAGGCAATTCAATTATTAGGAGTGTCTTTAGAGAGCCATTTTAGATGTGTAGGCATTTTTTCCACAAGGGAATTTTTGTTGAAAGTACAAATCTACCATTGGGACATTTTTTCTATGAAGCCAATTTTATAACAAGGGCAACTTTGCTATGAGGGTATTATCATTAGCTTTTTTAGTAACAAAGGCATCTTCACAACAAAGACAATTTGAAAATGAGGACACTCTTAACACAAGTCTATTTTTGTCACATGGCCAATTTTACCATGAGGGTTTATTTCAATGTAAGAGCATTTTTGGTATAAGGACATTTTCATGTCAAAGGTGCTTTTGATGAAAAGGCATTTTTACCACATGGGCATTTTCTTTAGGAGTGAAAATGCTTAAGTGGTGAAATCTTGCAATAAAAATGTCTTCATGCCAAAATTGCCCTTTTATTAATGTAGGCTTCAAGATAACTTTGCCCCTATGACAAAAATGGATTTGTTGCAAAAATGCCCTCATACAAAAACTCATTTCTTGATATAAATGTCCTTATGGAGAAGTTGTCCTTATTACAAAAATGGCATTGTAAAATATTGCTCTTGTGGTAAAAATGTGCTTGCATCAAGAATGTCTTTTTTAAAATAAAAACCCTTATGGCTAAAATTGCCTTTGATACAAAAATAGTTTGGTGGAAAAAATGCCCTTGCAAGAGATCACCGTCCTATCAAAAATACCTTTTTAATGCAAATGTCATTATGCTAAATTGCCCAAGTATTGAAGTTGGTTTGCTATTGAAAATGCTTGTGTGATACATATGCCATCATATCTAAACCGTCTTCTTAACAAATTTGCCCTCATTGTAAGATAGCTTTTGTGACCACAATGGCCTCATAGAAACAATGCCCATAAGGTGAAATTGCCCTTTTATTATAATAGTGTACATGGTATAGTTGCCCATGGGACAAAATGGACTTATAGTAAAAATGCCCTCTTGTCAAAAAGTCTTCATATTAAAAAAAACCCTTTCAATAAATTTGCTTTCATCATGAATGCAAATGCAATGATGATTAAATTGCCCATGTGACAAAAATGCCTTTGCACCAAAGTCCACTTCTTAATGAGAATGTTCTAATGATAAAATGGTCCTTGTTACAAATATGGGCTCCTAAATAATGCTTGTGTCGTGAAAATGCATTTTCACCAAAAACATCTATGTTGTAAAAATACCTTCAAATTAAAAATGCTCTTTTATTTAAAAAGCCCTCATGGCAAAACTACTTTTGTGAAGAAAATGAACTTGTAGTTAAAATGCCCTTGCATGAAATTGCTCACACCAAATATGCCCTTGCATGAAATTGCTCACATCAAAAATGCCCTTGTTGGAAAAATGCTCTGTTACAAAAATGGCCTCTTTATTATCACACGGGTTTTTTTTTTTGAAGACCATTTTTGTCACTTGGGCAATTTCACAATGAGTGCTAACTTCTTTACAATGTAATTTGGATGTGAGGGCATCTATACCACAACAACATTTCCAATAACCAAGACATTTTGGTAGCATGGGCAATTTTACCATCATAGCATTTGCTTTTGTTATGAAGTCCTTTTCATTGAGAGGGAATTTTTAATAAGAGGGGATTTTCCACATGAAGGCCATATGTACTACAAGTTTCTTTTTGGCAAATGAACACTCTTACCTGAAAGGCTTTTTTAATAAAAGAGCCTTTTTGCCATGATGGCCTTTTTGCCACAAGGTTTCATAACATGCACATTTCTCTTACAAGGCCATTTTTGTAACATGGGCAATTTCACAATGAAGGCTAAGGTTTTGAAAGGGCAACTTGGATATGAGGGCATTTTCACCACAAGGGCATTTTTGTAACCAAGACATTTTGGTTGCATGGGCAAATTTAACATCATAGCTTATGCATTTGTAAGGACATCCTATTTGTTGAAAGGACACTTTCAATAAAGAAGCATCTTCCACAAAAAGCCAGATATAGTACAAGTTGGTTGTTGGCACGTGGATACTTTAACCACAAGGGTTTTTCTAATGTAGAGGCACTTTTGGCATTGCAACATTTGTACCACAAGATTTCACCACATAGACATTACCTTTACAAGGCCATTTTTATCTTTTAGGTAATTTTTTCATAGAGCCATTTGGATACAAGAACAATTTCACAGCAAGGGCATATTCACCACCAAGACTTTTTTGTTGCAAAGGCAATTATACCATCATGGCATTTGCATTTGTTACAAGGTCTTTTTTGATGAGAGGGCTTTTTCCACATGAGGCCATATTTATTACAAGTCTATTTTTGGCACATGGACACTTTTACCACAAGAGCTATTCTATAGAAAGGACATTTTGGGCATGACAACATTTGCATCACCAAATTTTACCACATGAACATTTCTTTTGCAAGGCCATTTTTTCACATGGGCAATTTCACAATGAGGGCTAATTTGTTCAAAGAGCAATTTGGATATGAAAGCTTATTCACCACAAGGACAATATTTATTGCCAAGACATTTTGGTTGCGTAGGCAATTTTACCATCATGGCATTTGCATTTGTCAAAGGTCAATTTTGTTAGGAGGGCATTTTGATAAGAAAGCATATCTCACATGAGGCCATATGTATGACAAGTCCATTTTTGAACATGGACACTTTCACCACAAGGGCATTTCTAATAAAAGGGTATTTTTGGCATGACAACCTTATAACAAAGTTGCCTTGGTCACAATAATAGACTTGTAGTGACCATGTCCTTGTGGTGAAAATGCTCTCATATTGAATTTGCCTCCTTAATAAAAGTTGATTGCATAGAGAAAATGCCCATAAGGTGAAAATGCCTTCATCTCAAAAATGTCCTTATATTGAAAATTCCTCTTACTACAATTGCTCTTTTATTGCAAAAGCCCCTTATGAATGAACTTGGCAATGCAACAAAAATAGATTTGTAGTAGAGCTTCCTTGCATAAGAATGCTTTTATATCTAATATGCCTGTGTTTTGAAAATGCCCTTTTTGTTAAAAAATTGCCCTCATAATGAACGCAAATGCCATGATGGTAAGATTGCCTATGTGACAAAAATGTCTTGGTTGTTAAAATGCCCTTGTCATGAAAATCCCTCATAATATAAAAATCCTTTTATTGAAAAGTCCCTTCTGGAACAAATTGCCCATGTGAGAAACATGACTATGTAGGAAAAATGTGGTTGAGATAAAAATGCCGTGACAGCAAAATTACCTTTTCAATGAAAGTGCATTCATTATAAAATTGGCCTTGTGATAAAAATGGCCAAATAGAAACAATGCTCACAAGGAAAAAATGCCCTTTTACCAAAAATGTCCTTGCAGTGAAAATTCCTATTATCAAAAATGCCCTTTTGTTGAAAAAATACTTGTAATAGGAATAGCGTATGTGACAAAAATGAACTTGTAGTAAAAATGCCTTTGCATGAAGATGCCCTCCTTCGGAAAATACCTTCTTAGAAGAAATGCCTTTATAAGGAATGCAAATGCCATGATGGTTGTAAAAATGGCCTTGTGGCATAAACGCATTGGTTGTAAAATGCCCTTGTAATAAAAAAGCCTTTGTATTAAAAATGCCTTCTAAATGAATTTGTCTTTACAATTTAATTGCCCATGTGACAAATATGGCCTTGTCAAAAAAATGCCCATATGGTGAAACCTTGTAGTAAAGATGCCCTCATGTTGCAAATGCCCTCATGATAAAATTGCCCATGTGATGAAATGATCCTGTATTAAAAAGACACTTCTTGCAAAAGTATCCTCATATCAAAATTGCCTTCTTCATAATGGTGCCCACATTTTCACTACAAAGCTAGTTTTGTCACGCATGCTGTTTTTCATGAAGGCTTTTCTAAGAAAAAGGCATTTTTTGTACAATGACATTTTTACCACAAATTCTTGCCACATAAGCATTTTGTCTACGTGGCCAATTTTGTCACTTGGGCAATTCTACCATGGAGGCACTTTCATTAAAAGCAAATTATTGATATAAAGGCATCTTCACCACAAGGGCATTTTTACAACAAGGACAATTTTGTCACATGGGCAATTTTTCCACAAAAACATGTTTATTCAAATAATATTTGTGATATGAGTTCAATTTCATAACAAGAGCATTGTTCTACAAGTCCTTTTTTGTCACATGGGCAATTTTACTATGACGGCTATTCTAATGAAAGGGCATTTTTGGCCAAAAGGCATTTTTACTACAATGTTTCACCACATTTCCATTTTCTTTACAAAGCCACTTTTGTCACAAAAATAATTTTACTATGAGGGTTTTTTAATCAATGAGACATTTTTGACAACAGTGCATTCTCATCTTAAGGGCATTTTCTCAATTTTTCACATGAGGTCTTTTTCAATAAAAGAGCAAGTTTAGTTAAGGGCGTATTCACAACAAATTGTTCTTGTTGAAAATGCCCACTTATTTGATGATAATACCCTCCTAGTAAAGTTGCCCTTGTCATGAAATTAACCTCATAGAAAAATTGCTTTAGTGGTAAATGGGCTCTTTCATCAAAAATTCCCTTGTGAGAAAAATGTCCAAATATCTCAAATGACTTTTCAAAGAGGAAGCCCTCATGGTTGAACTGCCTTTGTGACAAAAATGAATTGCTATAAAATTTCCCTTGCAAGAGATTGCTCCCCTATCAAAATTCTCTTTTGTATGAATATGTCTTCTTATTGAAAGTTTCCTCTTAATAAAAGTGTTATTATGGTAAAAATGCCCATGTCATGAAAATGGCCTTGTAGTAAAAAGGCCTTGTAGTGAGTATGTTGTCATACCGAAAATGCCCTCATATGAAAAATGCCCTCATATGAAAAATGCCATCATATCAAAAATGCCCTCATACCAAAAATGCCATCATATCAAAAATGCCCTCATACCAAAAATGCCATCATATCAAAAATGCCCTCATACCAAAAATGCCTCTATATTAAAACTACTTTTTTTTAATAAAATTAAGGCCCTCATGGAAAAATTGCCCTTGTGAAAATAATAGCGTTGTAGAAACAACATCCATGTGGTGAAAATGCCCGTTTTGCAAAACATCCTTGTAATGAAAATCTCACTTACTAAATATGCCCTTCTATTAAAAAAGTGCTTTTAGTAAAACTTGCCCATATAACAAATCTAGCCTTCTATCAAGAATGCTTTCACATAAATATGTTCTCAAAACAAACATTCCCTTTTAAATTGCATTTGCACTCTAATTCCTTTTTCCTCACAAGGGCTACTTTAGCATGATGGATTTTGCATTAATTAAAATGGCGTGTTTTGTAAAAGGCCGTTTTTACAATAAGGACATTTTTGGTATGAGGGCATTTTTTTATAAGGGCATTTTTATTATAAGCCTTCATTTGTCACATTTGCAATTTTGCCATAAGGAGCATGTTTGGCATGTGAGCATTTTCAGAGTAAGATATCATCTTATAAGCATTTTTTCTAGAAGTTCATTTCAATCACAAGGGCATTTTTGTGTCAAAGGCATTCAAACCCTAAATCCTAGACTTTACTACAACAGCATTTTCAACATGAGGGCTTTTGAATAAAAGGGCATTTTTGAGCTAAAGACATTTGTACTACAAGGTTTTGTCACATTTACATTTTTTCTACAAGGCCATTTTTGTTACAAATGCAATGTTACCATGAGGGCATTTTTGATACAACTGCATTTTTATCACCACGGTATGTTCACCATCCAATCTATATCACCACCAAGACATTTTCATAAGCATGGTGTTCTTGTCAAATGAGCCATTTTACCATCATGGCATCTGCATTTATAATAAAAGCATTTTTATTAAAAAAAAAAAAAAGAGCATGTTTGGTAGGAGAGCATTTTGATTGCAAGACATTTCATGGAAACATTGTCCATAAGGTGAAAATGCCCCTTTACCAAAAATGTCCTTGTAATGAAAATCCCTCATCTTGAAAATGCTCTTTTATTGAAAAAGTCTTTATAGTAAAATTGCCCATATGGCCAAAATGAACTTGTAGTAAATTGCCCTTGCATGAAAATACTTTCATATCAAACATGCCCTTTTTGTGAAAATGCCTTATTAACAAAAATGCCTTTATCATGAATGCAAAATGCCATCATGTGACAAAATTGTCTAAGTTGTGAAGATACCCTTATGGAAAAAATGTCCTCATATCAAAATTGCTGATTGAATGAAAGAGCTCTCATAATAAAATTGCCCTTGTCATAAAAATGGCCATGTAGAGAAAATGCTTAAGTGGTGAAACATTGTTGTAAAAATGTCTTCAAGCCAAAAATGCCCTTTACTTAATACACCCTCATGGTAAAATTGCCATGGTGACAAAATATGAACTTGTAGTAAATATTCCATTGCATAAAATTGTCCTCACATCAAAAATGCCCCTATTAAAAGAATGCTCTCCTAATTCACACAAATGACATTATGATCAAGCCGTGCATGTGAAAAAAGTAGCTTGAAATAAGATAACATTTTTAACAAGACGGAATTTTTACAACAAGGACAATTGCGGCATGAGGGCACAATCATTTGAAGGCAAATTTTCTACAAGTCCATTTTTGTCATATGGGCAATTTTACCATGAGGGCTTTTGTAATAAAATAGCATTTTTGTGTGAAGACATTTTTAAAAACAAGACTAACTTTAATAGAAAGGTGATTTCCTCACATTGGCCTTTTCTCTATAAGGCCATTTTTGTCATAAGGGCAATCTTACTATGATGATATTTGCATTATTTGAGTGGACAATTTTGGTGAGAGAGCATTTTTACAACAAGGAGTTTCTAATATGAGGGATTTTCAAACAAGGTCATTTTTATAGCAAGTCCATTTTTGTCACATGGGCAATTCCACCATGAGCGCTTGTTTAACAAAAGGGCATTCATGGTAAAAGGGCAATTTATCTACAAGGGCATTCTTGAAAAAATGACATTTTCACCACAAAGGCATTTGCACTACAAGGCCAATTTCAACACATAGGCAATTTGATTATGATGGTATTTGTATTAAGTGGGCATATTTGATAAGAAAACATCTTTGTAGCAAGGACATTTTTGGTATGAGACTATATGGATGTTTTCATCAAGAAGCCAATTTGAGTATGAGATCATGTTCACAAAAAGAGCTATTTTATTATAAGGCTATCTATGTCACATGGGCATTCCAACCATAATGTCATTTGCATTGATTAAGAGAGCATTTTTGTAAGAGGGCATTTTTACAACAAGGGCATTTTTGGTCTGAGAGCATTTTCATAAGACAGCATTTTTACAGCAATTCAATATTCACCACACAGGCAACTCCACCATGAGCGCTTTTTTAATGAAAGGACATTATTAGTAAGCCAACAATTTCACAATAGAGACATTTTTGGTGAAAGGACATTTTTCTACATGCCCCTTTTTTCTACAAGGCTTTTCTTTCTCTACAAAGGCATCTTTACAATAAAAACATTTGATATATCAAGCAATTGGCAAAATTCCGAAGGGACAAAATGGCAAAGGAAGAAGGGTTAGAAGGCAATTTCAAATAACTAATAAGGACAAAGTTAACTTTGTGACAAAAGTGGCTTTGTAGAGAAGATGCCCATGTGGTGAAAATTCCTTTTTATTCAAAATACCCCCCTTGTGGTAAAAATGTCCTTTTACTAAAGAGGCCCTGTTATTTAGAAAGCCCTTGTGGTAGAGCTGCCCATGTGACAAAAATGGGCTTCTAATAAAGATGCTGTTGCGTGAAAGTGACCTCATACCAAGATTGCCCTATGGTAAAATTGCACTCATATAGTAACTGCATTTTTGATAAACATGCCCTTGTAATAAAATGTCCTTGACTTAAAAATGGCCTTGTAGAAAAAACGCCCTCATAATGAAAATGCCATCTCTCTCAAAATTTGTTTGTTGTGGAAATCCTTTGATACTGAGAAAGATTTTTCTCAAAAAAATCTTTATGGCTAAATTGCCCATGTGACAAAAAATGAATTAATAGACAAAAACCCTTGTGAAACATTGCCCTCATATCAATGATGCCCTTGATGTAAAATGTCTTCCTATTGAAAATGCCCACTTAATGTAAATATTGTTATGGTAAAACTGCCCATGCAACAAAATTGATTTTGTAATAAAAATGCAAATGTGGTGAAACCTCATAGTAAAAATGCTTTTAGCCCAAAAATGCAATTTTCTTCAAAAAACCCTCATGGTTAGAACACCCTTGCATGAGGAAGCTTTCAATTCAAAATGCCCTCATGCCAAAAATGCCCTTTTATTCAAAAAGTCATTATGGTAGAATTGCCCTTCCATGAAAATGCTTTCATATCAAAAATGCCCTTGATTTAAAAATGCTCACATATCAAAATGGTACCTTGATAAAGTCTAGGATTTAGGATTTGGGTGGTGTTGAAGTAAAAATGCCCATGTCAAAGAAATTGCCTTGTTGAAAAATACTTTTGTAATAAAACCTTGTTGTGGAAATTGGCCAAGTACAAAAAACGCCCTTAAGGTGAAAATGTCCTTTTATTAAAAATGCCTTTTAGGTGGAAATTCCACTTACCAAAAAAGCCCTTTTATTGAAAAAGTCCTTATGGTAGAAATTGCTCATATGACAAAATTGGACTTAAAATAATAATGCCCTTGCGCAAAAATCCTCATATCCAAAATGTCCTTGTGGTGAAAATACCCTCATATCAAAGTTGTCTTTTCAATAAAAAATTGCCCTTACGGTAAAGTGCTTATGCTATAAAAATGGCTTTGTAGTAAAAATGCCATTGTGAAGAAAATGCCGTCATATTGAAATTGCCATCTTTTCAAAAATGTCCTATTGACAAAATTGCTCATGTGACAAAGTGTCTTTGTTGTAAAAATGATTTTCTTGTGAAAATGCCTTTATACCATAATTGGTTTTTTTTATAAAAGTGCCATAATGGCAAAATTGCCCTTGTGACAAAAACAAATGCATAAAGAAAATGCCCATAAGGTGAAAATGCCTTCATCTCAAAAAATGTCCTAATAGTGAAAATTCCTTTTATTGTAATCGCCCGTTTATTGCAAAAGCCTTTTATGGACAAACTTGGCAATGTGACAAAAATAGACTTGTAGATGAAATTTCTTTTGTAAGTATGTTTTCATACCTAATCTGCCATAGCGTGAAAATGCCCTCATATTGAAAATGCCTTTGTATATGATGCAAATGCCATGATGGTTGTAAAAACGCCCTTGTAATGAAAAAGCCCTCATATCAAAAACGCTTTCTAAAATAAAATTGTTCTCACAATAAAATTGCCCATATAACATAAATGGCCTTGCAAAGAAAATGTCCATATGGTGAAACCTTGTAGTGAGAATGTCTTCATGCCACAAATGCCATTACATTAGAAATGCCCTCATGATAAAATTGCGCATGTGATGAAATGATCTTGTATTAAAAATGTACTTTTTGTAAGAATACTCTTAGGGCTGAATTCTTCATAATGGTGCCCACATTTTCACTACAAAGCTAGTTTTGTTACATGGGCAATATTACCATAAGGCCTTCTTAAGAGAATGGCATTTTTGTATAATGGCATTTTCACCACAAATTCTCACCACATAAGCATATTGTCTATGTGGCCAATTTTGTCACCTGGGCAATTTATCATGAGGGCACTTTTATTCAAAGCGTACTTTTATTCAAAGTGTATTTTTGATATGAGGGCATTTCTACTATAAGGGCATTTTCACAATGAGGACAATTTTATCACATGGGCAATTGTACCATGTTGACATTTTTTTTAAAGTAATTTTGATATAAGTTCAATTTTACAAGAAGGGCATTTTTCTACAAGGCCATCTTTGTCACAAAGGAAATTTTACCAAGAAGGCATTTTCGTTCATGAGGGATTTTGATAGGAGGGCATTGTCACCACAAGGGCATTTTTTCAACTAGGACTTTATTGTTACATGAGCAATTTTACCACCAAGGCATTTGCATTTGATATGACAACAATTTTGTTAAGATGGCATTTCTAAAACAAGAGCATGTATGGTAAAAGGCCATTATTATGCAAGACTATTCTTTTTGCAAGTCCAATTACCTCATCATAGCAAGTTTTCTCACAAGATGGCATTTGCATTTATCAAAAGGCCACATTTGATATGATACCATTTTCACAACATAAGCATTTTTGATATGAGGGCATTTCACTCAATGGCACTCTTACAACAAGTCTATTGTCATCACATGGGCAAATATTCCATGAGCTCTTTATTACAAGAAGTACGCGTTCACCAGGTGGGCATTTTTTCTACAGGGTCTTTTTTGTTACAAGGACAACTCTACCATGAGGGCTTTTTTAGGAAGAAATCAATTTCTTTATGAGAAAATTCTCACAAGAAGGACATTTCCCTATTGAAACATTTTTGCCGCATGGGCAATTTTAACATGTGGGCTTATTTAAGAAAAGGCATTTTAAATAAGAATGATTATTACCATAAAAATATTTTTGATAGAAAGGCATTTTCACCTTATGAGCATTGTTTCAATGAGGTCATTTTCAAGACAAGAGCAATTTTACCATGAGGGCATTTTTTTCGTTTTTTTCAAGAAAACACTTTTGATATGACGTCATTTTCACGTGAGGGCATTTTTTCTACAAGACCATTTTTGTTACATGGGCAAGTTTACCAAAAGGACTTCTTTCATAATATGGCATTAAGATATTTGAACCACAGAGCTTCACCACATGGGCATTTTCTCTACAAGGCCATTTTTATCAAATGGACAATTTTACCATGAGGGCACTTTCATTTATGAGGCATTTTTGCTATGAGGCCATTTTTACACAAAGGCACCCTAACAATCATGACATTTTTGTCAAATAGGCAACTTTACCTTCATGGCATTTGCAAGCATTAGTAGGGCAACTTTATTAAAATGACATTTTTATTATAAAGGCATGTTTGGTATGAGGGCATTTCTATTAGAAGTCCAATTTTGTCACATGGGCAACTTTATCCATAAGGGCTTTTTCAATTAAAGGACATTTTCAATAAAAGGAATTTTCACCATAAGAATATTTTTGTTAAAAGAGCATTTTCTCCACATGGGCATTGTTTTCACAAGACCATTCACTTTACAAGGGCAATTTTTACCTTGAAGGAGGTTTTATTAAGTTCCATTTTTGGACTTTGAGTGCAAATTTCGAGGAGATTAAGGCATAGAAAGTTGCCCTAACCTCTTTGAACACATTTGAAGTGATTCAAGGCTAAAAAGAAGTAACATTAGCAATTTTGGATGTACTGCCTCTAATTGGCTTTGAGGTTTTTTGGCAAATTGGAGTCAAAAAATTAACCAAGACATCATTAGAGTCCATTGCTTGAAGGCGATTAGGTCAAGGTCTCATATACTCCTCCTTTGGCCCAACTTTGTGGATGGATTTTTGCTTCAAAATGAAGATTCAATTACATGAGCGCTGTTTCATGCAAGGATGTTTTCACTACAAGTTTGTTTTTGTCACATGGGTTGTTTTACCATAAAAGCTTTCTTACAAAAAAAGTATTTTTTGTTTGACAACATTTTTGCCACCAATTTTCAGTACATAAGCAATTAGTCTACATGGTCAATTTCAATTTGTCACATAGGCACTTTCACCACAAGCACACATTCATTCAAGGCGTTTTTTTTTTATATGAGGGCATAATCACAACAAGGGCATTTTCACAACAAGGACAATTTTTCCACATGAGCAGTTTTACCACAAGGGAAATTTTATTAAAAAAATACTTCTAACATGAATTTAATTTCACAACAAGGACATTTTTCTACAAGTCTATTTCATCACATGGGCAATCTACCATGCAGGCACTTTCACTCATGAAGCATTTTGATAGGAGAGCATTGTCACTACAAGGGCATTTTCACAACAAACACTATTTTGTCACATGAGCAATTCTCCCATCAAGGCATTTGCATTCATTACGACAACAATTTTGTTAAAATGGCATTTTCAAAACAAGAGCATGTTTGGTACAAGGCTATTGTTACGCAAGGCCATTTTGCTTGCAAGTCTAATTACACCATCTCAAAAAGTCTTACCATAAGGGCTAATTAAGTAAATGGATATTTATACTGAGAGGGATTTTCACCACAGGATCAATTTTGGTAAAGGGCATTTTTACCTTAAAGGCATTGTTTCACCAAGGTCAATTTTGAGACAAGGGAAAATTTACTATGGGCAATTTCTCTACAAAGCTCTTTTTGTCACAATGTCAACTTTGTCATAAGGGCTTTTCTAAAAGAAATGAATTTCTATATGAAGGCATTTTTAACAGAAGGACATGTTTGCTACAATGCCATTTTTATCACATGGGCATTTAACCACAAAGGCATTTGCATCATTGAAGAGGGCTTTCTTCGTAAGAGGCCATTTTTACAACAAGGGCAATTTTGGTATGAAGACATTTTCACCCAAAGGCATTTTTACTTCAAGTCCATTTTTGTCACATGGGCTATTTCACCATGATGGCATGGCATTAATTAGGAGTGCGTTATGGATGAAAGAACACTGCAATAAGGGCGTTTTTGATATGTAGACAATTGCATGGAAGGGCACTTTTACATCAAGTCCATTTTTTAGACAGATATAATTTTAGTATGAGGGCTTTTTATTAAAAGAGTATTTTTAGTAAGAATGCATTTTTACCACAAAAGTGTTTGCAGTAAAAGGAACTTTGTGCCACATGGACATTTTTCTTTAAAATCATTTTTGTCATATGGGCAATATTACCATGAAAGCATCTTCATTAAAAAACCAATTTTGATATGAGGGCTTTTTCATGAGAACAACTTTTTAGTACAAGGCCATTTTTTGTCACATGGACAATTTGGCTATGATGTCATTTGCATTATTCAAAGGGGCGTGTTTGGTAAAAAGCCATTATTTCAACAAGAGCAATTTCATGCAATGGCATTTTTACTTCATCCAATCTTGGCACATGGTAGAAGCTCTTAAATTGTTACTTGGAACTTATACCATGTTTGGTTTTTTTTCCTCAAACTTTGCAATTTGAGCTAGGAATTATATACAAAAAGTCCAAAAATGAGTGTCAATCCAAAATAGATATGTCTAATATCAATATAACATTTGGCCTAAAATAGCATTTGAAACCTAGAGAATTTCAAAATTCACTTTTGTGATATGTTTAAAATCAAGAAGTAGTGGGATTTGGAAGGTTTGGGTGACATTGCTCAAACTAGGCTAAATCAACTCTATGAGATAGGTTTCATCTCCTATTCCATTGACAAAACAAAAGAAACTTTGATTGCTAGCCTACAAAGATATTACTTCAAGATGGGCCAACACAAGAATCTGTGGCCCTCAAGTGAAAATGACATCATACACAAAGTGCCCTTCTAATAAAAATGCCCTCATGGAAAAATTTCCCTTCTCTTGAAACTGGCCTTGTAGAAAAAGGCTCATGTGATAAAATGCCCTTTTACTCAAATCCTCTTTGTTGTGAAAATCCCTCTCATAAAAAATGTTCTTCCCTAGAAAAAAGTTCTTATCATAAAAACTGCCAGAGTTATAATAAAGGGCTTGTATTAAAAATGTTTTTCATCAAAAAAAAGTTTCATAATAAGAAGGTCCTCTTAATAAAAATGCTCTTCTAAAAAATGCTCTCATAATGAATGCAAATGCCATGATAGTAAATTCCTTGTATGACAAAAATGTGTAGGTTGTAAAAATGTTGTTGTGAAAATGTCCACATGTCAAGAATGCCTCATGGATAAAAGTACATTCATGGTAAGATTTGCCAATGTAAAAAAATGGCCTCAAAGAAAAAATGCACATGTGGTGAAACCTTGTGGTAGAAAGGCCCTCATGCCTAAAATGCCCTTTTATCAAAAAAGGCCTCATGGTAATATTGCCTATGTGATGAAAACAGACTAGTAGTAAGAATGGCCTTCTGTGAAAATGCCTTTATATTGAAAATGCCCTTGTAGAGAAAATGTTGTCAGACCAAAATTTCCTTCTTAATAAAGCTTCCCCGAAGGTAAAATTGTCCTTGTGAAATAATTGGCCTTATAAAAACAATGCCTTTTGGTGAAAATGCTCTTTCAACAAAAGTAACTTTGTGGTGAAAATCCCTTTTAATAAAAATGCCCTTTTATTGAAAAATCCCTTATTGGTAAAATTGTCCTTGTGATAAAAATGGTCTCCTAGGAAAAATGCTCATAAGGTAAAACTACCATTTATTTAAAAATGTCCTTATGATAAAAACAAACTTGGTGTACAAATGGTATTATGTAAAAATGCCATCATATCCAAAACTGCCTTTGTTGTGAAAATGGACTTTTATCAAAAAGCCCACTTAAATATTGCAAATGGTTTTGTGGGTAAATGGCTTATGTAACCAAAATGGCCTTGTAGTAGAAATGTTCTTCTCAAAAAAATCTTTTTATAGAAGATATCACTTTTATTTCAAAAATGGCTTTGGTGAAATAGTGCCTATAAGGTGAATGCATAATTTTCACAATGCTAATTTTGTTACAAGGGCAATCTTATTATGACAGAACTTTCATTCTTGAGGCATTTTTGATACAAAGGCATTATCACCACAAGGACATTTTTACAATTAGGACTTGTTATCACAAGGGCCTTTCAATAAAAGGGCATTTTTTGTAAGAGGGGTCTTTACCACAAGGACATTTTTGGTAAATGGACATTTTCATCTTGTGGGCATTGTTTCTACTTGGCCATTTTTGTCACAAGAGCAACTTTACAATGAAGGCACTTTTATTGATAATGCAATCTTGTTGTCACAACATTTTCATCCCAACAACATTTTTACTGCATAGTCATTGTTCTCACAAGGGCAATTTGTAATAAAGGAATTTTTCAATAAAAAGACTTTTGTAACATGAGGGATTTTCATGACAAAGGCAATTTTACAACCAAAATATACATATTACATAGGCAGTTTTACCTTAGCATTTGCATTCATTATAAGGCATATTTTTATTGAGAAGGCATTTTCAAAGCAAAAGCATGTTAGACATGAAAGTATTTTTACACTAGGAATTGCTACTACAAGTCTATTTTTGTCAAATTGCCAAGTTCATCTATAAAACCTAACCCACACCCAAATCCAATTCCAATGTCAAGTCAATTTCAATTCAATATCAATTCAACTTCATTTTGATTCAATTTCATTCCAATTTCAATTTCAATCTCAATTCTAATTTCAACTGAACTCTTCATTTTTGATATAGCATTTGAATTTCAATATCAATTCCAAACGTTGCACCTAATATCAAATTCAATTCAATTTCAATTCCAAACTCATTTCTTACATCAATTTTTGTTTTGTTTTCAATTCCAATTTCAAATTCAATCCCTAAACCCCAAAACCAATGCACTTGAATTCCATTTTCAATTTCAATTCTAATTTTGGAAAAGCCCCTGTGCAATTTCAATTCTAATTCTAACCCCAACTCCAAACCCATTTCAACTCTTATTCTAATTCCAACTCCCAACCCATTTCAATTTCATGTAAACCCCAAACCCTAAACCAATTGCAAGTTCAATTTCAATTCAAACCCACTTCCATTTCATTTCAACCCCAATCCCAATTCCATTCCCAATTTCAATCTGAACCCCTAATCTCCATCTCAAGTTTAATTCCAATTCCAATTCCAATGTCAATTGAATTCCATTTCCTAATCCCAATCCCAATTCCGACCCCAATTCCAATTCCAATTCCAATTCCAATTCCAATTCCAATTCCAATTCCAATTCCAATTCCAATTCCAATTCCAATTCCAATTCCAATTCCAATTCCAATTCCAATTCCAATTCCAATTCCAATTCCAATTCCAATTCCAATTCCAATTCCAATTCCAATTCCAATTCCAATTCCAATTCCAATTCCAATTCCAATTCCAATTCCAATTCCAATTCCAATTCCAATTCCAATTCCAATTCCAATTCCAATTCCAATTCCAATTCCAATTCCAATTCCAATTCCAATTCCAATTCCAATTCCAATTCCAATTCCAATTCCAATTCCAATTCCAATTCCAATTCCAATTCCAATTCCAATTCCAATTCCAATTCCAATTCCAATTCCAATTCCAATTCCAATTCCAATTCCAATTCCAATTCCAATTCCAATTCCAATTCCAATTCCAATTCCAATTCCAATTCCAATTCCAATTCCAATTCCAATTCCAATTCCAATTCCAATTCCAATTCCAATTCCAATTCCAATTCCAATTCCAATTCCAATTCCAATTCCAATTCCAATTCCAATTCCAATTCCAATTCCAATTCCAATTCCAATTCCAATTCCAATTCCAATTCCAATTCCAATTCCAATTCCAATTCCAATTCCAATTCCAATTCCAATTCCAATTCCAATTCCAATTCCAATTCCAATTCCAATTCCAATTCTAATGTCAATTTCAATTCAATCCCAATTTTGATTTGATTTCAATTCAATCTCAATTCAAATTGTAGTGTCAATTCTACTTTCAATTTTAATTGCAATTTCAATTTTGATTTCAATTCCAATTTTAAATTGCTTTTAATTTCAATTTCTACAATTCAATTCCAATTTCAATTCACTTTCATTTTCAATTCAAATCCCAATTTCATTTCAACCCCAATTCCAAATTCATTTGCAGTTTCCAATTTCACATGCAAATTTCAATTTCAATTTCAATTCAAACTCACTTCCAATTCTAATCGTAACCCCCATTTCCAATTCCAATTCCAATTCCATTTCCATTTCCATTTCCAAATTCAATTTCAACTTCAATTTCATTTTTTCAATTCATTTCCAATTAGAATGCCAATTCCATTTTTAATTGTGATTTCAATTTCAATTCACTTTTTATTCCACCCTAAACCCAATTCCAACCCCAATTCCAACCCCACTTCAATTCTAATTCCAACTTTAGTTTCTATTTCAACTCCAGTTTCATTTCAATTCCAAACCCAACTCCAATATCAACTCAATTCCTAACCCCTAAAACCAATTCCAATTCCAATTTTAGTTTCAATTTCAATTTCAATTTTAGTTCAACCCAATTTCAATTCAATTCCAATTCCTATTCCTCTTCCTATTTCAACCCCAATTTCAATTCCATTTGCAATTTCAACTTCAATTTTAGGTTCAATCCATTTCCAATTCCAAACCCAATTCTATTCCAATTTGAATTTCAATTCAAATTGTATTTTGACTCCAATTTCAATTTCAATTTAAATCCCAATATCAATTTCAATTCCAATCCAATTCATATTTCAACTCAATTCCATTTCAATTTCAATTCATTTTTCAATTTCTGTTAATTTCTCTAATCTAGTTTCGTTTCAATTTCAGTTTCAAGTTCCAATTTCAATTGATTTATTTTTCAATGCCAATTCATTTTCCTAATCCAAGTCCATTTCAATTTTAGTTTCAAGTTCTAATTTCAATTGAATTCATTTTCCTCATTTAGTTTCATTTCAATTTTAGTTTCAAGTTCAATTCCAATGTCAATTCCAATCCAAATTCCAATCCCATTTCCAATTCCAATTCCAATTTCACTTCAATCCTAATTCCAATTCCAATTCCAATTCCAAACCCTAAATCAACTTCAATTTCAACACTAATTTTAATTCCACTTTCTTTTCCAACTTCAATTCCAATTTTAATTCTAAATTCAATTCCATACCAGTTTCAATTTCAACCCCATTTCAATTCCAATTGCAATTCAAATTTCAATTTCAATTTTTGTTCCAATTTCAATTCAATTTTATTTTCAAGTCCAATCCCAATTTCATTTCAACCTCAATTTCAATTTCATTTGTAACATCAATTTCAACCTCAAAAATTGTTTTCAATTCTAATTCTAATTCCAATTTCATTTCATTTCAATTCCAGTTCCAATTTCATTTTAACCCCAATTCTAATTCCATTTGCAATTTTAGTTTCAATTTCAATTAAACTCCAATTAAAATTGTGATTTCAATTCTATTCATTTCCAACTCCAATTTCAATTCCAAATTCATTTCAATCATAATTTCAATCTTACTTCCAAATTCAATTCAACTTCAGTTTCACTTTCAATTCTCTTCCAATTTCCATTCAACCCTGAACCCCTTCAGTTTCATTCAAATTCCAATTCTAAGTCCAATTCTAATTTCTAAACTCAATTCCATTTCAATTCAATTCCAGTTCCATTTCATTTCCAATTTTGATTTTAACCCAATTCCAATTTTATTGCATAAACACCCTATAATCTTTGCATGCACCTCAAAAAATGCTTCCTAAACCCCTCAAAATAAACATTGAAATTGCCACTCATTAATACCCTAACCCTATAGAGCACAAGTTGAACCTTAGTCAAAATAACAATGGCAAAGACACTCTAAATGTGACCCTCACTATACCCATAAAATGTATGTGTTGATTTGATGAATCCATTTTTAGCTTGCTTTCCACTTAAAAATAGAGTAGAGGACAAGTTTAACCAAAGTAATAAATTTAAAAGTATAGTAGAGTACAAGTTTAACTAAAGTAAAATTAAATAAATGATAAATGGATGCAGTTGTCTTGAATAAAACATTCAATGGTTGGATATGCCCTAAATTACCTAAATGCCCTATTTCCAAATCCCTAAGTAATAAAAATAGTGAATGCATATTGTAGCAACCCTAAACCCCTAAAATAAATTTAGGTTCATCCTTTCAAATGCACACTTGTTAATACACACCCCAAGTTACTCATCCAAAAATCTAATGCATGCTTATTAATCCCCATGACAAGTTATTCATGCAAAAGTCCCCCTAATCACCTAATCCCTAAATCCATTCACTCAAAGGTTATTCATTGATTTGAGTGCACCTTTAATTGCATAGACCCTAAACTTTTCATTGCTATAGGTTTTTCTACCCAATTGTACAAACATATCAATTGAAGTGCACAAAAATTCACCTAAATGCATGCATATTCATCTCAATGTAATTATGTTCACCCAAATGCAATTGTTTTCACTCTAAACTCCATTTATTAAGCCCAAATATACAAATATCCACCCAAATGCATAACCAAACATGGATATATATAAACCCTTCACTAAAACCCTAAACTCTAAACCCAAATGCAAAACTATTCACCCACATGTATAACCTAAATCCAAAAAAATACAATTAACCATCTCTATGTAAAATTATTTGTTCAATTGAGCATTTATAAACCCTAAATCTAAGAAACTTCATCCAAATATCTACCTATCCATCCAACAACCCTCTATTCATCCAACTACACATTTATTCAACTCTATATTAATTCACCCTTTTAGTAATTCACCCCTCTAATTTTTCATCCAACTTCCACTTGTTCACCCTCGACCTTTTATTCATTCATATGTCCATTTATTCTACTATAAAGCCATCTATTTATCCAACAACCCCTTATACATCACTAAACCTATTTATTCACTCTAAACCGTTTATTCACCCATCATTTTATTCATCCGTAAACTTGTTATTCATCTAAACCCTCTTTATTTAAACAACATCCAATTATTGATCCAACACCCATGTATTTATCAAATGGCCCTTTATTCACCTCTAAACCAATTTATGCATCCATATACTCATTTATTCATCTAATAGCCTGATATCAATCCAAGAGTCCCTTATTCATCCAATACCCTTTTGTTCATCCAACACCCTTTTATTCATTCAATAGCCATTTAATCATTGAAAAACCATTTATTCACCCATATACTTCTTTATTCATCCAACAATCCTGTATTCATCCAATAGACAATTATTCATCCAACAATCCTCTATTTACCCATATGCCTATTTATTCATCCAATAGTCTTTCATTCACTATAATACCCAATTATTCATCCAACAATCCTCTATTTACCCATATGCCTATTTATTCATCCAATAGTCTTTCATTCACTATAATACCCAATTATTCATTCAAATCTCCTTATTCATCCAACAATCCTCCTTTATCCAATAGCCCATTATACAGCCAACATCCCTTTATTCATCCATACACCCATTTATTCACTCAACAGTCCTTTATTCATCCATACACCCATTTATTCACTCAACAGTCCTTTATTCACACTAAACTGGTTTATTCATCCAATAGCCTCCTATCCATCCATACATTCATTTGTTCATCCAACAACTTCTTATTCATCCCTAAACCCATTAAATTACTTAGTAGTATTTTATTCATTCATGAGACCTTAATTCATCTATATATCCATTTATTCATCCAACAATCCTTTATTCACCCATGTATACTCTTGTTCAGCCATACACCCATTCATTCATCCACTCTAAACCCTTATTCATCCATTTATACATCCAATAGTCTCTTATCCATCCAACAGCCTCTTATTCATCCATATATCCACATGTTCATCCAATAGTCCTTTATTCATCCATGTATACCCTAAACCATCCAATAGTCCTTTATTCATCCATGTATACCCTAAACCATCCAATAGTCATTTATTCATCACTATGCCCATTTATTCATCCAAAAGCCCCTTTATTCCTCCATACACTCACTTATTCATCCATACACACATTTATATATCCATACACACATTAATTCATCCATACACCCATTTTAATTGCCTAACAACTCTATGTTCATCTCTAAATGCACTCCCTCACCTAACAGCCTTTTATTCACTCAACAACCATTTATTTATTAATATGTGAGTGTATTCATCCAACGGTCCTTTGTTCACCTATGTACCCATTTTATTCATCCAAATTCCCTTTATTCATCCAGCAGACCTTTATTCACCCAACAAACTTCTTATTCATCCAATATTCCTTTATTCATGGAACAAACCATTTATTCACCCATACACCCATTTATTCATCATCTAAACCCTTTTTCATCCAATAATCTTTGTTCATCCAATAGATTGTTTCTTCAACCTCTAATCCCTTATTCATCCAACATACTGTTTATTCATTCAATAGATTATTTATTCACCCAACAGACTGTTTATTCATCCTCTAAATCCTTATTCATCCAACAGATCATGTATTCATCCAACATATTGTTTATTCATCCAAAAATCCCTGTATTCATCCATAATCCTATTTATCCATCCAATAGCCTGTTATTCATCCATATATCCATTCCTTCATCTAACAACATGTTATTCATCCATATACCCATTACTCCACTAGCATTCAGACTTACAACACTTGAAAAGCAAGGATGCCCTAAACCCTCTTTGGGCCTTAGGCAATGAGGGGTTAAGGCATATTTGTAATAATACATGTGGGATATGTTGTGGGAAAAACATCCATCAATCAAACAAATAACAAATTTCTATAGTGAATATTGCCTTTAGATTGCCTAACAATTAGGTTGCCTTACTCTAGAAAGTTATGTCACTACTCATCTCTTGGTCACTTAGAAGCACATGCAACTATTTAGATAGTAGGATTTGACATAGTTTGCAACTTAGAACCTAATAATTTGATTTTGTGTAACTTTCTTGTTGTTACCAGACTCTCTAAGAACTATTTTTCCACAATAATTATTGATAGAAATTAGGAAAAATATTTAAAAAAAAACCCCTCAATTCTTTCAAAATATCAAATATACCCCTATATTATTTGAAACATCTAAAATACCCCTAGTTTTGTGTAGGAATATTAATTATATCCCTAGTTGTCTTTGAGACTATTGTTAATACCCCTATTTTTTTGTGCCTCTTTAGTGCAATTCCTTTCATCCTTAAAAGAGCATTGTTTCTTTGAGGGACAAATGAGATTTTGGGTTGGTACTTGCTGCCTCAATTTTTGTCTTTGATTTTCCTTAGAACAAAAAAAATGAATTTAGGAATTTGGATCAATGGCAACAAGGCAAAAAATCCGTGGGGCTATCCTGCAATAGAGACCATGGTATTCAATAGGATATAGCATATTTATAATTTGCAATCACCACGTAATTCCATAATGCAAAAAAGCATAGCAAGTTTATTAGACCAAAGATTTGAATTTTTTTTAGAAAATAGAAAAACACATTATCTTTTAGGGACTATAATGTTTATTTCAATCTATGCTTGGGAGCAAAAGTTATGCCCAAATAAGCACAAATTTGAGGAGACTATGTAGCAATTTTTTTTACAAAAACTTGAATTTTTATTTTTATTTTCTGATAGATTGTATTTTTTTGACATCTGAAGCTTTGATTCATTCCATTTGGACTAGTTATGAGAAAATTATGGACAATCTTGTTTTTGGGCAATTTAAGCCTCTTCTTGAAAAACAACTTATAAAGTTCATTTTTGAATGCACGTTTAACATTTTTTCAAAAAAATTTGACAAAAAAGGTGAAGTTTTCTTGCTAGAACAATCTCACTATTGAGATTATTGTGGTTCAATTCCATTGCAAGGTTATTAACAATTTAAGTTTGTGTTCAATCTTGTACCTTCTTCTACCTAATGTTTTTTTTGAGAATGAAAACTACGCATATTTTGTTTTAATTTTTTTCCAAAGATTCTCATCTCAATTTTCCACCATAAAGATTTAAGCCTCCAAACTTTGTGGTGCAAAAATTTTAAGTTAAAAAAGTTCAGAGTCATATAATCTAGTCATGCAAGGTGCAAAAAAGTTTTTTTTTAATACTTTAAACGCAAAATATCTTGCAATTTGTGCGGTCAAAGTTTTTGAATTTCTTTTTACTCATTCTCATAATAGTCTAGTACAAAATCCTATGGTTAGATATGCAAAAAGACCAATTTTCAATTTTTTTACTCTTTGCCATAGAAATGGCAATTTTGAGTGTCTTTTGACAAAATAAAGGCAACGGTCTTTTAGGGGTTAAAAATAAAAACGACAACAAAAATCACTTTGTAATCATTGCAATGGCTTTGACCACAATAGACTTACTTGCAAACACCCTATGTTGTATAGAGCTTAAAAAGCTTGCTTCCAAGATTTGGCTTGCATTCAACATACATCTATTTTTTGTTCTTTCTATTATCAACCAAGTATTTACAAAGATCTGCAAAAAGAGACTCAAGAGAATTAGGGATATTTTTTACAACTCAAATAATACAAGGGTATATTTGATGTTCCATAAAAATTGAGGGTCCCAAAGAACAAGGGGTATAATTGATATTCTTATACAAAGTCAAGGGTATTTTTGATATTTCAATTAGTACAGGGTATATTTTATATTTTGAAAAAATTGAGGGATATTTTTTATATTTTCCCTAAAAATCACTATAGAAACAATAATAATTATGTTGTGTAAAATGTCAAAAAATTAGTGTGGAGCAACCTAAACGCAATATTTAGTGTAGCAATTCTGGCCTGCACTAAATTCCACAAAAATATCGCATCATTTCTTCTCGGTGAGACTTAGCTTCCATTTGTTTTCTTCTTTGACTTTTGATAAGTTTGTGTTTTGTTGTAAAGCTGATACACAAGGCTACCCTTCTCTAAAGGCCAAGTTACCCTAACGCAAAACCCATTTGGTTTCATCTGTGAGACTCAGCTCCTGTTTGTTCTCTTCTTTGTCGTTTGATGAGTTCAAATCTTGTTGTTGCGCTAAAACAGCAGGCTACCCTTCTCCAAGTTTCACTTTGTGGCAATCATGCCTCAAGTATTTTTCTTTCAATTTAAGCTTTGTGTTTCTATGTTGTTTTGTCTTTATTTGGGTCAGTTTTTTTAGAGGGACACCCAAAAGGATGATGATTTTCTATTTTAAAACTTTTGTGCAGTGCTTGTTGTGGAACCAACAAATGTTAAGGAAGACTCAAAGCTTTCCATATTTGATTTGTTACAAACCAAGCGTGAGCTTGTCAATGGAGTAGCAAGGAAAAGGAATAATGTCCGCAAAGTGGAGGCCGGCCAAGAGCACAAGTTGCTATGCAGCCTTCGGTATAGATTATAACCTTTCAAAGTAGTCAGAATTATTGAGTTTTTTGTGTTGCACAAATTTTATAATGTGGATGCTTTCTATTGTTGTGGCTTGGTGTTTTTGTCAAGCTTTGTCCTCATAGATTCCGGCACCAACAATGCGAGTGGCGAGGATGTTGTTGTGGATGGTGCTACGGCGGCGTAGGCTGCTCAAGCAACAATTATTGCTACTTTGCGCTCACTCTTGCTTACCTTGCAATTGCCCTTCAAGCAACTTGCTTCGCCTTGCATGTGGCAATCGTGTTAGTAGCCCTTTTGAACTATTCCAAGATTTTCAAATTTTGACATTTTTGAGAATAAGGGTTTTGTACTTGGAGGGTTTTTGTTTAGAGATCTTCTTTGTGTTTTTGAGTTGTGGATGCTTTCATGAGATTTGGTGTCGGCTTAAATGTGAGTTTGGCTTTTTAGGGTTTGCAAGACGCATTCCTGGAACAATGAAATCTGATACAAACTTTGTCAAAACAGACCCTTTGGGCGATGTCTTCCCTCTCAAGGTTAAAGAAGGACCGTAAGGTGGTGCACGTGGTAAACTGAAGCTTGATCTGGACATGAGTGAAGAACTCAAAGTCAAAAACGTCAAAGTAGAGAAAATCAAAGAAGAAATAAAAAAAGAAGCCAAATGAGAGGTTGCTAATGAACTACTGAATGTGCCCGTGTTTACAAGCCCACATGAAAGGAGCCAAAAGTGTCTACGGTGGAGTTGATTGTCAAGTTGTTTGTAATTGATATGTTTCTTACACCACATGTTGACCTTGAGACAAGTATGCGTTGGTGCTTTAGGTCATTGCATTGTTGTTAGGTCAATAATGGTAGTGTTTGAGTACTTGTTCACTCTTTGTATACATTAGAATTGATGAGTTTTGAAAGCAATGGAGACTAAATGTTTTGTGTTCCTGTAGGGTAGAATAGTATAAATGGGTTGATACTTAGGGTTTGTATGTCTTTTGTAGGATGTTTGTCTATGCAAGTTTAAAGAGCACAAAGATAGGGTGCTCAAGAACTTCTATCTATATATAAATGAAAAGCCAATGTATGGATGCACCTTTTGTTTTAGTGGTTGAGATGCATCAAAGGCACAACAAACGGTGAATATGCTCGGATAAAAATGTACACTTGTCAGCTAAATGCAATTTCTACTTGTCAATAATATAGATAATGCAATGAGGAAGGGCCAATTGTACGCACCTAATTTCCTTCTAAAAATGGCATTTTGATTATAAAAGTGAATTGTAGGTGTGGCCAAATAAAAGATTGATGTGGAAAGAAAATTTGGCATGTCATTTTAGGAATTTTAAGCACATGCTGACATGTAATAATGACCTAAATGACAGTCAAATCAACAAAGGGCTGTCAATTACATGACTGAATCAGGGTCACCTAATTGATAGCTTAATTGACTAAATTCTGTCAATTTTCTGTTGATACGGACAAAATTTCCCTTGTAGTGATGGGATTAAAGTGGAAGTGACGTCTGCGTTATATTGTCCAATAAGTTAGCTCAAAATGTTGTTTAAAAGCAAACCTTGTTGTTCTTTCTATTTTGTTTATACAAATTTAGGATGAACATTATCTTTAATATTTTATCTTAATTATCCATCTATAAACAATATGTTAACTACATCAATTGGGAGCACCGTTTGGTGAGAAAACTTTGCCTTATCTGGCATTTCCCATTTCCAACTGATTTTCTTTGAATTGCATTGGATATTTTCTTAACCTTTAGTGCAATATTATGTGATTCATTTCTTTGACAAAATTTTACTGGTTTTTTAGTTAGTAGTTGCAATTTGAAGCAGCCAACAATACACTAAATGCCAGTTCTCCCCAGACATTGATTGTGAGTGCTAGAGAAGCCTTATAGTAGCGGTTATTATGGTGCTAAGCTTATTAGGATTCCAACACATCAAAAATAGAGGATTCAATAGACCTCTGTGCAATTGATACGGCAGTTTTTGTTCTAGTGCTGATGATATTCTCAAAATGTCTGAAGAGAAAATTGGTAAGAGTTTAAGGGTTGCAGCGGCAAGGCAAGGGCGAGATAAGGAGACCACCTTTATGTACCAAACTCTACATCTGTAAGATACTTATCTCTAGCTGAGAGGTGTGCTTTAGTGTGGTTGTAGTTTTGGTAATTTTTGTTTTTCAAATTCTATTGTTAGGCTCTTAATTGATGGTTTATTGAATGTCAAATTCAATGATTTGAGAAAAGGTTTGTGATGTTGCAGGCATGCATTTGGATTTTCTGGTGTACCAGGGAGATTTTCACAAATTGCAGTTCTTGACAGTCATACTATAGTTTATGCTATTGGTTGTGGACTTTATCGATGGAGGTGAATTGGCTTTTAATTTCAAAGTACAAATGGATTCTCAAGTCTTCCTTGCGAACTACTTCAATAGTCTGATCCAAAGTGTGTTAAATTACATTTGGAGGTAGCAAAGTTCATTATATGAATGCTAATGTCATGTTTTTTAATGCTCATATTGCTGATATTAGAGCTTTTTTGTACCTATGTGTCATGTATGTGCCTTCTTTGGTAAGGGCATATTTGCTTTATGCAGGGATGGATGTGCAATTCTTGTGAACAGACCTGAAGACTGTGTGGACGTAAACTTCAAACTTTGGCTCATATAATTCTTAGAGTGTTGCAAAAAGAATTTGAAAGCACTTGATTTTATTGTGAAAATGTCAATCTTTCAGGATTATTTCAAAATAAAAATGATTTCCTTTTGTTGTTGGTATAGCAAAAAGTCATTTTTTCTTCTTAACACGTCTGAACATCGTATCAATGAAGGAGATTTATCTCTTTCTATTAAATTGACTCTATTAGCAAGCCACTGGCACATTCAATTAGACTCTGCTTGTATTTTGCAGGTGGTTAGCTTTGCTTCTAAGAAATTTTTAAGTAGGATTGACATGCTTTTTCCAGGGGTTTTTCCCTTGATTGCCTGAGCAATTTGCTTTCAACATAACTATTTTTGTTGATTAAAAACTAAAAACCAAAGATACCTTATGCTAGTTTTAAATTTCCTTTATATATACCCCTTGCTAACTTACACGTCCTTTAGAACCTAATTTATACAAACACCAATCAGACTGAGAGTGCTCAAAAAATGTTTCAAAAAAGGCAATTAGATCTTGATGCAATACTTGGGAGGACCATGCGCAGTTAAATTGAATCATAGGAGACCACCAAGGTTTGTTTCCTATGGTTCAATGTGATGTTTCATTTTCTCTAGTTTAGAGTGTGGAAAAAAGGGTCTTTTAGTTTAAGAATAAGTTTTTATTATCAACAATAAAAAATCACAAGAGACCTTAAATGAACCCATCAAATGCTGCATAACACCTACTTGTGTGCTGTATTGCAATCAAAAATTCAATCCTTGAATTTTTAGGTGGTTTCAGTTCAATTGTTAACTCCAAAACAGTATGGACTATAGAACATAAGTTAGAGTCAATGGGACTATGACAAAATATTAGGGGAATTCACTTCTTTTCTTTTCCTATTATCTTTTATTAAAGACAGTTAAGACCTCTTTTATTCATGAAAATTTCTAGGGTACAATCTCTCCACAAACAAACCTCTGAAACATACCCAAATTTTCAAGACATACCATATTTAACCTGAAAGTCCTCATATTCTTTGATAATTGTTGTGGTGCCTAATCTTTGTCACCATTTAACCTCAAAATGCCCAAGGCCTTTTTGAGCTCCTTGGAATTTCCATGAAATTAAACAATCAACCAATATTTCATATAATTCATCAAGTTTTTTTCAAATTGTAAACCCTAAAAATTTAAACTAAGCATGTTAAAGATTATGTATATGAAGAAAACACAATATCACTTATAGTTTGAAAGATTATAATGTTTGAACATTAGGGTGTTGAAATTACAAAAGTGACTTGAAGTCTTCCAATTCTCATTTCACATGTCAAATTTAAAAGGTTGGTCAACAAAAAAATATGAGGTTTAAGGTCTAATTTTGATTAATTTATGGCTTTAAAAATCTACTTTTATATATATTTTAAATGGATTTCTAATGTGGATTTTTCTCCAAGCTCTAATGTATTTGAGGCTCATTTTTAGATCTTCTTGTAGATTAGGTCACAATCTTTGTCAACTTTTTGTAAATTTGATCATGGTTCCCTTGTGTTACAACACTAGAAAACTCAAGATTGGAGTGGACACCCTTGTACAAAATTTTGGTTGGAAAAATCATCAACATTCATTTTCAAAATCAGATTTTTGATGTTGAAAATAGACTTCAAAACAAACTTCTATTGAAAAAAAAAAAAAAACTAAAAATAGTGATTTTTCAAGGTTTAACTCATCTTCAAAGTTTTGTAAACACCCAAATGCTTGGGCATTTAGGGGTTAATAGACTTTGGTGTGAGATCCCGAACTATCAAACTCTAAACTAACTTCTTTTACAAGAGAAATTGAGATTTGACCTTTATATTTTGTATGAATGACCAAGCCATAGCTAACAGATCGAACACTGTTGTGCAGAGAATTGTAGCCCTAATTGCATCATCCACGGGTCATCTTGTAGGAGCTTGTGAACGGACAAAATCCAACTCCACTCAGGTATGCCTTATCAGAGCAATACTTATCAGATTTCTCCTTTCGTTATTTCATGTTTTTTTAATCAAAATAAAGTAAATAAATTCCAGAATAAAAGCAAAAGAATATGTTTCTTTGATATGAAATGAACCCCTTTGGAGAAAAAAATGGTACACAAAGCTTTGAGTTATTTTCTTCTATCTTCCGTCAATCTGGGACAGTCCCTCCATTTTTTCTCTAATTTGCCCTCAACACGTGTAATTTGGCAAACCAAAAAAGTGCGCTAATCAACTGTCTCCTAAAAAAGACCAATCGCCTAAGAGCACTACAAGAAAATGCTGTAAATTTGGTCATCTTTTTGTAGAGACAAACGTGTCACTTTGAACACTATTTTCTTGTTAGTGGAGACTTAAAAGAAACCAACCAAATATCAACCACCCCACTCGAATAAAAATAAGAATAAACCCCACCTTGCCAATTCCCCTCCCTATCTCACGGATACAACAAACAACAAATAGATTTCAATTATCCCACATCATTTGTTAGTCAAACTACTGTCACACAAATACAAGTATGGTGTGGGTAGGTGTCATTGACAAACACTAGTTTCAAATTTTCAAATCAATAAAATAGAGACATATGTACCCCGCATTTTTTTTGGATATGTCTATTCACCTAGTGGGTGAATGACACGTGTACCCCATCAAATTTTTATATATGGTTTGGTTTTCAAAAGAGGCAGTGAACTCACCACACAAATACCTTACACCAAATTGCTACCAAAAAAACCATACTCTGAAATTCAGCATGAAATGAACATGGGCCATTATTCATTTTTTCATTGGCCACTCTTTTTATGAAATAATTGTACTTCTGGTTGTTACATTACTTTTACGTGATACGCGGCATTTGGTCGTTGTATTTTGACTCATACTTTAATCCTAAAGGATGAGGCAGCCCTTTGCGACCAGTTCAATATGGGGTATTTTTTTTGTATTTGGAATAGATCCACGCCTCTACTACATTTGAGATCAACAAAGAAGTTGGAGAATAGATCAATGTGGTTCTAGTGAGGTAGTCAAGATCCCAAACTGAAACTTTTTGTTGGTAGCAAATGTTAGTTATACAACAACATACATACTATGTATTCTAGTAGCCTCATCCTTTAAGGGTTAACCTCTAAAAGCCCATTGTCCCTACAAGGAACAAATTAGATTTTGGGCTGGTCATAAAAATTGGAGTTTTTATTTTTTATTTGAAATTTTTATACAACATAAGCACAAGGAGTGGCTTTAAGGTTCAACAAATTTTATAACTTTTGACTACATGGTTCAAAAGTTATTGCATGATATGTAGTTTTTTTATAAACTTTGGGAAGCTTAGTTAGCTTGGTAAACTTCTTTAAAAATTACAAGATTATTATTATTAATTTTTAAATTGGTAAGAAGCTTTGAATCATTTGATTTCAATTAATGAGATGAAAGCTATGAGAAGTTTTAGTATGCGGGTAGGTATGGTTTTGAGAGACTCTGTACTTGCCCACAAACTAAAACTTCTCATAACTTTCATTTCATTAATCAAAATTGAATGATTCAAAGCTATTCACAAGAAGTCTAAAGAACCAATTGAAAATATAATAATACTAATAATGTAATTTTTAAAGAAGTATTTTGAGCTGCCCAAGCTGCCCAAAGTTTTAAAAAAACTACACATCATGCAATAACTTTTGAACCATGTACTCAAAAAGTTATAATTTGTTGAGCTTTAAAGCTACTCCTTGGCCACATGTTGCATAAAATTTTCAAAGAAAAAAAATAAAAAACTCCATTTTTAGTGAGTTGCACAAAATCCAATTTGTCCTCTGTAGGGACTATGGGTTTCTAGGGGTTAAAAACACACATATAAGTGATTTTATTCATGATCTTCAACCCCTAAATGCTCAATTGACCACTTTTTGGTTGTTGCCCTTTTTTGCGAGATGTCCAAGATGAAAAAACGTTATTTGAAAAAATATAAAATACACACATATAGGAAAGCAAGTCTACTTTCTGACCCAATTTGAATCATATCAATCCAAGTTAAAGTCCACAAAGGAGAAAATTTCAAAGATAAACATTTCAATATTTGCTAGTGTAGTAAAGTTTACTATTTTGGAAAACTAACAATGTTCTCTCCTTTAAAAACATTGCATTTTTTAGTTTTAGAATAGAACATCCACTTTTGATCAATCATACAAAATTTTAAAATTAAAAAAAAAACTTGTAATTTTGATGAATGTTAGTTGGTAAATACTTTTAAATTCATTAAATAAGAGTCCAAAACCTTTTTTGAATGTTTGACAATATGGATGATTAGTAAACATCGTGATTTCTATTTTCTCTTTTAAAACAAACTTCATCAAAGTTACAAAAGTGTCATTTGATGATGAATCTTTTGTCCTTATTCCCTTGGGCGTGTAGGGGTTAAAATTGAATATTTAACTTGTATTTATCATACATCACAGTGCAGTTCAATAGACATTCTCTAATTAGTTTGAATACGATAAAACTAAAATTAGATATCATTATTAGCAATTTTGTCTATTCATACTAATTCACATTGATAAACATGTAACCTACAAATTGTTTGTGCTCAAATTTGTTAGGTATCAATTTATGACATGCGGAAGTCAAGAAAGATGGGTCTATCATTTGCAATAAAAAATAATGCAGGTGCGCATTTGATTTGAAGTCCAGGCTATTTTGCAGTTGGTTTCACGTTGGTACAATAAATATCTACCATGAATGGTAAAAAAAATTCAAAGTTAAATGAGGAAGATAAAAAATTCGTATCATGTCTACACAAAGGCAAATGATTATGCTGTACTGTACTGTTTTTTGTTTTTTTTTTTGCACTTTCAAAACAAAACTATGGTTTACTAGAAGTCAAGAACCATTGCTTTAAAAAAATGATGTATTTTGATGATGCTTGAAATTCTTTGTTACAAAGACGTTCACAATCTGATAACCTTATGTTGCAGCTTGTATACCACATCCAAGATTTTTAAATCATTGAGCTCACTCTTTTTAATTTTACTTTGAAATGCTTAGCTTTCTAATAGAAATTTTGATCTTAAGATATAACTTTTCAAAACTTTCAACTTTCATATGTGAAATGTTTTTGAACAAACTTGTGGTTGAATTAAAAAGCATGAAACAATGGACAGAAAACTGCAATATAATCTCTCATTTAAATTGAATAAGCTCCTTTTAAAATAAAATAAATCTGAAGGACATTTTATCTACAATCAAAATCTTTGTAAAAACCCTTGTGCCTTACAGTTTATTATTATGAACAAATGTGATTTGAAAAAATGAGTTTCGAAATCTGTTTTTTGGAGACTAACAATCATTATAGAGCTTTTGAAAACTAGCAGAAAAAGGTTCTAGCAAAGCTTGTGCCATAATTGTAGTGGCAATCATAAAGCCAAGATAACCTACACATAAAAGTGGGTGTTCGTTTATTACGTGTTGTGGCACTATACATTCCCAACCAAGTAGAAAGTAAGAAGATATTTTTCGTTAACGGTAGAAAAAGTTCCAAATAGTAGAATGTTGATATTAAGGATTAACTACGATGTTGTCCTAGAAATCCAAACATATTCAGTATCCACGTTTTTTTGGCCATCTTGGATTATAAAAATATAAACAGGTAACTTCCTACGTACTGGACCAAAGAAAAGGTGAGGAGTGATGTTTGTTGCAAATAAAGTTTCCAAACTGAGGAACTTGCAAACCAAAAGTCCAGTAACACTTGAATCTTCAAGTGAGAAGAAAATAGAAAATTATCGTCTTGATAGATTATATCATGTATATCTTAAATCCTAACATTTACAATTTAATCACACTTGTTCAAATCTAATGAATAAAGCACCATATACTTCATGAAGTAGGCGTTTACACATATGTGGTTTTGTGAGCTTTTAATCCACATCCAAAATCACAAAAATCAACATTTTTTTGTCCTTTAATCCTTGAACATTGGATGGGTGGCCGTGCCTGCCCTCTACAATAGATTCTACAATGGTGTGGCAGGTGCCCACCCATTAAAATTTTGTTTCTTAACCCTTAAAGGACCATTGTCCATTCAACTGACAAATGGGATTTTAGGCATGTACCTATGGTTAAACTGCTTTGCAAGATTTTTTGAAACTTTTATTGAAGGTGAGGAATTCAAAGATCTACATGGGAATGTAATTTTTTCTTTGTTCCGACATTTATTGAAGAAGTTATGCATGAAAATTTGGAAAATGCTGCTCTCAAGGCAACCAAAACTTCTTTAAAAATTTCATCTTTTTCAAATAAATATTTGAAATAGGTTCTTTAGAATTATATAGACATGGGGAGCTTTGAATCATTCAATTCTAATAGATGAGATGAAAGTTATGAAGAGTTTTTGTTTGTGGGCAGTTCTAAATTCTCTACTCTAAAATAAACTTTGAAGTCCTTTATTTAACTAAATTTTTATTATTTTGGAAAAAGAACAAAACCAAAGGATGTATATTGTTTATTACAACATTATAACCATTGGGATTTGAATTTTTTATTTTTAATAATTAAATTCTTATCAATTTTATGTTTTAACTCATTCTCTACTTCTTTTTACTTACTTTTTTTCCATGTGTTGTATAGTTCCAATAGATTGGAGAATTCTCCCATACATACCTAGCTTGGTCTTCTACATGAGAAAAAAAAACCTCAACTTTGTGTAGAGAAATTTTTTTGATATAGGAGTGGTCAACGGCTTCTGAAAATTTTGGGAAGTAAGAATTTTTTTTTTTTTTTTTTTTTTTTTTTCACTTCACATATAAATATCTCACTCCTTTTCATTTGGAATGAGCTCAATTTTTTTCCCAAGAACTTCATATTGTCTAGAGCAAGATCTTATTGTTAGATTTCAAAAAAATAAAATAATAATCACTATTCCTTTCATCCCCCCTAAAGTGGCGATTTTCAATGTTTTTTACAAAGAAAAGGGCTTGGTCCTTTAGAGGTTAAATTTGGAAAACTCAACAATCTATGGTGCCCTCATGAAAAGTGCAAGATGGGTAGCTTGGGACTTAATACCGTGTTTTTGAATCTTATCACAATTTGGGTTGCCTAAAAATACAAATGCATCAGATGATGTAATTTTTTGCCTTTTGTGATGGACCATGTGTTTATGATCACTTCTAAAAAAAATCAAATGAAAAATTTTTTTTTCTAGAACATAGAACCTTTTTTCAGAGCGTGCGGACGCTTTTTGTCCGCCTTGACGTTTAGGGGTTAAAAAACTCAAATAAAATATTATATTGAAAAATGTATGTAAATTTAAATTTAGATTCATGGTTTTTAGAATTGTAAAAGCCATATTTAGACCATCACCACAAAAATTTGTGTCCTAATTGACATGTCCAAATTGACCAAATGTGTTCAAAATGACAAAAAAATTATCAAATTGGACAATTTTTGTAAATTTAGCCATGTTAATTTGGACATATTTTTGTCATTTTGAACAGTTTTCCTTATAATGTACTACATGGTTATTCTGTTTTGTTTTTCCATTATATATTAGGAAACCAAACAACTTCAGGAGATAATCTTTTAGACTTTAAAAAAATCTCAGTTTAGAAGTGTACACATTGAAAACCTAGAAAATTTGGATATGTAAATGTTTATATCTGAAATTACAAGACTTTCAAAATATCTGTAAAACTTGTACATATAAAGGAAATGAACCAAAAACAATGGAATACAGCACTTGTCAAGCTTCAATAGTTATTTCTACAATATAAATTTTGCTACTTAATTTTTTGTTGTAATATATATATACAGGCACATATACTTGTATATATACACATGTACATTCACACATTCGTTCACTGCACTAGAAATTTCAACTATTTAAGTGCTCATTGAAATATATTTGGTACTATGTAAACCTTTCAACAATTGAAGTGAGTGGATGTAAATTGACTCGATTCAAGAATGCAAGTCAATTGATAAAATTGGTAGGTTTTTTATGATCCTGAATTAAGAAAACTAGAAATTGTTTGAAGAATTATATACGTGTAAGGTAGGAGGCTCATAAACAGGTCATTTAAGGGCTGAAACTTAATTTTGGGAGGTGAAACATTCTGAAACATATTTTTTGAATAAATATTTATTTGAAAGACATGAAGAATTGGCATCTAACCCAAGTTGTTTCATAATTTTTGGAGCTTTATGAAATTATTTAGAAAATTTTGAAGTTGAAGTGACATAGGACTCTAAAATTGTTCACCTCCTCAAATGTGCATTGTTTGTACATTGTTGAAACTTATGAAAAACAACATGTTCAAAGGGATTACCTTTGAGAAGGTGGATGGTTTTAGAGCTTGAGCGGAATTTGAGCATGCTACTAGCATCTAGAATATTGTAGACCATAATATGGCTAGTAGCAAAATTTTCTAAGGGCTTCTAAGTACCTTCATTAGGAAAAATCTAAGGCCCCAATAAGGCCTTTATAAACCATTAGTTCCCAACCAACCTTCCATTTATTTTGTTGCCAATGTGGAGAACCAGCCCTTGCTAGTCGCTAGAATAAAATAATCAGAAAAATAAAAAAAATAAAAAAAGCCTTCGAAAAAAATAAGATTTTAAGTTTATTTTTTGTAGTTTTTTTATTTTTTTTAAATTAACAAAATCAAAAAAGCTAACTGCGCACCAATGGTGCCACGTCAGCTTGCACATGTGTAGAGGTTGGTTTAATGGGTTTCAAGTTCCCATGCTGGGAAACTTAGGACCTTATTAGGGCCCACGGTTGCTAAAGTGTGAGCAACAAGCAATGAGCATTGAGCAATGAGCCGTGAGCATTGAGAAATGAGCCGTGAGCATTGAGCAATGGGCAGACTTTTCATGAAAATTAAAAAATTGAGACTGATATTTTGGTGATTTTCATACGTTTGTAAATATGCAAAAATATCACTACATGAATAGAAATTTTGGATGATATTTAAAATTCATCCATTGATACAAACAAATGAAAAACAATACCAACTCAATGAAAATGAAATGGATGAATGTAGATGAAAATAGGACAACCATTATGATGGAAACTCATTTAGGAAGATACATTATAAAAAAATCAATGGAGACTATTCAAAACCAAAAAATACAAAATTTCATTAATACCCACTTTTTGAAAGAAAAAAAATCAAGTCTAAGATTTCTTGCAATACTAACTATTTCAAAAAAAAGAATACCATGAATCAATAAACATTGAACCTTTCATATATTATTTTCATATTTTTGTTGTACTCTCAATTCAAAAGAATCCAAAATCCTTAATTTTTAATTTGCAATTTTGAACACATTCAAATTTTGAGGATACAAGTCTACAATAATAGCAATGAAATAAATTTTATAATCCCAATAAGAAGAAATTTGAATTTATATCGCAAATTTTACAATGAAAGTACACTTTTTAATTATCTCTTTGATACTTTTGAATGTTGATATAGTATTTCTTTTAATATATTGTAAACATTTTCAAACAAAATTTGAGCAAATGTTTAATCAAAAAATAAATTTTGGTAAAAACTTCAAAATTGAATAAACTTGCCAAATCATTAGAAACACAAAATTCACTACAATTCCCTTCATTTAGTAATTTATCATATTGAAAATGCTAAGACATTTTCTAATTCTTTATCAAATAAGAAGAATGTAAAAAAAATTGAACTGTTTTTCATTGTGATTGATTATAAAATTTAGAAAGTATTAGTAAAAACATAAATATATTGCTAGTTTATAAACTCTTTGGAGACACATTGAGGCAGTTGAAAACCCTAAGAAAACATTTGGCATGGTCACAATACCATTAAATGAAGAATGGATTAAAGTTAAAAATCAAACATCTTGAGGACTTCATAATGGTATAGCAAATGCTGTCAATGACTACTACGTACTACCTTTCATTTCACATTTTTGAAAAGTGACCCTCAGTTAATCAAGATTGTCAAAATCACAATTATTAGCCAATTCCTCCATTTCTTTTCTCTTCTAAAGCCAGCTAAAATCTATAGCTCCACCATTTACATTTTGAAATTTATTTTTATGTAGAAGATAAAAACTTATGAAATAATGGCTTTATATGAGAACTTTCTTGAAGCTTCTCATTTTAACTTTTTAGTAAGTGATTCTCAATTCAAAATGTTACAAAAAAATTTAGGCATAAGACCAAGTTTAACACAAACACAGTAATCTAAAAAATTGCAATAACAAATGTGAAATCAATTGGTGCAAAAACCTCTCCAAACTTCATCATTGATCTTTGTAGTAATTACTTGAAGAGAGTTCTATTTCAACAATTATTATTTTGACAATTACATGCTAAGGTAAATTGTACAGAATCTTAAATAATATTGGTTTTCATATGTTTTTGCAAAACAAAACATTTTTAACCAAGCACGTTCAAAGCAATCTTTAATGTTTTGCAAAATTGAGTAGTAGCCTCTAGGGACCAACTCAGAACCTAGATCGGGTATATGGGGGTTCAACTAATTTGTGCTTTGAACAAAGTTTCATTTTCATTGGCTAAACAAGCACTTTATTTATTTGTTTATTTTATTTTTCATTGCAATTCTTTTTTTTGCTTTTTGCAAATTTGATTGGTATATTGCAAGACCCTATTCGGAACCCAAGAACCCTATTTGTGCTTATCACATGTTTTGTAAAGGGCTCTTTGGATTCCAAAGAGCCCTCATTAACAAGATACATACTATTTTTTTTCCCATTTTTTCTTAAGTTTTTTACCAATTTTTTTTGTTTTTTTCAATTTCATGGATTGGTTGGTGTGACTAAGGACCCTCTTTGGAACCCAGGAGCCCTATTTGTGCTTGTCGCGGGTTTTATAAAGGGTTCTTTGGATTCCGAAGAGCCGTCATTAACAGATTAAATATTATTTTTTTCCCAATTTTTCTTAAGTTTTTCACCAATTTTTTTTTTGTTTTTTATATTTTACAAATTGGTTGGTGTGACTTAGGACCCTTTTCAGAACCCAAGACCCCTATTTGTGCTTGTCACAGTTTTGTGAAAGAGTCATAAAATATGTCAAAATTGCACAATGTATGAGAACTGAAGAATAATTAGTGATTTTATTAACAAACTTAGTTATATATGATAAATCAAGGCTAAAACCAACTTAAATGACCTTTCTACAAACACAAGTGCCAAATTTGTTATTTTATTACCAAGTCCATACAATCATTACGTTGAATTAAACAATTCAATTCATCACATTTAGCAAATATAACTAAGTTTCTTAATTAAAAACACTAATTGTTCTTGAGATTTCATACATTGTGCAATTTCAACATATTTTATGATTCTTTTACAAAATTGTGACAAGCACAAATAGGGGTCTTGGGTTCCAAAGAGGGTCCTTAGTCACACCAACCAGTCCATAAAATTAAAAAATAAAAATAAAAATGGTAAAAAACTTAAGAAAAAATGGGAAAAAAAAATAGTACATAACTTGTTAATGAGGGCTCTTTGGAATCCAAAGAGCCCTTTACAAAATTGTGACAAGCACAAATAGGGCTTTTGGGTTCCAAAGAAGGTCCTAAGTCACACCAACCAATCTGTAAAATATAAAAAACAACAAAAAAAAATTGGTGAAAAACTTTAAAAAAAATGGGAAAATTTAATAATAATAATTTGTTAATGGGGCTCTTTGGAATCCAAAGAGCCCTTTACAAAACACATGACAAGCACAAATAGGGCTCTTGGGTTTCGAATAGGGTCTTACAACACACTAACCAAATTTGTAAAAAGCAAAAAAAAGAACTGCAATGAAAAATAAAATAAACAAATAAATAAAGTGCTTGTTTAGCCAATGAAAATGAAACTTTGTTCAAAGCACAAATTAGTTGAACCTCTATATACCCGATTCAAGTTCCGAGTTGGTCTCTAGAGGCCACTACTCAATTTTGCAAAACAATAAAGACTGCTTTGAACGTGCTTGGTTAAAAATGTTTTGAGTTGCAAAAACATACAAAAACCAATATTATTTAAGATTCTATACAATTTACCATAGCATGTAATTGTCAAAATAATAATTGTTGAAATAGAACTTTCTTCAAGTAATTACAACAAAGGTCAAGCTTGGCTTCTTTGACATTTATTGAACTTGGAAACTTTAAGGTGAACATTATAAACTTCGAGTGTTTTAGAAAGTTACAACATTGACAATAATGGTTAGAACTCTGTCTAGGTTCCAAGTTGCCTTTATTGTGTGAATTCTTTAGCTTGTGAAAACTTAGCTTAGTGGAACTAGGAATCAATCTAACGTGTAGTAGAGTTCTAGGATACTATTTTGTTGTTTAGAAATGAGTCGTAAAAGCCACCTAAAGTAGAAGGCTCAAAGTTTAATCTAGCATTTCAAATTGTTCATATAGAATTGCCAAAAATACTATAGAGAGTTTTTTAAATGAACCATGATTTCTATGGTGCTAAATTGTCCTTGTTTATGCAAGGTTTAAGAGATTTAAGGAAGTGACAATTAAGGAGTATTGTTCATTGGGATAATTAGTCATAATTGTATATAGAGTGAATTAGTGTTTTGCATGATACGGAATTGTATTAGATTGCAATAAGAGACCAAAAAAATTCACTATATTAGATTTCTCAATTTAGATTGCAAAGGAGCCTTGACTGCATAGTCACATCATAAAATTAAAATACATAATATATTTATATATATATATATATATATATATATAGAGAAGCACTAATTGTTGCAAATCAATATTGTTTTTCAATTTGTATTTTTAATGTGCATAAGTAGTTATAGTTATTGCTCTGTATCATTGTTTTTGTCAAGGAATACCAAAAGCACATTTGGAGTAATCAATTGACCATATTCTTAGTCAAACAAACTTATCTTGTAGGCCCAAGCTTCTTTGGGATTCTTAGGAGGCTTCGTATGCATTGTTCTTAAGGTTGTTAGTTTAATTTTTGTTTTTTACAAATTGCAATTTTGTCTTTTTGTGACCTACTAGATTTTAAAATGGAGGACCGGAATTTGAAAGCATGAGTTTGTTATGGTTAAAGCTTCCTTTGAGTTTGTGGAGGTTGTCATTGTATCATATATATATATTTACTAATTCAACTTTTTAGTTTTTGAAAAATCTCATGGCAACTCCCTTGATACCTCTTTGGAACCAAAGAGGGGGTATAATATGTGCCAACAAATTTGTAAATGTGAGTTTTTCATAGCCTGCAGCCTTTTCAAAATCCATAAAGGCCACCTAAAATTCAAAAATCTGCATATACATCTAGTTGTTTAGCCGTCGACAATTCACATGGTAGCTTATGTGAGATCTTATTGGTTCTGAAGAGGAAGTTTGTAGTGTGCAAGTGAATTTGTAAACATTAGTATATCATAGCTTGAAGTCTCTTTGGAAGCTGAAGAGGTTATCTTAATTTCATATTTTTGCACGCCTATTCATTTTGTATCCAAAATTTGCGTCAGAATCTCATTCATTGGATGGTACTTAGATGATACTTGGATGGATGATTGGATGAATGTTTTTTATCATGAATGATTGAAATTTATTTTTCATGTGGTTCAAAGTTTCTTTCATGTGCATAAAGTATAGTTTCTACCATTTCTACCTTTAGTGACCTTATTTGAACATTGGATGAGTTCATGAAAGCTCTCTTCTTCCAATTTTATTTAATAATCTTTCCATTTTAATAATTTATCCACTACTATTTTTGGCCCAAATTCACTTAATAATGCTCTGAAATATGTTATTTTTAGTAAGACATGAATTTTCACTACTCAAATCCAACTGCACACTGCTCAACGCTCAACGCTTATTGCTCCCTGCTCACACTCTAGCATCATTAGATTTTTTTGAGCTTATTAATTTGGCCAGTGCCCGGAAAAATATTATCCTGGCCACGGATTATGCCACCAAGTGGGTGGAGACTAGAGCCACAAGGAGAAATGATGCTCCCACAGCTACCGGTTTCCTGTTTGAACAGATCATGATGCAATATGGACACCCATTAGAGTTGGTGAGTGATAGAGGGATTCATTTTTCTAATGATATTATAAGTAACATCACCTCTACCTACCTAATTAAGCACCAGAAGACAACTCCTTATAACCCAATGGCCAATGGATCAACTAAGAGAGCCAACGGGATTTTTGGGAAAGTCTTAAACAAGATGGCTTCAGCTCACAAGATTGATTAGGATCAAAAACTACCTTTAGCAATCCATGCCTACAACACATTAGAGAAGAATACTACCGAGAAGACTCCATTCTTTCTAGTATTTGGACAAGAAGCATTAAACAAAATCGAGATGGAGGTAGAGACTCTCCAAGTTATGGCAACCAATAGTAGTATTCCTGATCCAAAGATGAAGTTCCGGTTACTGGCAATTGAGGATCTGGAGGAAGCTCGTGGAGATGCATTGGAGCAAACTACTGTAATTCAAGGACAGAGGAAGGAAAATTTTGATGCAAAAATACCCAAGAGTTCAGGAATAGAAGAAGGAGGATTTGTTTTGTTTTATGACAACCGTCATGAAGATTTCCTTGATAAGTTACACACCAGATGGATGGGGCCTTGTAAAGTGGTTTATATCTTCCCTAATGGTTTCCTTTAGCTCCAAGACCTTGAAGGGTTGTGGTTAGATACCAAAGTGAACGGCTCTCGGATTAAACGATATGTGCCAGAATCTTTATCCGGAACAAATACGGAGCCGTATGACAACAGCTTTTAAATACATATGTATATATATATACATATATATACATGTATATATATATATATGTATTTATATATGTGGTATAAACATATATTTGAAGACCCTTTTTGTTATTTTACATACCTAGAATTCCTCCTACTCCTTAGTGTTTGCGAGGACGCTCACATGTGAAAATGGGGTAATGTGACAATCTAGAATGTAGTAAATATACATGTTATAGTATTATCCAGGTAGATCAATCCTTTCTAGCCAAAAATTTGTTGTTTTCTTAACCAGAAACATGAAAATGGTTGAAATGAATGGTTGGCACAATATAATAATCTTGGATTAGATAAACTAGTTAAGAAGAGGTATCACATGTCCTCCTTTAAGTCGGATAAGAGTCCTGGATTCACCCCTGAATCCAGATGGAGTAGTTTCCGATAGCGGTGCTGGTATCGGGCGGTCCAAGAATCCATAGAGGCAGTATTGCAACCAGTATTAGGATTGGCTTGGTACTCCAACGATTTCCATCACATCACAAAACGGCGCTTCAGAGAAGGGCGTTTAAACTCCTAATCATCAACTGCCAACGGCTACAACAATCTAATCAACTGCCAAGATTGAGATTAGGAGGGAACAACAAACATGCTCCTCACTTACCTTCTTGCCCTCACTCTCCTTTTCTTGCCTAGGGATAGTTTTGAGATAGTTTAGAGCACTGTCAGAGCTTAGTTGTAACATTGTTATAGTCTCCGTTAGTTTCTGGACTGCAATGATTCTAGAACGATGGGGAAAGAGAAGGAAGCAGTGCATGTAGCTCTCAGGTTTATGATGCCAGGTGTACCCAAGGAGTATAACAAACAGATGATACTGGAGGAGGATTTGCGATAGATGGGCTGTCAAGGATTGTTGGAGATGCTATGGCTGTTCAAAGACAAGGACATGGTGCGGGAATTGCTGGAGGAGCCGCAAAGTCAGTGGGATGGCACATAGCGAGCTCAATTGGCTTTGTGGAGTTTGATAGAAGACTAGTGCACAGTTTACCATTTTGATCCCATCCAAGAAAGGTTGGCATCTTGAATCAATGACTTTGGCACAAGTAAATTCACCACCGGACCTCACTCAAAGAATGGCTACTCAAGTTGCAAATGCTAAGAGTCCTTGTGAGAGGAGATTGCTTGAGTACCTAATCCTCATTTTGCTCCTGAAACATCCGGCTTATTTGACCTTCACTCTCGCCAATACCATCTATTCCATTGATGGGGGATTGGCCAATAAATTTGGGTATAGTGTTTCGGGACCTAGTTGTGAAGATGACTAGATCATTAGGAAATATCAAAGCCTCCGGGTTTAGCCCCTTTCTATACCATCTGTATCATCCCTTGGATTTATTAGGGAAGATCAAGAGGATAGCTTACAGGTTTGCTTTAGTAATACTAAAGCATGACTTGGTTTTGGAGGCGGATTCGGAAGAAGAACTTGAGGAGGAGAAGAATGAGGAAATCTCAGAGCAAGAGAGAAAGAGGGGAGCAATGGGGAAGGGTAAGGAGCCGGTTGAAGAAACCAGAAGGATAGACCAACCAAAGAAGAAGGAACCCAAGGTATCCCAAGTCACCCAACCCTTTGCTGGGGTTATGGCTCAATTGGAAGAGCATTAGGTGAGGTTCATGCTTGACCAAGAATTACTCAATAAGGTATGTGCGCTGGTAGGGGTCTTTCACCCTCACAAAATATTCAATAAAGTGAAGGTTTCTGACAGCTTAAGAGGGCCAACAAATTAGAGAGTGAGAGATTATCCGGACAGGTAATTGACCTTTGGGCCTAGCTGAGGCAGGATGCAAAAGAAGACAAATTGGCAGACAAGGCATTCCGTGATATTACCAGTCTCCAAAGTTTTGTGGTGATTCTGGGTGACATGGTAAATAAGGCCAAATTGTTTGATGCTAAAGTCCTGAAAGAATGACTACAGCTGGTGCCAAAGCTGGTTGGGGTCTTGGAGGAGTATGCAGAAATGATGGAGTCGACCCTGCAGCAGATGAGGGATATCCTGCAAGGCCTCAAGGTTAGACCAGAAGGAGGGGAAGGATCTGGAAAGGCCCAAGAGGCTACCCCTGCTAAAAAAACCCCTCCCCCTCCATCGCCTTGTCCCACTAAGAAGAAGGAAGCCAAGGAGGTTAGAACTCCACGTTCTCTTGACTTCTTTATAAGGTTGACTTTGGATCAAAAGAAGAGTCAACACCCGGATCTCGGACTCGAAGCCAGACTTGGACAACACTTGACAATGGAGGCCCAGCTAAAGTATCAAGTTCGATGAAGAGGAAGACAATAGAGAAGCATCGTCGCAAGTTGAACTCCCCAATAAATCAACTTAGATGACAAACCATCCACCTCTAGCACAAAAAGCGAGAGTCATTCCAGAGAGTCACAAGAAAAATTTGGAGATTCCGATCTTGAGGCGATGGCCATGTCACAAATGGGGAGGAAGAAGCCTAGCTAGAAGAAAGGGAAAATCGCAAAGGTAACCCGCGCTCTAGCTAGCAAGAAGCGACTCACCTGGAAGGAGGTGCCCGTTGCTTTGAAGAAGAGGAAGGATGCCTAGTAATACTGTAGTAGTAATGATAGTAGTACTAGGATAAATAAAATAAATTTTATTTACTTTAGAAAGTAAGGAGTAGTTGCTTCTTGATTAAATGAACCTAGAAACACGGATCCGGAATTTTAGGATTTGAGATTTGCTATCATCTGAGCTTTGCGAGAGGAAGGGAGAACCACCACTTTTTGGATCAAGGAATGTAATGTGTCATTCTTTGGTTGGTAGCTTTCCGGAAGGAGATCTTTTAAGGTTTTTTTTAGGTTTTAGCTTTTAGAGGTAAAACTAAATTTGGTTGCCTCTGGCAATTGTATATTTTTGATTCTCTTAATGCAAGCAAAGTTTTCTATCATAGAACTCTGAATTGATCACTTGGTGTTTTGTGCATGGGAATGTGAGTGTTTGGGGAAGAGGAATAGAAGAAACCTCCGGATCTTGTCTGATCCAATTTTTGGGAGGCAAGTCAAGGTGGTTGGAAAATTGTGTGTACTAGAAGGTAGTCTTTGTTTGGGCTTATGATCCAGATATTTCTGTGAGGAATAACCACCCTTAGACTAGGGCAATTTGGATAGCAATCCCAAGGCATGCTAGTCAATGGCTTGAGAGGTTCCACTACCATCAAGAGTGATTGTGAGCAAAAGAATAAAGATCCACTAATTATCCGGTTACCATCTTAGCAATCAAAATTGAGAAAGAGAGAGTCTATCGTTGTAGTACTTTTGGGATTGTAGGGGTTTTTTGCATCACTTGTCTATTTGGAATCACTTCCGGATTGGCTGTGAGGAAGTAATTGCACCCTATTTTCTTTGTGTTCTTTGTTGTTTTGTTTAGTGATACTTCATTCACTATAAACTCTTGAAGGTTAGGAACTCACGCTGCCTTCCTTAATCCAACTGCAGAACCCTCTGTTATAGAGGCTAAACTTTTGTAATGTGTTAATTGTTTGGTATCTTGATGAGGAAGAGGAACAAGGATTGGATACACCTTCCAAAAGTCCTAATTGTCAATTAGAATAGGAGGATGTAATTGGGAAATCAGATCTCTTGATCAAAAAACTCCTAGTTACTCGTCTATGTGTGTGTGTGTGTGTGTGTGTGTGTGTGGTTTGTGATTGTTTGCAAATTAGAAATCGGATTTCCTCATCCTGTTCCAATCATCTTTAGGATCTACAAACTAAATCCCTATGGAACAAAAACAAGTCATCTTCTTGGTGTTTTAAGTCATTTTTAAGTGCCAACAAGAGGATAAGTACTTTCTTGTGCTATCACGGTGCTAAACCCTAAAACCCTAGATAATTGAAGACATGTATCCATTTTTTTGGACTTGAACTCCTCCAAACATCCTCGTGCCCTAAACCCATGAAAAAATAAATGTCATATAAGTTATTGGACTTCTTTTTAGCTAATCATTTCTATCTTAAATTTTGCTTTTGAATTTGATTTTTTTCATTATAAAGAAGATAGTGTACCAAAAATTCCATTGACATGAGCATTATAAATAATGGAAGAGTACCAACATATAGGCCACTTTCAAAAATTAAGTAATTAAAGAGACCATTTTATTCCTAGCTCATAGGTAATTAGCCCCCTAAATAATATCCCGTTGCTGCACATGATACACAAAAAATACAAAGAGTGCACCCCCCAAGGTATATATATTAGAAGATTGATCAGAGCAATACCCTAATTTCAAGTCTTAATCCAAGATCTCATAACACTGATAAGTTGATAATCTTCTAAATCTTTTGTGTTGATTGACAATAGACGTGTAATTTTCTAAAACGGAGGATTGGATAGATTTTAGAGCAATTAAAGACATAATTTACATATAGCATGCAGCCATTGGTGAGGCACAACAAGGAAATCAGACACACAAAGATTTGTGCAACATTGGTATCTATTTTTACAACTCGTGTTACTGTCCTCCAAGTGGTCATTCTCCTTATGGACAACTAGAACATATTCCTCTCCCTAGTTTCCAAGACCCAGAATGGCCTCTACTTGACATGATGACAAGTGAATCATTCAGAGCTTGCATTAGGACCAATATTCAGAGTGCTAAGAAACCAAATGTAGGCTCTAGAATCACCCATTTGCGTTGGTTTTTACCAACACATGTAATGGTGGATTTGTTCACATCAGCAAAACTTCATAAGACTACTACATTCTTTGTGTTCAAGAGTTTGACAAAAGATGACTCTCATTCTCTATTAGATGATGGATGGGATTTAAATATATGTGATGGAGCATATCAAATCAAATGCATAATTGATTGCGCAAGAGTAGTTTTCCAATATCATATCGGGAGGTCAACATTATACTTGAATTTTGAGTATAATCGCCTACGTTACATTCATGGTTTAGTCTGGGAATCTATAGAATAGGTACAACACCATGAAATGGTTAAGGTCCTCTGTGTATTATCAGAGTTGCATCCTGAAGCACATGAATTAGAAGTGGGGTTAGATTGGACATTGTCAAGTGTACGAGAAGAAATCAAAATTATCTTTGGCTCCTACATTGATCATGACAACTTTTGAATGTACATCTATGAAGGGGGTCGCACAAGAGAGAGGGTAATTTTACTCTACTTAAAATTGAATCGAGTTCTTTTAAAGTTGACTAATAGGAACTAGTATTGACTTAGCTTCTTTATCTACCACAGGTCAGTACACAAAATGAGAAGAAAAAGACTCTAAGAGATGTAATACCTCCAAAAGTATCACAAGTTATTGGAGAGTGACCATAGCATACCAAAGGTAAGTTGTAGACAAAATTACTATATTGTATTTGATATCTCCATTTCAAAGTCTTCTTCACTATTGTTGACGTCTTTGTTGTTTGAAGATCTAGGAACCCAACGACTTCCCACTCTATTGCATTTTGCAATCCATTCAGTTGCGTGAGCAAATGCGCTTGAATTTATAGAACTCTCTCTCCGCTTACGAACTATTTCTTCTGTAGTTCCTTTGTCAACCAGAGCTTCTTTGTCTTTCATGTTCATATTCCTAAATCTGTGTTGTATAATCCTAAACTAGTGTTGGTAAGTTTGCAAGAAAGGTTTCTTTTTGTTTATGGACCCACCATGAGCTGTGTGACAATGATACACTACCTTAGCCGCATGATGCAAAAATTCCATCCCCTGGCAGCTCCAAATGGAAAGCAAACTATATTTATCCACAAACCACCTCATGTTTTATGAAAACATGCTAAAAGACAATTTCACATAAAATCAAAGGTTAGTTCCAAGACATTTTAATAGCTTAGAGTAGTAAACCAAGAATTCTATCTCTAACATCATATTAGGTAAATTGGGAAAAATGGTACATTTTGGAACCTTCACTATTTTTGTCATTGTGTAAAATTTAGCATATTACAAAAAAACAAGTATACATTTTCTTGTACATTAGTGAAGTCTCACTGATTGTTTCCAAGGCTCTCAAATAATTACAACTTTGAGCTATAGCTATGCCTACATTTATTGTATGTAAGATTAAGGTGGAATACAAAATGGTCCCTCCATTTTCCCAACTTACCTTATATGGTGCTCTCTATATAATGCCTTCAAGAACAAGTTAGCTCAACATTGCAATGAGAAGCAAAAGGGGTGACAACTAGCTAGCTCTCAACTTACTAGATAATGGGTGACATGATGTTCTCCATACACCTTCAGAAATAGTTGACCAAATTCATGTGCAAGGTTCTTAAATGATGTACATTGATCCTTTGTTAATGTCAATCTTGTAAAATATGGCAATAATTTCTTGAGGGCAGCCCAACAAGTCATTCAATCATGGCAAATTGTCCCATCAGCAGCTCCATTTCTTTCAGCCATCACTATGTCTTTCCATATTCAATTAGATATAGAAGGTAGAGTTGATTCTTTAAACAACTTATTTGTATGAACGCCATTTAGAGATGGCTTATTTGGAACGTTGTTTGCATTACCTAAGATTGCATGAGATTGCATGAGATATGAACTCAAAGGGAATATGATAGGTCCATCCTCAATTGACTAAGAACAGTAATAGTGTAAAGAAGTGACAAATAGTGTTTTGAAGAACATTTCTTGAGATTAATGAACCAAATCAACAGTTTATTAACAGCTTTGATAGTGCTAGAATTGAGCTAAACCAGATACCGGTTGTAATAAAAATTTGATGCTAATTTACTAAATTGTATTGGAGAAGCAAAAATCATTGATCTTAGTATTTTAAATTATTTACTAGATAAATCTTGGTCTTTGAAAATCTTCACTTGTCCACTATGCATATCAGTTGAGGATAAAATTCTTTCCATGTCTTTAATTGCCAACTTTTGAATCCTCTTGTCTTGAGTTGTCCATACATTTTGGAAATGTAAGTGTAATATCTTCTCACAAATCCGATTAAGGGCATGGAGAGTGCAAATATGCACTTTCTCTAAAGGTATGGGGATTATTGGTTTCCATCTACTTGGAAAACTGCTAAGAGAAACTCATTTGGAGCTTATTTTGAAGCAAACACTCCTCCATTCCAAGTAGGAGTTCTTTTTTTCTGTGCCAAAATAGCATCAGTCTCTATTCTAATGGCAATTTTTGTTTTCTCTTGCATGCAATATATGTAGCAGCGCTTTGCATTTGCTCCGTTACTTAAGCCATAAAGGGCTTTAATCGTCTTCATGTCTAAAGCTAAATGCCAGTCAATCTAGAATGAACCTATCCCTTCTACTTCAAGAGCTTGCCCGGAATTTTGAGCTTCAGTCAAACAAGGTATCTTGGTTTTTTCCAAAACCCATTTGAGCACTTTGTAATTCTCCTTAGGTACCCTGAAACAACCTATTGGCCATATCTCATGCTCAGATTGCACTGAGAAATAGTTTTTGTTGTTCTTGGTAATTTCCTCATCCAATGCTCTATTCATAATAGTAATGCTCATTTTTTCCAAATTTTCACCATACACTATCTTGGCTTCACCCATTTTGAGAACGCATATTAGCGGCAAATTTTTCAGTTTTGCAAAAGATAAATGTTCAAATCATCACTAAAAGCAAAACAAGCCAACATCATCTTCTAGAAGGTTTGACTATATGAGTCTTCTATTCAACCTTTGTGCCTCCATAGTCCACTATTTGCACTACTGTGAAATCTAAGGTCCAATCACAATCTAAATGGCTCTAAGAATTGCGAAATTGTTGGCATGCAACACATCTAACGACGTTGTTGATCATTTACAAAATACTACGGTGTTAAAACTTGGGAAAATTTCATGGATACCCTCAGCAATTTTCTCCAGTCATCCATATCCAATGTCATTCAAAACACAGAAGGTGAAATAGCATTGGTTGGGGTGTTTTACAAAGGTATTGCATGGTGATGCTTACCACTTGTCTTAGTTAATGTATCAATTGTGGTTACGGTGGTTGAAATTGACCATGACAAAGAATGATGACAATAATGCTGGTGGGGATTTATCTTAAAGGGAAAATTTCATGCATATCTTGAAGTTTGCAATAATTTCATAGATACCCTTGCTTTTTCAAATATTTCACAAATACCCTTAGAATAAATTTTTCAAGCATTTTTTTGTTGTGCATGTCACTTGCTTTTTTCCTTTGTGCACACACATAACAAGAGAGAAGTGTGTGCACAAAAGGAGAAGTAAATGACATGCACAACAACAAAAAATGTTTGGAAATTTTTGGTGCAAGGGTATCTGTGAAATTTCTGAGAAAGAAGGGGTATCCATGAAACTATTGCAAACTTCAAGGGTATCCATGAAAGTTTCTCTTAAAACTTTGGTTGGTAAGAAGTCATGAAGATAATTAAAATTGAATTTATGGCTCTACCTCAATTCATACTCACTTTAGAATTAAGACTCAAAAGAAGGATGAACGCTCACCTTCAACAGTGAACTTGTAGAGTCAAATCATTATTCTTTGCATGGCTTCTACAACAAGAAACAAGTTGTTGAAGTTATCCAATTTCAGTGCTTTCTCTTTTGTTTTACCGCAACTCTTCAAGCTGCTTGTTACTTCGTAGGTACTATTAATGCACATATACCGACCGCCTAAATCCTCAAAATTTCCATTTAGTGCCTTTCAAAGTAGTTGCACTTGATGAGGGTTTGGGATGCATTCTAATCTAAGGCCTTTACCAGCCACTTATAATCCACCTTTGAATGTCTTAAACATTCTATTGTAGCCATCTAGTGCAATTCCACTTTTGTCACAGACTTCAAGAATTTCATGAGGGCCTATTGCATCTCCAACCTTAGCCAAATATTGATTAGCCACTTTGATTCCAACAGGTTTTATAATTGGTAGATTCAACAATGATTGAACTTCTGTTTGAGAAAGAATGGAATTGAACACTTTCCTTGTTTCCATTTGAAACTCTTTACTTCTACATAAACGCTTGAGTGAAGATGCTATTGCATTCTCTTCCTAAATTCTCTTTGATGTTTTCGGTGCAACAATCAGATGTGCCAAATGGCGGGCTGCTTTACCATGGCCTCCTTTAGGAGTAAGGTCACACTAATCACGACGCTTACGTACTTGACTTCAAAATCCGTATGGAGTTCTCACCATTCGATTCAACTTTGATTGGACTTTCTTCAATTTAGTATTTGCCTTTTTAAATCTAGCATTGACACCACTAAATTCCATCTTCTGAGAAATTTGTATTTCTTGTAATTTCTCTCTATACTGTTGTTCCAAGTCAGCTATACGATTTTGTAAATCCTCTCTCAAACAAATTTCTGCAGTAAGATGCAATATTTGCCCTTCATAATTATTTTGCATTACCAAAATCCCACTATGTAATGACGCCAATTTGTCTTGCAGTTTTTGAACTTGAATATGAAATTCACTGGATTTTGCAGATGAGCATTGAATGAGTTCATTGATACGGCTTTGAAGTACAGATATCTTGATTTCTTTTTTGTGAACAAGAGATGCAGTTCCACCAGACATATTTTCCAACTTTGTTACATACCCCATAAATCCATTCTTGCCATCTCCAATGAACTCTAATAATTGGTTGTGCGTATCAATTCTTGGTCGTTTACCAAAAATTGGATCGATAGGGTATAGTGAACTATCAAGCCATAAATCCAAATTTTGGCATCCAACATGTCTTTTATGTACAAACTTTGATCTACCAACTTGCTTGTCTAGTGGACGTCTTCTAATTACAAGAGGTTTGTATCTACTTCCTATCCATGCCTGAATTTTATACGACTTCTCATTTGTAATATCTCATAAAGCCATCTTCTAACAAATTTTAGAAACAAAGAAACATCACTAACACAACAAAAAAGCTACAGCTCTCAGAATCCCAAGCACATTTGCAAAGCACGTAATGCATGAATAGCAACAACTCAAGCGATAGTGCTAGCAGAGACTCACAAAGCAGGAAAGTAGATGAAGGCAATATGTCAGCAATGATCTTGGACAATCATGGCCACTTGTTTTGAAATATCCCGCCCATTCAGCTTCCCGCTAACTGCCTGGCCCCTTCTTTTTGTGCTTGACCAGTTGTTTTTGTGCCTCGCCCGTTCTTGCCCATTGGTTCATTTTCTCAAAGCCGAGAAAGCTCTCCCTAGGCCCAAACTTTCTTGTAATGGAAGCAAGACATATTATTCCAATGCTATGGTAATTCTAAAAAAGATATAAAATTTATCACCAATGAATAAAATTGACCATATTTTTTATCTCACATAGTTTACTAAAAATTGGAGAGTGATCTTGCAAGGCTTGAATTTGAAATTGGAACATAGGACTTTTGGATCACTTAAAGAAAAAATATCAATTAAATAGCAATGGTGCAATAAAAGTTCCAAAGAAATTTGTATTTGTTCTTCTTTCTTTCAAGGAGGTGATAATGTCATGATTGAATGCATGATGGATTACTTAAATAAATAAATCATTAAATTCTCAAACTATATGCTCATGTGGGTGTGGTGTTAGCAATTTTGGGTGTGGCTTTAACAATTCTCTATATATATATATAAAACATGAGAAACTTATATGAGCTTATTTGTAATAAGCAATACAATACTGAGATATATAGGAATTTATAGGAGTAGTATTGTTGAAAGTTTGTTTTTTAATGAAGACTAAGAAAACAAAATACTATAAGTACACAATACTAGCTATATAGGAAAACAATCTTCATACAAGAGAACCAAGAAAATTAAATACATGGTATGTTGACACTAAGAGGCAAAAAGTTTTTAGTTGTATGTAACATTATTTTGAAGAGAATTTGCTACAAATTTCTTTGTCATACAAATACAATATGGATAATTTTTTTGATTAAATTTGATTATTTTGAGTATACTACAACATATTATTACAATACTATCAATACATAGCTTTGTTGTTATTATTTAATAATCAGAAGTTGAACGATCAGTTAAACATGGTTTTAACTATTAAAGGAATTTGCAAATTCAAATTGCATTTGTGTAACAAATTGTAGTCTAGGCTTTTAGTTGCGTAACTTAGCATAATGGGATTTTTCTATCTATTTATATTAGAAAGAGTAAGAGGGGGTTGTTTATCTCATTATTTGATTTTGTACTCACAACACAAGTTCTATTAGAGAAGGAGAAGGGAGAGGAAATACACCTAATGGAAAAGTAAAAAGTCATTAAAATGTTTTTCTAAAGTTTTTTTTAAATGTCTAAAACACTCTGTTATGAAGTACAAGTACTTTTTACCTATTGTACCAAGTGGCTGATATGTGAAACATATCCCCATGCTGTCCCCTCCATGCCATGCCATCTCACCCCAATGTCATACCATCCATCCTCTCAATGCCATACCATCCATCCCACCCCCCATGTCATCCATCCTGCCCCCCCATGTCATCCATCTTGCCCCCCCATGTCATCCATCTTGCCCCCCCATGTCATCCATCCCAGCCCCCCGTGTCATATCATCATCCCTCCATGTCATCCATCTTGCCCCCCCATGTCATCCATCTTGCCCCCCCATGTCATCCATCCCAGCCCCCCGTGTCATATCATCATCCCTCCATGTCATACCATCCTCCATCTGATTTTTGTCTTTCCATTGTCCACTTTTCGTTCACTTGTCCACTTCTCATTCAGTTGCCCACTTCTCATTTTGCTGGCCAGGTGGATGAAAAGTCAGTTTTATAATAGTTACACAACAAAATTTTATTACAAAGAAATTCATTGGGACAACCATCACAGGCACTTTTAGCAATTCCATTCAATAATAATGTAGATGAGGTGTGTACTTTTCTATGTAACTATTTACCCACCCTTTCCCTACATTTTTCTCTCCTTCCCCCTTCCCTCTCAAGGCAATAAAGATTTTCAAACCTATAATGTTTTATAATATTGAACTAGTCTTGTAAACCCATTTATCAAGGTAAATGAGTAGTGGAGAGATTTTAATTGGGGACTCAACGTAGAGGTCTTTTCATGTCAATCTATATCTCTTCTAGTTTTAAATTTCAAATTCAAATTTAAAAATTATTCAAAGGGGTTCATTTCCATTGTCTTTTTGTCTCCCTCCCCACTCCTTTGTATTCAATTTTAAAATACAAATTAAGAGCTATCTAATAAGGCTCATTGAGAATGTCTTTTCATCTTCCAAATATCAAGTAAACAAGTCACAAACAACTGAACAGAGGTTGCCAATGCGAGTTTTTTTTATTAATTTTAGACAAGTCTTGATCCCATTTTGCTATCGCAAAATGGTCTCAAGACTTGTCTATCATGGTTGAAACAGTACTAAATTTGTATTTGAAAAATAGAAAGGAAAAAATATATATTAAAAAAAGGAGGTAGTCCCATTTAGCATAGCAAAGGTAAATGTGGTGTTTCTGTTTAGCATAAGTAGATGAATTATTTTTTATTTTTTAATAGAAACCTAAACTTTCAAAAAAAAATTGGTATTAAATTAACCCCTATAAAGGACAAAGCCCTTTTTTAGTGAAAATCACTAAAAATTGCCACTTTTGGGGGAATGAGTAGAAAGGTAGAAGAAAATGTTTTTTGGAAATCCAATTGTAAGATCTTGCCCTAGACTATGGGAGGCACTTGTGGGAAAAATCAGCTCATTCTAAAAGTAGAGGAATGAGATATTGACATCTATAGTGAATTTTTTTTTTTCATTGCTGCCCAAAAAATTCAAAAGCCTTTGACCTCTCCTATATCAAAAAATTGCTCTATGCAAAATTGAGCTTTATTTTTTCCAAGTAGAAGACCAAATTAGGTATGTGTGAGAGAACTTTCAAATGAATCGGAGGTGTGAATCATACTTTGTAAAATCTTGCAATGTTGTAACCCCATGAAATTTGCATATACACTAGGCAAAATTGAAGGATATATGTAAAATTCAGAAATCTAAATTAGCTTGATCCAAATGGTAATAACCAAGGAATCTTAGTCTACTACAACTTGCAAAAAATAGTCAAAAAATATATATACAAAGAGCTCAAAAAAGTAAAGCAACAAATTTTACAAGGGGAGAAAAGGAATGGAGGTTTGGAAGTCCCATACCTACACGCAAACTAAAACTTCTCATAACTTTTATCTCATCTACCAAAATTGAATGATTAAAAGCTTCCCACATATATAAAAATCTAAAGAACCAATTTCAAATTTTTATCTTAAAAAAAGTCATTTTTTTGTTGCTTGATTTTCCCTTGCTTTTTAGTTATTTATGCATAACTTCTTCAATAAACATCAAAATGAAGAAAAAATTAGATGTCCACATAGATCTTTGAATTCCCCATCTTCAATAAAAGTTTCAAAAAAACCACACAAAGTAGTTTAGCTATAAGTACATGCTTGAAGTCCCATTTGTCCCCCAAAGGGACAATGGTCCTTTAGGGTTTATACCCAAATAGTAGAAAATAAATAAACTAAATTGGATAATTCTAAAATACTTTTTTTAGTAATTTGAGAAAATTCTGATGATCATTTGAATTTAATTTACTAGAAAGAAATATACGTCATTCATAAAAATAGTGCAAAGAAATTCATGTTTTTAAAATTAAATTTAAAAAAAAATCCAATGAAGCTCATCTAAATTTATTCAAATAGATGCAAACATGCCCTTTCATTTACCTCCTTATTGTTTGAATTTGAATTTTTGAATTTGAATTTCAAATTAGTTTGCCTATTTACCACCTTTTTTAGAATTCAAATTTTAAGGTAGGAAGTGTTCAATAGTTCCACCAAAAGATGTCCTTTCACACCCAACATCCATGTCATTGCCCTTTCACTTTGCCCCTTGGCCCTCGACCAATTACTAATTATCAAACCGACACAAACACACAAACACATATAAAATACACTAAGAAAAGTGGGCATTCTTTTATAAGGATAGACAAGTCCTGATCCCATTTTGCTACCTCAAAATGGTCTCATAAATTGTCTATCATGGTGGTGTGGAACTCAAATTGGGGATTCAAGTAAGATTGTTGGAATAATAAGTTAGAACGGTGTCAAATCTGTATTTGAAAAATAGAAAGGGATGGGAATTTATTAAAGAGGGAGGTAGCCCCATTTAGCATATAAAGGGTAAATGTGGTGTTTCCATTTAGCATAGGTAGATGAGTATGTAGCCCCATTTAACAATAGACTAAATTGGATAATTCTAGTGTAAAATTTCTAATAAATTGAGCAAATTCTAATGGTCATTTGAATTGAATTCTATAATAAAAAATATATGCCATTCATAAAAAGAGTGCAAAGATATTCAATATTTAAAAATCAAATTAGAAAATATCTAATGAGGCAATTTAAAATTTAAAAAAATAAAAACATGCCCTTTCATTTACCCTTATAGTTTGAATTCAAATTTCAAGTTCAAATTGAGAATTATCTAATGAGGCTCATTAAATATGTCTTTTCATGTCAATCAATACCTCTTACAATTCTAAATTTCAAATTTAAATTGCCTTTTTGTCTTCCTCCCCACCCCTTTGTATCCTATCTAAACTACAAATTAAAAGCTATCTAATAAGGTTCATTGGGAATTATCAAACTAATACACACACAAACACAAAATAACCTACACAAAGTGGCCCATTTACCAAGGTAAATGAAGGCCTGATCATATCTTTTGTCCCATCTATACTATTATTAGTTTGCTTGTATATCTACAAACACACATTTTTTATAATATATGAACCCATTTATCAAGGTAAATGAAAAATGCCCTTTCATTTACTTCCTTATTGTTTGAATTTGAATTTCAAATTCAAATCAAGAATTCTCCAATGGGACTCATTAATTAGATATATCTTTTCATGTCAATTTATACTTCTTGTAATTTTAAATTTCAGATTTAAATTGAATAGATATTTGAAGGGGTTCATTTCAGTTGTCTTTTTGTCTCCCTCCCCTGCCCTTTGTATTCACGTTAAAATACAAATTAAGAGCTATCTAAAAAGGTTCATTGAGAATGTCCTCTCACCTTCCAAATATCAAATCACCAATGATTCAATAGGGACACGTTGCAGCATGTCAGCATTTTTTCCTCCACCCATGAGGAAAAAGCGAGCACAATTGAGTTCTTTATAATGAAAGGACAAAATTTTAAACAAGTGGGTGGATTGCATTAGTACCAACTACTACCTTCTAAGCAATGAACAAATTTAGCTCCACTATTTCTAAAAGGTCTTGTATAACTTTTAAGTCTTTCAACCAACTAGTAACTAGAGATCAAGAGGACAAGTTTCAACCACAATTAATAGAAAAAAATCTTCAACATATAAGATGGAGGATAATACCTCCATCTCTACTTCCTCCATCCTCCACCATCCATGCCTCATCCCTAGGCTCTATGGAAGAAAAAGTAACTATAGATAAAAATTCAAAACTCACTCTCTTTCTCTTTTGTATATATATATATATATATATATATATATATATATATATATAATTCTTTTCTTTTTTTTTCTTCTTTAAGCCTTTGTCTAGACTTTGGGCTATTTTAGCTAATTGCACAATAATAAGAGATGGTATTAAAAAATGCCTTAAATCATGCATATGTAAGTTTGAAATTGATTTTTTGGATAGAGGAACCACAGAGATGGAAATTGGAGGGGGAATCCCTAGACTCAAGACCTCCAAGTAACCCTCTAAATGCTACTCCTCTCTTCCAAATACTCTCAAGTTTTGTGTAACCTTTCAACTTTCTCACAAGTTCTCACTAAATCTAGTTTTCACAACTCTCCAAGCTTTGAAGCTTCTAACATTCTTAATTTAGATAAAGATTCCTCTTTCACTCAAAAGTTTTGAACTTTGCTAGAGGTTTCCCTCTAAACTCAACTCAAGTTTTCTATAAAAAAAAGAACCACCAAACACAAAAGCACCACAAAAAGAAGAGAACCTCTTTCACCTAAAACTTTTGAATTTTGCCAAAGGTTTTCCCATAAACTCAACTCAAGTTTTCTAAAAAAAGAAAGAACCACTAGAACACAAAAATACCACAAAAAAAGAACATAGACTTGTCTCAAGAACACACTAAAACCATCTAGGGAGTCTTGACAAGCGGCATTGCCATGTCATAGCAAAGACTCTCATAAGATTAATACAATAGTAAGAACAAACTATTAATAACTAATGAGGTAGAAGAAAGATAGAGTAGAGTGATGATATAAAAGGTTAGTACTAGCAAATTAGCTATTTCCTATGTAGGTAGTGCTTTGAAGGAACCTCCACGTCCTTCAAGGAGCAAATAACAAAAATAAACTTCAAAAACTCAAACATGGATACCAAAATACAACAGAGAGCCTACACATATAATTTCAAAATGAAAGAGGGGTACAAGAGGAAGAGGAGAGAGGTCCTATATACTCAAAGTCTCCAAGGACCACCTGTAATTTCCATTTGATTGGTCCATGGATCCTCAATTATTTCCCTTCTCCATCCTCAAATTTACTAAAAATAGTAAATTGGAATACAAGGCAAATTTTCAAACTTACTAAAAATAATAAGCTGGAGTAAAAAACTAATTTTTGGAGAAAAGCTCCAAATCACAAACAAATGGTGCCATTGGCTTTATAAGACCCAAATTAGAAGTTAAAGATACCTTACACTTATTTTTTCAATATTTAAAGCCTAAAAAGCCTAAAAATAGCCAAAATAAGGAGGGTAAAACTTCAAATGAAGGAATTTATTTTTTCCCAAAATTTTAACTTCACCAATTTGTTCAAAATGGTTGTGGGAGTGAGAAAACACTTTTTATTTACCATATGTGAATGTTGGGGCCTTCCAAAATCTTGGTCAAAGCGTTGCCTATTGTTAAAGTTGCTAAAGTCGTCCGTTGAGGCAGTTTCTACAATTGGAATAACTTCAATTTTGTTGCAGTGTTTTATTGACACAAAATAACTTATTCTAATTTTTTGTGGGATTTTACTGCTATTTTTGGAATTTTAGAAATACTTTGTTAATTAATTTCAATAGTTGACCGTCCGGACAAAGAGATTGGATTACTAAAACTTTTTGGGAATTTTTGGGGAACCTCCCATGAGATTCTAAAACAGTTTTTGATAGTTCTACTTTTAGTCTAAATTTCTTAAATCGTTGCCAATTTACAATTGGCCTCTAACCCTAACCTACTAACTATAATTTTATCCTTTTAACTACTTTTAAATTTTTTTAAAGTAGGAAATAAGTAGCAAAAGTTGTAAAGCATATCTATGTACATCTAACTATTCATTAAAGTTAGCTTTGACTACTTTTTTGGGTTTTTTGACATTTTTTCATACTAAAAACTGCAAAATAAAAATATAAGTGAGCTTTTTATCCAAGGTGCTAACCTTGGGGCTTACACAACACCCATTTTTTTTGTTAATAAGGATAGATATGAAAAGTTGAATGACTTTTCAATATTCCAATGACTTTTCACAAGTCCAATGATTGACGTTTTGAGTTTTCACCTTCCAATTAGGTGCCTTTTCCTCTCCCTTTGCAACATTTCACCCTCTTGTCTTTCCTCTCCTTTCTCCCTTGTATTGGATCTTGTGGTGTTAACAATCATTATATCATGAAACATTTTTCATGAAATGATATAGATAGATTGGTACACCCTACGGGTCCATTGCATCAACGAGGTCATGCCCTCCATGGCCCCCATGCCATTCCCATGCCACCATTGCTCTCAAAAAATATTCCATGGAATAATATAAATTCAAACTAATTCAATCTTAGATTCCAATCAATTTACCTCTTCATCTCCCATTCCACCCCTTATATGTAAATTTCATGTTCAAGTTGGAAATAGGTTCGATGGAATCCACCACAGATTTTCTTTCACACGCAACGCCCATGTTCATCACTTTGCCCTTGCCCCATGGCCAATCATATTTTTTTCACTTTACCCCTTGACTCTTGGCCAATCACTTTTATGCAAATCATACTTTGCTTACACAACTACCCAACTAATGAAGATTCTAAGATAGATTGGGTTTAAAGTGTTTTTCTAAAATTCTAAAATGGAAGGAAGGAGAATGGATAGGAAAAGACATGGAAAGAAATTTGAAGAGGGAAGGGAAAGGAAAAGGAGGGGTGTGAACACTACTTTTTGGATTATATATTTGCATTTGAACTTTGAGTGTGAATAGTTATAAAATGCATTCTGGTTCAAAAATATAGTGCAATGTGTAAGTGATTATACAAGCAATTGGATAATAGGCTATATACAATTGGGAGGTTACATAGCCTAAAGTTAGTTACAGAAATGAAGAGACTTTCTTTCAGCATATAATGCTATGGACTTCTAGATTTTTCTTTGCAGCAAAATTTAGATCTAATTTCCCTTGCAATTTCTTTGTTTTCTTTGTATTCAATTTTATGCTTTATAATATGTATGCACCCAATCTATTTTGATTGTGGAAGGCAATATTCTCTTTGTGTTAGTATTTTTTGGCTTGCAAATTGTGGGACCAATGTTGTATGAGAGTGATTTGATTTAGTTGATGTATTTGATTGATTTAATTGATGATTTTTGTGATTGAACTAAACTGTGATTGAAGGCAATGGCCTATTAGGACTCAGTGAGTGAGCATACCAAACTATAGCCCAAGTATGATTGTTTAGTTACAGCCTGAGAGAGGCAAGGCAATAGTTTGAAGTAGATATTCTTATTTGTAAAAGTAGAGGCTATGACCATTGAGAGCAACTCAGTGATTGAGAGCTTAGGGTTATAGCCGATTGCATACTCAGTGATTGAGTAAAAGTTAGTAGAAGTTAGTAGAATATAGCCAAAGTTGTTACAAAAGTTTATTTGTAAGAGAGAAAGCTATAATCTAAAATGAGTGTTCATGTTGCAGAATTAAGACTATTGCCATTAACAGTGTCTCAGTGATTGAGAGCGTAAGGCTATAGTTTGATATTATTTGTAAGTGTATTCCTTGCTATAGCGAGATGCAATTTTAATTCATTACAGCCAAGGTAATTAATAAGAGAAGCTATGCTTGAGAAGAGTATTTAGATCATTGCATGTTGATTGATAGAGATCATGCAAGTGTTTTCATATAAGAGAAAATGCTGAAGGCAATTGACGTAACCCTAATTGTAAAACTCAATGCATAGAATAATTTGATGGAGTGATGCTCTTGAATGAGATTACCTGGATGGTTTTAGAAAGGATCTTGATCCTAATTGAAATAGGCGAGAATATAGCATGAGTGGTCAAACTTAATAATCTGATTGTGATGATGAAGATGAATTAATGTGATGCTTGAGTAAAAAGATGATGGCCATGATCTAAGGAAGATACTGTGCGTGTGATTTTTATAATTGGAGCAAGGAGAAAGGCTATAGCCAAAGCGTGAAGTAAAAGATTATAGCTAAATACAAGCTCCTAGTTATTGCAAATACTGCAAGGAGAAAGCAAAAGGCAATTGACGTATAACGTTGTTTATTTATATAGTGATTACATGATAGTTTTTGTGATAGAAACTGAGGCATTAGCTATGGATTTCATACTTTGAGATGGAATTGATCAGGCTTTTGACTGAATGACATGATTATTGACTAAGTAGTAGAACAATGTTGTTTATGACTATGGGAAAACTGTGGATCATTTAACCATGCAAATGATTAATTCTTTTCTGAATCCTTTTTGAACTAGGCCATAGACGTATTGAAAGCAAAAAAGGTTAAGGATGGAAATTAGTTGAATTTGCTATGATGGTTATTGATTACAAAAGACTGACGCATGGTTACTGACAGACAATCACTATCAGACTATTGCCACATTGTAATGTTGATAACACTCAATAACTAGACTATAGCCCGGGACTATTTGGCTACTGATCGTGACTATTGCCAAAGATTATTGCCTGTGTTGTTTGATGAATGTTAATTCCCAAATCCCATTTTAAATCCTTTGATAGTGATACAACATTTGCATGGGATTACATTCATGTTTAATGGATTGATTATTAGCTATTGAAACTTAAAGATGGGGAGGGTAAACACAAGTCTATTTATCCAATTCCTAAATGGATATACCTTTGTCATAACCTTATCCTTACATTTCCTTAATTGAACATTATTTACTTCTCATTTGACCTTAGATCCTATAACTTTAGCTATTTTAGACTTTCCCTTAACGAATTTTGTAATAGCTTGTCAAGTGAATGCATGAATGAGTGGCTCAAAATCATGTCACACTATAAAAAATTGCACACATCCAATTTTCAAATGCCTAAAAGGTACATTGGAAATTTTCAAAAAAAAAAAAAGTCCATTGTAGAGACTTAAACTTCATTGTAACTACAATAATGTTGTTCAGTTTCTTTTCTGGCATTTTATGGAGGTGTGGAGGACTTTTGAGAAAACATGAGTGTGACAATTTTGCTGTCAATAAGTTTTTCAAGGACTTTTTAAAGATGGTTTAGTTACTTAAAAGAATACAAAGGACTATGATTCTAGTGGGTATTTGGGTAAGATTTTAAAAAATTATAATCTTGTTTTGTAGATGTGTATTGAATGTTTGCAAAGTACTTTTTAATGCCTTTTTTAACCTTGGATTTTATGAAGTCCTTTCCTTCTTTGTTTTTTATTTTTTTCCTATATTTTTTTTTCAACTTGAATGTTTTTTTGAGTTCTAGGACCGCTTTTAGCAATGAGGAATTTTTGAATAACTTTGATTGATTTAAGTCTAAGCCCTAAAACACAGCTTGTAATGGGTAAGGATCCAGAGACATCAGACCATTGGATTGAGTTTATAAGTCCATTGTAGACATGAAGAGGCCACTTAACTGCCATGACACTTGATGAAATTGCAAATTAACATTTGAGTTAAAATCCTTAAATCCACTTAACGGACTTTAAGAATAGGGACTCTTGCCAAAATTGAGCCACTCAACCATGCATCTACCCTGTATTTTTGTGTTTTGCGAAGCTAGTCATCAAATTATTACTACAAGGGGCTAGAGTAAAGATACAAAATTCCCTCTTTTTTTTTGTGATACCAGTTTAAGTCATACTCCCTCTGTCCCAAAATGATCTTCTTGTTGACCTTTATTTAATGTCCCAAAATGATTTTCTTGTTGGAGAAGGAAGGGAGCTAACAACATTTGCACATAGTCCAAAAGCATGAGCATGCAAACCAATTCCATGCCATCAAGTGAGTGGCCACCAATGCTCTTCAAAAATGCCTCAAAAATTCAATCACAAGTTGAAAACAAATATGAAACTCAAAATTTCAGAACAATAGGAGGACATCAAACTCTATTCATAGGTCAATTTTTTTTGAAAAATGGTTTTTTTTAAACTTAATCTATAACATTTTGTGTAACAAGAAGATCATTTTGGGATGGAGGGAGTATGATTTAGTTTTTATTTAGTCATTTTCCAGTTATAATAGCAAAATCAATTTTTTTAGTTTTCTACTATTGATTAAAAACAATATTTTGCATCAATGTAAGTCTAGTAGAAAGAACAATTTGTCAAATTTGCTATTTTGTAAACAACATCAAACAAGAACCAACTAGTTTTACACAAATGTAATGATTATTGTAAGTTTCTATTGTATTAATGATTGATCACTGTAAATTATCACATATTTATCGTGTGCTTGTGCTTTGTGCTTTGTGATATTTTCTGACAAAAAGTCAATATGATCTTTGTTCTTTAACTGCTGCAATCTTTGGGTTTCATTTCGCAGTCTGATTCTCATACAGTGCATGACACTTATAACCAACAACCTCCAACTCAAGTGGTTAGTATAAGGTTTTGTCAAAAAAAAAAGTTATCAGAAATTCAAATCCACAAAGATAAGGCTTAGGATTTGTTCCACTTGTTGGTGAAATTACTTTTAAGCTAATGAGAATATGTGTTGTGTCTTAGTATTTCTTATTTGACCAATTGTTGTTAGTTATAAATGTCATGCACTATACTCAAATGGTTATTGGATTAAATTTTCTATCACTTGCCAAATTGCGCATCAATACATTTGCAAAGCCCATAACAATATCTGGGATATGTATTTTAAACAAAAGGATGCAATAATATGTATACAAGTAATATATATATATATATATATATATATATATATATATATATATATATACCATTTTTATAAATGAAGGTTTTCTCCATGTTGAAAGCTAAAATTTTACTTAAAAGACTGGCCCTTCAACCCCTAAAGGACCAAGCCCTTTTTTTTGTGAAAATCACTAAAATTGCCACTTCTAAGAGGTTTAGTAAAAAAGGATTTTATGTTTTGTTTTTGGGAAATCTAATTGTAGGATCTTGCCCTAGACTAGAAGAGGTACTTAGTGTGGGAAAAAATTTAGCTCATTCTAGATGGAAAGGAGTGAGATGTTTACATCTAGAGTGAAAAAAAAAGTATTTTTCCTAGCTGCCCAAAAATTTTAGAAGCCTTTAACCACTCTTACAACAAAAAAATTGCTCTACCCAAAAATGCACTTTATTTTTCTACATAGGAGATCAAGTTAGGTATGTGCGGGAGAATTTCAAATCAATTGGAATTATATAACAAATGAGAAAAAATAGTAAGAAAAAAGAAGTAGAGAATATATCAAAACACTAAATTGTTAAAATTAATTTTTGATATGAATAATACAAATTCCAACAATTATAATGTTGTGATAAACAATCTATACCCTTTTGTTTGAATTTTTTTCCAAAATATTGAAAATTGAGTTAAATAAAAGATTTCAAAGTTTATTTTAGAGTAGAGAATCCATAACTGCCCGCAAAAAAAAATTCCTCATAACTTTCATCTCATTAATTGAAATTGAATGATTCAAAACTTCTCATGTATAAAATAATCTGAAGAACCAATTTCAATTTTGATTTTAAAAAAATGTAATTTTTAAAGAAGGTTTTGGGTTGTCTGGACGGGTAGTCCCCCAAATCTTCATAAATTCATGCATAACTTCTTCATGAAATGTCGGAATGAAGAAAAAATTAGATGCCCACATAGATCTTTGAGTTCCCCACCTTAAAAAAAGTTTCAATAAATCACACGAAGTAGTTTAGCCATAGGTACATGCCCGAAGTCCAAACTGTCCATTGCAGGGACGATGGACGATGGACGATGGTCCTTTAGGGGATAATTGGTTCTTCAATAAATCCCAAATCAAAAGATCTTCATAAAACATAACAAGCAAACTTGAATCTTTTACTTACAGAAGAAGTTTTCACGTGAATACTGTTGATGTTAGATATTTAAAAATCAGAAATTGAATTAGAAAAATTTGTCGTAGAATTATTGGTAAGGATCTCAGTGCGTTATAGTACATTGAACCATTCTCAGTATGGTTTGTAAGGGCAAACAAAAGGTAAGGCGTGAGCAACATTTTAAGGTCTTCAATCTAGTCCTTAACAGAGATTTTAATGAAGTTTTCTATCCCATAATTTGTTCAATATCATTTAATCCCTAAAGGGTCAAGGGTTTTTGAATAAGTTTTCATCATAACTACTCCAAAACCGCTCCAAAACTGCCATTTTTGTACAAGTATCAAATTTCAGGAAAAAAACATTTTTGGGCACATATAACCATAGAATCTTGTAGTGCACTAGTTTCAAAAGATGTGGAAAAACATTCAAAAATTTCACCATGTAGACTGTAAGATTTTTGAGTTTGAATTGACAAAATGTCATTTTTTGTCCTTGCAAAAACCCGAGAAGCTGCACTTCACAAAGGTCATATTTGTACAAACAAATTCCAAAATGGTTGTAGTTCTTTGGATTTGTTCTTCAAAGCAAGTTGAGTACACAATTGAATATTTTGAAATCATTTGGATTTGTACAACACATGGGAAAAAACAATAAGTAAAAAGAAGTAGAGAATGACTCAAATCACTAGATTGTGAAGAATTGAATAATGGAAGTAAAAATTGCTAATCCCAATGGTTGTATTGTTCTATAATAAAAAATCTACATCATTGAGTTTTGTTCTTGTTTCCAAAATATTGAAAATTGAGTACAATAAAGGACTCAGATTTTTTTATAGAGTAGAGAATCCACAATTGCCTGCAAACAAAATCTCCTCATAACTTTTATTTCTTCAAAATGGAATGATTCAAAACTTCTCACATATTTTTAAATCTAAAGAACCAATTTTAGTTTTTTTTTTTTTTTTTCTTTTTTTTTTCTTTTTTTTTTTGTAAATATGATTTAAAAAAATAAATTTGAGCTGCTCGAGCTGCCCAGCAAATAAAGAAAGCTACATATCATGCAAGAACTTTTGAACCATGTAGTCAAAAGTTATGAAAATTATTGGACCTTAACCCCGAAAGGACCAAGCTCAGTTTTTACCAAAAATTCTCAAAAATTGCCATTTTTAGAGCATTAACCAAGTCTGAAAACAAAAATGCTTTTTTGCATATGTAATTGCAGGACCTTGTAGTGCAATAGTTTTAGAAGATGTGGAAAATATTTCAGAATTTTTCACCTAGTGGATTGGAAGATAGAACAATTCGAAAAGTTTTTTTGGGTCATGTGGAAAACTAGGCACCTACTTTCAAAAGGTGAAATTCCTAAGGGAAAAGGCCATGTCAACAATACTTCTTTAGATTCCATATTCCACCGTAAGGTGCCTATCAAAAACATTTCAAATCAATTGGAATTTGTACAACATGTGGGAAAAAAATAGAACACCATATTTGTTAATTTGGGAAAAACAATAGATTTTGGGACTTTTCAAATGTTTGAAGTGACTCACCTCAAACCAAGCTCATTTTTTTTTTTTTTGTACACATGCCCTCACTTGAGAGGAGGGATTTGTGAGGGAAAAAATCTTAGTGGCTCAGATTGAATTTGATACCTTCAAATCTATTTTAAGGTAACTTTTTGGGTTTGAGGTGAAGTACAAAATGGTACCTCCTTTTTTCCTAAATTAACAAATATTTCCTATTAGGAAGTAAAATGATGTAAAGAATGGTTAAAAACATTAAATATTAATAATTTAGTTATGGAAATAAAAAAATTCAATCCCAACGGTTTTAACATTGTGAGTAACAATATACAACCCTTGGTCTTATATATTTTCTAAAATATTGAAAATTGAGTAAAATAAGAGACTTCAAAGTTTACTTTAGAGTATAGCATCCATAGCTGCCCGCAAACATAAACTCTTGATAACTTTCATCTCATCTATCCAAATGGAGTGATTTGAAGATTTCCATATACATATAAATCTCTTGAACCAATTTCAAGTTTTATTTTTCTGAAAAAAGTGAGTTTTAAAAAACCTCCTCAAGTTGCCCGCAGAACATAAAAAGCAACATATTAGGCCATAACTTTTTGCTCACAATTCCAAACGTCATGAAAATTAGTGCAAATGAAAGATATTTCTTGTCACCACCTTTCGTTAGAATTTCAATCTAAATTATGGAAATCTCCAATCACAAGTACTTGCCCAAAATTTTTGTGTTGTGAAAATCAAGTGTGAAAAATTCAAATTATAAAAACAAAAAAACCCATTGGTAGTGAGTTGCCCAAAATTGCTATGTTGCCAAAAAAAAAAATTGGGCCTTTAGGAGTTAAGTTTATCTTAAAATTATTGAATGTTATCATTAATGGATAAGTTATGTATACAACACCAACTTCAATAATAGAATTTCTACATCCTTGCTTACAGCATCCAAATAAAAAAGTGAGAGGGATGATTTTAGGCCATTTATCAATCCTCTTGATTTTTACTTTAATGTGGAAATTCATTTATTTATCGTCAATAGGAAATTCTACAAGCATTAAAACATTGATGTATTTTTTTCATAATTGCAAAAATATTTTGATAAATGTGATTTAGATACCATGGAAAATTCTAAATAAAGTTATGGTTACTGCTTGGTTGAATCTTAATATCTTATGTGTTGTAAACCCTAGTTTGCAATGGATCTTTGAAGTCAATAATCATTAGTTTTTTGGTGCTCAATCGATTTTACATTATTACTGTTGTTAAGCTATTACAAAATGAAAACCATTAGTGACATTAGGAATCCATTGAAATGTGGAGCTCAAGGGAATACAATCATGTCCTCTTACTTTAATTGCAATACAATCAATCATCAAAGGCACTAGTTTTCATAGCAATATTCAACAAATTTACAAAAATATTCATGTTACATGCCATATGAACACCTAGAGTAGGAAATGAACAAAATACGACACAAAAAAGATAGGAAGAACTTTAGAAACTAAATGATATGAGTAATTTTTGTGTATTTGTAGCATATTGTCAAGAATTGTCATCAAATAAGAAACAAAAGACAACGTACATTTGAAATTCTCTTATTGCAGAAATTGAAATTTGCGCATTTTCAAAAGATGAGGGTTTGATGATGGCTGCTTCAAAATTGGAAGATGGAGGTTCTTGGCTTTCTTGCTGGGAATTGAAGCATTATCAGGCATGTAAATATGAGTTCATACTGCCTTTGCCTCTTGTGATTTTGCATTGTGTAATTTTTTGTACTCCATAACCTACATAATACTAAGCAGTAATAAGAAAATGTAATTGAAATTCATGCATAGAAAGAAACTGGAGTTGTTATTGTAAAAAGAACACATGTAGTTTACAATTATATAATCATTGTAAACAGTTATGGTTGTTGAGGACAAGTCGTTCAAGACACATTTTCCATTACTGGTGTTGAATTATGCAGGAATTGTTTGGTACAACATTTGTGCATATTGTAACCCGCATCTCATTCAATCCTGAAGACAATGAAGACTTTGCAACTAGTGGTACGTCTTGGCATTTGCAAAAAAATTATTTATTTTTCATTAAACATATAAAAAAGTAATGATATTAGGGAATACTCAAGGTCAATAATTCAATTGTCAAATACGAAAAGTGAAAATGAATTTTACATTAGCATGTATGAAGCCAAACCATTGATATTTAAAATCATATTTTAAAAAGCTGCACAATACCATGAGTTATTTTTGAACTCACAACCTAATCTTAACATTGCTCAATTATTATTATTATTATTTTTCAAAATTTATAATAGCAACATTATCATCACAAAAAATGAAAACTTAAAATCAATACCAATAAAATTTGCTCGGATACTTTCAAGCTAACTATTAAAACATAGAATAAATTTTCAATCATAACTTCATAACAATCTACAACAGACTAGAAAAACTCCAACCTTTCTCATCAACTTAGAAAGCAACAGACAAGGTATTGGAAACGTTTATATATCTTATGAAGCAAATAAAACAAGACTAAAAAATTACAGAATTTTGTGGATGTAGTAATTGTAAAATGTCTAATTTTTTCTCCAGTTCTTTAAAAGGTACAGTGAACTAAAAATTCAACTTTGTTAATAAAAGTTACTAATAATTTAAAAACTACAATGTTTACTACAGTTTATTTGAAATGAATTTATAATGCAAATACTATACAATATAAATTTGTTTTTTTGCAACATCTTGGATTTTTTTAAAGTCAAATTTAAAGTATACAACGTTATGTTTTATAATTTAACATAACTTTAGATGAATAAAGGACAAGAAACAGAACACAAATTGTAATTGTAGGCCTTATTTCCAAAATCAATGTTTTTGTCTACTGCAATTCATTTTAAAATGAATATTGTTCTGAGCAAGATTTTATTTTGCACAAAGAAACTTATTTTTAATTATACTCTTAGTTGTAGCAGACAAAAGTTTGTTAAAAAAGACATTTGTTTTTGTATTTTTGTTATAGAATGATATATTCAACCATTTCAAGCAGTAACGGCAATTGGTAGATTTCTGTAAAATGATATCAAATTCTATATTAATAACTTGAAAAGATCCTCTACCATTTGCCCAAGGTGATGAGGGACAAGAAACAACAACTCCTCATTGCCTCCGGGACAAAAAGTGTCCTTTGATACTCTATCAATGTAATTCAAAGTGCTATAACTTTTGAATTGATAGTTTGAATCCAATAAAATTTCTTGGCAAAGTTGCTCATAATAGTCTAGTTTTTATGGTGAAATTTTTAGAACAATCTAAGAACTATTGAGTTTGTGAAAGCCATTCAAAGTTCACAAATTCAATTTGAATTCACCACATTGCATTGTGATGGCTGCAACTTTGGGGGCTTGTATCTTTTTCATCAAATGTTTTTTTTCAATAACATTTATTGGATTTGTTCCCCTTAAAGTCTACTAATTGTTGTAGAATTTTTATGTCAACCCAAGTTGTTTTGAATGTTTGGGAGCAACTCAAAGTTCAAAATTCCCACACTTTTTAGTTATTGTGAACTTTGGTGGCTTATAACTTCTTCATATAACATCCAATTTTAGTAGTTTTTATTGGAAAAGTTGTGCACACTATTCTAGTTTTTGTTAATACAATTTCATATCAATCCAAGAAGTAATGAGTGAATGAGAATCATTTTAGTAGAGGAAGAGTTTGCTATAGAGGCAATTTTTTGCTACTTTTGTCGTTGTTTTTTGACATTTTAAAACAATTTTGCAAACATAATGAGTCTATTGAGTAATTTCTTTTCCACCAATGTGTATGTATACTAGCTTTGAAGCACTTTATAATTTAAGTTTTTTTCATTTGAGCAAGTTTAGAAATCAAAATTCAACTCCAAAATAATGTGTTTTTAGGGAAGTTTTAGCTTGTTTTTTCAACACTAAAACAATATAATCTTTCAATCTATGTGGTCAAATGACCTTAAATTTGATCTACGTGATTTGCAACAAGAACACTACAAGATTGTACAGTTGAGATTTTCAGATTTTATTGACATTTAGACCCACAACAATTGAATTGCAAAGAGGCTATTAAGCATCTTTGGACCTTAGGCAATGAGGGGTTTAGGAGCAAAGAAAGCATTGAATACAATCAAACCTTTTTGTTGTTGTGTTGTAAGTGTAGGTCAATTAGTCTTCAATTTCTTGGGTCCCTTGCACATTAAACAATGAAGTGTTTTCATAAAGCTAAATATGTGGATACCTTTTCATGATTTTATTAGTCATATTCTAGAGCTTGACTTCCACCTTTGAAGCTACCAAGTCAAGTTCCTTATTATACAAATCAATATGTTTGTAGTTTGTCAAGTTCTTTGATCAATTGACAAAACATTATCTTTAACCTCAATTGACAAAACATTATCTTTAACCTCAATTTTAAGTAGTTTGTTCTATTATCACTTTGCACCTATTATCACTTCTCTATCTTAAAAAAATAAGTTATGGGCTAGCTTCAAATTTGGGTTTACAAGTATTGCAAGAAAGGTCTTAAATTCCTTTACCTGAAAGATTTTTTTTTTTTTTTTTTTTTTTTTTTTTCATTTGATCAAAAATTGCTAAAGAAAAAGCGTATTAGTTATGAAGAATTTATTTAAACATACAATTTATTGCCCAAATGCCTTAGCTATAGCAAAGTCAATTGCAAAACACCAAAAACAAATAAAATTTGTCCACTTCTCTAACACTTCTGGATGACCACAAAGGTCAAGGAAAGGAAGAAAAAGGCCAAAAATGAAAATGACAAAATATGATTATGTATGTGAACCAAAATGTCTAAAAAAATGATAAAATGTCAATTCCAAATTTGAGCTTGAATTTGACCTTATCATGTTGAAACCCTAAAACTAGCACATGCTTCAATCATTTAGGAATTTGGAGCTTGTTACAAAATGTGGACTTGGATTCTCTTTTAGACTATAGTATGATATCATAAACATGGCATTTGGGGTATTGCAGCTTTTGTAATTAATTTTTATATTAAGGCTGATAATATAATATATTGCTTGTACACCTTTTTGAAAGCACATACTCCTTGTGTCTCACCAAAAAACCCGTATCTGAGAATTTGTGAGGGGTTATGAAATATTATCAACAAATTGTAATTGGAAGTTACTAGATCATAGGTTTGAACTATTCCAAATTTAGTTTAAATTTTTTCAAGAATTAGTGTTTTCTAAAAAGGAAAGGAATTTAGCGCCGAAATTTTGAAATTTCAAGTGTTTAGTTATTATTGCCAAAAATTAGAAAAAAGTTTGATATGAAGTGTTTCAATGCAATTCTAAGTAAATAACAAGTTAGCCTAGATGTCCAAGTTGTCTTGTTTACCTAAAAATCAAATCTTAACATTGATATTATTGATGATTTTAGGTTAATGATAGACATAATTTGCAAACAAAAATCACTAAATCAAGTTTGCAATGCTATCATTAGCAATTAATGAGCATAAAATGCCCAAAAAATTTCACCAAAGATGCCAAACAGTTAATGTTTATGGTAGAGATAAGCATAGGTTCTTTTTGTGACAAAAATAAAGTCAACATACAAACATGGGTTATTTTTTAGACAAAAAATAAGTCAAAATATGGGTTTTTAGAGAGACAAAGGGAGTATAAATTTTGGTTTAGAGTTTATTACGTAAGAGGTGAAATAGCACGCATCTTTTTTGTGCAAACAACAAAATGAAAATTGTGACAAAATGAACTAATTGTGTGAAATATTAGCAGTGATTGATAAATTATATAAGTTCTATCAAAACTGTAATTTCCACTTGACAGTAATTATATGTTTGTGAGAAACATTTAAGTAGTTTTTGAATATCATAAATAATTCTAATTAAAACTTCAAAATTTGTTTAAGCTTTATGTTGCTATATTTTTGCATCTTTATGAATACAAAATATCAATTTCATATTTCCAATAAATATAGGGAATTGCTAAAGCCACATCCAAAATTGCTAATGTCACACCCCTAGGAAAATGAAATTTGAGAATTTAATGCTATTATTATTTATTCAAGTGGTCCATTGTTAATTTGGTCACAATGTTATCACTTCCTTGAAAGAAAGAAGAACAAATAAATAAAAAATGAACTTTAAATGCACCATTGCTATGTTTGTGATGTATTTTTCTTTAATAATTTAAAAGTACTATATTTTTAGTTTCAAATTCAAGCACCTCAAATTTTTTTGAATACAAGATTAGAATGATAAAGGTGAAACAAATATTTTTATCCAAATTAATAAAATCAGCACTAAGTTCTCATATTCCATGCTCAAAGCACACCTCAAGATGCGGAGTTAGCAATTTTGGATGTGGCTTTTGCAAGTCCCTAAATATAATATAATAAAAGCTTATTTTATCAAATAAATTTTTTTTTACATTGGAGAAAGTGGAAGAAAAAAATTGAATCACAATGGACAATGGAAGTATCTTGATTTTTTTTTAAAACCTAAAGACTTAACGAGAACTATTTCTTTACATCTATAACCCATAGTAAAAGTCAAAGACAATCATTTTGTAATTGAACCTAGACAAATTTAAACGCAACATCTTCAATTGACCAAGTTATTGGCTACAAAGCTTATAAGAATAGATAATGTCTTTGTATTATAGACAAACACTACCATTTCCAATGCAATGAATCCCTCAAGCCAACATCAAGTATAGATAAGGAAAAAAACGCATTACTAGAAGAAAGTAAAGTTTGATCAATCCAACAAAACTACAATTATGCCATATTTAACTACTTTTTGACTTTGGCAAGTCCAAAATTCATAAAAACCACAAATCTTCCAATGCACCAAATTATAAGAGCTTCCAATGATTAGTGCAAAATGGAATGTTTTACAATTGTTCCTTGGCCATGCTTAAATTTACACAATTTCATTAAGAGATCTCCTAATGTATAGTGCAAAATCCAAAGTCAGAAAATGAATCATTGGCTGAGCACTTCATTATAATCAATTGTATTGGAAGATCCCCCAATATTATCCCACGCAAGATCTCCCAATGTATCCAACAAGACCATAAGGAAATCAGTGGTTGTTTCAAGGCGCCACAACTAGGCTCTTCCTTTAAGGATTCTTGGAGTGATGGCCATAGCCATCAGCGCTCTGTTTGGTGTTGCTTTGTGAGACTTTACACCAGCCCATTCTTGAGTTGTTGGAGAACCTTGACAAAGGCAAGGGTTTACTTAGACAAAGAGATGAAACTCAAACTTGTTATGTTGCTTCCGGAGTTGTAAGCATTGGCATTGATTGGCAACTTGAATAAGTATCATAAATTATTGTAGACTACTGAAGTGGCCATATTTGTTGTTAGAAGTTGCGCACACTTACAACATGTGTATCTAAAATTCCTCTATGTAACATAACATCACATTCATTTGAATAGTTCACCGTTGTCATCTCCCTATAATGAAGTCCATTAGGAGATGTTTGGATGTCAAAGATGAGCCAGATAGGTTACTCAGTTAGGCATCCACCTTGTAGCCTTTGCTCACATTTGGTAAGTGAGCATTCAATCTTGTTGAAGTAAATTTCCATAGATTCAAATACATAATTAAAAACATAATTAGAAGATTGTATAGAAATCACAAACACCCAAATAAGAAAACATTGAAGAGCTAACATGATTATGTAGATTCAAGAATGACTGAATTGTAACAGGAAAAACATTGCCTAAGAACTACATATATTTATAAAACAAAAATGAACTTGAAGACCAAAGAAGAGGCACTGCTTAAATGTCTCAACATGACAGAAGTTGATATCACAAAAGCAACAAAGGATGCAATCAATGACTACCAAAAGTTTTTTCTTTGCTTTTTCATTTTATCTATTGACTGAATAAGTCTTTACAGGAGCAATAAACAAAGCTTAATTTATGAGAAATACCATGTTGAACCATGTACATTGAATAATGGGCCACAGTTCATCAAGCTAGGAACTTGGAAAACATTGGGGGATCCCTTGATGAAAGTGAAACCATGACACCAAGAACTTAAGAAACATTAAAGCATCCTCCAATATTAAAAAAAACGATGATGCCAAGAACTTGGGAAACATTGAGGGATGAAGGATCCCTTGATGAAAGTGAACCCTCACTCTAAAAATTTGAGAAACATTGGGAGATCCCCAATGAAAGAAAAACTATATAGTTTTGTACTTGATCAAGAGTCAACCTCATTGAACCTATTCAAATTGACTAACACAAAATCACAGCATCTCTTAGGAATTGATTTAGATTTTGGATCCACGATCTTAAACCAATTGGAATATACTACACAAGTTGCATCAATCAAAGAGTGGACACTAATTTCAACAATCCATTTTTTGTACCAGCAGTAACGGTACTTTATTTGAAGATTAGTTTTGGAGTTATCTTGTTTCTAGTATTGAAGAAGGAACTTCTTGTAATTCACATTTCCCTCCATTTTGCAGATAGTGGAGAGCATTCTTCTTAGCCAATGTGCACAAACCACGGGGTCCTCAAGTCTAGAAAAAACCCTTGAGCTAGGTAGTACATCAAGCCATGGATTGAAGCTTTCTTGTGGCGCTTCATTTGCAAGGTCACAATAAAGTTCCAACACCTCTACTTCTGGAATGACATCCTTGGAATTAACCTTGGCCCTTGGGCAAGACATGTAGTCAGGTGCTAGCTCCAATTGTGTTTAAGCTTGAAGCCTTCCACCTATTCCAAAGGACAGTCAGGCAATGGCTCTTGAAGCTTGTGCAACACTCAATTCCAATATTCAACATATAGAGCAAATGCAGTTGCAAATCCTTTGCATTTTGACAAGTATTGTGTGTGCTTTTCTAGTCCTAATAACATAAAATTTGTATTCAGGGTAACTTTTTGAGCCATTTCCCTTGCCTTCTTTTGGTTCCTTGTCGCCTTCAAAACTTTGTTGCTCCACATGGGATTAAATGGACCAAGCTTTGGGCTCAATGGAAAGAGCAAAGGCTGGCTCATGCAATCTTGCTTCCAAAGGCAAGCAGGCGTTCTATCGGCTAGTAGCCACTGCTTATTAGCTGCAGACTTCTTATACCTCATATCCACCACCCCTCATTGTTTACGTAGAATTGGAACAAGTGAGTGATTGCAAGAATGACATGTACTACATTCTGTCCCCCTCACCTTGTGCGGCTTGATTTTTGCTTGTAACTTTTGCAAAAGAAGTCATATTGACTTGTCTTTTTAGAGTAATGTGAACATGCAAGTTACTGATGTTCAATGATTTTTTGGTGTTTTTTGAAATTATTTTGCTATTTTTAAGCAGCCTCCAAATGGGTGTCTACCTTAGCCATTTTGGGGGGTTTTTAGTACTATTTTGGGTCCAAAGAATCTTTTCTAGGGCTATAAATCAAGGATGTTGTTTATGGAACATGCATACATGCATTTCTAGAAGGGTTTTGCAAAATTATAAATTCCATGGCATCTACATTGTCTCAAAGTGGACATCCTATCTCCCTTCATTGGCAAAATACAAAGAAATTCCTCAGCAAAGCAATTGTACCATGTGAATGTGTTTAATGGATTCTCAAATGCCAAATTTTTATTATTATTTTTTGAATTAATTTACTATTTTCTAAAAAGCAAGAAAGAAATTGGCTTTTTAAGGTGATTTTGTTTTGCGCATAACTTTTAGAATAAAATTTTTCTAGGTCTAAATTTTCATAGGTATGCTATTTTAAATGCTTTACAAATTTTTCATATTTTATTTTATTTAAAAAAATTATTCCAGAAGCTCAATAGTACTATCAATACTACCAATACTAAGGGTGTTTGAGACAAAAGAGAGAAGTCATTTTTGCAAGTACCCAAGTGTGTTTCAGCCAACCTAATTAACCTAGCAAAGCTGATACTTTGGTAATCTTTCACAAACAACTTGAAGTCTCCAACTTCTTGTATAATCTGTGGCATTAATGATAACTTTTGCAATTACATGTTCAAAGGCTTTCATCAAATCAGCAACTACAAAAATATTGTTGCTCTTCAAGGCTTTAAAGAGATGACTGAAATAAACATTGATGTCTTCATGAGTATGTCCGACTAGCAGAAATCCAACTTGAATTTCTTTAAAGATACCTCAAGCAGTCAGAAGGGATACAAATGCCATCAAATATTGGTTTTGATTATTTGTTGCACAATTATCAAGTTGCAGATATAGACTTCTAGGCAATGGTGCGGATCCTATGCGGGCTCCCTTGTCAATTAAATTCAAACTCTCCATACACCTAGACTTTCCTTTGAGATATGCCTCAAATATTGTATTTGCCGGCAGATATGGAAAGAGATCACTAGTTTCTTGTATTTGACAACCCTTTGGTTGATGAAATAATCTAACTAACAAAGAAACAAAAAAGTTTGAGTCTCTTGGCCAACACAAAGGAGCATAATGAGTGTATGCACTATCATTGTGACCATAAGCTACCACTCCAATTGCGCTCATCAGAAGCTGCCCAAGACCTTGCCTTGATTTTGCTATGATTCCCATTTTTGGAAGAGCTGTTTGGTTGTATCCATCTTGTTGTGAATATTACTAAGAATTTCTTGTGGATTCTGTTTGGAATCTTTATGCCAAGACGCATACAGCCAACGACGTGAAGCTTGGTGATTTGAATGTTCATTACGTTGCTTCATGAACTCCACGTACTCGGGACTCCTTTTTGGAGTTTTTGGAAGGAACTGTTATCAAAGCTGGTCGCAGGTCCTACACTTTGCAAACATACGTCCAATAGGCTTCATAAATACATTTTTGAAGATTTCCTTTTTGATTCTACTAATAGTAGACTGACTCACATGGTTGCTAAAGTGTGAGCAGAGAACCTTGAGTGTTGAGTGTTGAGCAGTGAGCTTTGAGCAGTAGAAGATATTTTAATGAGTTTCATACAACTATAAGTATGCAAAAATGATCACTACATGAATAATGTTTTTGGATGAGGTTTGAAATTCATCCATTGATACAAACACATGAAAAACCATACCAAGTAAATAAAATTTCAAATGGATGAATGTAGGTGAAAAGTAGATAACAAATATGATGCAAACGCGTTTAGGAAAACACATTATAAAAAAAGTCAATGTACAATTACCAAAATTAAAAAATATAAAATTTCATAGATTTCCACTTTTTCAATAAAAGAAGTTCAAGTATAAGATTTCATGCATTGCCAACAACTTCAAAGAAAATAAATCAAGTACACTTTTTAAGTTGAAACTTTCATTACTTCATGTACCATTGCTATATTTTAGTTGTACTTATAATTTAAATCAATCCAATGTTTTTAATTTTTGTTTGCAATTTTGAGCACATTCAAATTTTATCAATACAAGTTTACAATGATAGCAATGATAGAAATGTTTTAATCTCAAAAAAAAAGGATTCATATGTATATTTCAAATTCCAAAACTAAAGTACACTTTTTTATTGTTGCTTTAATACATTTGAATGTTGATATAGTATTTTCTTTAAAATATTGAAAACATTTTCAAGTAAATGTTTAACAAAAATTCAATCAAGAAAAATTTTTTGGTGAAAAGATTTGAACGCAAATAGGCTTGTAAAATCATTGGAAACATAAACTTGACTATGTTTTTTTTTTATTTGGTAATATTACACATTAAAATTGCTAAGACAATCTTTATAAAATAAGAAGAATGTTGAATCTTCTAAATTTAATTTTAATATTGAATAATTTTAAAAAATGAATATAAACCATAAAAGCAAAAATAAAAAGCTAATTTGTAAAAATGAGGTTCTTTGAGGCATTTTTTAGATCCTAAGAGGGCATTTGGCATGGCCACAATACAATTACATAAAAAGTGGTCTAAAGTTGTGAACCAAACATCTTGAGGAATTCATGATGCTATGACAAATGATGCTAATACATTACTACTTACTGCCCTTTACTTCAGTTTTGTTAAAAGTAACCCTATGTTAATTGAGATTGTCAAAACCACAAATTTTGGCCACCTTTTCCCTTTTCTTTTCCCCTTTTTTAAAGCTAGCTAAATCTAAAACCCTACCACTTACATTTTGTAACTATTTTTGTATGTGGAAGCTAAAAAATGATGAAATAATGACTTCCCATGAGAACTTTTATGGCGCTAGCTTTTCATTCAAAATTTTAAGTATGTGTTTCTCAATTCAAAATATTATAATTTTTTTTAGAAATAAAACCAAGTCTGATACAAAAAAAAGTCTAAAACTTTAGAATCAAAAAAGTGAAAATAGTTAGTGCAAAAGCCTCCTCAAACAAAATCTTTGATTTCTATAGTAATTATTTGAAGAGAAATTTATTTCAACAATTATTGTTTTGACACCTATATGCTAAGGTGGTTTGCATGGAATCTTAACCCCTAAAGGACCAACTGTCCCCTTGGGGGACAATTGGGATTTTGGGCATGTACTTACAACTAAACTACTTTGTATGATTTTTTGAAACTTTTATAGAAGATAAGGAATTCAAAGACCTATGTGGGCATCTAATTTTTCCTTCATTTTGACATTTATTGAAGAAATTATGCATGAATTTTTGATATACAAGGGAGATTAGGCAGCCAAAAACTTTTCTAAAAACAACATTTTTTCAAAATAAAAATCTGAAATTGGTTCTTTAGATTCATACATATGCAGGGAGCATTGAATCATTCAATTTCAATTTATGAGTGAAAACTTTTTGTTTGCGGGCAGGTACGGAACTCCCATATCTCCATTTCTATTGCCTTTGGTGCTTTACTTTTTTGTGCTCTTTGTGAATTTGTTTTTTGACTTTTCTTTTTCCTTATTGTAGTAGACTAAGATTCCTTGATTTTCACCATTTGGATCAAAGTAATTCACATTTTTCAATTTTACATAAATCCTCCAATTTTGCCTAGTGTATATGCAAATTTGATGGCCTTATGGCATAGGGTTGCTAGCAAGCAAGCTTGTGAGCAAGAGCTTGTGAGCTTGTGAGCTTGTGAGCCTATGAGCCTGTGAGCCTGTGAGCCTATGAGCTTGTGAGCCTGTGAGCCTGTGAGCCTATGAGCTTGTGAGCCTGTGAGCTTGTGAGCGGGAACTTTATCCCTTGAAAGAATACATGGGAACCCATAACTGTGCAATTAGGGAAATTACATTGGTGAGTAATGCCTATGACCGTGGGAATCAAGTGATTACAGAAATGAGTAATGATGTATAATGATTATCAAAAGATTAAGGGAATGGAGGTATCATAAAACAAATCACAATATAAACATGCATCCATACCTAAAAGTGGTCTTCAAAGAAACCAAGATATAGACAAGAGTAGAGCAATAACAGAATGTGCTCATATAATAAAATAATGACAGACTGTACTCCATAGAATGTAAAAATTCTGATAGAGAGATAACCCAATTGAACTTCTAAAAAAATCCAAAATATTAGGTCATACTAGAATCACCAGGAGAGTCAAAAGAAATATGGTCCAAAGAAACACTGCCTCCTTTAGTTGCCATCACATCCATGAACTCTAAAAAATCATTTGAATAATTAGGAGCTCTCAAAGTAGGCTTCTTTGTACCAAATTTTGCAAAAGCATCTCCTACTTGCATAGCATAAGATGGATAGAAGAAGGTCTTGTCTGGGCTAACCCAATCATCACACATAGTCTTGCCTCTAGATTTCTTCCTTTGCTTCATTTCTTCTTTGCTGCACAAACACAACAAACACAAGAAGATTTGTTAGTAAACACTCAATTGGAATGAATGTTCAATAAGAGTAGAGGTTACAAAAAAAACTTACTTACTAGGTTTAGTCTTGCAAACAAACTGCATAGGAACTATGACAGTTGTATTTGGATCCTCTGACATTGTTGTCTCTGGCAAAATTTCTAGGTCAATTGCAACAGGTGCAGCACGTGGAAGCTAGATCATTGGGCGGAGGATAGCCTCAAATATAACTTTGTCAGCCTCTAGAGCAAGTAGACTACAACCACTAGCACGGCAAGCAGCAATAGACCCTCTTGGAAAATGAAACAATTACCATCAACTTGAGTATCATACTAACATAGTGACTGAATAACAACAGAGATGAGTGCATTAAGTACTATCCTGTAGATGCTGTACAATTGACAATCACGTCTTCATAACCTGAGCAAGCTTCAATGAGCAGCTGATAAAATCAAGCATCCTTCTTTCACAGTCCTCTCCAAGGTGATGGAGCCATGTTTTGCCAAATCATTGATCCCAATGAGATTGAGGAGCATATCATCCATCCCAACGTCAGTACCCAAGCTCTCCAAGGCCTCGGTGTACTAAAATGCAAAGCTTGATTGCTTGCCCTTCCCAAGCTTTTTGACTAACAATGTAGCCACAAATTTCTAGGTCTGCAATCAAACACAGATTTCTTTAGAATAAAATCAAACAACTAATGCGGTTGAACCAAAATCTTAATGGGTAAGTTTAGAAATAATTTAACTCACTGTCTTGGGAGGGTCAATGGCTAATGCCAACTAAAGACAGTTTGTTGCCTGCCACTCCCTCCTCACTTGCATAGCATACATATTACACAGTCTTGCAATACGTGACTTGGAGGCTACGCTGAAAGAGTGCACAATGATGATGGCCCCATCATCATGCAAATGCTTTTTGGCAAAAGCAAACACTGCATTCATCAGGTCATTTATTAAGTCCAAATTCCAAGTAGGAATGTCCGTTGTAGAAGTGGAGATCATTGGCACCATAAGATTCTCAGGGCAATCCACCAGGACTAGGTCAACAACAGCATCTTCATCCACCTGTCTTGCTATGCACCGCCCTTTGTTGCCAGCAGCCTGCCAATGACAGATGAAACATTTTATGTTAGCTAGAGAGTGTAATTCATTACAATTAAAAAAATAAGATCATAATTGTAGTCATAGTCACAAGGGTTTAGGAAGCATGAAGTACATACACATCTTCCTAAGGAAGTCCGTGATCTCAGTGTAGTTGTTAGAACCAACAAGCTCCATATTCTCCACCACACCACTCATAGAAACATTCAAAATCATCTCATGCACGCTCGCATCGACAATAGCATTAGTGGAAACAACCTATGAGCCTTGGAAGATGATGTCCTCCTCATTTGTGAGTTCAATGACGGTGCTCTTTCTCTTAAGAGCTTGTTGAGAGCAAGTTTGCATTTGAGAACTAGGGGTTTAGGATTTTGGGACCGTAGTTATAGCGGGCACAACCTTTGCAACCTTTGCTTTGCCTTTTGAACCCTTATTCTTCTCCGCAGCACGCTCTTTGATCTTCTTCCTCTTCTCCACCTCCTTGGTAGCCTTAGCCGCCACTATAATTTTCACCTTGTCTATTTTCTTGGTATCTGCAGCTGCGCGCTTCTCTATGGCTATGGCCTTCTCCTCCTCACTCAATCCGGCAAACTCAAGAATCTCCACATCAATAGCTCCTACCCCTTCTAGTGACTTTCGAAGAGCTACCTCAAAAGGGTGCGTAAACTCTATACTACAATTCAAGAACCAACTGCAACTGTCCAACTCAGCGGTGGTGAAAAGGCTAACTTGGGTAGCAGCGAACATGAATTCAGGTGAGCTACAATTAAGCCAGGTGGAGAGAAATGGCAGCAGGGAATTGCAAGAAAGCGCCTTCTTCATAACCAGTTCAAGCTTGAAGTATCTAAAACACCCAAAAATAGTAACAAACATCAAAGTTGGAGGACCGGCTATTTATCACAATGACCTCACCAAGATTCTCAATGCCAATTTTCATGAAAAGTTATGGTGCTTTGCAAAGACAACATTAATTAAGCCCCACAATTACAGTACACATAGGAATGCAACCAACACTCAAAATGTGATTTAAAGGGGACATTCCCTAAATCAAATGACATAGAACCAAACATAGCGACAAAACAAATAGATAAAAAATGAGAGAGAAAACTTAATCTACCGGAATAAGACCCTCTATACAACTTGCTTAGAACTTGTGATGTTGCTGAAATTGTCCCCCCTTTTGAAATTTTTTGCTCCTCTCAAAACACCCAAATAGGCATGGTCCTAGATTTTGCGTCTCTACCCTCAATATACTTGGGAAGAGTTTCTGGTTCAAGTGCTACAGTCATATCTATTCAAAGATTATCTTTCTTCACAACATTATCGAAAAAGCTCACAGCAGCATCTTCAATTTGTAAAGGTAAAAAAACCATGGAAATATATTACAATGAATACCTGGCAAAACATACCACAAACAAATTCAATACACGTGCCAAAACTTTAAATGTAAGAAATGAGAATATAAATCAAGACAAATGATTCAAATAGAAATTCCAACATGTACCCCCGCATACTAGATGCATTTCCCAAGGAACCCTTTCAAAGGGTCATCACCAACTAGTTTTGGATGAAACTACCTAGATTCTCTTGAAGGCATGCTTGAGTTCCACCACTTCAAAAATTTAGTCTTATGATGAGCTGTGGTAGCACAACTAGCCACAATCTAAAGTTTGTCCAATGTCATTTCAGGGACTTCATTTGCGTTGTAGTGCTTCTCAACCTAGAAAATAGAACAATGTAAAAAAAATAAGCTAGTGCATGAGGTATCTGACAAAGATCAAACTTTGGGGTCAGATATAATACCTCAAGTAAAAACTCCTTGCCGTTGGAAGGATTTGTGGCAGCAATAGGTTTCACCATCCTTTGAATCTGCATGCGGTCCTTCTCATTGGCACCAGCCCGCATAACATCAGCAATTGCTTTCGTGGATCTATCTTCCATAGGCATACTCTCCTTATAAATACGCAAAGCCAGATCTGCAGCTGCCGATATCTCTTGCTGCAATACAAATATACAAGACCTCCTTGTCAACAAAGCCAACAGTAAAATTGGACAACTTTCCCCAAGAAATTCCACACAACATCCACCCTCAGGTCAACAATGATGCCAAACATTCCAACGCTAGCGGATTACATGACAACAATGAAAAACAATTAGGTAGGGTCCCACTAAAAATTGCCAGTAGGGATAAAAATAAAATGGAGCCCTCCAGTGCAATCCCTCAGAACTGAAAACTATCCAATGCCAAAAATACCAATTCGGGAAAGACACCAAGAAATACCCATAAATTCCCTAGCAGCAGACTAACGGACCATAGAACATCACACTTCATGAACAACAATTGCATAAATGAGAAACATACAAGCAAATAGAAAATGTAGCCAATCATAACACTTGTGAGACCATGCCCGAGAGCAATCAAAGATGATGCAATGATATAGACAAGTGCAGGTGCTTGCGTGTCCACAAGCACCCTTGCCGACGAGGGTGCTCACGAGCGCACAAGCACCCTCGGCCCCTTCAACAAAAGTTGCTATTCTGCAAAGTAGGGAGCGCGGGAGCGCAAGCACCCGCGAGCGTCCTTGTCGGCAAGGACACTTGTGGGTGTGCAAGCACCAGTGCTTTTTTCATCCAAGGAGCACAGATGCTTGTGCGCTTGCAAGTACCCTTGCTCGCAAGTACCCTTGCCGGCAAGGATGCTCGTGGGAGCGCAAGCACTCGCGCTCAATTCTTGCAAAGAGCGCGGGTGCTTGCGCGCCCGTGAGTACCCTTGTCGGCAAGGACGCTCGCGAGCGCGCATGCACCCGCGCTTTTTTCATCCAAGGAGTGCGGGTGCTTGCGCGCCCGCAAGTACCCTTGCTGGCGTGGATGCTCACGGGCGCACAAGCACCCAAGCTCATTTTTGCAAAGAGCGCGGGTGCTTGCAAGCCCACAAGCGTCATCGTTGGCAAGGACACTCATGGGCGCGCAAGCACCCGCAACACCTTCAACAGAAGTTGCTATTATGTAGAGTAAGGAGCGCGGGTGCTTGTGTGCCTGTGAGCATCCTTGCCGGTGAGGGTACTCGCAAGCGTGCAAGCACCCGCACCTAAACGCACAAATGACCTCAATCAATATCCAGAGAAAGTGCGCGGGTCCATGTATCATGCAAATCTTCAAAGCTACACAATGTCAATTACAACTCAATCACAAGGGTATTGTATTTGATGTCCAAAATGACTCACCCGGAATATGAAGCTTGAAAGTATTTCAGCCAATGTAGTATACTAGGTCTTCTTTGTAGATGTCTGCTTGCACTTCTTGAGTTTGCTTGGGCAAAGCAAATCCTTGAATTTTTCTAAGGGGAGAAGGCCGTATTTCTGGACATGGCATAATGTGTGTACCATATTTGTTTTGACATGCGAGTCTTTGGTATGCTTGGATACCAAAAATATAGATGTTGCGGTAAGTTCATGCTCTCTGGTGTCACTAACTATAGTTGGCATTTAGAATGTATGATCAGAAGCTGCATGATAGGCAAACTTGAAGTACTTACTTGTTCATGTTGTGCATTATTTGCATGACAATCTCAGTGCGCCCTTTAGTCTCTAGAACAAAGGAGCCCACAGATAAGTGCCAGCTCGGGTCTAGTGGGTGTTGCGTTTCTATATAATTAATCCACTCCAGCCTTCTGTGGTTACCATTGCAAACATACAATTTTGCACATCTTAGAAACTGTAGCTCTTGATGCACTCCAAGGGATTTCACAAACGCTGAATTCTTCACCTGCCAAAGTGACCCCCATGATGCCATTTCCTTTGCTGAGAAGTCTGAGGAGTTGCCCTCTTTGTTTATTACCGACAAATAGAACACCGCAGCCCCATTGCAATAGCCATGGACAAACTCATACTCTAACTTAGTAAGGTCACAAGACAATGTCGACCTAACCACTGGTATTGGTACCAGCCTAATTAGAGGAATACAAAGGCGGAAGAGCAACTTGGGTTTCTTCCGCAAACCAGCGATGCTTTTCACATCATCCACCTTCTGCAATTGGCGGAGGTTGCTCTTGAGTAATTTCTCTACCTCTTCATCAGGTTCAGCATCTATTGGGCTCAAAACATCTTCATCATCCCCAATTTCTACCTGCTAATTTGTCCCTGGAATATTGGTGCCTTCGATTTCTAGCTGTCTCATCCTTATGGGCAATTGAGGAGTCTGAGGCTACAAACAGTTTTGAAGATGGGTTGTAGAAATATTACAATTTCAAGCAAAGAATTATGAAGGCATCCTTTTGCGTAATTTGTTCTAAGTGCAAAGATTGCAGTGGACGGCAAAAATTGAATCCTAGTATGGCTCACCTCCTCTATTTCTTCAAGGTCCTCATCCTTAGGATGTGCTGGAGGCAAGTGAATGCTGTGACTCTTTGGAAACGTGCTTTGCACTGTAGGCATCTCCTTGTCCTCAAAAGTTTGTGGGAGTAGCAACCTCTTGACACTCGCCGCTGGAATTGGGAGTCGTCTCTGCATAGAACAATTTAATACTAATAGTAATCATAGGCATTTCATTTGTAGTACTCCAGATTCTATTGTTTTATCGTTGCAAAATATTTGTATTTGTATGTAATCTGGTGTACCACAGAAAGTCATGATCACATAAACTTAGGTGTTGGGCGTCATTCATTCCATTTCACCAACAAGCTAAGGTTGTAGCATAATTAGGTTTTGGCAGGTCCGTCTCATTGGTTTAGGAATCGAGGCTTAGGATTTGGTCAAACATCTTCAAGGTTGAATTGCTAGCACATGTAAATGCTTCCCGTCATAGGTTCTCAATAAAGTGGATTAGTGTTTTGAAAGCATAGATTTCTAAGCTCTACTTACAGCATCCTAGGAGGACGTCTTTGCTATGTTTGGTGCGTGTGAACAATGCTCCCCCTTTGACTTGGACTCTTGCAAAGCATACCTCCGTTGCCCTTGGATAGTGGTCATGTCAGCGGGCAACTGCTCCCTCTAAATCAACAAACCTAAGGTAAAGTCACTTTTTGAATGCACAAAAATGAGGAGTTCCTTTGAGATCTACACGTTCTACAAGATCGCGGTGATAGAGACAGTAAGGTACAAAGTTGTTTGAGGTTTTCTAAAGAAGCAATTTTGATGTGGCAGTGAAATGCTTTGAAGTACATCAAGGTCTAGTTTGCAACCCTCCTATAGAAACCCCAATTTTGACTAAAATTCATCCCTGCGAGTGTACATACATTGGTCTAAATCAATCTCTACCTGCTTGGAGCTTACGCAAAATTGTAACTTCAGAGAGATGGAGGAAGATCTAAGACAATCCCTAAACCCTAAAACCGCAGCGACTAGAGAATTTACCCAAACGGAGTCGGCAACTATGATGCCTGCGTACACAAAGTTGAAATCCAAGTAACACAAGTACAGCAAATTGTGACACATGCAGCTTAACAAGGATACTTACACAGAACAGACGCGCCGTTTGTCAGCCGGAAAGGCGCAGTGACGATAAGGTTTCTGCAAACGCAAAACAGAAAGGGACCGCTGAACACAGAGGGAGCTAGTGTAGCAGCTGCGGAAACAGCGGAGGAGAATGCAAACGTCAAGGAGGAACCCTAAAGCCTATGGCTGTGCACTCATAGGATCTCCTACAGATATTGATCACTGTTGGCTAGGGATCTTGGTTGCTTTAATTAAATTCTAATGTTAAGGGCAATCACAAATAATGGTTAGTAGCATTGTTTATACTTTATGTTGTTACCTTCTATTATGTAAGGTCAAATGACTTCTTTTATGTAGCCATTGTGTTTCCGAATTAATGAAGTTCATACCGCTAATAAATTATTTGCTATGAAACATGAAATCATTTAATTCTTTGTTATGTTACTCTATTTTGCTTTGGATACTTCATATGTGCTTGAAAAAAGAGTTTATAATCAAGTAGTAATTATTCATGAATAATATAGTGTCTTGTACGGTCTACTTAGATATTGAACCTCAAATGCAACTATGTATGAAGTTAATTTTATACCAAATTTATTAATTACTCCACACAGTCTATGTAATTTATTTCTGTGAAACTATAGCATAATCAAATATTTCTAAATTCATCAGTCCACGTAAATAATAGTGCAGCATTCTACCATCCCCTTTATATAATGAAGTGCAACATTTTCAACAATGGATTATTGGATTGAGTTATTTGATGAGATGCTACACTAGACTAAACGGCAAGATATGACTGACTTTCTTTAGACATGAAGCAATCAAACATCAAAAGGGTCTAACCTGATGTAAAGTTTCACCAGCACTTGACACTAAGGAGGAGCACCCTTTGCTCAATGTAGTGCCAAAGCCTTGTACTATTGCAATACAAATGTCCATATCGTCCATTGCTATGTTTTCCTCAAATGACAATACTCTCTGTACTTTGTTGCACTTTTCCAAAAGCTCGGACAAAAGTTTTGTGCACCTCTTCATCCTTTGCAAAAACTACAAACTTGGATCACCTTGCCCCCGCCCTCTATGATCAACTTTTCTTCCCCTCAATACAACCACAAAATTGTCCTTGGTTGCTGCCTTATGTGTTGTGAAGTGCAAGACATTTGGAACTCACTACAAATCCACAAAAGAGGCTTTTTCATTTGAATGAAATTATAGCAATGAGATTTGTCCTTTCTCTTGGAATGATAAAGTTGTTTTTTGATGGGATCTTAGGAAGAATTCATCCTTGGCTTTCTATGTGAATGCTATGTAAGTTTTGGAAGTTCCTTACTACAATATAATTGGACAAGTGTGCTGGCCATATAGCTGTACAAAATCAAGAGAACATAAGCATCCCTATATTATATAGATTTGTGGACAATATTCAAAGTATCAATATCTGCCCCTTACTATCAGATTGCAATCTTTATGCAGTTGCTCTTTGTTAATTTTCCGCCTAAGTTTGGTGGAACTTCTTTGTGTATAGCGGCGGCATACTTGACAATTATATTTGTGGCTTACACATTCATTTAATGCTTAATTAGGTGTGTCAATTTCCAAAGCTCAAACCCTATTAGAGTATTCATTTTGAATGGTTTAATGTACACAAAATATATGCTGCCTTCATTTGAACACCACCTTTGCTATCAAGTACAATTTCTTTTAAAATGTTGCAGCTGGATCTTTTGACACTTGTCAAAGAAGCCGTTAGTACTGCCACTTTGTTATTATATAGCTTGTTTCTATGGTGATGGTGTCACTGGCAAATTTTATATCTAGCAAAAATACTATCTTATCTGTTAGTCAAATATGCATTAACATCCACTAACCACAACTTCAGCTTTATCGTCACAATCTACAAAATCTTATGAATTACTAGGTACCTAGGCTATAGAATATCTATGTTCCCAATAGATTTACAGGCAGAAGCATTCATGTGGTTGGCAAACCCATTGAATAATGTGGATGGTTCTCCTTTTGCGTCTGTGTGTCCCTAATCTTATACCCAAGGCCCGTTAAACCATGCTTCCTTGTTAAGTGCTAGATGCCCATCTTTGTGTTGTCCAAGAATTGTGTTTCTATTCTGTAATGATCAGGTAGTTAGTTTCTTTGGCACCATGGCCTCTATTTGTGCTAATGGAAACAAGGTTCCTTTGATTGTTCCTTTGGATTGTCATGGCAGAGCTAAGGTTTTGAATCATCTTCTTCATGTTTGTTTTTGTTTCATTGAGGATTTAGTTTATGTTGAAGAGGAGAGTAGATCAAAAAGTGGTGAGTTGTTACAGTGCAACCTTGTTACAAAGTCAATAGATGATGCTGGTGACTACTAGAACTTGTTTTGTGGATCATTTTGTGTTTACGGCCTCCCTTCAGCAAACTCCTCTTATAGTAATTGAAAGCCACAGCTGAATTCTAGTGGTTCTAGTGTAGATATGCCTTGCCTTCCAATTTCCCCTATTGCTATTGTTGTTCCTCTCAATGATGATGTTGTACCTTCAGCATTCCTTCTGCAGGTTGTGAAAGTGGAGAAACTTTGTTCCATCTTAGAATTGTCTAGTGAATCAGATGGCGACATAGTTAAAAGAGATGTTTGTGACAAAGTTCATCCTTTTCTTCCCCACAAGTCTCGGGTACTGTTGGTATGTCACAATTGCCCAATGGACAACCCAATCTATTTGCTTGTGAAGAAAGGTCAAATAGTTCACGTCTTCCTGTGTATCCACAAGCTGTTGGTGAATTGAGTATTTTACATTAATTGAAAGAATTAGGAAGCATGCAACTTAGCAGGAGCGAGCTATCACAGTTGAACTATTCTACTATTTTGCACCGTTGCATGCAGTACCTCCCTTTGTTGTTTGATGGCAATGTCATCTTTGAACTACCACCTAGTTGATCTAGTGCTTGTGCTTCTGCAGCCAAGAACTTGAAAGGTATGGATAAACAATACAATGGTCTTTTTTGGTGTAAATTGGTTACTACCAATATTCACAATGAGAATAAGCTCAAGTTTTGTAAAGCGGGTTGTGTAGGGCATTTGACTTGTCAAAACCTAGATTGTGATTACTTAGTGAGGGCAAATTGTTGTAATGAAATGGAGTGGAGTGGTAGTACTACATTTGCTTTTGCAATTTCTACTGATCCACCAAAGGAGAGTACAGTGGTTTACAAGGTTTTCAAGCAAGTCCGCATCTGTGTTGAGTTGTGCGACTCTAGAATTTATTATATATATAGCAACATGAGCAACATGAGCAGGGCAACTATTCATTTAGGAAATCACAATCACCCTGTTGCAAAAGGATTGTTTAGAGACTTGGCAAATGAAACTCATAATCTTATTGCAGCAAAAGTAGCTAGAACTCCCAAAGCAACAAACTTTGCTATTGCTTTGGCAGCTGGAGAGAAATTCCTAGCTAATCACTTATACCATAGTGGAGAGGGTGAGAAGAGAATGCTAGACGATACTGGTAGAAACAAAATCACAAATAAGTTTCAGTACTTAAGCAATCCAAATATTGCAATGTCATATCCGGATTACGATCAAATAACAAGGGAGGGGTCATTGATAACATCATGACCATGAAGAGACTAGCCATATTTGAATTCATCCATGACAATGTTTTCTTTGGACAAGGTAAAGAGAAAGTATATCTCTTTAAAATGTTGACAGGCGGACCTAGGAGTGGAGTTGATTTAGTTAGAAGGATGCAGATAGGTGGGGACTTGCAATTGTCTTAGATGATGTTTGATCATGTGAAATGACTTGAAGACTAGACCACTATGGCGTGCCATGTGTATGACTCAGGATATAAGAAGGTGATGACAATTGCCATTTGTGATATGCAGTTAGAGAATACAAAAATTCAAGTGCAATTTTGGAGATCCCTTATTACTATAATGAGTAGATTTAGCGTGGACAATCCAAACTTGAAAGGATTTATGGCTGACAGTGCAATGTCAAACTGGAAGGCTTTGCAAATTGTTTTTGACTCTAGGAAACGTGATGAAGTCATGCCAAACAAGGAAAGGACTTGTTTAGTCTACTAAACCACGTCAATGGTGAAACATACCAAAAAATATATTAAAGAGGCCTTTTGGAATCAACACAAGCAACTTTGCACGCAATAAAAGGACTTTGCTACTATTAAGATTGCTGAGACCAGGTATTTAGCTATTCGATCTTGGTGGTTATCATTTGGAGCTGCTAATGAAGACGCATTGTGTCATCTAAGTCATTGGCTAGCCTTTTGGCACTTTCGGTATTGGCAATGGGGTGGCCCAATGCAAATGGTATGTAAACCTTACTAAATTATTGAAGCATTATTGCTACATGTCAATTTCCTTTCTATCTATATTGAAATATATATCATGTGTGAAAGTAGTTCATTTCAATAAAAGCAATGTGTATTGTAAGACTTTTTTGGTACTCAAATCAGCACTGACGTTGTCTCCAACACATTCCATCTTGCTGCTGTTTGTTATGTGTATTGCTATTAAAATTTAAGTCAACAATTTTTGAAACTCACATCTTAGTCATCATAGAAAGTTTTGCAATGTCCACGGCTTGGTAAACCTCTAGGACCACATTCGTTCACAAATGTGCTCTGGGTCCGAGTATAATCCGCATAGTTCATTATGTTTTTTCAAGATATTTTTTGGTTTCTCTCGTAAAGTTAGAAGCGCTCTCTATGTGGTCAATAATATTATAATTTTTTGGGAATGGACTTATGTCTAAACCTCCTGTTGTTATTTTATTCCATATGCCACTGAAACATGCATAGGGGTAGTAGTTCCCTGCAGCAAGTTAATTTCTTAAAATTATTAGTTTTGAAGAGAAAAACTACATGCACATCTTTATCACAACAATACATTTAGATCATTACTTTGAATTTGTTACATTCCAAATAATAACCCTTGAATCTCCATTGCAAGGAATAGTTAGGTGTCATTTTCAAAAAAAAAGGAAAAAAACGTGCAGTCATAATGTCCCCCCAAAGCTCATTTGTGGACAAATGTGCTCCGAGGGGTCACCATGATTGCACTTTTTTTTCCCTTTTTAATGAAAATGACGCCTAACTATTCAAGTTTGAAAAAAACTTAAAAATACACATGAATTTCACATTCAATTTTGGCAGTTCCAATAGTGTGTTCCTTTGAATTAATTTTCATGAGAGAGTCATTATTAGTTAATTATATATCCATCGTGGACTATTGGAAGCAACCATCCATTGGATGACTTGTCTCTGTGCTCTTTGTTTTGAAGTTATGGTCCCAGCAATTGAGACCATTCTCTCTTTCATGCTTAACATTTTCTGAAATGAAGTGTTAGTCATGGCCTTGTGGGAATATCTATTTACGTTGCATTTGCTAAGTATATCTTTGCATTGGATGTTCTTTGCTGTGCAGAACTTGAACTTAGATGAATTGGCGGATATGCCCACTTGCAATTTGTCAAAGATCGTGCACAACAAATGGTTGCAAATGCCAAGAAACTGTGGGAAGAATTTATCCAAAGTCACATGTGACGACAGCATACAAGCTTGGCAGCAAATGACAAACTTTAGAGCATATTTGCATGGAAGTGCCCCAGGTTTTGGTCCAAATACACATGAGCTACGAGTAAGGGCTGCTAGGCAAAGTGGTGATCCAAAAATAATAGTTGATGCTTTGAACTCGTTGCTAGGGGCAAAAAATATTGGAACCCGCATTCTCCACTTTGAGGGTAAGGAGGTGTTTGGTAGTTCTAAGAGAAAAGCAGGCACTCCTGTTGGTAACGAGGAGGACTCCCATTGTTTGGACAAGGTTAATTTCTCTGAGCCACGCGTGAAGAGGAGGACAACTACTGCAGTGCCTAATAACCAAGGTGCACCTAGTTCCTTGCCGAAGGCTCTTGAGGAGACCTATGTAACTATGCCACATGAAAGTGATTATGATACCTCCAAATGGCACATTGCAAGGCTAAAGCTTAAGTCAGCTGCTAAGTGCCACGCACAATTGTGTGGTTCAAATATCAAATGTGTTGCAAGGTTGGAAGAGGTTCAAAGGGTACTCCTGCTCTATTGTATCATGGAAACAAATTAGATTTTCATTCGCACTGTGAAGTTCTAGCTGTGCTGATGACATTCACCGTTGTGTGAAAGGCTCTAAACAAAGTTAGGTCATTGATTGGCCTACAGTTCCAGATATCTGGCCAATTTTAGTAGGGACAGAATTGAGCAAAGAAGAGTCTATTCTCTTGCAACATGCTAGTTTCCGTTTACAACAAAAGCCAGCATTATCTCTGTGTCAACTATTTGGCGTCTCATCTAATTTTGAGTGCACATTATACACTCAGGCCCCTCCTAATCTAGATTCATACCCAACAAAGAGGCAAAATTCCACAATCTATCGTGGCACCAAAGTGCCAACTCTTGAGCAAAAAAACAAGTGAGAAAGTGCTGCAAATGTTAAAGGGAAGATTTTGGGGGTCACTCTACTACCTTGCCAGCATTGGGCGCAATTGTTTCTCTTGAGACAGGACCAAAGCAACAGAGAAGTGTGCACCGTCTGACAATTGGAAGTTTTCCAACCTGCAATTGCCTTGATTTTGTAAACATGACAATCTCTGCCATTGGAGGACGTCATCAATATGTGAACTGCAAGCACTTATACTATTTTTTTTTATACTTATGTTGCATGGACCTTCACAATGACAAGTTCATACATGGCCCTAGCTTTAGCTACACAAAAATCAAAACGCTACTTATTAAAACTAGAGTTATCAAGCTGCAAGAGTAGTTGAATGCATTTTGTGGGTTATTAGTGATGTCAATACCACTCATTAGGTATAGATTTTATCAAAATATTATATCATCTTTTTCTACAGTGTTGTTGACAACCCCCTGTGCAGGGACATTACATTTTTTTAATATTGCTTGTGGGAAACCACTTTAGTTTCTATCATTATGTACTACATGGCAATTTGAACCTGCTCAAGTTTGTTACCTTGAATAATCCTTCTCCCACTACTATTATCTTTTGTATTTCCTAAACCCTAATTGGTTATCCTTATCCTTTACTTGATTTAGCACTGCTTGACCTTCACTTTAGTTCAATGTTTTGGCTTCAATGTTTATGTCATTGATGTTGGAACCCATTTCATGATTTGTATTCCATTGTGGTTAAACATATATTGGATTAACCTTTCTAGACCCTAAACCCTAGACCCTGCAATGATGAAATGTAGTAAACCAATGCCCTAAACTGTTTGTTCCACTCAACCCTGAACCGGTCACCCTAAATCATATATGGGTTAGTTCCTTATATTTGTTTTTGCTATTTCTAACATTCTAGGTGAATTATTGTTAGAAAAACTCCTACATGTACACCACCTCCAAAACCCATTCTAGAAATTCCATGACAATCCCACGGTCTTGGGTTCAACCCTATTTCCATGGTCATAGGTGCTAAATGTTTTTTTGATAACTATTTTCACTTTTACCTTGCAAATAAAATGAAATGAACTGAAAGTTATCAATTTCCCCCAATAATTCCAAGTTTCACGCTCCTTGCTCATGGATTTCACGCTCGCCACTCTAGGCTCGCACGCTAGCATTGTTGCTTTATGGCATTGCAAGATTTTACAAAGTATGTTTCACACCTCCAATTCATTTGAAAATTGTCCCACACTTACCAAACTTGGTCTTCTACATGGGAAAAATAAACCTCAAATTTGCGTAGAGCAGTTTTTTTAATTTAGAGGCAATTAGAGACTTCTAAAAATTTTGGGTAGCAGGAAAAAAAACTTTTTTTTCACTTCAAAAGTCAATATCTCACTCCTCTACATCTAGAATGAGCTGATTTTTTTCTCACAAGTACCTCCCATAGTCTAGGGCAAGATCTTAAGGTTGGATTTCCAAAAATAATTGTTTTTCCTACTTTTATACTCATTCCTCCAATAGTGGCAGTTTTTAGTAACTTTCATTGAAAAAAGGGCTTGGTCCTTTTGGGGTTAAATAATGTTGGTTTTCATGTGCTTTTGCAACACAAAACTTTCATATATTGGACACATTTGGAGCAGTCTTTCTTGCTTTGCAAAATAGAGTAGTAGCATTTAGGCACCAACTTGGAATGTGGGTGGGGTATAAAAAGGTTCAACTAATTTGTGTTTTGAAAAAAGTTTCATTTTCACTACCTATAAAAGCAAAATTTATTCAATTTTACTTGTTTTTTTTTCAATTTTTTTAATTTGCTTTTTATAGATTTGATTTTTGAGTCATAGGACCCTTTTCAAAACCAAAGAGGCCTACATGAGTTTGTTACGAGTTTTGTAAAGCACAATTTGGTCAAATTTTTTTTTTTCAAAAAAGTCTTTTATTTCTTTTTACAAATTTGATTTTTGTGTCATGAGACCCCTCTTGTAACCAAAGAGGTCTGCATGAGCTTGTTATAGGTTTTGTAAAGAGCCCTCTTGGAATTTGAGAGGGCTTTATATATATATATATATATATTATTTATTTATTTGTATATTTATTGATATATTGATATATTTTAAAATTTTAATGTTTCATTTTTGTGTCTTAGAACCCTTTTGGAACCCAAGAGGCCTACTTAGGCTAGTTACAAATTTTGTAAAGGGTTACTTAGATTTCAAGGAGCACTCTTAAAAATAAAAAATATATATATTTTTTCATGTATTAATTTAATCAACTATACAAATTTGATTCTTGTTTCATTTGACCCTTCTTGGAACTCACAAGGCCTACAATAGGTGGTTAATGATTCTAGAAAGAACTCCTTGGATTCCAAAGAGCACCCATAAAAATGAGTTTTTTTTATTTTTATTTTTATTATTTTACTAATTTCCATATGTTCATGTTTCACCTTCCCAAATTCCAAATAGGGTAGCAGAAGCCACATTGGAATTTGTGATATTGCAAAAGATATGGTCAGATGTTTTAAGTGTAATTGGCATATTCCCACATGTTCATGTTGCACCTTTCTAGGTTCTAAATAAGATAGCATGAACACAACAATTCACTAAACTCCTAAAGGACTAAGCCCATTTTTTTGTGAAAATCATTAGAAATTGCCGCTTTTGAGAGAATGAGATGGAAGGTATGAAAAAAAGTTTTTTTGAAAACTCAACCGTAGGATCTTGCCCTAGACTATGGAAGGTACTTGTGGAAAAAAAACTAGCTCATTTTAGAAGTAGAAGAGTGAGAAATTGACATCTAAAGTGAAACAAACAGTTTTTTTTCCTTGCTGCCCAAAAATTTTAGAAACCTTTGATTGCTCCAATATCAAATAAACTTGCTCTACGCAAAGTTGAGGTTCTTTTTTTTTCCATGTAGAAGACCAAGTTAGGTAAATGTGGGAGAACTTTCAAATGAATTGGAGGTGTGAATCATACTTTGTAAAATCTTGCAATGCCGTAAGGCCATGAAATTTGCATATACACTATTCAAGATTAGAGGATATATGTAAAATTCAGAAAAATGAAATTATGGTGACCCAAATGGTGAAAACCAAGGAATCTTAGTCTCTACAACTTGGAAAAAATAAATGTCATAAATAAAAGTAAAACACCAAATTTTTCTAGGGGCAAAAGGAATGGAGGTTTGGATTCCTATACCTATCTGCAAACTAAAACTTCTCACTCATCAATCAAAATTGAATAATTCAAAACTTTCCACATGTTTAAAGTCTAAAGAATCAATTTCAGATTTTTATTTTTGAAAAATGTGATTTTAAAAAAAAAATTTGGGCTGCCTGGATTGCTTACCAAATTACCATCCCTTGTTTCTAAAATTCATGCAGAACTTCTTCAATAAATGTCAAAATGAAGAAAAATCAGATGTGCACATACATCTTTGAATTCTCCACCAACCTCAAAAGTTTCAAAGATTTATAAAATTTAATTTAATCATAGGTACATGGCCAAGGTCCATTTGTCCCTCAAGGAGACAGTTGGTCCTTTAGGGATTAAGGCCAATTTGTGTTTATTGGTTTTGAATTGCTTAATTTGTTGCCATGATTTTGTTAATTAGGCAATGAAATGATAAATTTGTCAATTTTTTTTCTAAAAGGATATTGTAGCAATTTTTTAGCAAAAATAACTAAGAATCCTATTAAAAACTCTAAATTTTGTTCAGATTTCATAAATTTTGCAATTTTGACATATATTACAATCCCTTCACAAAATTCATAACATGCACAAGTAGGCCCTTTGGGATCGGGGAGGTCATTCTATGTATATTTTGAGTACCTTGTGTGGCAAGGGTTTACTTTTGGGGGGGGGGGTTATTTACCTTGTAAGCAAGAATTAAAGGATCCCTATAAATACTTATAATAGACAAAATGGCTTAATTGATGGACCTCTATCATTACTTATACTTTCTATTTTACTATAATTTATTCTAGGCTATATTCTTTATAGAGAAAAATCTAGAATTGAAAAACAAGTTGAAAGGAGAAAAGTTAGACAAAGGAATACACAACCCTTTTTATTCTTCCTAAAGTCTTAAAGCTACCCATCTTAATTTGAAGAAATTGAGCATTTAATTTCCAAAAAAAAAACAATGCATCTAACCTAGTTGTGCACCCAAGCATACACACATGCTATAGTCAATTTAGTCTACAAGACCCAATATATGACACATTAAACAATATATACAAAATCCTAATTACGCACATTTGGAAGCTATATAAGTTACTTATAAATGATTTTTGACTTTTAATAGACTCTATTTTATTTTTGAATATTTTATAAATTTTATTTGAAAAGAAAATAAGGCTTTTTATATATTGCCAAACATTGTTTCTAAAATGCGGTAAGTTGCCTCCTCAAGCTCTTGGGGTCCAAGATAGGTCTTTCAACATACAAACCAAATTTGTAAAAACTAATAAAAAAAACAAATTATTTCTAAGAGTGCTAAACCCCAAATCCTAAACCTGCATCTTGGAATTTGAGGGGCCCTTTATAGAATTGTTAACCAAAATAGGTAGGCCTCTTGGGTTTCAAGAAAGATCAAACAAAACAATAACCAAAACTATAAAAGATATTTAAGTAGATAACTAGAAAAAAACAAAAAAAAAAAAAAAACATTTTGATTTTAGGAGTCATCTTTGGATTATGAGGAGCTCTTTATAGAATTTATTACTAGAATAAGTAGGCCTCTTAGGTTTCTAGAAGGGTCCTAAGACACAAAAATGAAGTTTGTAAAAATTTTAAAAAAAATTGGGTGAAAATTTCAAATATATAATATCAAAATAAAATAAAAACAAAATATATATAGATATATATGTATGTATATGTATATGTATGTATATATATATATATATATATATATATATATATATATATATATATATATATATATATATATATATGTATATATAAGCACTAGTAGAACATTGTATTTGCATGTTCAATTTTGTAATGCGTTTTTTTGTTTAACCCCTAAAGGACCAAAGGCCCTTTTGGGGGACAAATGGGATTTTGGGCATGTACCTATGGCTAAACTACTTTGCATGATTTTTTGAAATTTTTATCAAAGGTGAGGAATTCAAAAATCTTCATGAGAATGTAATTTCTTCTTCACTCCAACATTTATTGAAGAAGTTAAAAATGAAAATCGAGAAAATATTGCTCCTTGGGTAGCCAAAAACTTCTTCAAAAATATCATTTTTTTTCAAATAAGAAACTGAAATAGGTTCTTTAGACTTACATAGACATGGAGAACTTTGAATCATTCAATTTTGATAGATGAGATGAAAGTTATGAAAAGTTTTTCTTACAATTAGAGAGATTTGGTTGAAACTATGCATGGCTAAAAGTAGTGTAGAGTCCACTTGCCGTTGCAACTGCGCTCAATCAATGAGGCAATGCTTCCATAAACGCAATTTGGAGGAGGAGACCATGGCAACAACGTTGAATAAAGGGCAAGCTAGCATTAAGGAGGTTGAATTTGTTCAAAACACTTTGCATTCTTGGATCTTAGGCAAGGGTTTAGAGTTGGAGGTAGCACAAGCAGGACTAAAAATTGGAGGTACCTTTTCCGAAGGCACATTGCATGCTTGGTGGGGTGGATGGAGAGGGTTTCAGAGGGGCACTGTGACAAAATTCTTGTTGTGGTGGACACATTCTTGCAAGAAAAATAGTGGCCACAAAGTGAAGATGAATAAACTCAAGGGAGCTGCAAGAATTCAAGCATTTGCATGGTTGCAGCAACGACCACCAACCGTGAGGGAAAAAATTACAAGGTCAATGCAAGTTGCAATGGTAATAAGCCAACCACCATTGGAATTGCAAAGCAAGAAAGTTCCACTAGTAGAGGAAAAAGGCAAAGACAACACACTCTCCGCTTGCACTTGTACCAATACACCATCAACAACGCTTCCACAACCGCTTCTAGAGAGTCAAGACCTTCAAATATTGTTGGAAGATTGCCAATTTCACATTGCAAAAACAACAACTCTAGGGCGCCAACACAATTGTGATGTGGTCACAAAGAAGGGGCAAGGCAAAGCAAAGCAGAGGGGCAGTCAAAATTTTTGCATTGGGAGGCTATACAATAGTCAAGCAATTGAGATTGCTCTAGATTCCACCCAAGTGGTGGAGCAAGCTGAAATATGGAGGGCAAGGCAAGGCATAGGGCAAGGTTATCGCCCAACCCTCAATAATTCTCCACAAGGTTGAGTGGTATTAGTCATTATGCCTGTAAACTACACACCCCCACAATTGCCCAAACAAGGGCAATTCAGTTAGCTCCACATGCAAGTATAGTTCACCAAGCCCAAGTTTCTAGGTCTGTTTTATTTCTTATTACATTGCAAGCTCACATTGTCAAACAACCACACCATGGACTAGGCCCTCATTCTCCAATTGGTGGTCAAGGGAGAAGGTCATCTAGACGTAGGCAAACAAGTCCACTTGTATCACCACTTGCATCACCACTTGCAATTGTGTAGAATTTACCAATAGCAGAAGGTTCTAGGAGAGGTTGCCAAAGCAGAGGAGTTGCATGCAACTTAGACAAGGCCTTTAGCAATGCTAGAGCTGTTGAAGACTAGCTGCATGATACTGTCAACATTGTGGACAATGTGCCAAACGTAAGTGACATTCACACTCTGACTCACTTTGATGGTCGCATTGTTGAACCATACGCTTGTCAATAACTCTTTCAATGTGTGCTGAGAAGGCTGAACAAACCAAGAGAGCGAGTTTTACCATAAAATGTTTGGATTTCTCTTTTGTTGTTGAGATTTGATCCCAGCCAATGGGGTGGCCTCCAAAATTTCCTTGGAGATGTACACCAAGGATGGTGGAAGGATGATGTTCATAGGTTTAAAATAGAATTTGGAAGAAGGATTGGCTAGAGGAAAGTGGCTGTTAGTGATTGTCAACAAATGGATTGGCAGGAAGAACGTCCACCATTGTATACACGTCCATGCCTATACACACCTCCCAAAAGGGGAAGAAGTGAGCCTCATGATGGCAGTGTGGGACCATGTCAATTGCGTGGGGGCTCCAAAGACTCAATCTCTCTAGCATTGCACAATGGACAAGACTTGTCCGGGTTGGTCCATACATTCCCCGGATTTGGAAGCCCAAGAGGAACATCAAATGGAACACCAAATGGAACACCTCATTTTACTCACCTTGATGGCTAGACGAATGATTCTAATGACCCCAACTAGATGGCAGAATTTAAAGACTTCACAAGTACGTTTTTTGACAATTCAAATTCAAATTGGGAGCTTATAGATGATAGATTAGTCAAGTTGTTGCAAGCTAACGGGCAAGAGAGAGAAAGATATGTGGATTTCATAGAGGCTGAGGTAGAAAATCTAGAACTAGTTCAGTGTGTCACAAACCGGTATGTAGATTTCCAATGGGGTCAACATACGTCGTTGTTATTGAGAAATCGTAGTGTGTTCACAAGCCTGACCCCAAGGCCTACTCAAAGATTTAGATGTCACCAACAAAATGAGAGGTATTTTTTTGACTAATTCTAGTCACAGAGTACCATAGATTGGATGGTTATAGAAATCAATAGATATGCTAGTTAATCTGTCACAGATTATGAGTCACAATACAATATTGGAGGTCCAAAGTGGTCCAACATTAGTCCTTGGGAATTCAAGACTTGGCCAAGTGTAGTTATCTTCATGGGATTGAAGGTGACTTTGACTGTGCGTGATTATTGGAAGAAGTTTGCATTCTAGCATTGCCCTATTGCATCTTGGGTTATGAATTGTGACCAATTTTTGAGTGTATTTTGAGGTGTTTGCATTGTGTAGATAGCACAACCTTAGAAATCAAGAAGTTAGCCATTGGTTATGCTATGATAGGAAAGGTGTATTGGGTGATCAATAGCTTTGTGGCACAATCTAGGTGTTACAAACCTCCCTAGGTCCAAAACTTCAATCATCCAAGCACTCAAGTAAAACAACAATCTATTCACAATAAACTATAAAAACCATAGGGAGCTCAGCCACCCAACCATAGAAAGAGATTAATTCCCAACAAGAATTAATCTCCTCACCCTCCAAGCTCCATTTTATACTATCAATCCTTTCATAAAAATATGATTACTTTATCTTTGTATCTTTAACATTCATCTCCAATCCTTTGCTAAGGTAAAAGTCTTACTTACATTTAGAAATATTTTAAATGTAATTCATATCAAATCTCATCTTTTACTTGGAGATGTCTATCTCCAAATTCCACTCTTTGTCTCATCTTTTACTTGGAGTTGTCTAATTCCAAGTTCCACTCTTTGTCTTGTCATTAAGTGTACATATCATGTCTTTGTCCTCAAGTTGTACATCTTGTACACTTGTCCTCAAAGATGCATTCCATACACTTGTCATCAAGTTATCATGATACTTATCATCAAGTGTACATATCATGTTTTTGTCTTCAATTTGTATATCCTATACACTTGTCCTCACAGATGCATTTCGTACACTTGTCATCAAGGATACATCCCATGTCTTTGTCCTCAAGTTGTACATCCCATACACTTGTCCTCAAAGGTGCATGTACACTTGTCTTCAAGTGTAATATTCTTGTCATCCAAGTGGAATTGTCTAACTCCAAATGAACAAATTCATGATCCAAAGATGTTCGCCTTCAAGGCGTTTCTCTTTGTCCACTAATTCACATTTCATTGTACATTAGTTCATCCATCAATCCTTCATCCATCAATCCTTCATCCATCAATCCTTCATCCATCAATTAATCATTCATCAACCATTCATCCATCAAGGGTCATGACACTAGGAATTGTAGAATCCAAAAAAGTTTGTCATTGTGGACAAAATTATGATTGCCTATAGAGGCCACTTTAGCCCAATTCGACAGTATATAAAGGCAAAGCCAACTTGGTACGGATTAAAAGTATGGTGTTTGGTGTCAAATCCAAGTGGATACATTTACAACTTGCAAGTATACCTTGGCAGTAACGGCAAGCCTGACCACGGGCAAGGTGCTCAAGTGGTGAACCAATTGGTCCATGGTATGTCACACAAGGGTCTTTGCGTTGTGGTTGACAACTTTTCCACTTCTCCAGATCTATTTGATTAGCTCATTGGGAGAGGCATTTGGGCAACAAAGACTGTGAATAGGGTTGCTAAATTGTGAGCAGTGAGCCGTGAGCCGTGAGCAATGAGCAGTGAGCAATAAAGGAGATTTTTTATATTTTAGGAGGAGAAATAAAATTTTCCATAATTTGAGATTGGATGTTTTGAATCAACAAAAATTCCGTAAAGCAACAAAATTTGTTTCTATAGTGCAGTAATCATTTGAAAGAGAGGAGGATGTGGATGAAACAAATCAATGATATTCATTGGAGCCAATGAATGAAAATTAATATGGATGAAAAGTGGCGGTGTAAGGTGGATGAAAAAATCCATGATGGTTGTTTAGCATATTGAAATCAATGAACATAAACCCCCAAAGGAAAATTATCCCTTTGGAGGACAAATGATATTTTGGGCATATACCTATGGCTAAACTACTTTGTGTGATTTTTTGAAACTTTTATTGAAGATGGGGAATTCAAATATTTGTGTCATTATCTAATTTTTCCTTTATTTTGACATCTATTGAAGAATTTATGCATGAATTTATGAAAATGAGGTGAGGCCGGGCAACCAAAAACTTTTTTAAAAATAATATTTTTTGAAAAAAAATCTGAAATTCATTGTTTAGATTTATGCATATGTGAGGAGCTTTGAATCATTCAATTTTGATTTATGAGTGAAAAGCTTTAGTTTGCAGGCATGCACAGGATTTCCATACCTCCATTCCTTTTGCTTTTGGTGCATTACTTTTTTGAGCTCTTTGTGAATTTGATTTTTGACTTTTTTTTCTTCCAAGTTTTTGTAGATAAGGATTCCTTGGTTTTTACCACTTCAATCAAAAGAATTCATGTGTCTCAATTTTACATAAATCCTCCAATTTGGCCTATTGTATATGCAAGTTTCATGTTCTTACAGCATTGCAAGATTTTACAAAGTACAATCCACACCTCCAATTCATTTGGAAAATTTCCCACACTTACCTAACTTGGTCTTCTACATGGAAAAAATAAACCTCAACTTTGCGTAGATCAATTTTTTTGCTTTAGGGGCAGTTAAAGGCTTTTGAAATTTTTGGGCAATAGGGAAAAAAACTTTTTTTCACTTTAGATGTCAATATCTCACTCCTCTACATCCTAAATGAGATGATTTTTTTCCACAAGCACCTCCCATAGTCTAAGACAAGATCTTACAATTAGATTTCCAAAAATAATTTTTTTTCCTACCTTTCTATTCATTCCCCCAAAGTGGTAGTTTTTAAAAACTTTTGCTGAAAAAAGGGCTTGGTCCTTTAGGGGTTAAGCAAATTATATCCATAAAGACCTATATTTTTGTTGCCATGGGCAATAATTGGTGCAATAGTTTTGTAGATCATGAAGAGTACATTCAAGCATCTTTCCTCAATTTTACAAAAGTCTATTAATTTCTTCTTAATGATTCAACATGACTTTAGCTGCCATAGTAAGAAATGCACTTTGTTTTAGAAGAATCATTGTGTAGATCATGTACATTACATTCAAACATCTTATTTGATTATGCATAAGTTAATTAATTTAATTTTTTATAAAAATTCAATAGCCTAGTCTTGCCTAAATACTACATCCATGTTCCTCTGAAAGTAGAATAATGTATTGAGATAAATTGTGTAATTTTCCAAGTAGCATATTATTTAGCATATGTAATACTTGCTCCCATACTAGAGATTTGAAATGAATATTAGAAAGTCAAATTGAAATCTTCTCAACAACACCATTTTTGGAGAAAATTGAGCGTATGCTTAAGGGTGCAAAGGACTGGCCAAATCAGGTTCTTGCTTTGCACATTTGGAACTTGAATTCCTGAGGTCAAGTATGATGTTCAAATGTTAATAGAAGAAAAAGATCAACACATATTAGGAGTTAAGAAAGTGAAGGATACGGCTCTTGAACACCCTAGAAAAAGGCAATTTGGATTCTAATTGTCCCTCAGTGGATGCAAAGAGGAGGAGAATTAGTTATAGTATTATCTTCAAAACTAATAACTCAAATAGTATTTGAGTTAGTAGTTCTAAAGATAGTTCTTAAACTACTTCACTTCTTTGGTATGCATCCATTGAGGGGCAATTGGAAATCCAAATTGCCCTTTCTAATTGCGTTTGTGAGCACAATTCTTGAGTTAATTAATGTTTAAAGGCCCAACAGGCCTCCAAGAGGCCACATTGGCCCTTAAGGGTTAATAAACTCAAGGATTGGGCTCACAGACGCACTTGAAAAGGGCAATTTGGGTTCTAATTGCCCCTCAATGGATGCACACTAAGGAAGTGAATTAGTTTAAGAACTATCTTCAAAACTACTAACTTAAATACTATTTGACTTAGTAGTTCGACAAATAGTTCTTGAACTATTTCACTTCTTTAGAGTGCATCCACTAAGTGGCAATTAGAATTCAAATTGCCCTTTTCCATGGCGTTTAGGAGCTGTATCCTTCTCTTTCTTAACCCCTAATAGGTGTTGATTCTTTTCTTCTATTAACATTTGAACATTGTACTTGACTTTAGGAACTCAAGTTCCAAATGTGCAAAGCAAGAACTTGATCTAACCATTCTTTCACACCTTTAAGCATTAGGAAAAATGGGAGCTCTTAATAAGGCCTTTATATAAAAATTTCCCAATGTAGGAACCAACCCCAAACCACCGTTGTTGGTCGCCCAAAAAAATTAATTAAAAATAAATAAAATTAAAAATCTTAGAAAAGAATTAGAAACTTTTATGATTTTTTTTAATGAATAATTTGACATGGTACCAATGGTGCCATGTCAAACTACGCATGTGCAGAGTTTGGTGTAATGTGCCCAAGGTTCCCATGCTTGGTAACTCAGGGCCTTATTGAGGGCCCAAATTTTTTCTATTGCATACCCTCAATTTTCTCCAGAAATTATGTTGTTGAGAACATTTCAATTTGACTTTCTAATGGTTGTTTCCATCTCCAATATGAAGCAAGTGTTACTTATGCTGAATAATTTGCTACTTGGAATATTAAAATTTCTCTCAATAAACTTTTCTACTTCCAAAGGAACATGGATGTGGTATTTAGGTAGGACTAGGCTACTGAATCTTTATAAATAAATAAATAAATATACTTATGTATAATCAAGTCAGATGCTTAAATGTATTGTACATGATTTACAAAATGATTCTTCCAAAGCAAAGTGCATTTGATACTATGGCAGCATGAGTCATGTTGAGTCATTAACCCCTAAAGGATCAAGCAAAGTTTTCACCAAAAACTCTCTAAAATTGCCATTTTTAGAGCATTAACCAAAATTGAAAATAAAAATGTTTTTATGCATATGTGACCATAGGATCTTGTAGAAGAATAGTTCTAGAAGATGTGAAAGAAATTTCAGAATTTTCCACCTTGTGGATTGGAAGATAGAGTGGTTTGAATATTCAAAAACGTCTTGTGAAAAACTGGGCAACTACCCTTCAAAAGGTGAAATTCCTAAGGAAAAAAGGATGTGTGGGTGGTAGTTCTCTAAATTTCTTATTCCATGTAAGCAAAGTACATGTCAAAAAAGTTTCAAATCATTTGGAATTGTATAACATATGGAAAAAAATTAGTAAGTAAAAAGTAGTAGAGAATGATTCAAAACACAAAATTGTTACAAATATAATTATGAAAATGAAAAATGCCAATTCCAACAATCAAAATGTTGCAATAAACAAGGTTGTCCCCGTCACATCAAGTTCGGACGTCCGAATGTCCATCCAGACGTCAGGATCCAACCTCGACGTCCATTAAGATGAAATCTGTCAAAAGAATTTCAAAAGTGGATGAAAAGTGGCATTGGGTGGATGAATGTATCCGTTGATAGCGGGCACAGTCCGTCGACCAGACGCCCTGTCTGTCCACTAGACACATAGGCCGTCGATTAGCCGTCAACCATACGGCCCTTGCGTCTAGTGGATGGACAGGGCGTTCGGTTGACAGACCCTACCAGCTGTCAACAAACTTCATCCACGGCCTAGATGGCCCGTTAGTATTGCGGACGGATCCTGCCACGTCCAGACGCATCACGACAGATACACGTCAAGACATCCAGATGCAAAATGCCAACGACATGTCAATTTAGACAACCCTGGCAATAAACAATCTATATCCTTTGGTTTTGTGTTTTTTTCCAAAATGTTGGAAATTGAGTAGAATAAAGGACTTCAAAGTTTTTTTTAGAGTAGAGAATCCATAATTGCCTGCAAACAAAAAATCCTCATACCTTTCATCTTGTTGATTAAAACAAAATGATTTAAAGCTTCCTACATTTGCATAAATCTCCTAAACTAATTTAAAAAAAGGTTTTTCAAAAAAGTAATTTTCAAAAATTTGCCTAGGCTATTGACAAAAATAAAAAACAATATATTGGGCCATAACTTTTTACTCAAAAATCTAGATGTCATGAAATTTAGTGCATTTGAAAGATAGACCTTCTTCCCTCTTTACGTTAAAATTTCAGCCTAAAATATGAAAAGCTTCAATTATAGGTACCTACCTAAAATCAAGGTTGTCTAAATTGACGTGACATTGGCATTTTGCGTCTGGATGTCGTGACGCATCCATCGCAACACAACTAGATGCGGCAAGATCCATCCGCAATGATGATGGGCCGTCCAAGCCAGGGATGAAGTCCATTGACTAGACAACAAGTTTGTCAACACAACCGTCAACTCAACAACAAGTTCGTCGATGCAATCATCAACTCAACAACAAGTTTGTTGATTGGACACACGGTCTGTCCACGGGATACACTGTCCGTCCATGGGACACATGGGCCGTCTAGTGGACGACCCGCCAACGTTTCTAGACCATTGGGTAGGACTAGCCGTCTACAAAAATTTTAGGGTTTCAGGACCATAAGAAGGATTCCCTCCTATTCAACGTCCCGCCAACGTTTCTAGACCATTGGGTAGGACTAGCCGTCTACAAAAATTTTAGGGTTTCAGGACCATAAGAAGGATTCCCTCCTATTCAACGTCACTTTTTCTTGTTGATCTTTGCTCCTATGACTTGGTTGGTATACAACCATTGCACTAGAGGGAAGTCCAAGAAGGGTGCGTATGGAGAGCACTTGTTGTGAGAGCATCAAGTGTTGTTTCTTCATCACATTTCATTTAGAATACTAATCTTGCTCTCTTCTTTGCAAGGTTAGGTAGAAGAACATGTAGTGGCTACAGGAGGGAATAGGAGTAAATGGGACCCATGGTACACCCAACAATCATATGGGAAAAATGCATGCAAGTACTACGGTTTAGGGATTACTTATTGGAGAGATTGCATGCTTTTCCATTTGGGATACAAAAGAAATAATAACCCCCACGGCGTGCAGGCCTGCACCAAAGTCCCTCCAGCTGTGAAAACAATGTTTTTTAATTGTGGGGCAAATGTACCAGCTAGCCTTTTGGGTGAAACTAATAATAATGTGGAAGTGACATTGCCGTCAACAACTCTAGCAAGTGCGGTACAGGGGGAGCAATAACATACTGTTTTTGTCTTAGCAAATGAAGGGGCCAAGCACTACGAGGGTTAATGCTCCCAAGTATGATCGTCAGAGGCGTCCGGCCCTAGTTTACCTCCTAGTTGACATTTGAGGCAATTATCTATACAAAAGGGGATGAACTCCTCAATGAAACAAATGCTAGACAAGAAGTGGACTAAGTTTTTGTACAAAGCTAATATACCATTCAATGTAGCAAAGCACCCTGCTTTTGTGGATGCTGTCATATCAACATCAGAGGCAAGAGTTCTATACAAACCTCCAGCTTACCATGCACTTCATACAAAGCTCTTAGAATCCGCAAAGGATGAATTGGTAGCAATGGTGGCAGAGAAGACAAGGGGCCCAATTCATAAGTACGGCGTGACAATATGCTCTGACGGATGGGACAATGTCTCACATTGGCCATTGATGAATATCATGATGGCGTGTACAAGTAGAGAGGTATTTCTTGGATTGGTAGATTCCACGAGCAAAAGCAAAGATGCTACTTATATGGCTAATTGTATGCTTGATTTCATTGAAGAAGTGGGGGGAAGAACGTGGTACAAGTTTGCACGGACAATGCAAGGAGCGTGCGTGCTGCATCGGCTTGGATAATTGGACGGTTTCCACACATTTAATTTCTAGGTTTTGCAACGCATGTGTTTTACGTTTTACTTGAAGATTGGGGAAAACAAGATTACATAACAAGCATTGTGGAAAAAGCTAGGGTCATTGTGAATTATATTCGCAGGCATCATATGCCACTTGCAATATTTTGTCAAAATTACCCCACTCACATGCTCCAAAATCCAAATGAGACGCGTTTTGCGACTACATTCCTCATGATTGAGCGTTTGGTGGAAGTAAGGAAAGCCGTGGAAGCAACTGTCCATGATCCTCAATGGAATGAGTACTACATGAAATTGACAACAGAGGAAATGCGTAGCAAGGTGGACGTTGTTCGACGACATGTGCGGTCAAACACCTTTTGGAAGTCATGCTTGAACTTTGTGCGCATGGTGGAGCCTGTCTTGGTTGCCCTTTAAGAGTTTGATGGCAAACGTCCATGTATGGGGAAGGCATGGCTTGTGATGAAGAACATGGAGGAGGCGGTTTTATCCTTCAAGGATCCACCGTTTTTGTTATTGGCACATTATGCAAGTTGCGCTGAAGACAAATTTTACACAAGGTGGGGTATGATGAGAACAGATCTACATTACGCTAGTGCTCTATTAAATCTGTTTTTATTGGACAAAGTATTGTTAATGGACAATGATGAAGCAAAAGAGGCCATATTGAGAGTATTGTGCAAAATGGTGGTTGGAGACCAAGCATTTGCCTTGGCTCTATTTGAGTACCAAGCTTTTTGAGAGGGGCAAGGCCATTTTGGAGGACTTCCACACCCTACCACTTTAAAATTGGAGCCCCACAAATGGTGGGATCTTCTTGGAGCAAGTGCCCGTACACTTGCACCAATTGCCAAAAGGATTCTAGCACAAGTGTGCTCTGCATCATCATGCAAACACAATTGAAGCATGTATTCTTTTGTTCATGGCAAGGTTTGCAATAGATTGACATCAAAGCGTGCAAAACAATTGGTTTACATTTGTACCAATTCCAAGACTTTGAAGGAAAGGGTTGCAATAGATCTAGCAAGGTGGTATACCAAGAACATGATATCAGAAGACTCCATGACAAAAGAATCTGATGGTCTGGATTGTGGATCTATTCTCTCTAATCCCAAAGATGACAACTCCAACAAAGACGGTGACGCATTCCCTAGAGACAACAAGAGGCATGAAAGGCGTACTCTAATTGACAAGTCCGTATTTGACTCTAATGAGGAGGATAATAATGACAATGGCCATGACGGTCAAGAAGGAATACTTATAGGAATGTCAAGTATAGGAGCTATTGAAAGCCCAAGTGGGAATACATTTGATGACATTGTGGCACAAAGGGTGTCAAGTCTAGACCTTGCTGACAAACGAGTGGCCACCGGAACATTACCAGATGGTGTTTGTGTTCAAAGAGGAAGTGAATATGACGAGGTGGTAGCATCAGCACTTCATGTTGAAAACACTCGTAACAAAGGGCCCCTAGCAATCAAGAGCTGGATATGCCCCCTCCACTTGAATTCCCAATTGGAGTACGACATGAAATGCCAATGCTAGACAATTCACCAATTCATAGTTTGTCAAGGCCGTCTTCCAATGTTCATCCTCTTGCACTGACTTTGTCAATAAGTACACGGTTGGCTAATCTCTTGCCAACATTGAATACGTTAGAGCGTAGGACTTCAAACAGAGCGCCATCGCAAACAAGTGTACGCGCAAACAATCCATCTAAATGTCCACGTCAACAAGGCACTACTGGTGAATGTTTGACTAAAAGAGGGCGGAGAAGGTAGCAAAGAGATTTGGCGGCAGCCCTACCATTTGATTTTGTAGGGATGTCTAATATGGACGGGGTTATGGATGGAACCGGGCAAAGAGTTATTTGGATAGTGTCCTCAATTGTTTGTCTTTCTCCCCCTCTTGACATTGCCACCCTTTCTAATTCATCGAGTTAAAGTAGCAATGCTAGATTTGACAACAATAAGGAGTCCAAATCCATTGGTGCTATATCTAGTGGGTCAAGCGAGGTTCCAAGAGATAGCAATTACAAAGCACTGCAACAAATTCCAATACCTGGACTTGGCGACAATCAAACAACTATTGAAGGGGGTTTAGTAAATAGTTCTATGCGCAACCTTAGGCATGGAAATTGTTGAGTGTTTCTATGTGGAATAGAGCAATGTTTTCATGTTGTCATTTGCAATGAATTTTGAAGGTCATTGGTAATTATCATGCATGCCAACTTTTGCATTAATATGAAGTGCCACTCCTTCTTTTGCTCATTTAAAGTCATGAAGGACATGCTTAATTACAATTCACATCCTTCATGCACAGCATGTCAAAATTTTGTTCTATTAGCCTCATTCAAGGTATAATTTCTTTAAACTTTAAATCAAAAATTGCTTTTGAAATTTATTGCTCTTCTTAGAAGACACAAGATTTACAAACTTATAGTGCATTTGTCAATTTACGCATGTTATATAGTACTAAAATGTGCATGCTATATGGGTATTAGGATTTAGACTGTTTAGCACTTCATCCTATATGTGACAAAAAAAATTCATGTATAAAAGTCTATGCAAACTGCTACTTCTATGAGGGTGCAGGGTTTTAGAGGGATTCTCTGTTATGTATTTAGGGTTTAGGGTTTAGGGATGTCATGACCAAGACTACAACAGATACTTGTGAAGGTTAGCTCTTTCCAAATATACATTGTATTGTGGAGTATACTATTTTCATGTAAGGTGATGAAAATTAAAATCCATGATGCCCATACAATTTGGCACTCATACGCCTTTGACCCTTCCCTTAGTTTTAATAAATGAACCATGTTACCAAGTACTGCTTTATGAGTTCTTTGTGTACAAGATGAAAAATTGTAGTTATGTTTAGGTGGGAGAGTTTTCATGTTAATTGTAACCATACATACAAGCTTAAGACACACAAGAATATTAGGAAGTAGAAAAAAATATAAAATGAGTAATATCTATGAATGGGTTTAGGAAGTTATGATAAACCACTTAATTAATGGTGGTTTAATGAATTTCCCAAAATATAGGAAATTGATTTAAACAAGGCACTTCTTAGTTCCATTTTCCTTGAACTAATATTCTAATACAATCACACAAGGTACTTTGGACATAGATACATTCCACATTCCCAAAGGCCAATGACCCCTCTCCAACTTATAATGGTCCTTCACAGGTTTAGGAATTTTCTATAAAAGTTTAGGGTTTGGTACCACATGTCATGCTTCTAGTTCTTTTGTTGAAATTTGCATAAGTCCATACAACTCAAGGCACACTTATTATGGTCTTTATAATATACGGCAAAACAATTCACTACAAAAAGCCACCAAAGGACCAAGAAAATATATATGTATTTATATTTAAAAAATGCTCAGAGAACAGTACATTGAAAATAAAGTGCTAGCATTGCTACACATGTACTTCTCTAATACTATAATAGACGCCAGTGCTATGTAGGAAATCCCAAAATGTGCACTTGAATTGTAGTATACTAATGCCTAGCCTTCCATTCTGGCTTGTTTTTCCTTCATTTTTTGTTCCTTTTGTGCTTTGCAAAAGGAACCTATGGGTGGCGGCCAATTAGTTGGAGCCGCACTAAGTTGTTGCATAATCTATGTCACTAAGCGTCTTTGCAGTGTATCCTCCTTGCACAATGCACCCAATGTTGCTTGGAACATACCAAATGCAATATTATCGGGAATCATCTCTTCATTTCCTTGATCTTCCTTCCATATCTTTTGTTGCAATTTTCCCTATTGCATACCCATCCGTGTGTATATTTACACATGGTGGTTTAATCACACGGTGGGAGAGAGCAACAATCATGCCCCTCCAGTCAAGTACACCAATTCCGGTGCCACCCACAAATGCTTTTGTTTAGTGGTCTGCAAGTGTTGAGGGTCTTGGAATTGATACAACAATGGGTTATTTCATTCAGGCAACTCCTCATCCCCCAATCGCATAGCCCAATCCACACAGTTCTTCCATCATCGTTTGGAAAGTGCAACATGATGTTATCTAGGGTTATGTTGTTATGTAGTACTGAATATTGTTGCAGAGCGTCCACATTGCAAATCAACGCCCACGCTAGTTCAGTGCTGTTGCATCTATATGCCATGATTTGTTTTGCTTCTTCCATCACTTGTGAAGGTGCGTGATAAACAAACTCTCTAATCTTGTCATAATCTTTATTGTTCTGGTCCAAGTGAAACATGGCACCCAAAGTACCTCCATTCCACCACTAGGAATAACACTCCATCGTCGTGTCATTCACTGCAAAGAATTTGATGACTCTTGGATGCTTGCATGGGCAAATCAATGCTTCGATGAACAACTTCTCCCTAGCCTTTTTCAAATCATCAACATGCAAAGATGTTTTGCCCTCTAATTCCATTGTGGTAGGAATATGTTTAGAATTTTGGATGGTAACTCTACACACCCACCCATGCCTTTTTTTTTTGCTGCTGCTTGAATATGTTGTCACCACCACCCCTTGCTCAAGGAACACCACCCCTCTTGTTGCCCCTTGACCTATGACCAAGTTTTGACTCTTTTGAAACCACAAAGCAGAGTGGATATTGCTCAAGGAGAATCCACAGACCGCATTATGCCACCACTTTACCTTCTTGTGCAGCAGCTTCAATGCTGGTTCCTTTGGCTCATCATCCCTTTTGAAGGCTTTAATGTTCTTGGCCACTGAGCGAGGTTGTAGACGTACGTCTGCACTTGATTGTCAAGCCATTTAACAAAGTTCTCTTTCATGCAGTCTTCCAGCCACTTGTCTTTGTGCACCATTGTTGAGAATATGTGCCCCAGCTTCCTCTTCACAAGATCTAATCCATGAATTCCATATGAAATGTATGTCTTGTCTAATTGTGAGATCAAATATTGCTCAAAAAAATTCAACACCACTTCGTGCAATTTCCTTGTTGCAGTTTTGCTTGGCTGATCTTTTGGGCTAGAAGCTCTGTGCCGTTTTTGTTGCTTTTGCTTCTTCCCCTTCAAAGATACCCTAACACCATGAGTGTTGACCCCATTTGGTATAGCTGCCACGCCCTCCGACACGCAATCTATTGATTCTGGGAATATTTGCACAAGTGGATTTCCAATGTTTGTGAACCAGGCATCCACCTTCTCTTTCAAAAAATCTTGCCCGGCCATTGAAATATAAATCAAGTATTAGAAAAAAAGGATTTAGGATTTAAGGATTAAAATTTTTGCAAAACCTCCCCCTCCTTTGCCCAAACGCCTATCTAAGCATCCGCGCTCTCAAGCAAGGATCAAAGTCAATCTAGGACAAGGAAGCATTGTCAGCGCAGGAGAGAATCGTGCAATTGAAACCAAAAGTGACATATAAGAAGGCGATTCTTGTGGACAGGCAATCCGTCCTCTAAAGACGGGCGGGCTGTCTTGGCAATGGACAGGCAAACAAGGCGATGGGGGATTGTCTAGGGGGCAGGTGAGCCGTCCAAGTTCTTGGGCACACCAATGAGACGATGGGCTATTTGTCATGGAGGCCATTTGGGGAATGGATGTGGAAATCGTCTAATGGACGAGGAGGCCATCCATTGGATACCTTGCAAAGATAGTTAGAGCAACCTAAGGTCAGAGTATCCATGAAAATTCACTTTAGATTGCGACTCCAAAGGAATTTGTACACATGTTGCCTTGGTTGCAAGAAATGGCCGGAAGTGGATGGAAAGTTGGAAACCAACATTGGGTCATTTAATTGTCGGAATATTCCTACAGAACTAAACATGCCCATCAATCCCTATGCTCCATTAATCCCTAAATGCCATTAAATAAACACCTTGATATCCCATCCTTTGGCAAGTATTTGAATAAGAGACCACCAAAAGGATCACCATGAACCATGTTTCAATTTCCTCCCAAAAAATTCCCACATCTCACACACCCTAATTGACTGATGGCGTACAAATTTCAAGCCATTTTGACTATTATTGCTATGTGATTTGAATAGGACCCTTGTTATTCCATCTTTGAGCAAATACATGAAATTGTGGACCCTAATGGGGTCACCAAGGAGTGAGCGTCAATTAATTCCACAAAAATTCCCACACTTTGAAGTCCTTTGTTTTATCCAATTTCCCTTGTTTTAGAATTAGTAATAAACCAAAGGAAATAGATCCTAAACCCTAAATCCTATAACCTTTAGGATTTGCATTTTTCATTTCAATACTTAAATGCTTAACAATTTAGTATTTTGACTCATTCTGTACTTCTTTTTACTTACTATTTTTTTCCATTTGCTGTATAAATCCAATTGATTTGAAAATTCTCCCACATATACTAGCATTGATCTCTTACTTGGGAAAAAAGAGCGTAGCTTGGAGTACATCAACTTTTTTGTTATAAGAGTGGTTAAAGGTGCCTGAAATTTTGGGGTGGAATTATTTTTTTATTTTTTATTTTTTGAAGAAAAGTGGGTGTAGTCCTTTAGGGGTTGACATACCTTTTTGTATGGAGTTGTACTTGCCATCCATTAGAACTCAAGACTGTCTAAATGGATGGGCCCATGTCTAGTGGAGATTAGGTTTTCTTTTTTCCTTTTTTAAGAAGTGCCAAGTTGGCAATTTGAACTATTATAATGCTGCTCCATATTTCAACATTCATCCACACATTGGACAGAAAATATCACATTAGCATGTGTTACCTGTCTATAAGTTGGTTTTCATTTACAATTTGGCAACTTCATCTAAGTTTTTTCAAAGTTTGAAGTTATTTGACAATTTCATCCATATATTAGAGTTCATTTTCTATAGGATTGGTGCTAGTCAACAAAAATTAGTTCACTTTTGCCTCAAATTGCTAGATTTGGAAACCTTGCTGGAGACGGAGTGATGGATGGGAGTTTAGAAGGCCATCGCGCTCAATCCATGGGACGTTGATGTTCAATCGTAGCCGTCCAATTGGACGGACCATCCGTTTGCCAAGGCTGCCAATAGGTGGCGTGGGCCATCAAGGAGCAATGATGGCCGTTGATTATGTCAACAAGTCCATCTATACAGGCCGTCAATGGGCCAGGACGGCCTATTATTTATGATTATGAGAACACAAGGCTAATGACAACGCCCTGACCATTGGGACGGGAATCCAAACTTGTGGACGGCTTGCCAAACCTCTGCACGGACCATTGAGGCAACCAACTGTCTCCCGTAGCAGTCAACGGTCCGCCAAACTTGCTGACGGACTCCTTGTAGATGCGCAGCTCATCAATTAATGCGGACAGCTTTTAACTTTTTATAATGGCGGACAAGGCTAGAGACGGCGCCTCAAACCTATTGATGGGTTGCCAAACCTCCGTGGACGCCCTGGTTGTCAATAGAGGGGCGCGTCTGTCCAGATCAATAGTCTAGATTTGGGGTTTTAATGCTGATTTGACCCCAATTACCAACCCAGTTAGCTTGGGTAATTGGGGTGTATAAATTTGTTGAATTCCCTCATAACCGTGCTTCCTCTTTTGAGTTGCTTTGTCTTTGCTTGAGAAAGCCTTGCATTGCAATTCAAGGAGAAGTGTTATACATTTGGCATCTGCTTTGCCAAATTTCAGTTGCCTCCACGCAATAGAAAGCAAAGCAATTTGCCTTTGTATCCTCCTACAAATTGTGGTTTTTTACTATGCAAGTAAATTATATGGCTACTCTAGGCTCCACAGTTCACTTAGGAAATGAAGGTGAACCCCCAAGGAAGAGGAGGGGAAACAGGTTAGAAGTAGATTGGCCTACATTAACAATAAGGAGGTTTTGGCAAAGCTTGGCTACAAGCAGGAGGTTGAACCTTGGACTAGAATGACATGTTGAGCCTACATTGATTGGGCCCACATAAACTGCCATTGGAAATTTACTAGATACAAGATGCATGTGAAGTTGAGCAGAGCTTTAATCAGCAAATGCAAGCACCTTGCGTTCAAGAAGAGGTTGACTAAGGTTTCATTAGCACTTTGGGGGGAGGTCACAAAGAAGGATGCAACGCTCTCACAATGTCAAATGGCATACGCAAAGGTTTTTTTGGGAAAGATATAGATTGGACTACTTACTAGGCCAAAAAACAAAATGGCAGGTTTCCAAATAAACTTTGCTACATTCTTGCAAATGCAAACGTGATATTGGAAGAGGTGGCACATGACATGGAAGACATTCAACCAATTGTGCAAGAGATCCCAGCACAAGTCTTGGTCCAAAATGAAGCAGATTTACATGAAGTGCAAGTTCTAGATGTAAAAGTGGATATTGAGCCACTAGAAGAACATGGAGTTGATGGAACAAATGATGTAGCAAACAAGATTGCTGTGCCAGTAGCAGTGCACAAGAACTGGAACGCAATTGTTGAGTTGCAGCAAGTAGATGTGGGGTTGAACACAATTCATGGAGCAAGGGCCAATGATGAGGAACTCCAACACATGCGCGACTTGGTGATGACACTTTGAGCGGAGAAGGACAAGGCAGTAAGGGCACATGTAGCAGATGTGGAAGTCCATAAAGTAAAGGTGCAGCGTCTCAAGGATGAGAATAACAGGCTAGTTAGAAGCTAAGCCACCCTTTAGCTTACGGAGGACAATTGAGCATGGACAACGTTCCATTGCTAGATGATGTCGTGGCAAGCGCAACATATGCTGCGGACAACAGCCCGGTAGCCGCCACTTGTGCAAATGACTTTGTGGGGCGACTTCTTTCATCATTCTTGCCTCAAACTTTGAGGGCTGAAAGTTCAAATACGGCAGGGGCTGAAACAATCCAAATGGTGCAAAATCTTTGGGGGTTCACATCAGATTTGAATGCCATGCGTGTACATGCAGAGCAAGCAGAAGCAAAGGTTGCAAGTACAAAGGCAAGCATGGAAGAGCTAAACAACTCCATGCACGCCCTAGAACTTTGTTCCAAGGAAGCTGAGGAACATGTTTTGTTACTTAGCACAGCAAACACTGACCTTGGAGAAGAAGTGGACACCCTTCAAGCCTTGAATACAAGGTTGGTCCAGAGGCCTGATAGGAAGAGAATGCTATTGTTGTTGTTGAACATGAAGCTGGCGTGCATCATGTTAGAAAACAAAGCCTAGCAAATGCAGCAATAATTGAAGTGAATTGCTGCAAAATTCAATGATAGAGGTCATCAATATTTTGGCTTGACCTCGTGGCCTTGCATGGAAGAGATGTTCTCCTCCACGTTGGCAACAAACCGCCTAAACGCAAGCATTGATTGGAATGTGGCGCCGGAGTAGCAGTTCCAGTATGACACTATATGATGTAGGTACCTGCGCCCAGGCCAAGAAGGCAAACAGTCCTTATTGTGGCCTAAAGTTTTGGAATTTGTAAATGACAACACGGTATGCAATGTGTGCCTAGATCCTTATGGCCCCAAGGGCAGATGTAGCCTTGGTACATATCTGCATATGTACCATCATGGGTGTCTCCTTGCCTACATGGTGACCAAAAAGAGATGCATTACTTGCAAGGCCCCCTTTCATAGACGACTTTACCAAATGTTTGGCACTCTAAACCACATGCCAATTCATCACAAGCATGACAAAGATAATTTACCAAGAGATTCTTATAGGTCGCATTGGAGGAAGGATTTGTGCTGGATGTGGAAGTGGTCCAGAGACTCATGACATCAATCGGCACAAACCATGCAGCGTGCCATGCAAGGTAAGACTGTTGAGAAGATCACCAGCATCATCAAGGGGGTCATCCTAGAAGGCAAATGTGAGCAACGATTGTATGCAGGTCAACTTGCAGGTGGACATTGGGACAAACGTAGAGACGTCTATTCATCAGAACCCCACCCAAAAGGCATTGTATATGACAACAACGGTGCCGCATTGGGACGAAGAGAAGATATGACATTCAAGGAAGTATCTACCTTCATTATTGACAATACATTCCACAAGGCTCAACTCTTAAGTTCCGTATTCAACCACATCCACAACACGTATGATGTGAGAATAGTTAGGACATTGACCACTTTGCAATCTCACGAAGAGCTAAAAAGGTCTTTTGGAAATGACTTAGACTTAGTAGAACACATTATAGATCTAGGAGATGCCTAGATTCCTAGATGGCTAGTTTATACATTTTTGAAACATTTTTAATACATACCAAAGCACAAGGCATTGTAATACAAGGAGATGAGTAGATAGTTTTTGTTGGAAATGTGTGCAACTAGTCTACATGGATGTAAATATGTGTAGGAATTTGTTCCAAACAAGGATTGAAGAAGGCTTAGCATTTGTTGTTGTACTTGCAAAATTTGGTATGGAATAAAGCATTTACATTTCACTATGTCTTCTCTACATATTGTATAGTGCATTTGTATTATGCTTGCTTGCAAAATAGAACTAGAGTATATTCTTAAACCATAGATCAGTGTATTAAACCCATGGAAATAAACACTTTTGTGAAAGAACCGCATGATGTGATCTAGAGTTACTACACGTATTAGAAGCATTTTACTACATCACTTATTGAACAAACTAGTTTTCTTACTTTCTTCCTAACTCAATAAATTGTAGGTTGTAACATGGTGAACCACACCTCTTTCCTACTTTTTTATAGATGCAAGTGTGGTTGCGCTATGAAAAAATAACTTATCAACTTCATTTTTGAATGCAAATTTAATATTTTTGAAAAGATATATATTAGAAAGGGTGATGATTGCTTGGTACTTGCTAGGACAATCTCACCATCAAGATTATTGTGATTCAATTCCAGTGCAAGGTCATTAACAATGTAAGATTTTGTTCAATGTCAAACATTCTTTTATTTATTGTTTTTTAAAGAATGAAAGTTAAGTTTTTTCTATTTTGGTTTTTTTCCAAAGATTCTCAACTCAATTCCCCACAACTAAAAATTAAACTTCAAAACTCCATGGTGCAAAAAATTTAAGTTAAAAAGGTTCAAAGTCAAATAATCTAGTCGTGCAAGGTGCAGAAAAGCTTGTTTTTTACAATTTAAATGCTAGTATCTTGCAATATGTGCTGTCAAAGTTTTTAAGTTTTGAATGACACATTCTTATACAAGTCTAGTACAAGATCCTACAATGAAATATGCAAGAAGACCAATCTTCAAACTTTTTTACTCTTTGCCATAGAAGTGACAGGTTTGAGTATCTTGTGACAAAATAAAAGCCATGGTCCTTTAGGGCTTAGTACGCTAAAATGGCCTCTAGACTTTTGCAAAAGAAAGATAGTACTAAGATTTACAATACAAGTACATTATAAATCCTCTATTGGACATCTAGACTAACACACGATGTGTTGGTGAAGGCCCATGGGCTGTGCCCAAGAGGTCTGGGGTTCAAACCCTCTACGTTGCAATTCTTTAGAACTTGTTATTTATGCTTATAACTCTTTATTAAGGAATAGAAATTTGAAAAGAATTGGTGGAGGTGAAACTGAAGTATAGTAGCCAACTTTTTTTAGTTTAGAGATTCTTATAAACAAATACTTCAATATGCTGAAATAGCCTCCAAACTTGCAAAAAAATGATGGTACTGTGATTTACAATTCAAGTACAATATTAATTCATTATTGGACATCTAGCCTAGCATGTGGTGTGTTGCTGAAGGCACATAGGCTGGTACCCAAGGGGTCTAGGATTCAAGTCCTCCCGAAGATAGACGACCACAATTGTGGGTGAGGTCTTGTTAATATATACTAGTCCTTGGTTTCAATGCATGGTTCCTATGCAAACTTATCTCGATGTGGTTGAATTTTGCAACCACATCTAGATAAATTTGCATGGGGACCATTTGTCAATACTAAGGAGCTATATATCTTGATAAGATCTTGCCCCCAACCATGAACGTCCATCCATCAATTGCAACTGCCAAGAACTATTATATCAGCACCAACCAAAACATCATGATTTGCAAACTTTTTGTATTTTCTATTCTTTCATCAATATAACTTTTTAATTAAGAATTGAAAAATCTGAAATTTTTTGTTGGAGGCAAAACTAAACTACATTAGCCAACACATTTATTCAAGAAGTTAGGCATGGATTTTACAAGGTGTTGAAGCAGGCCATCCGTTTGGCCATCCAACCAGGGCGTCCATTTGGCCGTCAAACAAGGCTATCCATCTAGCTGTCCATGAAGGCCGTCAAACTAGGCTGTCCATGTGGCTATCCATCTGGCCGTCCATTTGGCCGTCCAACTGAGATGTCCATCTAGCCGTCTGGGCAAGCCGTCCATTTGGTCGTCCATCCGGAGTGTCCAATCAAAGCGTCCATCTAGCTGTCCAAGAAGGCCATCAAACTAAATTGTCCATCTAGCCGTCTGCTCAAGATGTCCATCTAGCCGTCAAACCGGGCTGTCCATCTGGCCATCCATATTGACCGTCAATGTGGAGTCAAGGACTATTGACCCGTCCGTCCATTGAGATTTATCGTCGACTGAAACTGTCCAACGCAAGCGTTGCCACGTTTGACTGCTAGATCTCACATCCGTTGCCGACAAAAACATTCATCCGCATAGTGCACTTTTCATCCACTTTTGTAATTGTGTCAACGGACTTCATCTTGACGGACACCAAGGTTGGATCCCAATGTCTGGATGGACATCTGGACGTCCGGACATGGCGTGATGGGGATAACCCTATCCAAAATTGCTATGTTGCTAAAAAAGGGGGTCTAAAAAAGGGGGTATGATCCTTTAGGGGTAAGAAAAGATTGATAAACTTATGTATAATTGAGGAAAGTTGCTTGAATGTACTGTACATGATCTGCAAAATGATTGCACCCATTGCTCATGGCAATAAAAATGTATATCTTTTATGGATATAAATTGCTTAATGTTCATTGATTTCAATATGCTAAACAGCCATCACGATTTTTTTTCATCCACCTTACACCACCACTTTTCATGCGTGTTAATTTTCATTCATTGGCTCCAATGAATATTATTGATGTATTTCATCTGCATCCTCCATTTTTCAAATGATTACTGCACTTTAGAGACAAATTCTATTGCTTTAGGGATATTTTTTGTTGCCTCAAAACATCCAATCTCAAGTTACAAAAATTTCATTTCTCCTCCTAAACTCTAAAAAGTCTCTTTTATTGCTCACCTCTCATTGCTCACTACTCATCGCTCATTGCTCATAGCTTGTGCTCACAATTTAGAGTTGTTGGACTATGAATAGTGGCTGAATTGGTGTATCAACAATCTTGTTGGGTTTCAAAGAAGGTGAACATGAGCATGGCACATTATTTTGACAAATGCATGTTAGTCAACACATGGTGGCAACCACGTGGTACAATGCAAAGCCTGTCACTTTTCTAAGTACGTCTGCAAATCCTGTTGGAGATGGAGTATTTGCATAAAGGTGGATCACTGGCAATTGTGAACTTGTTCTGACTACACCGCAACAACAAGAGTACCAAAAATATATGAGAGGAGTTGATGTCATTAATCAAATGCAAAGGGACTATACTGTGCAGTTTTGGTCAAGAAAGTGGTGGCACAAGTTGTGGTTCTTTGTGCTTGATTCTTCCCCACAAAATTCATGGGTCTTGTTTTGCAAACATATGAGCGCTCAACATCAGCTCTTGTTAGGTTGGAAGGCATTCCCATCTTGCTATTGCAATGGCTTTCATTGAGCCACAATGGAACTTGCCAAAAACTTGTTCTAAGTTTGGCCAAAATCTAGCAGCTATTCACTATAGCATCTAATACAAGGGTTGCTGGTCTTGACAGTGCGTGGTTTGTAAACAAAGGCAGAGTAGAATTTGTCGGGTGTGTGGAGACGTTTTTATGTGTGACGAGCCGTGTTTCAAAGTTGTCCATAAGTTAAGGAAGTAGGCACTACGGTTGGCTAGGTTCTAAGTCATTGGTGGTTGTGTAGAGTGGCTATTGATGATGGAAGGCAATCAATCTCCAAGTAGCGCCAGCCGCTCAGAGTTGAAGCAACCGCGTTGTTCAAGAAGAATTGCCGCACTCAACGCTTGCTGCCCTTGAGGCGATGCACGTCAATGAAGAGGAATGGGACTTTCTCAACGTTAGATGCAACATACATGTAGAGTTAGAGCAAAGGGCTTGAAGATAGAGACACCTTCAAATAAGCAGTTCTGAGTAGTGATTGAATACACAGGTTAGGAAGCCTGGAATGACGTGCTGCTGATGTTTTAGCAAGGCGAGAAGATGTTCAGGATATAGTAGCTCAATCAAGAACTTTGCATTCCTATTTTGTGCATGGGCAGAAGACATTTAGAAAAACATAGATGTTAGTTATGAATTTGGAGTGGTTGAAACTTTTGTAACAGAACGTGCTTGTAATTTGAAGTTTTATGTTTTGTTTTGTTTTTTGAACAATAGTATTGCAATCAAAGTCTCACTATTATATTCTTCTCATCAAAATCTGATTATTGTGTTAGATCCCTTTTACACAAAGGTTAGAAGCTCATGAATTGTCCATTTCAGGGCTGAAGCTAAATTCCTGGGAGGAGAAACTTCTTGAAATATTTTTCATTAAGTTTGTCTTGAAAGACAAGAGGAATTGACATCTAATTCAAGTTGTTTCTTATTTTTTGAAGCTTTGTTGAATTAGTCATGAACTCTTGAACTTGAAACAGCATAGGGCTCTAAACCCATCCACCTCCTCAAATGTACATTGCATGTTCATTGTTGAAAATTATGAAAAATGACATGCTCAAATAAAGTATATTTGAGGAGGTGGGCAGTTTTAGAGCCTAAATGCAATTAAAGCCTCCTACTTTAGAGTTGAAATGTTATTGCAATTAGCATCATTGCATATTTCAGTGTCATTGCATGTTTGCTATAAATGCACCACACTCTCTCCAAAGCTAGAATAAGGTTCTATTATTGATTAGATCACTAATTGACAATTGCTAAACATGTATACAAATCTTCATAGCTAAACATGCTTATGGATGATCAAATCACTAATTGACAATTGCTAAACAAGTGTACAAATCTTCACAATTAAATATGCTAATGGATTTCTGGATGTGGCCCTCAGCATACACAAATCACTCGGTCCAAAGCTCTACCTAGAAAAATGGGAAAGGTAACGTGGTGTGTGAGGTTTCTGATTTAGCGAAAGAATATCTCGACCAACTGCAAGAGCTTCTAACCATGCAATACCGTTAGCATTCTCATTTCTATTCACAAAATCTTGCATTTGAATTGTAGAACTTTCAAAAGTCTGTTCAAAGCAAAGACATAGGAGTATCTTAACATGCTGTTCATTGCGTCCGGTTTACTGGAAGCATCAAAGGCAAGATACAATTGCAGCAGTTGCTAGCCCAGCAACTCAATCTCTCCTAACTAATTGCTCTTGATTGTCCCAAGATGAAAATCCACGTGTTGGTTCTAAGCAAGTGAAGTGAACCTCTTCAGCCGGTTTGTCTTGCCATGACCTTGCAAAGTGCTGCTCATGTTGTTGCGTTGCAATGGATTGTTATCACTTCCATTGCGCTAAAAATTTGTCAGTGATCTCCTACCTACTGCATGTGCAAACCCCTAATTTCTACAACTTTAATTTGCACCAAGTCCATGGCCGCCTCCTCTGAAAGTGCACCCACCCTTGAAATTTCAACCCTCAGCCAAGGAATTTAGTTACCTTTGATCATTATAAGCTAAAGATCAAAATGGTGAGATCATTCAATTTAGGGCTCAATCACTACGCAAATGAAGCAGCTACTACAATCAACGGTGAAGTGAGCAATAACCAAGCATGTAATTTGTAAATCAATGTTTTGTAAGTTTAATACCCAAACTGCAAGTCAACTGCTGAAATAGAGGGGCGTTGAGGGGTTAAAGTAACGCATTCTAAAAACAAGTGAGCATCAAATTGGTTGTGTTTAAATCTGTGTTAGTAACGGCCATGCAAAAGCATGTTTCATTAGAAATGCAGCTTGTTCAATGTGGGCCATCCTTATTTAGGGCAAGATTATGCCAACCGTGTCCTAACAACTATGGATCAGAAAAATTGCTTGTTTCCCTCAATCATTTACTAATTGTTATTTTTTTTATATGTCCGTTGTACTTGCTCTTTGGGGTCACACATGTTTTACATGTAAGGTTTTTTTTACTTGGGTCCGTCCATATATTACGTACTACCATTTGTTTTTCTATTCATTGAACTGGATGATAAATTCAAGATCTATTTGATAGGTGATGCCTTTGTTTGAATCCCTATTTTTGAGCGTTTTTTTTGCTTATATCACTGCAGGTTTCACTAGTTATGCCGTCTATATGTTATTGAAGGATAGTGAATTGCATAAGGGCATTGTTGTTCTTCTATTTATTACTTGCTATGACACTGAGCATTTGACAGCTTACTCAAGGAATGCACCCCATCAATGATATTTCTGCTCCTAGTAGCCCAAATTTTATAAATTTAGGACTCTGCACTATTACATACATGGATCCTTAGCAAAAGCACTTCATGACTTAAACAATAAATGAACACAACATTAGGATTTACCATCACCCAACAATAAGCAATGAATCAAAAAATATGCAAGTTTTGCTGATTTCCATACCAAAAAGGAAGTCCGCCTCATGTGTCCAAAAAAAATTAAGTACACAGCGCATAAGTTATAATAGGAGTATACAGCAACGCTTCTACAACTTAATCTAGAATTTTTGGCAATGCTGGCTACAATATCACATAGTCAGTCTACAGAGCTTCTCCCAATGTTTTGCATTGCATTTTGCCTCTATTGTTGACGTCTATGCACGCAAGCAACTCTGTTGGAAAAAAAACCATGCTTAAGCAAAGTCAAATGTATTTACTATGAGGAACCAAGGCAATAGCCTGGTATCTATGTTGAAGTATGAAGTAACTAGTGTCCCCAAAGCTACTAACTTCCTAGGATGTGAATTCACCATACGAAACAACTATGTTCCATCTTTTGGCTTCATCTCCGTCTGCTCTTGTTAAACTTTTGCACATTTAGTACACTCTAATGAATAACTAACAAGTAATAACAATTGCAACTGCGCCTAAGAATTTTGAAATTTATCAAATACATAGATCGATCAAAGCATTGAAATGCACCTATATACCATTGTATATCTTGAAGACTTGAAATTCAATTTAGTAACAGATTGTATATGACAAAGGTGATGTAGATGTGATTACTAACTAGATCTCATGACATCTTATAGTTTCTAATTGTCATTTTCCCTTTTGCAACATGCCCAACATATTGTCATCGGATGCTCATCCATCCAATGTGTATTGTTTGGGTTCTGCAGGTACTGCAAATTGTTTAATTATTAATAATTTATGAATTATCAATACATAAAGCACATAGTATACTTTGTAAAAAAAAAGAAATTACAATTGCAGTTAATGACTACATTTTAGTTGTTCATGGCATGATTCTAGGAGGACAACAATAATAATTTAGTTGACCACACTTGCAAAAAAGTGAGAGTGAACTACTCACTTTTGCCAACCACTCAAGAACTACTATAGTCTTTTCATCCATTGCCCCTCTTGATTTTTGGTGAGAACTTGCCTCTTTTGCCCTTCTTTCTTTTTTGTTGGAAAAAATCTTTCTCACTATTCCCAAAGTCTCTATTAACACACATCTGACACACAAATGATTGATTGCTATTTGCTGTATTTTTAGAGCCTTTGGTCAATTTTCAGCAATTGCATGAAATGAGAAATTGATATTTCATAGTGCCACATGTCCTGAGCAATTGTTTTACAATTGTGATTCAATTGTAAAGAAGTTGCTAACCAGTTGCTTGTGTTGTTTTTGTAAAAATGGTTCACCCATAAATTTAGTTATACATTAGTTGTTCTTCAGTTGTCATACAATCAATTTATAGTCAAATTCAAGACATATGAGACTCTTCATTCTCTTTTGACAATATGATACAATTGCAATATATAGTAGGTTGAAAGTGATAGTTGCAATTTGGTTGTACCTAAGTTGACCTCACAACTTATATGCCAACCATGCAGTTGCAAGACAATTGTATCTCAATGGCTCTAGTGGCTTTGTTATCATTGATCAATTGCACCGCAATTCTCACCTAATAAGGGCAAAGTTGTATTTCAATTGCATTCTTGTTGCAACTCAATTGCATCCTAGTTGCAAAAGAGTTGCAAGCTAGTCATAAACATGACTCATTATAGTCATGATTAGGTTGTAGTGTAGTTGCCACAAAGTTGTAATCTCGTTGTACAGTAGTAGCAAACAGGTTGTACATCAATTGCATATTAGTGATTCAATAGTATATTGCAGTAGAAATCCAATTGTACATGAATATGGAGAAATACCTTATACAAGGGCCAGTTACAATGTAGTTGCACACTAGACTTCCCTATTGCTACCTGATTACATTTTAGTACAATTTAAGGTAATATAAAGTATGCGGCCAATCTTCATGTGCTTCACCTTCTAATAAGTTCTTGTCTTTAGCCCTTCTAAATGTCTAAAAAAACCATGTCTAAACATCAAAGATCAATGACAAGCACCATACCTTCAAAGATACAAATAAACCCCTCTAAATTCTTCAAAACACCATCAAACCAGCACCAAAGCTCCATACCAAACAACCTAACTTCAATTATAAAAATCAGCCCATCCAAACTCCTCTAAGAACCCTAAAATCAACACCAAAGCTCAATGGCAAGCAACTTACCTTCAATGAAGCAAATCAACCCTTCTAAACTCCTCCACTGACCCTAAAATCAACACCAAAGCTCATTGTTAAAGAACCTAACTTCAATGATAAAAGTCACTCCTTCTAAATTCTTCTCAACACCCTAAAATGAACACCAAAGCTCATTGTTAAACAACCTAGCTTCAATGATAAAATCCAGCCCTTCTAAACTCCTCTTAACATCCTAAAATGAACACCAAAGCTCATTGTTAAACAACCTAACTTCAATGATAAAATTCAGCCCTTCTACACTCCTAAAACAACTTAACTTCAATGAAGCAAATCAACCATTCTAAACTCCTCTTGACACCTTAAAATCAATATTAAAACTCAATACTAAAACTCAATTCTAAACAACCTCTTAATGCAAATAATCTCATCTAAGCTTTTATACACACCACAAGTGAACACCAATGCCTATGCCAAATTATCTAAGTACAATGATGCAAATCAATCCCTTCTAAACACTCACACACACCACAAATGAATACCAAAGGACATGACAATCAAGCTAATCTCAATGATATAATTCAACCTCTCTCTAAGGGTTTCCAAACACTGTAGCTCTTGTAGACCAGGTGCAAAGTGAGATATGGCCTGCGCTACTTTGAAGAAGTCAATGTTTGGACGTTGGTTAATACATTTGTAATACCACTACAATCTAACTAAAAATCAACTAAATCATCATTCAAGGACAACTGAAAAATGACTACACCACTAATATTCACCTAACGCTGTCCAGCAGTACCCTAGCATTTATTACTTAGGTATTGCATGGCGGCAACAAAGAATGATTGAAATGTCACTCAAAAACAACTGGAAAACATCTATGTGTCTCAGATACAATTGATGTTGTCCAACACTATAACATTTATTGTTGCATGGCAGCAACAACTATGACATGAACTACATTCAAAAAAAAATTGGTTACAATTCCTCACTATGACTTGCAATGGCACTAGTTTAGAAGCAAGCTCAACATTTCTTGCATCCTTGAATAATTTATAAGTATGTTCTCTCCTCTATTGTGCTTGTGGTTTTCAATTGCTAGATTGATTGCAAATCTAGAGACTAAACCTATATCTTGCATTTGACACAAGCAAAAATGAGTATGCAAATTCCACTAAAAAAATAGCACAAATAGTGGAGGAACTGTAGAAGAGAGACACACTTATTCAAAATTATATTGCTATTGTTCACACAAATTTGCTTATAGGCAAGAAAAAGACAACAAAGACAAGTAAGATGTCTCACATATCTAGAAATCAAGAACAACTAACTTCTTGAGTTGTATAATTGTCAATTTTACTACTACCATACTATTGTTAGTTGTATAGCAATTGTATGTCAATTGTCATGCAATTAGTTATATTTGACAAGTCATATTGTAGTGAGGTATGAGTTGTTTTATAGTCACACTACAATTGTACTTCATAGATCAAAACCAACAACACTATAAGTCTGAATTGAATACAAACTCAAGAATTGTTGGTCCCTATCTATGTGTAAATAGAACATGGAAGTCAATGAACTGCCCATTCTTATTACGCATAAAGTATGCTTTAGGGACAAAATTAAGGCAGTGGACTAGAGAAATAAAAAGAGCATTGCTCTTCTACACGGAGCACTTCCACTAACTTTACTATGTGTGCAGAGGGAAGAAGAAGTGCCTATTGAGAATAGTGAAGAAACAACCAAGTGATCACAGTAAAGCACTCAAATTTAGGGTTTGGAGGGAATTGGGTGAATAAAATGCCTCCACCAATGACTGGGAAGATGTGCTACAAAGACTTGTTGTATTGACAGAGGTCAAAGTAGAGTGTACAGTTAATTCTTTTGGGAACATTATGTATCAATGCAGCAAAATGACATTTTGAGAATTCTTTTTGCTTTGTACAATCACAAATTGCAATCATTTTTTGAAATTTGAAGTATCAACTTATAACTTTAGTCGCCATTGCACAAATATGGTTTAGCTCTTACTTGTTGTCACAAGTAAATTAATTGCAGTTGCCAGGTAGTTGTATATTTATAAAGCATTGACAATGAAAAATTACAATTATTTTGCATCCATATATAATGTACATGTATACACACACAATTTTGTCTCATAAACATCTTCAAAACTTCCAAAATTCCCTAAATGCAAATTTCAATGATAAGGTCATCATGATTGAATTCATTGAAAAATTCATCAATATTGAGTTTCACTTTGTGGTAAATAAGCATATCCTCATGTTCAAATATATAGATTTATGGGAAATTATCAAAAGTACTTCCACATACTTTAATAATACCAAACAATCCCCTATATAGTTTGAAATAACCAAAAAGCCTTGAGATTTGTGAGGAATGTCAATTGTACTCCATCTTATCTTTCAAATTATCATTGATGCCCCTTCTTTGTTTTTGGCTTTTTCTTCCAAATTAATTACAAAACATCAAAGTGGTAACAAACATACAATGTAATCACTACAAATCAACAATAGCACAATTACTTTGACCACAATATACTTACATCAACTACATGCAATCATCATGTACGTAGCTTAAATACTTTTCTTTGAAGTCTTGACTTGTATTCAATTCATATTATTATTTTTGATTTTCCATTGTCATCCTTGTGATTACAACATTTGCAAAATGAGGTACAATACAAATCATTGTAATTGTTTTAATTCAAATAATTTAATGGATTATTTGATGTTTTTTAAAAAGTGAGTGTCTTCAAGTACTATAAATAAAACTAAAATTCCTACACAAAGCTAGGGGCATTTTTGAAATTTCAAATACTGCATGGCTATATTTAACAATAAAAAAAATGGTGTGTGTAATATTCATGATCTCCTCTCTACTTTGAATTGTATGAGTGACATACCATAATTTATTACCATAAGGTTTGAAATACCAAATCAAATATTTTTATTCATGAAATCATAAATTACAAAACTTATTGTGGACCACAATTCTTCTTTGGGAGCATGTTCTTCAAGGTTTATGAGCATAAATTATTATTATTTGTCAGCACTTCAAGGTTTCTTTAAGAAAGTAAAGAATCAATTGGTGTTGTGGGGCCTAATTTTAATAGATTTGTGCACCTTGCCACTCAAGACAAATCCTCTAAGCAATAAATCTGAAAATGACATTTCAGAAATTTAGACCGTACTTAGATGCCCACAACCCTACTTGTTTTTTTTGGAGAGAACAAATCTTCAGGGACTAATTTATTTTGATAATGCTCATTCCTAATGATCACCACTTCAATATTTGGTAAATAAGGTGTCTAGCACTATATATATTCATTCATGTACAAGGAACACATAGTTCATTATAATTTCTATTGAAACTTTACAATGTAGAAAAAAACCTTCATACATTTAAGTTTGTAGAACCACATATATAGCTCTACCATAAAGTTGTAGTCCTTAATTTCATGCAACAACAACGTTGCCATATTGTACTCGTTACATCCTACTATATCATATGTACCCACTCTCTATTCATTTGTAGCATTGTTGTGGTTTGCAATGTACATCCATCGTTTGTCCTAGTGCCATACGTGTTTGTATTTCTCCCGTAAATCAAGTTTTTGCCTTTCACATGATATGCTCTCTTCATAATTTGTTCCCAATTGTTTCAAAGAATGAAGCTGCTCTTTCAAATCTACTACCTCCATTGTAGCTATATGATGATTCACCTTCGTATATGCAACGTCCAAATGCAAACCCCGGTCAATGTTGGCATGGTCCTTAAATTATTTAAGGTTATTTAATCGCGATTGTGCTACCTCCATAATTTTCTGCTCCCCCATTCCAAGATTCTCTTCCATCTTGCAATCATCCATAATTTTCTGTAGACGTTCATCTACTCCAAGGGTGACATTTGAGCTTAAGGCCCCTTCTTGACTATCTTGAACTTGTTGCAAAATTGATCTCACTCATCCAGCTGCTTTTGCTAGACCTCCAAATGAATTGCTCCAATTGCAATTAGAGCTTCAAGGGTTTCAACAACCTTAGAGTCAACTCTACTCCATTTGCTTTTGGAGAAATTGACACTCCAGTTCTGTATCCTCCTAGTCTTTCAAAAACTTTTTTGCGTTGATTAATAATACCTTCTTCTTTGATGAGTAATGTTGGGTGAAATATTTTCTCTCTCCAATCTGTTCTCTACATTCTCATGCATTCATGCATCTTCATCTCCATGTGCTTTGTCTAGATTTCCTTCATGCCCTTGCACTTGATCGACTACCTCAAGTCACATCTCACACATGCTCATTCATAATATAGCATTCTCCTTCCATTTCAAATTTTAATTGGTTTATACCACCTTCTCCTCTAGGCATAACATTAGCCGTATAATTGTTGTTCATCTTTATGATTCAATGTTTTGTATATACTAGGAGGAGCGCCCATTTTTTGAAATGCCAATTTAAATGCGACAGCCTATTTTCCAAGATGTCTCTTTTGTAAAAGTGGATATCCAAAACTTTTGTTAAGATTGATAGTCGAAAAATACCTCCAAATTTTTATTAACGTTATCCCATTTTTTGAAAACCTCAAAGCAAATGCGTAGTACTAGGGTAAAAAACTACTTTGCATGGTAATCCAAGCAATGCCACATCAGCACATTTCTCATCCTCTCAACGAATTTTTCATTCATTCATTGGCTGATGTGGCGCTTGACATTGACCGCCAAGATATAGTAAATGTGCAGAAGAAAACCTAACATGCCATATATAAAAATCAAATATTCCTCCTTTTTGGATGAAGTCTACTAATCGCCAGTTTGTCTGTTCATATACTGACAGATTTCTCTAGATATCACTTGCGTTTCTTCATACATATTCTCACCAATTTCTTAACATGCAGATTATGTTCCTGACATTGTAAATGTTTTCTCCCTAGTCAAAGTCCATGTTTTTGGGAAGTCAACTGCATGTGTGCATCCGCTTTTTACAGTGTAAGATGTTGGAACATTGTGCTTACAGGGTCTCTGAGACCTTGCAAACAACAATGACAATGTCTGTCGAGATGTGCGCATTGTATAGTATAGCTTGTGTTTGTCTAAAATTTTTGTTCCCTTACACATCTGTTATGACATACAATGTTGCACAACACATTTGCATTGACTAGTGGCTACTTCCGACTTCATATTCCTCAAAGTTTTCTCTTGAGACAAAGGTTTCTTCGGACATACATTCATTCACAATAGTTGTTTTGACCATAAGTACCCCTTGTCTGATGTCCAAGGTAGCAATACATTCGCAAGGAAATGTCAACTCTTCGCGTCCTCACAATCATAGTGCTATTTTTTCAAACGCCCCATGAAACATGCTAACCTAGTTAGACTCTAACCAACATAATAGCGCTCATATTATGTCTCATTTGATACATATGATTTGCTTCAGAAGTGGCGTCCTACCGGATGCCATTGACATTTGTGCACAAAACTATTCTTTCCAACATGTCTTCACATCCACGTTTACGTTGATGCATTGTATTTTACAACACACGATATACAAAGCCATCGTCGAATACAATGTCCTTAATGACAATCACCCATTGCTAAAATCACATCAAGTATATGCAATAGGATAGTCCAAAATACACTCTTCTGTCTACACTGTTGTTTTGTAAGCTCATTCATAACAACATAATTTCTCTGAGGGTGCAACTCACACATCATTTGCATCATTCTATTGTTCTGCAATAACATTAGTCCATCTTCAACAATGTTGAAAGGGACGTCATTTTGAACACATCTTCATCTATTATACAACATTCCAAACCATACATTTGCCCATTCACATTCTCACCATTCATCTGCAAACACGTCTACTAACATCAATTACACATTACACAATAAAACCTTTAAAATTGACTATGTATATGTAAAACATAACATTCAAGTGTCACTCATGTATGTCACCAATGCTTCCTCTTCTACAACATACTTCACATAGAACTACACAATTGCTTCATGCAATTATTTTGAATTATACGTGCTATTAACTATGCACAACACTGACACGCACAACACTCATAAATAGACGTGCCCCATGGGAACAGAATGTATGTATTACGTAAAAAATATTTCTACATGTGGCAACTTGTACTGGTAAAATCTTCCACCTCTTACCACAACATCAATTCCTTTGCAACAAGACTTGAAATTCTTTGTCCTTTGCTCCTTTCATACCAACACATATGCACTACCCAATCACGTGTTACCTGCATCAAAAATAAAAACCTTGTCAAGTCTATTTCTATAATGAGAAGACTACACGCTAAAACCCATAACTATGTTTGCTTATAAATTCCTTAATTACATCAAATACATTGAAGTGTACGTAACATTACATCACAAATCTAGATGGCATACTAGCATACACATTTGCCATTTACAAAAATGCATGCTCTTATATAACTTCTGATTTCTCCTTCAACTCTTCCTTCACATTCCTTGGTTTCACACTATGCTTGAAAATCAGATATGTGAACCATACATGCATCCCCTCCTACTCATGACTTCATCCAGTTATTTAGGGTTTGTCAATGGAGGGGCCACTCCAATATGATATGTGAAAGTGGTAACAAACTGTTGCTTCATCTTTTAATGCATGAATCCTTGCCCAACAGGCACATGATGTACAAGACACCTACCTTACTCACCATGTTGTTTGTGCAAAGTGCATTCAATAATGAACCTCCCTTCACTCATATTCCAATACACAATATCACATGTCTACTGAATCCATCACATCACAAATTACATGTGCGTTTCAAAGCACTTCATGTGTTTCACTAACCTCCTTATAGCAATTGACATTTGTTTTTTTTGGCTGCATCTGCTTGTGTAGATGCTCCAGCTTGACCTATCCTGCCTCCTTTGCTATGTTTAGGTAGCCCAGCAGGCCTAACAGTTGGAGAGTTTGTAGCGGTTGGGGTGGTGGATGCTCTTTGTGCAGTGCCTTCCACTGCTTGCAAGGAATCCACATTGCGTGGCAAGTTCCATGTTGGCAAGGTTGGTTTGGGGGGGTCCCTTTTATTGAGTACAAATCCTCTGTCTCCTTCTCTTGTGCCATCACATACTTAACTCAAAATCAGAAAATTCATGTACCATTTGAAACCATGTGAGTACAAAGCGGACATGGTATATATGAAGGCGCATTGGCAGCTTAGAGTTTTTGGTCTATTTCAAAAACATCACAATGCGTTCAAAATTAATTCTTTAAGTGCAAATTGAATACTCAAGCACATTTGTTAAGAAGATTTCTTTATATCCTGTACACCAACATGTGATCTATAATATACATGAGACATTGAATGCGTTCAATGTGCTTGGAGGACCAAATTTTTGAAACGTCCACAACGTCATCTGACATAACATTGCATAACTATTGTGGATAAGACTATAATGTTGTTAGGTATGTTTAAAGGAACAGATGCACGTACGACTGGACATCTGTGGATTGTACAGCACGTGTTCTTATCATTACATACAAGTCAGATTCACATACCTGATTGTCCAAGCTTGGGTCCTTGTTGACCACATCTATATTCACTGGCACTTGCATATCCAAAACTACATTTTGCTTGTCTTCCAAAGTCACAACGGGTTCTTTCTCTACATCCTTTATTCTTGTGCGGCCTATGGCCTCCAACTAATTCTCGACATCACCTCCCTTTGCATCCGCTGCTTCAGTATCCAACCCTATAGCTCCCTTTCCTCCACCTTGGAATTCCTCCTCCACCAAGTCTTTCTTTGCCTCCTCTTCCTTGCAATCATTCAACACCCCAAATATGTCTTCAAAAGGGGCATCCTCAACAAAGTCCACCACGCCATTTGGGTGACAATTATTTTTGGTCACCATAGAAATCATGAACTCAGTCATCATCTGCTGCATACACTTCTGCAATTGCCATTGAGACGCCTCAAAGCTTGCAATGAGCCGTGACACTAAACCTTCCATGCTCGTCAAGCTCTCGCCAAAGTCCTCGATGTCTTTGGCTTGATTGGCTTGAGATCAATGCCTCTCCTCTTGGATGCATTTGTACTCTCTTACAGCCTCCTCCTTGATTTCTGACTTGTAAGGTGCAGGTCCATGTAGAATACTCTGAAACATCTAGAAACATATGAGTCAGTATTGCAGTTGTTTAAATACTAGTGTCACAAAGTATTCAAAATTTGAAGAAAGTCTAAGCAAATGTTCTACAAGACATAAGTCACAAGAGAATAAAAAAAGTATCCGCTTCAAAGCGACATAACTAACATGTACATGAACATTACAGAGTGAAACACATACTTCGAATGTTCAACTTCAATAACTACAACGTACAATAGAAATTGCATTCAACGCTTTGCAATACCATTATTTTCATGTGGCTAAATACAAATGAAAGAGGCAATAAAGATATTGGACCAATTTCACAAGCGCTGCGTTGCGCAAATTGTTGAATTGCGCTTTCTTGGATCCCTTTCCCTTTGATATGGACTACACCGGCTCAGACTGCCATTATGCTTGCTCGGTAGTGCAAAGAGAGCTTAAAGTCTCCCACTACTCCTCCGTAACTTTTGGAGGTTTTAGCTCCCCCCTATCAATAAGTGTGTTCAATTTCCACCTAGAATTTATAAGAACCTTTGTGATTCTAGGGCTGAACCACTTCTTTGACACTTTCCTCCCCTTCCATTTCCCTTCCCTTGTACTATCCACTCTGCAAGTACATATTAGAGAAGACATTAACAACATTTGTACAGACACCATTCACAATGGTGTACATTAAAGAATCATGGACAACTTTTGTGAAATCGTTCACGTAGACGTTCAACAATTCTCTGCGTAGCATTACTGTTGGCACATAACACTGTGTCCAAAAAAGCAACTGACATACCTCCAGTCTCCTTTTTTGGCTGTTCAATATTGTGTTCACATTCACATATAGGACATTACTACGATACACATAGCATTCACTACACATAACATCTTATCAAATGACTATAACATTACAAGAATTTTGTATTTCTTCCTCAATCCTTCACTGTTTTAATGTATTTCTCACATACAAAACACTTTAGTATTTCCCTCCACCATTACATTTGTACCTGAGTACAACCGCTTGAAGAACCATTTTCTGTCCTCCAAAGGCTGCGATTCCCAATTACATGTGGAATCTAGATCTTTGGCCAACAATTTCACGTCCGCCTCCAAAGTGGGCACCATGATCCCATACGGATTGCCATGTCCATCAACCAATATAGATTTCTTTAGCTCTTTGTTGCCACAGCGGTGCTTGCTGGAAGACCCCTCCCCAATGCGAAGCTTTTGGGGGCGTTTGTCTTCAAGTGGGTCCAAATCCGACTCATTGTCCTTTGTATTATTGCTGTCCTCTACATACTGAGAGGAATCAGAGGACGGGCTACAAAATCTCAAACATCACAAAATGCAATAACATCCTTGGTAATATAATGTGCATATCCATCTTTTCTTGTTAAATACATTTGATACATGATACAATGGCCCTAGTACGGATGTAAGTTCCTGAATACGTCTGGACAAATGTGTCATTTATATTGATGTTTATTTCAATGACTTATAATCTAATATTTCAACGTCATGAACTATTACACATGTCCAGCTCATGTATTGATTCACATTGTGGACTTTGATTACAACTAATAGTCCTTGTATATTTTTATATACTATTAGAAAAACAAATAGCATACAATATAAGAGTTTCCCATTGACGTCAATTAAAAAATGGGACAAAAATGATTTTTTGGAGATTCATCTTTGCCATTGCTAGTACAAACCATCTATATTTTCAATCATCACTTTCAATAGTAAGGCAACATACCATAATGTGGATTTTAATAACACTTCCTTACAGAATTATTGAAAAACAAATTCTCTAGAACACAAAGTACCAAATTCTGCACATGACAATACTCTACATATGCATTCAACTTAACATGATAGGCCATTTTATGAAAACTAAGTGCTACATACTCACTAAATTGAGCAAAAACCAACATTATACTTGATATTGAAAGTTTGGCATAGTTCTTCTTAAACATATACTGTAAAAAAAACCAAAACAGTAACAATCGACATTACTTGATGTGTTTTGTGTGATATAAAAAAGGAAGGCAAGCAAGTAGCCCATGTACCTATCACTCTCATGTGTCCCTCGGACATGCTTCTAGCGCTTGTTTGTCTTGCCGTTCATGCCGTCTCCTCCTCTCTTCTCTTTCTTAACCAGAACCTTCTATTTTCCTTTACTGCCAAAGGCTGGTTCTTTGTCTCTTTTTGCGTTTGACTTCTTCTCTTCTCTCTTGTGACCTCTATGCGGCTCATCTTGAAAGATATTATTGTCAGAACTATTGCTAGAGTCGCTAATATCAACACAATGAGCAGGAGAACGCTGCCTCCTTTTGCTGTTACCCTTCACCATCCTTGAACGTCAACATTGCCACTGGTGGAATGTTCTATTACTCTTTTGGTTTTGAAGAGGGGCAAATGTTAGACATGTTCACTTCGAGTAGGTACACAATCACCAATCTTAAACAATTCTACTATACATCAATGCCTAGTGAAAACCTCTGCAAATTTAAGTCAATTAACATCAAATATGACATACCAAACATTGAACATGACACCTACAAATGTTTTTCAATGTTTCCTAAAACATGGGATCCAATTATTTGCACTGAACTGGTTGGAAATTGGAGATCTTCTACTCATCTGAGCATATATAGGAACTTACAAGTAGATCCTTCTGAGTTGCGTTTGCTCTAGAATCAAGATCTTCTGTATCTAGTGCCACACAAACCTCCTTCTCGGAGCGTACACGTCGTTCCCTTAGTTACATTGACAAATGCAAGACCCATGATTTCCCCACTTCACCAGAAATTGTGACGCCCAAAGATTCACTGTCGTTTGGACATTAAATTGTGGTTCTACTTTGAACACTCACAATCTTTGATTGACTTCCTTGTACTGACTCAAATGCTACATTCACCAATGCAGTTACATCTGCAGGGCCAAGTGGTTTGTCGACAATGCCTCCAATGTCCTTTGTGCTAAACAGCAAAGATCTCAAGAGGTGGTTCTACTCCCCATGACAAAAACCACAAATGCTTTGATTACTCAAGAACCAAATTTCAAAAGCAAACTGTAGCTCAAGACGCGTCCAACAACAAACCCCAAATGCAATGGCCTCAAAAAACACTTTGCAAAACACAATGCGTTGAAAGCAATGGCAACTAATTATCTTTGAAAATAAAGGAACCCTAACTTTGCGTGAACATGTTACCATGCGTAGGGGGTCTCCTATCCCCAATGTAGGGGTAACCTCTGTCTTGTGCATGCAAAAAAAATTCCCAATCCATCTAGTCGCCAACGGGCAACTGACATCCACTGCACATCAAAGTTCTTGGAATGCCACTCCAATTGTTCCTTGCCCTTGCGCCAATGCTCCTTGCAAAGCTCCCAACATTTTTGCTCTTTGTATGCGTAGTTGCTGGAGCGTACTCTTCTGCAATTTCTGTCTTCTACTACTGAAAGTATCAGATGATGGATTTGCGATGGCAAAAAGAACAGAATGTAACATTGTCCAATCCTGTACCTGCGCCTGAGCACAATCAACACCGGCAAAGGAAGCCAAAAACCCTACTCTCCAAACAAAATTTTCAAATGCTTCTATTGCCAAAGCAAAGACTTCAAACCCCCCATCGACCTCCTCTTGTATGCTCTTCCTATTCCTTCTATTGTGACACTCATTGTTTGCAACGTTTGTGTGATCCATTCTCTATACTAGTAGTATTGCACTTTGACGTCGCATTTACAAGATTAGGGTTTGTGGACTTGCATGATGTTCATATGGGTTTGTGAACGTGTGAGTGAAGCTCCACAACCACTGATCACCCAGTGTCACGTCTGACACGTGGAGTAATCAATTTGTTTGTGTCCATATTCAATGTTGATATTGTTGGAAATGACAACCATGACGTCCTGTGAGACATGCAAATAAACATTTTGGTGACTAAACATAGTAACTTGACATAATGTGACGTTCCAAGTGTCAAATTGAACATTTCATGGAACGGAGAAGCCAAAATAAAAAATCCTTCGTCAAGTAAAATGTCATTGATGAAGCAATTGTTGCTAGTAATGCATACTATGAATTTACTTAGATTGCTATCGCTAGCTGAGACGGTGTTCATAAAGGAGGTTGTTCACGATGTGTAGGTGAGTAGACAAGTATTATAGGTCTAGCCAGTTTTAATGTGACATGTTGAAAAAGCTTGATCTCAGGCATTTGCCAATGAGCATTTATGAATAATTATTAAACATTCATTGTCATGCCTTCAGATTGATAATATGTAGGCCATCGCTTAGAAATGCTACAAGTTGATAACTAAAGGAGCTACAAGTATTTCATTACTATAGGAAAATTAATATGTCAATGCTATGTAGTAATGAGAGTGAATGACTATAGAGATGGTGACTTCTTTACTGCCCGAACATTTTTGATGTTTCCATTGCAGAAGTAGGGTATAATAGAGAAGTAACATGTCATGTCATGTATGGCAAGATTACATCTATAAAAATTGACATACATCGTAATTGGCAGTGTTAGTAAAGTAATTATTTAATTAAAAACATAACTCCAATAAAATTTTATTTACTAAGAACTGTTAGTTCTTGTGTCCTCAATGAAATATTGATTTATATATTTCAATAATGAGTTTGAACTTTGAAGTTCTTGCGTGTCACGTAAAGACCATGTACATGTGTAGTAGAAGAGGTTGTTTGATACTATAATACTTCATGATATAATATGCACTACTTACAACCTGGGACACCTTCACTCTCAGGCCTCAGCATAAACAATATTGAATATGTGTTTGGAATTTCAAATTTCCATGATTTTAAATTTTCTTATATGGTCTACCTACACTTCCCTTCATAGTTCTACTCTATATGTCACTATAATCCATGGAAGTTGTAACGTAATGTCAAAAGGGTGTTATTCATTACAGTGATCACACCTAAGATGCACCGTCTATATCATATTAGTACGTGTGACCAAATATTCCTATATAATTGTAAAATTTAAGAAGTTTCCTATTTGGTTGGAATGTCACATATGCCAATTGAGTTATTTACTTGTGCAATTGCTGCAAGAAATATTTGAGTCTTCACCTCTGGTACTGCTGGAGTGAATGTGCATGCCATATTACAACTTACAAGCCATTGTGCCTCAAAGAAAAGTACATTTGTGGTTAGTATTCATTCCTAAACCCTATAACATTGCTAGTACGTGTAGGAATATAATAAAATAGAAATTGCAATGAATGTTTCAATTCGCATGTTTGATGTTTGTTGACACATGCGGTATCCATAATGACGTGCATGCAAAGATATTAGGTAACAACAATGTTCATAAACCATGTTTCATGTGTTAGAGAGTTTGTACTATGGACATGAACGTCATGTCATGGTCAGATGTTTAATCCTTAAATCTTTATTTCCCTAAACATAGCGTAAGTCCAATTTCTTTTTGAAAATCCGTAGAGAACACTTCTCAAAATGCCCGTTCCATAATCCGCAATAACAGTCAATCTTGCTAATTGAATCACGTTATTTTAGGTAATTCTTGAGCAATTAAGTGGTAGTGGAAGGACGATAATCCTTAGAGGATTGCAACCATGGGAGAGCGCAACAATTCATATGAGGAATATCTCTTTCAGCAGTATGACTTAGAGCATGAGGAGTATTTGGAGAAATTGGTGCACTTGTATAGCAAGCACAAGTTTTACTACAAAAACGGTCTCTTGTCTTCAATGGACTTCATCCTTGAGAATGCAAAGGATGTTTACAGGAAAAATCTACATACTATGTCTTTACACTATGACAAGTTTTATCCATTTGATACCTATGAGATAGAGTACAATAACTGGCTGTATGATGAGATAATTAGTACTAGGTCAAAGGTAGAGGTAGAGGAGAGTCTACCTAGTCATAACTTTTTTGATTATTGATTGGGTATATTATTCCTCAAGAAGCAATATTGTCAATTGCAATGTGAAAGGTCACTGAAATTATGTACTGCCCATACATTTTTCCAGTACTCCATGATGTAATGCCCTTTGATTATGAAATAAATTTGACCTTGTTTAAGATGTTTCAGAAGATACTCAGCATTGTATGTGACATGAATTATGTATGAGGACATTGAATTTGCTGTTTGGTGGAAGCATGAACATGTTCATAAATGTGTTTGTTTTGGTGCATGACATCTTCAAACAATAGTCATGGTGATACATTTTTGCATACCACTGCTGGTTTTTGTATTGAATAGGTAGTTCTATTCAATGTTTGTTATTAGATTGATTTCCATAAGACATGTGTTGCGATTCTCAAGATGCAATAAAGTTTAGGAGGAAATGAGATTCCAGAATGCAGTATATACTGCCACTATTTCATTATGCCAAGGTTCGGTGCCAGAGTTCATGTTGGAATTGATGGGCAAGCATTGCACCATATCCTATTAGGAGACCTAATCTTCTAGACCAAACTTTGTGTTGCAACAAAGAACAACTATACGGCTTACCCATGCCCATGTAAGAATTGTCATAGAGGGCAACGTAAGTTTATTCCTGTCATTAGAGAACACCGTGCCATAGTGGAAAGAGATCTTTTCTTGACCAAGTCAATGATAGGTGGAGATCCACCAAATGGATATCCAATGCACAGCATCTGGGTGGAGGATATTGAGTATGACAATGACGTCATTGATGACAATTCAATTAATAGGGAGGACGCTAATATGAACGACGGTGGTGTAGGAGACGGTGAATTTGATACGGATGAAAGACATGATTTAGACATGCGGGAGAACAATTTAGATGTGGAACACAACGTTCAAAGGAAAGTCATGGATGTCTTTGATCGAGTGGACGAGCTGCATCAGCAAAGCATGAGTGAGTCAAACAAATCAAATACTAAAGACCATGAAGAGGAGATGGTCCATGGGTTGCAAGACTTGTACGATTTAGCGACATTGCCATTATTTGAAGGCTCAAAGACTAGTATTATCTTAGCTATGATTGTGCTCATGAATATGTGTGTTGTGTTTGGCGTGAGCAACAAATTTGCTGATGAATTGTTCAGGTACTTGGCAACAAATATGCTACCAAAACAGAACAAGTTACCAAACACACATTATAAGGCAAAGAAGACAATCAACAAGTTAGCTCTGGATTATGTCAACATTCATGCTTGTACCAATGGATGTGTACTAGATAAAGGAGAGTATGCAGAGATGGTGGAATGTCCAAAATGTTCAAAGTCACGTTGGATGGAAGGTACTGCATCTATTCCTTGTAAAGTGATTAGGCACTTTCCTTTAATACCAAGGTTGAAACGGATGTGGATGTCCCTGGAAATTGCTAGCATGCTCACATGGTACTTGAAGCATGTCAACACAGATGGAATACCGTGATCTGTGGTGGACAGCCTGACATGGAAGCATGTCAATACAAATGCAACGTTTGACAACTTTGATGTCAAAAAAAGGAACATGAGATTTGCGTTGGCATTGGATGGCTTGAATCCTTTCAAATTGAGCAACACTAACTGGTCAACATGGCCAGTGCTGATCTTGATATGCAATTTGGAGCCATGGTTTGTGACAAAGAAATTCTTCATTTTTCTTTACATTCTCATATCAGGCAAACAATCTCCAACATCTAAAAACATTGATGTCTTTATAAGGCCCTTGTTGAAAGAATTGTAGATTTTATGGCATGGTGTTCCAGCTCTAGAATTCTCTCAGCATGAGGGGTTGAGAAGATTCAACTTACATGGCCTCCTTTTGTAGACAACATCTGATTTCCCAGCGTATGGCCTAATATCTAGATTTTGTTGCAAAGGATATAGAGGACGTCCTTGTTGTGGTCTTGATACTGAGTCTAGGATGGCTGGGACCGGGGATTATTACCTGACAAAACAACAATGGGAAACAAGATAGTATATGGCGGAATACGTAGATACCTTTCTTGGCAGCATCCTTACCAAAAAAATCAAGGTTTCAATGGGCAGTTTGAGAATAGAGGAAAACCAAGTGAGGTATTAGAGGAAGATGTGGTTTTGTACGCAGCAAGGTGCAAGTCATACTTGGATACGGGAGGAAGGGAAGATGCAAGGGAGGATCCAATGCATGTAACAAGGGTGAAACGGTTAAGTGCGCTATTTGAGCTTCCATATTGGTAGGTACATGCACATCTCAATGTTTTCCATATACTTTTTTTGAAGGCTTTATTTGGAATGAATGACAACCTTGGCAATCGACAAGACATGCAAGATTTGCAGATGCGGAATGAGACATGGTTACAAACACTTGGACGCCATGGCAAACATTTTCTTTTACCCCATGCCCCATATTTATTGAAACCAAAAGAACAAAGGGAGTTTGTGCAAGTAGTGTCTAGCATACGAACACCTACAAATTATGTGGGCTACATCCACAAACGGCTAAAAGATGGAAAACTATAGTACATGAAGACACACAATTATCATGTTTTCATGCAGCACGTATTCATTGTTGGCAAAAATAGTACATCCTCATTATATGTTATTGACTTCAAAGTACAATCTTAGTAAGTTCAATAGATAATGACACCAACAATTGCAATATTCAACAGATGAATGGATATTGTGTATGACATACCCAAGATGTAATCTAATACATGGAGAGAGTTCTGAAACATACTACAATGTATTTGCATAAATATTATCATTCGGATGATAGAGTTTATAGATTTGATCACTAAAAGTAGTGTCTAATTTTACTCTGAAAATAATATTTGTTGACAAACACAGTAAACTATATTTAATAAGATGTCTCTATGTTTGGTATCATGTTTGAATAGTATAGTCATATTAACGTTGATGTTGTGCAAATATTGCGAATTGCTATTCTAAACATTTTGAAAGACAGCATTTGTGAAGCAATCATAAAAATGTGTCGTGTCTTTCAAAGAGTGTGTGAGAAAAAAGTGCCCAAAGATAGCAAAGAGGAGCTCATGTGAAATGTTATAGTGGCAACTTATGCGTTTGAAAAGGAATTCCCGCCTACTTTTTTGAACATCATGACACATCTTTCTATGCATTTAGTGGAGTAGTTGTTTTTCTGTGGACTCGTGCATTACAAGTGGATGTACCCGATTGAGAGGTATTTGAAAACCCTAAAAGACCATGTGAGAACCTACGCTCATCCAGAAGGGAGCATAGCTTGAAGGTTATTGCATGGAAGATAGTTTGGGGTTTTGTACTAAGTACCTTAAAAGGTACACAGCGACGACACATTGCATGTGGGACACAGATGAGGATGCAACAATGAATGATGAAGTGCTCAAGCCAAACAAGAAGACTAAGCAAAAGTTATATGATTCTGTGCGTGGATTTGCACATTCTTTGTACTTGACAATGCCCCATGTTTGGAACCTTAAAGAGAGTGAGTGCTCCATACTCTTCTTTCTTATGTTAATTGCAATTCTTACTTAAGTATTCATATTGAATTTTGGATATTTCACACATTTTTTGGGGCATTTTTTATTATTGCTAAATGTTTGCATTGATGTTTTTGAAATTGCAAGAGCTGTTTATAGTCAATGTATATGTTGTTTGTTATATCTAGAGGAACACACATACGTGGTAGTAGACATTGTATGGTATGCTGGATTTAGCATGTGGGTATCTCTCTTAATTTGAGTGGCAAAAATAGAACATGTAAAATGTTTTTAACAATTTGCTCATTGTGACAGGGAGTACATTGTAGCAAAGGGAAAACGATGGCAGGAGCAAGACATTTTTTGTAGGGAGGAAGCACGTGGGCAAGCATTTGCACATCCAAGATACCCTGATGACTTAGGTGAGTTACCCTCCTTTGCTGATTGGTGGAAGTTACGTGTACGGCGTGCATAAAGTGATGGGGAACATCTGATTGAAGACGTAATGCAGTATGTGAGTCCACCAAAAAGATATGCAACAATGCATTGACATATGCATTGTTATGGTATGCATTTCAAAGTGAGGAGTTCAAAAGCAAGGCTTGTAACTTGGAAATCTTGTGTAGTAGCAACTTTCACAAAGCAGTTGCATTGGAGGATGTCAAATGGAAGACCACTTGAGCAAAAGACTAAGTATGTGGGCTATATTGAGGAAATTTTGGAGCTTGACTACCATAACCATTGCACGACAGTGTTGCTATGCAACTGGGTGAAGGGGACACGACAAGCAAGTTTTCCAACTGTCGAGCGTGATAAATATGGTTTCAGTATCGCAAATTTCAATCATATGGATCATGGTTTTGTTAATGTTGACTCCTTTGCATTTCCTTTGCATTGTCAACAAGTATTTCTTTTGGATGATCTTCATAGAAGTGGATGGAAAATTGTGTGTAGAACAAATGTTAGAGGGCGATGAACTAACCCTCAGCAAGTGCAGTTGCTTCCACACATTATAGCCATTGGGAATGATGAAGATTTCATGGGTCTAAACCTGGAAGTGTAATAGGGGGCATACTTTGCAGAGTCCACTAGAATGTAGACAGTATGATAGGTCAAATAGCTGTGAACATGAAAGAAACCCTAAATTGCCGTGAAATACCATTTGATCATATCAACCAATTCTGATGCAATTACATTGGCCTTTCAGCATTGAATGGTGTAGGGAATGCTTGTATTCGTTCATGATGTTTAGAAGAATCTCTTTTATAAAGAAATCAACAAACTGAAAGAGACTTGCATTTTGGGTGAGGTCGGAAAATATATATTCAAGATGGATTATTTTGGAGAGCTTGTTTTCTAATAGGCTTTGACAATGCTGTGTAGGCATCCAAAATTTTGAAGTAGTATCGATAAGTATCAACCATAGCACAGTATCAGTTAATCAAAGCAGTAGGTAATTCAGAGAATACCAACTAGGTTGAGAACTCGGTAAAAAAAATGCTTTAAAGGTGGCTGGTTGTATGGAAATACAAAGATTGCAACATTGCATGTGACGCCTGTGACATGGAGAAATTTGATTTGATGCTCTTGTTTGACATTGAGAACAGCAAGTGATATTGTAGGTTTCATGCAAAGAGAGATAAGCGACAAGGCATTTTGATGAGACAAAGAGCATTGAATGTCCAAACTAATAAGTGAATGAATTGTGCCAGTGTCTTTCATGTGTTTGACTTTAGGATCCACAATTTTCTGGACGGGAAAACTTAGACTGAATCATACAAAGAGGGTTAAAATCTATCTTGTTTTAGGGTACGATGTATTTCAATATGGTATTTTTTGTTCCATATTGAAGGAGGTCTTTGGAAAGCAATAATAAAACCGTCCCCATAAACCAAAGGGAAATTGAATGTAGGAATAATCAGTAGTATTGTATTATTCTAAATGTACTACTTCCTCACTAATTATTTTTTTGTGTTTTACAATTTTCCAACTTCAATTTATAAAAAAAATATGTAGCTACATCAATCATGAACCTATGCATATATTAGAAGAAACCCGTGTTTTTTGTGACAGATTTTTTTGGATGTCCACCTTTTCCGTGTTAACAATTACATCAAACATAACATTCAAACGTTAGTTTTAACATCAATTGTAACAATAAAAAAATTGGACATCCAAAAAAATTTGTTAAAAAAAACATGGGTTTCTTCTAATATAGAAACCTCATCAAATTTAGAAAATTTTGAAGATGTGTTGTTCTGAAGTGGGTTTTGGTCAACCCTGATTTTTACAAATCTAAATTTTTTCCAAACAACAACAATGAACCTATGAAGGTTGTTTTATAGCATGGAAAAGAGGTAGCTGTTGTAGGAAGACAGAGAATGAGCAAATTATGCTAAATTCTTGTGTTCAATATACTTCTAAAGAGTGGGTTGAATATGAAAAAAAATTTGGTAAATGTGCCTTTATTTCCTAAAATCTTTTAAATCAATTACTTTAGTGAAAGGGCAGGAATGGAAGTTGTTGTATGAACTGTGGATAGATAATGAAAATGGATGAATAGCGTAGTGACTATTACTATACATCCATGGTAGATGTACAGTTGGAAAAAGTAAATAGACATTTATTTGAATATGGCAAAAACGTATGTCATGATCTCTAAATTAAATTACATTTAGAAGAACATAGTATAGAATGAATAGTTATTTTCTTAGTACATGTTGTGAAGAAAAAATTAATAAGAGCTCAAGGAATGTAATTGATGCCTTCATATTGTCAAGGCAAGTGGTAGATACTATTATTGAGGTAATGGTTGAATGTCGAATCTATTAATATTTAATGTGATTGAAATATCACTATTTTACAAGTGGCCAGTAAAAGAAATGTAAATGGAATCACATAAGGGTAATGAAAAATGTTGTGAGAGTAAGTGGTGGCTATTTTTGTAATGTGCTGTCCTATTAAAGAAAAGGCTTTTCTGACCAAGAGACCTAAAAAACTATATTCAGAACATGAATGTTTTGTTGGTAACATATCTCAAGATAGTGAAATGAGCCAAAGTTAGTTACATATGTTAATGTTAGACATATACAGGGTCCCAATGTTTGAATGGGCCCGATGTAATGATAGGCCATTTAAAATAGAATGAAAGGAAGAAACCATAGTGACGCTTGGACATTCCAATGGAGGAGTCACAATGTTTTTATCAGGGCAGCCTGAAAGTTGCTTGTGGTACAACAATTTTTATAAATAGTAGCGTGTCACCTTTGCAAAATAGTAGTTTCTGTGGATTCACTGAAGGTGAAACGGAAATAGCAATCCAGCGTGGCAATTGCCATTTGAAAATGTTGGTTTATACACTTTGAAAAAGGTTTATGTTATAGCCAATGTTGACTTATACCAATAGTGACTGTGCTTGCTTTTGCTGATGTTATACACTGCCATTGGAGAATATGAATTGAAATGTGAATAGTGTATTGCCCAAGAAATGTCCAAAAAAACATGGACGTCATTAGATAGACATTTATAAAAACGCAGGTTTCTTATAGTGGTAATACTTCCCACTAAATCATTCAAATACATATTTAATTGATTAGCTAAAGAAAAGATATGTGTCATCTCTAATTTGTGATAAAGTGTGTGATATAACAATAGTAATAAAAAAATGCATTTAAACGTATGTTGTATGAGGAACATAGTATTTTAGAAGTCTTTCATACAAAAACAAGAGTACAACAGCTCATTCATGGATGAGTGTCAATGGAATAGGCCATTAAGGTAAAATGTCACTACAACTAGCCATTAATGCAAATTATGACTAAAAAAAGTAATTTATACATAATGCGACTACATGTAATCATATGTATAGAAACATATGTAACAAATTCAAAAGCTTTGGAAAATCTCCAAATATACTACTAGGTTTTTTAACATTCTTAAAAAGTCATTGAGGAATTTGAGAATGTAATTATGTTTCATGAGATTGCAAAGCATTCTTTAGGATTTTGTGAACAAAACACATGATTCCATAATGTTTTAATACGTTTGAAAGTTTTTCAAAATATTCTAGTTTCTAGAGATTGTGAATTAAGATTGTCCTATTCATTGAATAAGAATGAGATTTCTAGTCTATTATATGAATTAGTACATTTTTGTTGATTTTATTGATATTTAACTACAATATTGATTAGTAACCCTTGATTTTTTTACAAATAGTTGGTAAAAGTCATTGCATACATTTATGAAATAATTGTTTTGTAAAAGGTACTGAACAAGTTTAAAATAAACCACCATAACTTACCTAATATAAAAACTGTTGACTTAAACTATATATAGCTGCCCACAATTTTTTGGGCTTTCCAAAATAAAATAAAAAATCTATCAACAATATATGAGTGCAGCATGTGACTTATGAAAGACATATGACTGCAAATGTGGCAATCATGTGACTGCATGTTCCATGCAAAAGTTCCACAATGGTTCCTTATGGATAAATTTGGCATTCTCATGGGTTGTAAACCATATTTATAGGAATTTGGAATGTATATATGACTGCTAGTCATATGGAGGTGACCAGCAGTCACATTCAAAAAATGTGACTTTGCAAAGTCACAAATCACATCTTTGGTCACCTCTAGTCACATTAGGAGAGTCATATAATGCCATTCTCAACTCCGAAGTCAATAGAATTCCAATTGATTTTGCTAGACATAGATATTTTCCAATTGATTTGGCAAAAGTTGTACCAACTTGCTAAATTTGTCAAACTTGAATAATCAAAGTTTTAAGAGTATAATTGAGGTCTATTTAATTTCAAAAATGCTCACTGCATTCAAATAAAGATGAAGAATATATTTTCATAATACATCACAATATTCATTAAAAAGGGAAAAAGTGGCATTTTGGGACTTTCGGATTTTATATTTTTTTTAAAGTATTCAATGACTACTCTTTAGAAAATATAAAATCCACAAGTCCCAAAATCTCACTTTTTTCCTTTTTAATGAATATTGCGTTATATGTTTTCAGCAGCACAATTCTACAATGCAAATACCAATTAAAGCTCTTTCTTGCAATTGTAGAAATTCAACTCATTCTTGAGGTGTTTTGTTATTTTTGAATGAATGTGAAATTTTGCTCCACAAATTTCATAGAATTTTTAATCTACAATGACAAAAAAATAACATAAATTTATAATTGAACAACTTCAAGATTTGTATATTGTTTTGAGCCATTGATGTTAACCGACTTTGAACATAAATTGCTATGCAGGTCAAAGGTTAATCCCTTTTAGTGGTCATCTCCTTGTAAAGGATTTACCCCCTTTTAGTGGTCATCTCCTTGTAAAGGAGTTTAACCCCTATATGTCCAATGGTGTTTTTCTTGTTTTGGAAGGTTGTTTTGAAGTTTTTGAATTGTTCTTATAAGGTCATTTGTAAACATCAAAATAGAATTATAATTGTAGAATTTTGAACTTCAGGACTTTTTGATGGTGCTATCCAAAATAAAAAAGAAAATGAGCAAGTAAATTTTAAGGTATTTGTGAATGAGTGTTAATGAGTATGGAATTTTTTGCTTTTCTTGGAGCTGCTCAAAATTTCTAATGTAAATTGGCAACTTTTGGATACAAAATTGGGAAACAACCACTTAGGATACTTTAGTGTTTATTATTGTTACTTGAAAACTAATTTTTTCACTTCCAAATCCATGAGCATAGTTCACAAATGAGCCTGCAATGCAATTGTCAAAGTGCGACCACCTAATACAAGGAAAGATTTTAGCGGGAGGCGCTCTTTTGTGAGCGTAACTTTGTGAGCCAGTAGCGGTGAGCTTGGATTTTGTGAGCAATGAGAAAAGTTTTGCTAAAAAACATTGAATTTTTTTCAATAAATCAAGAATTTTATGGAAAAGGGTCACTAAAATCTTGAAATTTGAAATCTAAAATCTAAGTACCCTAAATCTAAAATCTAAGTATCCTAAAACCATGTAAGTACAGGGCCTATGACCATGGGTGGAAAGCAAGACGTTCTTTGAAGTGGAAGAAGTTTGATACATTGTATTACCTATAATTGAGGATAAGGGTAATGATTAGGGTGTTTGGAGAGTCCATTGCATGCAAGGAATAAGACAACTGTAACCGCAAAACTGAAAGTTTTATTAGGACTAATGAAATGTCAGCCAATTTGGACAAAATAGAAAGTCTTATTAGGACCAATGGAATGACAACCAATTTGGAAGACACAATTGTAAGTGAGCTTCAAAATGTAGTACTAGTGATATTGAATGACAATGCAATAATGCATGTTTTAGAATAAAAACCACTAATAAAACGCATGAATTCATATGTTCATTTGATCAGCAACTCCACAAATTTAGAAACTAAAATGATCAAACTTGTAGTATACCACAGAATGAACGTTGGAATGTTGGATGTCATTCAATGTTTAGATATAAAATGGTCAAGAAATTGAAATATAGAAACAAGACATTTTAGGGTGCATAGAAAAACTTCAAGGTTGCTCAACTTTGAATTGCAATACAACAAAGAGTAATGTATTGAAAACCTTAGTATCAAATATGGTCTTAGTGCAAATCAGATTCCTACGATTAACTAGAACAGAGAGGTCATGAACATTCTATGAAGTTTTTTGAGAGTTTGACAAAGTTCAAGGTCACCATCATTGAAAAAGTCCCTTGACTTCAAAAAATCTAAGTGATGGATTATGGATGAAGAGGTCCACGTCCGGATCTAATTTGCAAACAACCAAGAACAAGAAGTACAAGTGTTTGCAATATGCAAGCTACCACGCCTTCCAAATGCCTTTAAAAGCATCTCTGTGAAGTAGAGACAGAAAGGAACCAATTGTGACTATATAGTTTTAAATCCTAATCTTGGATTCAGAATCAAATGACCTAATGCATCCAAATCTTGGATGAGGAACCATAGTAACTTAAAGAATGTGATCAAGTACAATGTGAGCTGAAATACAATTGTTAGATTGTTTGGTTGATGGCCCTTTCATACTGCACCGCATAGCCTTACTAGAGCAAACTTTAGAGTATTTATCAAGGAAATCTAGAACAAAAAAGGATAACAAGTTGACAAGTAACGAGCTTTCACCAAACAAATGGCAAGGAGATATTGGATGTTGCTGTGGAAGCTGGAAGCATGCATCCTCTAGGGCAAGGATTTCTTTGGTTGTCAAATTTGAACTTCATTTTACTGGCCACAAGTGTGGCAAGGGTGGGGGGAGATAATCCACTTTTGCTTCGTGCCCATCACGCAACGGTTGATTGTTTCCGCCAGGTTGCAAGAGGACATCTTAGCTTTTTTGTGTAGACGCTTAGCTTATGAAATATAGAAGAGAGGAGAGACCAAAAATTAAAGGAATGAAGCTTGATATGTACAACCTTGATAAACAAATATAGAATGAAACATGATAATTATTGGAAACGGCATAAAGTAGTTACTTCAGAAAGACATGTAATCTTAATAAAGATTCATGGTCTTAAGCACATGTCTACAACATTTGGTACCAAAAAACAAACATAGTTGTTGAGGAACATCAAAATTTATTATGTCATGCTGATCCTAAAAGAATGCTCAATACAAGACACTTGCAAGCCTAAATGATGAATATTGCAAGTCATTGACAAAATTGTTCAAAGCAGAGGCCATAAATACTCTAATATAAAAAAACTATCCATATTTTTGGCCTTACAGGCCATAGCTTCAGGGCCAAAGAATCAACCAAATGAAAACAAACATAGACCAAGAACAAAACAAAGCCGGCCCTTTGGTACCGAAAGATCATCCAACAGCAAGAAATCATAACTAAAAAAAACTAGATGGCAAGGCTTTGGTGCCGAAGGCCTAGCCATGAGCCATGGGCAAGAGAATCAATCACCTAGATGTGGCTGCTTCAATTTAAAATTTTCTACTCCATGCAATTTCAATGTAACCTTTCCAATGATAAGTACAGATAAAATCCTTCTATTAAGAATTAGTGCAAACATCACTAAACATTTTGACTCGGAGTAGGATGATTTTGGTACCAAACCTTGCGGTCTGCCCTCAAAGAGAATAAACCAAAATCATTTCTTGCCTATTCAGTTACATAAAAAATAAAAAACTCCAGATTAAAAGAGGTTTATGCATACTTAGGATTTTAAATTCAGCAAAGCAATGCATCCAACAAGCAAAAAGATTAATAATGCAAATCGTCCATGAGCCAATAATTTAAGCTTGTAAAAGCAAGCATTTGGTAACAAAACACTGCCGCCAATTTAAAAAATGCATGAAACTACTAGGAACCAGCACGTTTTATCTGATTAATATTCAACAAATTCCAAGCCTTTGTTTTCTAAGCTGTTCTAGTTTTCTCCTCACATTCATTAGTTCTCTAATTAATTAATTGAGAAAGTAACCGTCAAAAATCAGCTGGAAGAAATTCAGATTAAACTATAATTTGAAAAATCCAGAGGTTGCTATCTATGTGCCAGGCTAAGACTTCGGCGCCAAAGCTCTACTACTAATCCTGAAAGCTTCCTTATGAGACCTATGGCCGAGTTTAGCGCTAGTTCCGTGAGCACATCTTTTGTTCTCGTTCTCTAGCTTCCTGTCTTCCTAGACGTCTGATTGGATTTCTACTCATAGTTGGTTGGGAGAATTTTGTGCCAGCTGCCAATGAGGCATAGGAAGAAAGTTGTTTCCGCAATGTCATTGTTGGATTGATCCAGGAGCAACATGCAATGCCTTCAAATCTTTGGAGGTTGCTTACAACTGCACTTAAGTTGTTAGCTCTTTCAGGGAAGTTAGTAAAGGTCAGCTGTTCTTCCAAGCATGAAATCATGAACCAAGCTTGGCAGGGTTTCCATTTTTGCATGCAAGTAGTGTGGGAATCTGTCAATTGTTAAGTTGAAACGAACGTGTTTGTCAATGGAAGATGTAGGGCCTTTCCAGAAGTGTCACTTTTGGCAAAGCTTGTGAACCCCGAGCTTCCAGGGTTGCTTAAATTTGGCACTTTTTTGAAGGATATTTTGCAGGGTGTGTCTAGCTTAAAATAGGGTTTCGTTGATCTATTGTAAGCCTACCCAATGGCAGTATAAAAAGGAATGGAATCATTCCAAGTATCAACTATTGCTAACTGCCACTTTCCATAAATGCCCTAATTAAACAAACTATAATCTCAGAGCAAGCTGACAAATGTTTACAACTTGAGGCATCAGCACCGAAGCTTGGTTGTCAGCCCTTGAAACCATTCATCGAATGCTCACACTAAGCGAGGTAATTTTGCTAGAAGAAGAGTTCCGAGCTCTTTTCTTGGCTGGTTTTTGCACTAACCCAAACCCTAACTGATAAACAAAATGTTTTGCCATTATTTCAACAACGACCGTATCCATCACCTAGCGCTGTTTTGCAACAAAATGAAACAGCAAGGCAAGCTAGCTGGCCCTAATTATGCATTTATTCACAAGAAAGGAGATGCTAGCAATGGCTTGGGTGATGCTAATTAGATGTGGATAATATACTTTGCTTGGGCGTTTGAGTCTGGGGTATTTTTGTTGCACTCTTATCCATGGGGTCTACATCTTCTCCATGTAAGGTAGAAGCACCCCAAAGCGACACAATGTGATAAGTTGGAGGGTCAAATGTAATGGCATGTGCTTATTAAGAAATGGGTAAGATTTAAGCAAAATTGTTTTTGGAATTTTTTAAGATCATATGAATAAATTATGAATTGTTGAAGGTAACTCTTTAGATTGATCTATTGTGGACACTAGAACCCTGAAATAGCAACAACAAAAATATCATGTCACACCTAATCATAAACCGTCACTTACACAATTTTTGTTCCCTTATGTCAACTTAAGTGTCCAATTTAAGTACATGTGTGTCTTGTTTAGGTGTAGGAGTGCTTACTTTTCAGTTCAATTTTAAATGTCACTAAACGGCTAGTGTGACTGATAGGTGCTTCTACCTTATATGCTACTCTTTTTCTAAGTGCTTCAGGTCGCCTCTCTGTAAAATTTAGATTGCATGGCCAGCCTTGGTAAGAAATTTGTTACAAATTTAGTATTTCTTATCATTATGGTGGTTCTCTTTCAAAATTCTTTACGTTTAATGGATTTAAATCCTCTCCATCTGATAGAGGAGCTTCATTATTTCCTTTTACAATATAGTACGCTGCTTTTTTTTATCATTCTCCTATTCATTGCTAAGTCCTAGATCCACTGTACCCAAAATCCATTATGTGTTTTGAACTTTGTATCTTTCTTTAAAAAAAAATCCTTCATATTAGTTAGTCAAGTGTACTTTTGCTCTTAAATTTTTACCTAAAAAAGGTAATAATACAAGACAAATTTTGAATTAAAATTGCTCACGGTTTTGGGGTACTAAACCACAGTTATAGGTATTTTTGAATTTTAAAAGAAATTCCATGCTGATGGTTGACGGCTCATAAATTCCTGCTCACAAAATAGCATTCCCCAAATTTTAGCTTCAACTGTTGAGCAAAAATCATTATGAATGAAAAAAGAATTAAATAGTGAATGGATTCCACCTTCTATAACAAAGACATTTCAATTGAAATTAATCCAAACGCACTTTTAGATTTTGTTAATTGACAAAATTTTAGTAAAAGAGCCTTATTGTCCAATGGAAGTGCCCAAGGGAAGTCCTTTTCTAAATCTCAACTTGATGCTCATCTTTTCAATGCAAGAATGCTAAAGTTTGAGCTCGCAGCAATGAGCATTGAGCATTGAGCATTGAGCATTGAATGTTGAGCGATGGGCAATCTTTTCATGAAAATTTGAAAATTGGAAATCAAATTTTAGGGAGTTTCATATGATTGTAAGTAGTCAAAAGTGATCACTATATGAACAAAAAATTGGATGATGTTTGAAATTCATCCATTAAATTGAACAAATGGAAAACTAGATTGGATGAATGAAAACTAAAATGGATGAATGTAAATGAAAAGAGGACAACAAATATGATGCAAACCCGTTTAGAAATAACAAAAATATATCAATGTAGCATACTTAAAAATAGAGAATATAAAATTTTATAGATACTCATTTTTTCAATAAAAAAAAGATTAAGTACAAGACTTCTTGCATTGGCAACAACTTCAAAAAAAATCAATTACAAATTTACGTTAAACCTTTCATGTATCTTTGCTATATTTTTGTTATATCCTCAATGCAAATGAACTCAAAGTCCTTAATTTTTAATTTGCAATTTTGAACACATTCAAATTTTAAAAATACAAGTCCACAATATAGCAATGAAATAATGTTATAAGCCTTATAAAAGGAGACTTAAGTTTATATCTCAAATTCTACAATTAAATTACACTTTGAATTGCCGCTTTGACACTTTTGAGTGTTAACTTAGTGTTTCTTTAAACATATTGAAACCATTTTCAAATAATTTTTGAACCAATATTTGATCAAGGAACTATTTGTGGTAAACTGTTTCAAATCCTAATAATCTTGTAAGAGTATTACAAACATTAGATTGACTATGGTTTCATTCATTTGGTAATTTGTCACATTAAAAGTACTAAAGCATTGTCTCACTCTTTATTAAATAAGAAAAATGCAAAAAAAATCAAATTGCCTTTTCATTGTGAATAATTATAGGAATTGAAAAACATAAATCAAAGCAAAAATAAATAAAAGTTTACAAAAACTTTGCAAGCACTTGGAGGCATTTTTAAAACCTAACATGGCATTTGGCATGGCCACAATATGATTACAAGAAAAGTGGGTTAAAGTTGTGAACCAATATCTTAAGGAGTTCATGATGTTATGTCAAATACTGCTAGTGCATTATTGCGTACTGCCCTTTACTTCATATTTGTTAAAAGTGGCCCTATATTTATCAAAATTGTCAAAACCACATTATTTGGCCAATTTTTTCTTTTCTATCCCCTTCTCTAAAGCTACCTAAAATCTAAATCTCCACTATTCACATTTTGAAAATGTTTTTGTATGTGGAAGCTAAAACTTAATGAAAAAACAATTATAAATGAGAACTTTCTTGAAGCTAGCTTCTCATTCTCGTTTTAGTATGTGCTTCTCAAATGAAATCATAATGATTTATCTAGAAATGAGACAAAGTTTTATACAAAGACAAACTAAAAATTAAGAATGAAAAAGTGAAAACAATTGGTACCAAAGCCTCTCCAAATAAGCCATCAATGATTTTTATAGAAATTATTTCAAGAGAATTTTGTTTTGACAATTATATGTTAAGGTGGTTTGCATAGAATCTTGTATATTGTTGGTTTCATATGCTTTTGCAACACAAATCTTTTTTACATTGAACACGTTAAGAGTAACAAACTCTATTGTGCAAAATCAAGTAGTGGCCTTTTGAGACATACTTGGAACCTAGGTGGGATATATGGGGGTTCAACTAATTTGTGTTTTGAACTAAGTTTCATTTTCATTGGCTGTAGAAGCACAAATTTTATCTTGTTTTTTGTACTTTTTGTTCCCAAATTCCTTTTTTTGCTATTTACAAATTTGGTTTTAGTGTCATAAGACCCCTCTTGGAACCCAAGAGGTCTACTTTTGCTTGTTACGGGTTTGTAAAGAGCCCTATCAGAATTTGAGAGGGCTTTTTAAATTATTATTGTTATTTCTATTATTTATTTATTTTTGATAATATTCCCCATTTTTGTTTTTGTTTTTGTATTATGGATTTTGTTTTTGTGTATTAGAACCTTTTTTGGAACCCAAGAGGCCTACTTGTGGTGGTTATGGATTCCGTAAAGGGCTCCTCAAATTCTAAGGAGCATTTTGTTTTTGTGTATTAGGACCGATTTTAGAACCCAAGAGGCCTATTGGTGGTGGTTACAGATTTTGTAAAGGGCCCCTTGGATTCTGAAGAGCATTTTGTTTTTGTGTTTTAGGACCCTTCTTGGAACCCAAAAGGCCTACTTGTGGTGGTTATGGATTTTGTAAGGGGCTCCTTGAATTCTAAAGAGCATTTTGTTTTTGTGTATTAGGACCGATTTTAGAACCCAAGAGGCCTATTGGTGGTGGTTACAGATTTTGTAAAGGGCCCCTTGGATTCTGAAGAGCATTTTGTTTTTGTGTTTTAGGACCCTTCTTGGAACCCAAAAGGCCTACTTGTGGTGGTTATGGATTTTGTAAGGGGCTCCTTGAATTCTAAAGAGCATTTTGTTTTTGTGTTTTAGGATCTTTCTTGAAACCTGGGAGGCGTACTTGTGGTGGTTGTGGCCTTTCTAAAAGTAGCAATTTATTTATTTATAAAAAAATTAGCTTAAAAACTTTTTATATTTTATATTTTACGGATTGCGTTTTTGTGTTAGAGGACCCTTCTCGGAACCCAGGAGGCCAACTTGTGGTGGTTGTGGATTTTGTAAAGGGCTCCTTGAATTTCAAGGAACCATTCTAAAAATAGCAAATTTTGTTTTTTCAATTGTTTTTTGTTTAAAAAATTATTTATTTATTTATTTTACGGATTGTGTTTTTGTGTTAGAGGACCCCTCTTGGAACCCAAGAGGCCAACTTGTGGTGGTTGTGGATTCTTTAAAGGGCTCCTTGGATTTTGAGGAGCCATTCTAAAAATATTAAAAAAAAATTCAATTATTTTTTGTCTAAAAATTTATTTATTTACTTATTTTACAAAATGCGTTTTTTTATTAGAAGACCCCTCTTGGAACCCAGGAGGCCCACTTGTAATGGTAGTGGATTCTATAAGGAAATTTTAAAACTAGTTGACATTACAATTCATGGTGATGACCGCATTTACTAGGCAAAAAATAGATAAATTTGACAATTATCTCTCTGAAAAGGTCATTATAGCTAACTTCTAGCGACAATAACTAAATTACTTATTCAATAGCCAAAATTTTCTTGAGTTTTCATAAATTGTGTAGTCAATTGAATTTAAAATTTCTTTAAAGAATTCACAACCACCACAAGTTGGCCTCCTGGGTTCCAAGAGGGGTCCTCTAACACAAAAGTACAATCC